>OX460922.1:3482376-4682376 GCA_949788335.1 Salpingus planirostris
ATTCTGCCCACGGCGGTGCCGGAGCCTGCAGCTGTCGCGAGGAGAACCGGAGGCAAAATGCCGAGACGCAAGCAGGACTGCCCCAAAAGGATGAAATGTGAGTTTTCCGCGAGGACCGAGCGCGCAAAATCCGCCAACATGTGCTTTCGCTTCAGCGGGAGCTTCGGGAGCTTTCGCCCCGAAATTCGCCTGGAAATGTGGTCGCTCCGTGTCGTTTTTACGGTCCGGGCCGTAAACCCGAAAATAGCGCCTCTTGACGAAATCGCAATGATGCACTCGTCTCGCTAAATTCGGACCGGGCGGTGGAAGAAATTTTAATCAGTTTACGACAAATCTAGACGATATTATTTATTTATCCCCGCGACTTCCGTTCCCATAACCATAAAACCGTGAAGAATCCGGGGAGAGAGTCGTAAAGCTAATCCTCGATCGCCGAAATAATCCACACACTTTTCGGTAATAAAAACCGCGCTCGAAGCGGCGCTGGCATGGAATGAGCGAATTTTTTGGGTTTATTAATTTTCGGCGAAATTTTCAGTAATTTCTTCCAAGTGGGTTTATTTTACACGCGGGCAGACTTTGGCGCCGAAACCTGAAAACTGCCTCCGCGATTTATTAGGTCTCTGTCTGCGCGAAATTCGCTATTACACCGGCTATTACTGCACATTCAAGTAGCAGTAAACCTGAAATTCGGCTGAAATAGCTCCTTCAGCCTTATTATCGGATGGAAGTGGGGGCCCGCCTGAAATTCCACTTTCATCACCCAGCATCAGGTGTTTTCCACCCATCCATCCCGGGTACTTAATTCGGTCACTCTATCCCTGTAAAAATTTTCTTAGTGAATAAATAATTCCCCTGAAAAATGTGAGTCGGTCGGAAAAAATAACTGGTCTCTTGTATACGAGTATAATTCGAGAGTGAAGAGGAAAAGCGGTCGACAAATTCCGGCACCGAAGTTCAAAGTTGTTTTCCAGATTCAATTCGGAGGGTCGGAATTTTATTTCGTCTTTTTATTGTGCGCTTTTTTATCGAGATCGTGCCGTGAAACGCCGCGATTAGATGATTCGGATAAAACCGCAGACCGCGCAGTGTGATAATTAATGCAAATGGGGGTGATAAAATAGAAATAACGTACCCCAACCCGAAATTATAATCAAGATTTTTCGTGGCTTTATTAACAATGGGGGAATGGTTGTACGATGGGACAGGTGATGCCCCGGCAGCGCTTTATTCCACAATTATTGTTATTGTAAACGGAATTCGAAAGGCTTTCAAACGGCCTTAAAACTAGTTATGAAGCGGCAGGCGAGCGTTTGGATTAAATCGAAGCAAATCGTAAATTTCAGCAAATTCCGAGATAAAATTTACTGCGAGTTGATTATAAAACCAGACCTTATGATGATGATGATGATGATGATGATGATAATTATAATGATGTGGAAATCGAAAAGTGAACCGAAATATTAATTCTCGGATAACGTAGGCATGTTTTAAAAATGACCGTAAAATTTAATTACTGATGGCTAATATGATACGGCGAGCGATTTTTAGATACCTCCGCTACAGGAGTCTTCGCGCTTTCAAAATGATTTATAACCGCACTTAAACTTTCCAATCCAGAAGAGGCGATCGCTAATTATAGTTACAAAGACGCAAAATGATTACAAGGACCTCATCAATATGAGTGCACCGAAAATTCTGAAATTCTGAAATCCTGAAATCCTGAAATCATGTTCGCGGTTATTTCGATGTGTCATTGTGGGATGGCCGAGGTGGAATGGTATTTTGGAAATGAAAAGGAAAAAAAGATATCAATATCACCAGAAAGTCATCCGAAATGCTTCCATAAACAACATAAAACGTCCAATCCAGTGACAGATTTATTAACTGCCTCGCTTTTATTCAGAAATAAATTAAAAATGAGTGAAATCCTGTAACGGACGGCCTTGAAACCGCGTCTCCATCATCGTTCGCCGTATTATAAATTTCAATCAAATTCACCAAGCCACAATAACACCGTCCGAATGTCTTGGGCAATTTTTCCCCAAATAATTTACGATTTTTCCTTGCTTTCAATAATAATAATTAACCGACATAACCATATGATAATAAAATACGAGATTCCGTCTGGAATAAATCAAATTTTTTCCAATAACTAATTAGCGTTGTGGTACTAATTGATAAAGCACGTCATGACTATTTTCTAGACCTTGTCTCTATTAGATTATCTGGGATAATTCGATTTTTCTTTCTTTAATCCAATAATCCACAAGATGTGAGTGATGCGAGTGAGTTGTGAAGAGACCCGAATTATTTATAAATGTTTGTTATAAATAGCGCCTTTTTTCGTGGCGTTGGCACAATATAAATGACAATAAATCAAAAAATACGATTTCCTAAATAAAACACGAGCGCCTATTTTCACCAGCTATTTTTAAATCGGCAAAGTCGAAGTTTCTCCACTTATCACAAACTTATCAATAAAAATGATCGAAGAAAGTGTGCCGTTCATTAATTTTACTAAAAGTGCGTGTTTAGAATGATTCCCCTTAATAGACTGACAAAAATTCGAAGGAAATAAATAAATTGAGATATAATAAACGCACACTTCGCCCACATATCGGACGTCGTCCCTTATAAGGACCGGTGCAGGGGTATTTATTAGGCCATTATTTACCATGAATATGGACCTGAATTGCCTAGGTTCAGGTATCCCACTTATGATTAAATCAAGCATGCGGATAATATCGTAATGCAACTTTAGCAATATCGGTATGACTCACTGTACACAATTTACTGAAATAATTTTTTTTATTTAAACTGTGACAGGTGTCTGGGTGGACGAATCTCCAACAGACTGTAAACAAGTTTTATGGATGTCTGAAATCTATCTATACATCAAGTTTCTGTTTTATTAAAAATAAGATTTTTATTTTATTACTGCGAGTACGTATGGTAGACGTAAATACGTATAATATCTTCGGGTTCAGTGAGTAAATGCCACGATAACACATCGAATTTAATTGCCGATTCCCCGAAAGGTTACTCAATTAATAAAACGCCAACCACTCCGATAATTAATTCGTCATCTGGCTGTGGGCGAACTCAACTCCACCGATAGGCGACGTTTTCGGGGGTCGCTCGTCCACCCCAATTTCGCGTGTTGATACAGAGAGCATCATCGGAGGGCGCGAATGTGTGTACAGAATATCGACATAAAGCATATCCGTTAAGTTGGTATGAATGGTGCGGGAGAATGAATGGGGTACATCGAGTACAACCATGCCTCACGCACACGCTCCGGGCTGATATCGACCCGGAGCACGCGGTCCTCCGGCACGCCGGAAAACCACCCCGAAACGCCGGGCCCGCAAATTCCGGCAGACGATTCGCAAAAATCCGACCGGATCCAGGCGATCACGATCATCAACCGACGATGATCATTTTACGACCTAATAGAGGAAAAAACCGGCCGGAATCACGTGGACGTTGATCAGTTCCGATGCCCGCGTGTGTAATTTGCGATACTTAATCCGGACCTGCGGTTTTATTGCCTCGGACGTAATGACGCCTTGATTGGCCTTTACGGCGCCCCCTCGCGCCGAAACGTGCGGAATTTTACGGAACGGGGTCAGGTAGAATGCGGCCCTGGATCGGGCGGTAATCGGCCCTCCCATTACCGGGGGTGATTGGTGATAGCACCGATAATAATTTTTAACGATGTTATTGGACCCCCGGCCCGTCTCGAGACCAATTACGGCCAATTCATAATCGATTATCCTAATTATCGTCGAGATCGGCCGTGAGCGCAGATAAGACGCGACTTCCATATTCCCCCCGCACCCGATATAGGGGGAATTTTATGACGTATGACAGTTCCCGGTATTATGAACTCCACTGGATATTATAGTGCAGGCAGTTGTACGAAATGTCACGCGACCAGGACTGATGACCATTGTCATGCCGACACCTGATAAATTAGCCCCATCACAAGTCAGACGGAGATGGCGGGATGCGTCCGGATGCGAGAGGGAGAGAGAGGGCGCTACGCCGGGGGTAGTAAGGTGTATTCAATATGAAACAATCGAGAAAAAGTGACAGATGATTGATTACAACGGTCGGGTTGCGTTATGAGAGCGACGGAAGCGCGCCGGTGTACAGTGTGACCCTCTGGGCGCGCACAAAAGGAGGCCCGTTTAAACGGTCGGAACGGCAAACACGAGTCGGACTGTCATAATAATGTCATCGATTTCTCGACGACGCCCGGCATTAGCGCCGCGAGGAGCATAGGTGGGCCTGCCGCGCGCTGCCCATCGAGATAACGATCTGAGAGCGAGCGGAAAAATCGACGCGCTCATCGTTGGCATTCAAAGTGGGCTGGCGAGGTCCTACCGTAATTAGACGTGTCATCACCCCGTGTAATCTTTTGCGGTCGGGTCGGGTGATTCGGTGTTGTGTATAGCGCCGAAAAAGCGGGCGGAAATGTCGAACGAGAAGCGGGGTATACCCTTAACCCTTAATTATACGGTGGCGGTGTGAAGTATGAAAAGCCAGTTTGAAAGCTCTCAGCTTTGGCAGATTTCGACTTTATTCCCCATAAAAGTGCTAAAAAATCTAAATGAAAGCAGTGGATCTTATGGTTAAGTAGACCCATTTAAGCGTTTTTAGGCATTATCCTTGAGGGTTGAGATCAACCCCTTCCAAGAGTATTTTTGTTTTCAGTGTTCAATTTTGGGGTTCTTGAACAACATAATAGATCATGTAAAGTGTACTTTAGAAACCTATTTACACCGTGTGTTCAAACTGATTTTCATTCCTAGTTGGCCATGGCCATCGTTATGTCTCATTTTACAGCTATAAGAGGAACAGAGACAGAATGATATGGTCATGCCCATCTGAGAATGAAAATTGGGATCTCCCAGAAATTATCTAGAAAGTTATCGCGAAAAGTACTTTTTAGAAATAAGGATGCCAAATCCATTACATTTACATAAAATTTGCTCAAAATTATGGTTGTCTAAAGATGTTGGCATAAATGGATGTTGGCAGAAATTTAATAAAAAAAAAAACCGAGAGGTCGACTCGGGTCGACCACTTCAGAAATTTGTTTATACAAAATTAAAAATTGCATGATTTGCTTGAAATTTAACGAAAAGTGGTCAAATTCAAAATAAGTTGGGGCGAATTCCTGAGAAGTAAATTTTCCTGTGCCTGATTTATTTGGACATTAAACCTACCTACCTACCAATTACTGAAATATAAAGTACTTATGTCATGTTTTGAATTTTTAGTAAAATTTACCAAAATTACTTACATCATATTTGTCGAAAATTAACCGAATTCAGAAATCACCTACATGAAATGGGTTGTACGGAGACATCGAAAAAATTCTTCATAAAAGGAGGCTATCCTCTCTATCCTTTTAGTAGTTTGGTAGTTTTGAGATGAGACATAATGATATCCACAGCCTTCCCATATGAAGAAATTTTATGATGTCGCTGTATATCTCTGGCCAACTGTACATCCCCTAACTTCAAACCAATTTTCATTCCTAGTGGGCCATGACGGTTCTCTGTCTCTGTCTCTCTAATGGTTGTAAAAAGAGACAGATCACCATGAGCCACAAGGTATGAAAATTGCTCGGAAAATTGGTTTGAATACTCTGTACATAAAGAAATATCTAAGATTACTAGAAATTGGTCAAAAATATGCTAAAGTGACAAAATTTGCTAGGAACTGTATACCTTATTAGCTAAATGATGAACACATTTTCAATTCTGAATTTTCTATTAGAGGAACCCCAATCGAAATTTCTAATGCTCCATTGAGATCATGAGAAAAAAAACTTCCATTTGCCTCCATGAAAGTTGAAAAAATTCAAAAACCTCAAGATCCACAATGTATTTAGTTTATTTCCATACTTGCCACTGCATCTATCAAGCGTTCGCGACCCCACCTTCTCTTCAAGAGCTTCAAATCGAGAAATTTAATATCAATGAGGCTTTGATATTGCTAGTAATCGGCCTGAAAACCCGTAGTTGGTTCACCTGTACAACAGTACGGTCTAGGGTAACAGTTAGGGATGATGCGTAGGTGCATCCAGTTCGGGAGGGGTGGTTTCGGTCCGTCGTTCGGTCCGGTTCAGTGAGTTATCGGGACTGCATGCAGCTCGTGGAGCGGAGGGGCCGTGCGCGACGCGGCGGCGGCGGGCGTCACTAGCGTCTCCCGCCCGGCCGCCCCGCCGCCCCCCGACGTCGCCGTAAGTATCCCACTTCTGAGCTGTCCGTCTCCCGTCAGCGTCAGTGCCGCCGATCGATCAGTCTGTGGCTCAAAGCAATGCACGCTCAGGTCAAAAGACGTCTGCCCGGGCAGCGACAACACCCCGGCACGCCGCCGCCCCCGCGCCCCCGCCCCCCGGCCCGCGCCGCGCCACCCCCCCGGAGCTCCGCTCTGGACTTGACGGACGGACGGCACGTCACACGACATTTCAATCTAGGAACGTCCGCCGCCGCCGCACCGCCGCCGCCCCGCGCGCGACCCGAACAACCGACTGCCACCGGGGAGATTGGACATCTTTGATGTTTTAATTAGTTTTCGTCTTTCTGCAGCGCGGCGGGGGCGGCGGGGCGGCGGCGCGGCGACGGGGGTGGCGGAAATCGGCGGTATTGTCGTGGTAACGGGACGGGACGCGCGAATTGACATCTACATCCGGAACGAGCCACCCCCGGACCCTCGCCGATTTTCGCGTCGAATCGCACGCCGTCGTCATTTTTCGAGACGGAACTTTAATTACTCACTTACCGTGTAGCAAACTGCCCTCGAGGGCGGAAAAATTCATTCCGGTAATTCGAGAATGAGTAACGACACCCCCGAGGTTTTTTTCCTGAACGCGGATTTACACCCATCACTCTACGCTAATTAATTAACATTGCTTACGGTTATTTCGGGTCGTAATAAGGGGCAGGTGGTGGCTTTGCCATATTCATATTGTGCGCCAGAGGCTGTCATTGGTCCGGTCCCTGGCAATAAGACGTGTCTCTTTACGACGATCCGAGTCAACATCGCCCTCGAGAGCGTCCAACATATCGATAACCCCGTGGAAGTTCTTGACCGCGTAGGAAGTTTATAAATTTCCAATGGTGGATACTCGACACACGCTCGCACCCATGCACATCAGAGAAAGAGAAAAGTTGGATAGTTTCGAAACTGGTTTCCCTCCGTAATTTAGTATTTAAATTATTGGTGACTTCGGTTGATACATCATCCGGATGCCCAGCATGCAGATACCACCAAAGACATGTCCATAAACTTCATGAAATGTTGATGTTGAGTAGGTACGCGACCACGGCTTATAAATCCTTCACAACGGGAATATTTTAATGCCCTCGTATTATACCTGGGTAAATCGGATACAAGCGGCAGGAATTTCGTCAAAGTCGGGGCGAAATCCCTCCTTTCGGTGCACCGGGGTGGGGTGGGTATCCCAATTTATCCCGATGGCTGTCCGGGAATGGACTACGTGTCGAAGAAACGGCGCGAAAGCAGGCTTGATGGGCCGGGACTCGATAAATGTTAATACCTCAATATGCAGTATATTTGCCGAGGGTAGATGACGGCAGCTGCCTGGAGGGTGAGGACGCTTCATTAGACGCGGGGGAGTTGCACGATCGACCACTAAAAGCGAACCGCCTCCGAAATAAATCGCAATTTTTTCCCACTTTTCACATGTGAAAAAGACGACAGTATTTTTCGCCATGTTCGAGGAAAGTCCCCAGGTTCGATGCGGGCAAGGGCGCTGATCAATTTCAATTTGAGGCCCGATTGCCGCACTCATTCGGCCGCATTATGAGCCATAAGGCGCATCTCCATATCAATAGGGTCGCCTCGCTCACACACCGCACGAGGACCACTAAGCCCTTGTACTACGTTTTTATAGCCGACATAAGGAAGCCCGCAAGTGGTGACAAATTATCGACAATCGACAGACACGACCCTTATAATACTAGCCGACCCCGGGAAAAAATCCATTTTTATTTCTGGCGGTACGGTACGACCTGTAGGGGTAAAGCTGCTCATACTGAATCCATTTGTCGTGAAATTTACCACAAATTTGAAGCGAATGATGAAATTTTTCGACTGTGGTCATTTCGAGAGACATTTACTGATTCATGGTTCGTCCCTTGCTTCTGTTTAGAAGATCTTGCTTACAATCAGGTAGTAATTGAAAACAAAGATGTCTCAGCAAATGATTCAATGTGGGAAACCGGTTGCTTAAATTCGATCACCGCTCTCCCAAATGAAATCTGCGTATACGTGGTTTTAAAGCATATGTTGTTTCAATATGTTCTTTGTCGATTTTGTGTGCATTTCAAAAATATCTGTGGAATGTAGTTTAATTTGGGACACCTTCATTAGTCCAATTCGGATATCTACCAGTAAATTTGGATTATGTCGTTCTTAATCATAAGGAGATGATAATATTTGATCAGAATCAAGCCCTTGGTACTACTAGTAGTAAATTTTCTTAGTTAGCACCATTATGACATACAAATGCTAGAAAATACGTTTGTGAATCTGCATTGCGCTAAATGTGTCCAGAAATCGTTCCTTTCAGTTAACGAGAATGCAGGTGGCTAATGCAAAAACATATCATAGGTTAAATTTGAGCACCTGTCCAATATAGGGGGTGATTAACCTCATACTTGGTACTCGAGATTTTTAGATATTGTTGGCAATAATCCTGTTGTTGGCCTCACCTTCTCTTCGCCTCGAGATCGTTATCGATCTCTCATACCGGAAATTAATCGATGGTTGAAAATGTGTCACTCTGTCGGTAATTAAGTACCATCCATCATGGCAGCCGCGTCGCACATACTTCGATTTCCTTCTCCTACCTTTCGTTCGCGTAAAAGTCGAACTGCAATGGCGGTGTGCATGAACCGTTCGCGATCTCTCGATACCTCCTTCGCGTATAATCCAGCGTCGTTTTTGCATCGGGTATCCAACTGGTTTAAAGTTTTCAAGAAGTCCTCACGGGTATACCGGCCGCGCACCGTCCCAGCGAGTCGAACCAAGACAACGTACGATGTGCTGAAAGGAGACGGGTACTACTTACTTCTTATATGACCATCGCTCTTGTGGTAACATGTGATCCTTCACTCAACTAACTGCCAATTAACAACGTCTGTCCCTCGGGGCTACTCTTTTGTCAACCGCTTTATACCAGCACTAACAGTACCTTCAGAGGTGGACGGATTCGAGAGAAAGGTACTCGATGGTTATTTATCTAGAAAAGTACCATAACGCAATTAATTTTCAATAAGTACTTACAGTACGATAAATGTGTAATTACGGGTGGGCATCTATTAATGCCGCGGTACTATCTCACAAATTGGCTTATAGGTGAGGGGACGTCAATGTGAATAATATCCGGACGGGATAACCGTTGGTGACAGTCGTTAATTTGACTAAATGCCGCCGTTAGCGGTTGTTTATGGTGGTACTCGGTTTCCGGTACGATAAAGTCGCTTATTCTCGGCGGGAATGACGAATCGCGTTTAGTGTAAATTGTGTAAGAGTCGAGGATGTCGCACATCGTGGGCAGGATGATATACCTGCCCCGAAACCCGAAACGGCGCGGCTTTTGTGTGTCGTGGAAGGGATAACACGAAGGGTGGGTATATCAGAAGGAACATGCAAACGTCGGGCCATCACTCACCCGTTTGGCAGACGGACAGACCGGCGCTCGGCCGTAAATCAGTCGCACCTGAGACAGACTACAAGGTCCGACTGTCCCGATAATAGAGACATATGCCGCATAATTGCGGCCTAATTACCATACGGAGTTCCCGAGAACTGTGCAGATACAGCGGGCGATTGCGTTCGCATGCATTATGGAAATGAGCCCGGCCTCATCCACCGGAGATCGATGGGCCGTAAGCACCGCTTTCCGAACGAAAATCGGTACTCGCGATATCATCGTCGCCGTCCGGTAGCCGGACGATTTAATTTAGTGTGTCGTGAAGATGGCGCCTTCGAAGAAAGCCCATCTCATCGTTTACCTAATTATTTAAATAAATTCAAGGAAAAAAAACCGGTACTACCGTTGGGTCGGCCCGCTCGGTCTCTCCTCGAAACGAGTCGACCGTTTAGGTAAATACACTTGTTACGTTATTACAGGCGAGTGGACGCTATTGTCATAACACACGGAGTTCCGCCCGGGGCTCGCGGGTACCACCGCTCTCGATCTCGTTATAATTGAGAGGAGAAATTCACGGGCAACTCGTTCGCGGTTGCGTCTCGAAACCGGCACTGACATAATGAACTGATGATGATGATAATAACAGTCTCGCGTCTCGCGGCTTTCCCGTATCGGTGAGAAGCCGTCGTAGGCTCGGAGAGTGGACATTTTTAAAGCGGACTCTGTTTATCTTGTTATTTACAAGTGTGACGTATAGAATTCTAGCCACATAATATAATACCAGACACTCTTTACACGGCTACACGGTAAGTGCCTTTGCGCGACCGGTTACCGGGGCGTGATTTAGTGTCGGAAGGCTCCGATAGAAACCGTCCAGCCGCTATGGAAAAATCCCTCCGAAATATAAAATTCAGGTGGGATTTTTCTTCGACTTATTACGACCTAGAAGTTGTTCGCCGGAGTCTGCCGCGCGATGGAATCCTCTTTCATCATCATCGCGAGAGGGTGCATAATTAAAAATCATCCCGGCGACTTGAAGAATACCAAAGTAAGGTACATCAGAGAGAGAGTGAGCGGTGCGTCAAAAACTGACAGCTCATTTATGGCGCAACGGAAGTTTGACGATAATTAGTCGGATTTTAATAATCCACGTCCATCAGATTCTATTAATTACAGCCTCTCCTGATGTGCATGCATACCGAAATAATTCGTCATGATCTATTATGCATGAGCAAATAAGATGCGATTTCTGAAGCGTTATTGGAGAGTCGACAACATGTTCGAATTTTTAATCCGGTCCGGGCGATAATTATCGCCCGGTTTTGCGCGCGTTTCGTTCGAAAGTTCGTTGTAAAAATTTTCCGGGTAATTAATTTCGGTGCGAATCGACCTTCGCTTGCATATTTATAAGGCGAGCGCAGTTTGCATTTCAAATTGATGAGGTCCGACATCGCTACCTGACAAATTTTCGACTAAATCCGAGCCCTTTTCTTTTTCCGGGCGATTTTCGCGCCCTTTGCGATCAATCAGGGCGGTCACACAATCCTCGCACTATAATGCAGCCATGAAACTATACGGAAAACGAACCGTCGCCGATTATTATACAGGGCATTTCGATATCGATTCCCTATTGCTACACACATCATCATGGGGGCGACACATTATACCGGAGCGAAAAAACCGCACGGATCATAATCCGATTGTTATTCAACCGAAATAATAAATAATAACACATTACACGCCATTACAATATATAATCACACTATTACGGCGATAAAATTTTATTGTAGCGGGACGAAAAATGGATTCGTTATCATTGTTTAATATTGCATTAAATCCAGAGGGCGAATATTTACGACGACCGGAAAACGATAAAACCGTATAAAAATGACGCCCTTATTAAAATCGATCCGGAAAGTACCGGTCGAAATATCACCGAGGATAAGCGGTTGCGAAATGCCCGGGTCTTGGCCGATGGGTGTCGGGAGTAATTCGAAATCGTAACTCCGGAGTTACGACCTGGTAACTGCCGAGTTATGGCGCGCGCCCAAAGTCTTATCTGACCGGCGCCCCGGACCGGATTAATAAGAAACGAGGCCCCCTTCTTTACGGTGCACGTGCCCGGAGATCGGGGCGTCGCGACGCCGCCCGCCCTCTCCGCCGTGGCGGGGGCGGCAGGATCGCCGCCACCAGGTGCACGCGGGCTCGATGAAAAGGCGAAGGTGTTTATCGGCGAAAACGTCAAAAGCGTTATTTTCCGACGCCAGTTCAGGAATAAAATGTTTAACGGCTCGCGGGGACCATTATCAACGCGGGAAAGGAAGAGCGCCACAATGGGGACGCTGGATGACGGGTGGATGCGGCTGTCGATGCCCGCGACATCTATCGAACGCCCTTTGTTGCGGTATTTTTAGAAAATCTGACTCATTTTTACGGCGGATTTGCATATTATCTCGCCCGCGATAGACCGCGGGGGTGGGAAATTGTTCCGGACTAAAGTAACCCAGATCGCGAACATCAAAATCAACATTACCCACAGATTTCTGAAACTTCATGCATTTTTAGTGTGGGGTTCGAAGGACCATTGAAACATCACCACATTTGATACTATGCAGTTTATTTCAAACTTGATGACTCGTCAATTATAACATGTGTATAATTATTGTACATTTCATGACGAATTCGTGCAGGCAACTGGTCCTTTATTTCGCGTCGAGGCGATAAGAATTAACAAAAACGTCTTATCTACAAATACCTATAAAATCTACTTGTGCGTTGTAAATATACGCAAATAAATCGGACAATAAATACAAATACTCATCAATACATAACAATGATCAAACGCGTTAAAAAAATAGAATAATATTCAAAACTGTTGAAGACTCAACATGATCCCCCCCTTGAAGCGACCTAGACTTCAATAGTCAAACACAATCTATAACATAAATTCTTACACAAAAGATATACATTTAAAATGATTAAATAACATTTTGCGTCATGTATCAGGAAATCAAAGCAATCATTAAGAACCTGAAATCAAACAAAGTGAACAGATTATATGTCCATCACTTCTATAATATTCCTATTCTAACGGAAGCACCGAGACCTTTCGAACCGAGCGCTTTAGTTCACCGTTTTTAGTTTTTAATGAAACGACACGGACCACACCATCACTTCCAGGATGGAGATGTATAACTCGACCAAGAGCCCAACGCAGAGGTGGAAGATTTTCATCATGGATGAGAACCAAATCTCCAATATTGATTGGAGCTGTCTGTACCTTCCACTTCGGTCGTTGCTGAAGTTGATGTAGATACTCAAGGCTCCAGCGTTTCCAAAAATGCTGTCGCATTTGCTCAATTCTTTGCCAACGCGAGAGTCTGTTCAGGTTTAGGGATGTCAAGTCAGGTTCGTTCTGTGCAGTCATTGGGGAACCAATCAGAAAATGACCCGGGGTGAGAGGTTCCATATCATTTGGGTCCGCGCTCAAAGAAGTTAATGGTCTTGAGTTCAAAATTGATTCAACTACTGTTAATAACGTGTACAATTCTTCATAATTAAGAATTGTATCGCCGACAACTCGTTTAATGTGTGTTTTAGTTGATTTTATTCCAGCTTCCCAGATACCGCCAAAGTTCGGGGATCTGGGTGGGATAAATTTCCAATTTATACCGTCTGTTGCTAATTCGTTGACAACCCTATTTTGGAATTGCTCTGTTTTGAATAGAATGTGGAGATCTTCAAGCTCGCGCTTTGCTCCTATAAATGTTGAAGCGTTATCTGAAAACATGTTTAAAACTTTGCCGCGGCGAGCCGTAAATCGCTTCAGAACACTCAAAAAAGCTTCCGAGGTGCAGTCGGATACGAGATCCAAATGGATAGCCTTAGTGGCAAAACAGATGAACAACACGATGTAAACCTTTGTCGTCCTTTTCCCCCTTCCGCGACCCTCCTTTATCAGAAGAGGCCCCGCGTAGTCCAACCCGCAATTTATGAAAGGGCGGGCTGGTTCGATTCTTTCAGGTGGTAGGTTACCCATCAATTGATCGTAAGAAGTAGGTTTCGTTTTAAAACACTGAATGCATTTTGAGAGAATTTGACGAATTTTTCGTCTTCCACCTAGTGGCCAATATCTTTGTCTAAGTGAAGATAGGGTCGCTTGAGGTCCCGCATGACATAGCCTTTGATGTTCGCTTCTAATTAGAAGGTCTGTTAATTTGTGAGATTTTGACAAAATTATCGGATATTTCGTTTCATAACTAACTGAAATGGCGTTACCCAATCGGCCGCCTACTCTCAAGACTCCTCCCTTATCCACAAATGGGTTTAGCTCCACTAACTTATTTTCTTTCGGCAAAGTCTTGCCCTCAGATAGGATTTTAATTTCAGATCGAAATTCCACCCCCTGCATGAGCTTTATGAGCCACACCGACGCTTGATGATACTCAGCTGCTGAAACCGATCCAGTGATCCGATTAGTTTTATTTTTTAAATTATGAAAATATCGCAGACAATATGCCGCAATTCGAGTAAGAGTCTTCAATGATGAAGGCTTATCAAAAATATGGGAAAAGTTCCATTTTGACTTTGTGCAAATGTTGACCTGAATTCTTGTCTTACGCATTTCCGGAATTTCTGCATCTAAATTTTGTTTTTTACATACCGGCCACTCAGAAACCGACTTTGCCAGCCACTCGGGACCCAACCACCATATTTCTGCGTTTCTGAGTTCAGTGGGGGTGCACCCTCGTGATAAAATGTCCGCTGGATTTTGTTTTGTTGAAACGTGATTCCACGTTGCGTTTTTTGTTAGACTCTGAATCTCCGAAGTTCTGTTCGCAACAAATGTATTCCAATTGCTAGAATCAGCAGCCAACCATGCCAACACGATTGTGGAATCGGTCCACAAGTACTGTCTATCTAAAGGCAACTCCAATGAGTCTGACACGCATTTTGACAGTCTTGCTCCTAACAATGCGGCGCTTAATTCGAGGCGAGGAAGTGAAATCACTTTTAAAGGTGCGCCTCGCGTTTTTGCGCCAATCAACCGGACTGATACCCTTCCGCTGTTATTTTGACTTCGCAAATAAACACACGCACCATATGCGTGAGTGGATGCATCTGAAAATGTGTGCAACTCGAAGCTTGATGATGATTCAATCGCAATGATCTGTCTTGGAATTTTAATCAGTTTTAAATCTGGAATGTTTATTATAAATCTGTGCCACAACCCGCTCAACTCAAGTGGAACAACCTCGTCCCATGCTAGGCTTAAAGTCCATAATTTCTGAAGAATTATCTTCGCGGTGATTAAAGTTGGCGATACCAATCCGAGAGGATCAAACAGCTGAGAAATCACAGAGAGTATTGTTCTCTTTGTGATTTTCGCTGGTGGGTCTATATTTATGGAATAGCTCAAATTATCTGACTTGCAATTCCACAGCTGACCTAAGGTCTTGTTGTCTTTGTCAAAGTTTAATATTATTTCGCTGTCATCGCAGACCTTTGGCAAGACTGCTGGACTGTTTGACGCCCATTTTTTCAATTCGAACCCGCCCCGTTTCAAAGCTGCAGTTAACTGTTCGCGTAAGACGATTGCTTGTTCCTCGGTGTGTGTACCGGTCAACAAGTCGTCGACATAAAAGTCCTTCAAAACTACAGGATGAGCCAATGGAAATTCATCCTTCTCATCAATCGCCAATTGCTGCAAACATTTTATAGCCAAATACGGAGACGACTTCATACCGAATGTTACCCTGGTCAAGCGATAAATTTCCATTTCGTTTGTAGATTGATTTTGCCACAAAATCCTCTGCAGATCTTGATGCTTTTCTTTAACTTTAATTTGCCTATACATTTTTTCTATATCAGCAATTAATGCAACATTGTGTGTTCTGAACCTAATCAAAATTGAAACCAAATCTTGTTGTAATTTCGGTCCGTTCAATTGAATATCATTGATGCTCACGCCAGTTGAGGACTTTGCCGATCCATCAAACACTATCCTAAGTTTTGTAGTTAGTCGGTCGTTTTTTATGACTGCATGATGTGGCAAATAAAATTCTTCATTTGTTCCTGTAACCGAATCGCGCACTAGCTCGGCGTGCCCTAGCTCTACATATTCTTGTATGACCTTCGCGTATGTTTCTCTCAAACTCTCACTCTGACGAAACCGATTTTCCAGAGACTCAAGTCGTCTCAATGCCATTGACTTTGATGACCCTAACCTTTTGGCTTGACTGCTCAACGGGATGCTCACACAAAATCTACCATCTTTGTCGCGAATATACGATTCCGAAGATTGTTCCTCGCATTGTTTTTCTTCCATTGATAAGATTCGTTTATTTTCATATTCCTCAATTTCCCAAAATTTGCTAACCTGTTGTTCCAGAGATATGTTACATGACTGAGGCGCCCGTGCCGCTTTACTTTGTTTACATGAAGGGCCTGCTACCACCCAACCAAGTTTGGTCTCGCGAAGAGATGGCTGACGTGGACCGAGAGTTATTTGTTCTGTGCCCAATATTTCCCAAAACAACTCGGAACCTATCAGGAGATCGACACTCTTACTAATGTGAAATTCGGGATCTGACAGCTCGATGCCCTGAGGGATGCAAACTTTATCTATTCTGAAACTGAATAGTGGAAGATCCTGCGTGATCTGCGGAACCACGAGACAATGCAATGAAGTCTCGAATGTCTTGTCGTAATCCGAAGATATGTTTATCCGTACGGATTTTTTGATGCGCGAAATTGCCTGTGTTATTCCAATTATCGGCACATTTGCTTGATTACAAGTTAAATTTAAAAGTTGTGTTGCGTTTGTTGTCTTGACACGTTTTGTGTGTGTCTTGTTGTCTTGACACGTTTTGTGTGTGTCTTGTTGTCTTGACACGTTGTTGTGTGTGTCTTGTTGTCTTGACACGTTGTTGTGTGTCTTGTTGTCTTGACACGTTGTTTTTGTTGCCTGCACTTGCACTAATTGGATCACCGGTGACAATTCGTTTCTTTTGCTGTGAAAGTAGCGGATTGCCGGTTGACTCCCTTTTCTTTCACTTGGACGTGGACATCCGGCTCGAAGATTGACCAATTTTGTGGGGTTCGAAGGACCATTGAAACATCACCACATTTGATACTATGCAGTTTATTTCAAACTTGATGACTCGTCAATTATAACATGTGTATAATTATTGTACATTTCATGACGAATTCGTGCAGGCAACTGGTCCTTTATTTCGCGTCGAGGCGATAAGAATTAACAAAAACGTCTTATCTACAAATACCTATAAAATCTACTTGTGCGTTGTAAATATACGCAAATAAATCGGACAATAAATACAAATACTCATCAATACATAACAATGATCAAACGCGTTAAAAAAATAGAATAATATTCAAAACTGTTGAAGACTCAACATTTAGAGTGACCGATGAGTTTTGCCCTAAAAATTTGGGGTGTGTCCCAATGTTTCGCAATGTTTTATTGATGAATCGGCCGACCCAGGTCCGGCACTTAAGAGGGCATAACAAATGCGTTATTGTTTATGGATCGTTCCACGTTTGGCAAATACACATAACGTCGGTTATACGGCGTCGGGGGTGAAAGTGTAATAAAAACAAAAGTAAATAAAATTGAATACGCCGTAAAACCTTTACGGTTTGTGCTGCGCACTCGTGCGAAATCCGGGCAAAAAAGGCCGAATTAAAATTGCCGTTGTGGGGTGATAAAAATCGAGCGAGGTGTTTATTTTATCGGAATCATCGTGGAACCGCATGCGGTATAAAGTCTATTTTCGGACTTGGAGGAGAGAATTATAAAGTTTTTCGGGAACGAATAAATTACTTCTTCGCCGCCGAGACGGGGCGCGGTCCGGTCGGTGGCGGTGGCAGATTGTTAGGGCGCTTTCGAGGTCGGGCAGGATAAAGGTTTTTTCTTGCTGATCTGTGACATTTGCTTAGTCGCAAATCTTCCCAAGTCAGCGGGCTGAGTGATTTACGTCGGGAAAGGACGTCTTGAGACCGCAGCCTCCCTTCCGGCCCCTCGTACGCTCTCATCTCGGATGATGGACCAGACACCTGAAACCCACCGGTTTTTCCCTCGGCTCTTCCAGTTAATTTGGTGAAATTGTGCAAAATTCGTGATTTATCACAAGTCTAGTGGTACTAATTCGCCTTTTGTGCTCGCATACCCCTGTTGGTTTTTTCCCGAGCAAAGGTACCCGAAGAATGGATCGGATTGTAACATCTAAAGATAGGCGATTCTTAAAACCGTTTGTTATAGCACGCTCCGTTCCGTTTCAACCCTCTTTTTTGAGCTTTTGTGTGTGTCGTCAACCTCACTAAAACTGAGCGGTTTATAGGGGGTGCGGTTGATCATTATAACTCGTAAAATTTTATCGTTATACGAGGTGTGCGCAAGGAGGTCGATCGTTTTTATTATATTTAATTTAAAACCGCGACTTGTAAAATCTCCAAACATGGCGACATCACAATTCGGTTTAGCGGAAGAGATGAAGAGAGGATGAGGCCAACGGGAACAACATCAAACAGGACATAAAAGCACAAAGTAACCTCTTCGGTGTTTACATCGCCGACAAACCCAATAAATTACGTTCTCTCTCTCCTCTCTTATATTCTTCTGTTGGTGCTTAGTAAAGAAGGTGCTTTTGCTTGTTGGCGTACAGTTTGTGAATAGTGGCCGCGCCGTCACCTTGGAACTTTTCGTCCACCGTCTATAGCTAATTCATCGAATTTTTCTTATTCCGTCCGACGACGACGATACCGGATCGCGGACTAAGGGCGACTCGAAACTTTTTCTTCGCCAGTGACATCCGTCTCTCGCCGTTCGCGGTCATCTGCTTATTTATTCATTCCCATCGACATAAATTGTCGTGCTCAAAACGTCGCCCATAAATCCGTAATCATGCTAATTTCCAGTCCGAAAAAGTAAATCCCGGTCTCTAGAATCGTCACGGAACGAGGAAAGCGAGATAAGGCACGCATCCACCATTTTTGGCGACCATGTGGGTCAAATTTCGGAGGTGTAAAGGATTCCATCATCGTCATTACGGTCATGAAAACGTATCGTAAAGGTGGATTGATTTACGAGACAAGAAAATATTTCAAATCTATGATTAGACCCGGACAGTCGCGTCATAATTTCTGAATTTAGACGTGACTTATTACGGCTGGAAAATCACACCTCTATTTATTTCGAACGTCTTATTGGAATAATAATAATAATACCCAATAAGTTGATGGGTACACGATTCATTGTTGCTTTTTAATGGAGGCACAGTGAGGGATTTACGGCTCTCTGACGGAAAATTTGAGACTCACGGAAATGCTAATTTTAATTTCGTTTGAAATAAAACGCGTCGGCAGATTGATGGGATTTCTAGCGTTTGAGGTGATATTGAGACGATCTTTGATGCGCACGACCTCTCTCTCTCCTGCGACCTTTCACCTCTTTCGCCGGTGTGTACGCCATTATTATTTTCCCTGCGATATGCTGAAAAATTTCTAAACACACCTGTCGCATTATACGCATCACAAAGCCGTAACGATAAAAATGCTAATCCGTCTTTGAGTATTATTATAAATTATAATCGTTTGAGGGAATTTCGAAATCCGATATTTATTTTCTTATTGTTTCAGGTAAGCATTGAAGTCTCCATCGATTTTCCGTCCCCCGGACCCGCAAAGCTCCCGAGCCGGTGTGGCGGTAATATCCTTTTATTTATTGTTATTTATTCACCGGATGGCGTGATTTTCTGCCCGTTTTTAGTTTCGGGCCGTGTGGTGGGGGCTTAGCGTAAGTTGCCGTGTGCGTTCCGGCCCTCCGCCCGACTTTATTTTTGTGTCGGGGCTCGGGGAGCTCCGTTATGGGGGGTTCGCTCCACGCCAAATCACAATGACTGACAGGAATCGAGATTTATTGCTCGTTTACTTTACTAATAATTCATTTTTCTTTTGACACAAATAGAACAAAGGCCCGCACGGCCGCCCCTATCGAGCGCTATGCCGAGCATAGCACCCGTTTTGCTGAAATTTCGGCACGGATTAGGTTTTCTATTGTGCAATTCCGGGCCGAAATGATAATGTCGTGTCGCTTTTCGGTCGAGATCCGGTGGCCCGGAGGCGCCGTACTTATAATATCGCCGTGTATATACGATAATTAAAATCAGAGCAAACATCAAAGGGAGAGGAGGCAATAGGAAAAACAACTCGCGGGAGAGTTTAGGGAAACGTTCGGTTATTGGGATGTCAGCGGATGAAATAAACACACAGACTTTTCTCTGATCAGGTTAAGTATATAAGAATTACATTTCGCATTCAATTATTATTTCCTTTTGAGCGTTTCAGACGGAGGGAGGACGCGACTTTCCTGTTTCTTTTGAGAACGCGCGCGGTACATTACGTGAAGAGGCGGTGAACGCGGCGCCAACGGCTAAAATAACCAACAATATTCGGAAAAGAGACGGGAATATGCTTACATTATCTTTGGAGGTGGACTCGCAAATGTTGGCTCACTCACATATTTCACTGAATTTTTTAACGTTAAGTACTTAAGAGGTCAAACATCCAATAGAAAATAATAGAAAAAATCGAGGAAAGAATGGATTTCCCGATGAGGTGTTAACCATTTAACACTAAAGTCGACAAAAGAATAAGACTCTCGCTAGAGAGTTTTCAAGTTTGATACATTTTGTTTTCGTATTCATTTGAAATTTGCCATAGTTTTAAGGTTTTGGTACATTTTTTATGTCAAGTGAAATTTTATTGTAGTTTTTAAGAATTCGCTAGATTTGTCTTGATTTTCAAGAAATTTTCAGGAAATGTGGTGAACTTGCGTGAAATTCGGTTAAGAAACAATACATTCGACAAATTTTCTTCCATCAATTTCATATATTTTCTCAAAATTTGTCAAAAATGTGCCACAGAATTTTTTCATGTTAAGTGAAATGTTATTGTTGTTTTTAAGAATTCGCTAGATTTGTCTTGTTTTTCAAGAAATTTTCAGGAAATCTGGTGAACTTGCTTGAAATTCGGTTGAGAAACAATACATTCTACAAATTTTCTTCCATCAATTTCATATATTTTCTCAAAATTTGTCAAAAATGTGCCACAGAATTTTTTCATGTTGAGTGTAATTTACTTAATTGTAGTTTTTAGGAATTCGCTAGATTTGTCTTGATTTTCAAGAAATTTTCAGGAAATCTGGTGATCTTGTGGTGAAATTCGGTTGAGAATAACAATACATTTGACAAATTTTCTTCCATCAATTTCATATATTTTCTCAAAATTTGGCACAAAGTGATAAAATTTTCTTGAAACTCGGTAAAAAAGTTAACATTTTCTAAAAAAAATTAATTTACAAAAAAACTGCATTTCCTCAATGTGCCAGTTACAAAAATCCTAATTCTTCATAAAGTCACATTTGCTGGGGCTTTTCAAAGGTGCATAGATCGTTAAAAAACTTTCTGAAATTCAATATCACACACTTTTCATTCAATTCGGAGTTTCGTCCCAAATGGGCCATCAGACCGAAGAAGCGCCATCGAAAATGACAAATGGAACAGTACCTACCATTTTCTGTACTTTGCCAAGAAGAATGAGCCCTCAAGCAAGCTCGGCATGATTCCGTAAAATAATCGATTCACCTCTAAGGTCATTACAGGAAACTGATGATTACGATATTATTACCATTAATTTATGCAAATGATATCGAACGCGTCCCCGGCTCGTGATGATGTGTGCACCGCATTTCGTCGAGTTACCCCTACCGATTTCGCATCATATCGAAAACAATTATTTCGCCCGTCCGAAACAACAATAACAACAACAACAACAAATTGCGCCATAATTAATAATTTCGCAATTATTTCCCCTATGTGTGTATGTCTGCGCGCGTTATATTTAGGACGCTGATTCGGAACGCGCCCGGTAATTAGCCATTACCGATCGCACCGAGGGTTTGATCGTCGACGCATAAAATTGCATTGTTTAAATCGGACGCGGGCATCACAATGCCCGTGTGCGTCAGATGAGTGCACCCAGGTACGCGATCGGGGCCCGCGATCGGCCAGGGCCGGGCCGCGGGGCCCCCGGACGCCGCATAAATCGCGATTTCGGGCGCCCCCCGGCCCGGTCCAATTACGGAGAGTGTTGTCGCGTTTCTTGGCCCGGCCCAGGGACGTGCGGCAGGGGGGGCCGGGGGCCCGTCGAGATGCCGGTCTCCATGCATCACCCGGTTGACACCCGGTGCCCCATATATCACGCGGGGCCGGCCGGGCGCCCCGCACTCTTCGACTCGGCCCTCTCTCTTTATACAACGAGAGACTTATTTGCATACGGCCGATTTTTTCCCGCCGCGTCGAGATTTATCGCGCGACTAATGCGGCTGCGACGAGTCGCCCCTGACGGCCCCGCGGCCCCGAAGTCGCTCGCGATGACGATAATAAAGTCGCTCTAATGTTATCATTATGGGAGATTTAATGTAAACCGGTGGATCCATCGTCATCATCATCATCATGATGATGAGCGGAGAGACCGGTGCGATGGTAATGAACGTACAGCGTTTTTCAATCAGTGTCCTAAATAAAATGTATCGCTGCATGTCGTTCATCGATGGCCGCACGTCAACATATTTACCTCTACCGACGATCTGCATAAATCGGACCGGACGATTCCTCCCCGAAATCGGCAGACGAAATTGTTGTGATGCTGTTTGCAGGGTCGGATCGGGTTGAAACATGTCAAATGGGACTGAAGTGATTTTTACGGAAATTTCTTTACTGCTGGTTCAGGAAAAGTTTGCATTTAATAGTGAAACCACCCATTTGTGAGCATATTTAACTGCAAAGAAACTAAATGTGTTTACTTTTTTGCAATATTTGGAAAGAGTCACAATGTCACAAGTTTGGAAAATTTATAGAATATTTTGTGATTTTCTAGCTTCTCTGTGAAATTCATGGCATAGTAATTAATTTTTGAGGAATGTGCAGAAAATTTGATAAATTTTCAACATATTTGGTAACTGGAGAGAATTATTGTTGTTCAAATTTTCAACGGAATTGAAGTTTTTTCAAGCATCTAATCTGTTTCCAGGTTTCATTCCTAACAAAAATAATAGTTTTTGAAAATTTGGGGTGTTCATGCAATTTTGAGCAAACTTGGTTTATTTCCATCAAATGTGTAACATATATTCTAGTAGTTTTTAGCAAATGTGAAATGTGACTAAATTTTCAAACAATGATGATAAATTTAATGAGTTTTTGGTCAGGTTAGCGAGTTTGAGTGAATATTTTATCGAATTTGGCAAATTTTGAGTAAATTTGACAAACTAGCAAATTCATGTATGAAATTTTTCGCAAATTGACTAATAATTTTGATTGTTAGGAAATTTAACGCGGTTTTCATAAATGTGGCAATATTTTTGATACATTTCACTAATTTTCATTAAAATTGTCAAATTTTCGTCTAATTTGTATTTAATGATACAGTGAAACTTCGATATCTGAACATGCTTTAAATCGGACATTACATTACCACAAAACATCAAAATAGACGCACCGTGTAGGAGTTCTGTTTTATCGGTCCGTATTATGAAAGTTGTACTGTACACACATATTGGTAATTTGTCGGGAAAGAGATGAAGCGAGTATCGCTTACCGGGCCAGTCCGTCTCTGATCGTTTACAATATTTCAACATGGTTTCAAATTAAACAAGTGTGTTTAAAATGTTGTAAATATCGAATTAACTCATGCACGTGGGAGAGTAAATTTATTCAGTATATTTTGTGTGTCGATTTATCAATAAATTATTATTACCGATATAAAACAAAAAAAAAATGTACAAAGCAGGTGGAAAAATCTTGTGTTTGCGACCTGACGCGGTGTGCGGGTGGCGTAAATACGAGCGCAACAAAAGGATATCGAATTTCCGTTATCAGCGTGGACAAAACAATTCCAACAGGTGTCACTTATCAGTGCCACCGTGCATGTATGCATGTATGTTATGCGGTATGGGTACGTGCTGGCCGCAATGGCCGCTGATTTATTTAACATTACTGCATTGTTTTGTGATGTACGACTGGGTGCACGTGTCGCCTTCACGAACCCGACCCCACACCGCGAAGAAAACTCCATCACATCATGGGTCGCTCGTACGCGATTAAAAATCGCGAAAAATCACGATCCGCGCCCGATAAACCGTTCGTGACGTTTTCGATCGCATTACGGAGAGGTGCCGCGGACCGCGGGAGAAGGAGCGAGCATTATAGTCCATCAAATAATAATAAATCGGACCATAAAGTCGTTTTCCAATTATTGTATGGAATCGCATTGGATATGGGAGGTCATAAATCACGATCGGTCATATTTCTCCAAGCGGACAGGTGGCAATGGAAAGAATAATTTAATCACAGGTGCGTTACGTCACGCTTCCTTACACGCCCCGTCGGTGTATCGAATTTTTCCGGGACGTTTTTTTTCGCCGGAGCGGGAAAATGAGCCTTCAGCCCACTTTTCGGTTCCGCTCTCTACTCGCGACTCCGAGACCTGGGAGTATTGTGCGCGAAGAGAGCGGAGATCGAGTTCGTCTCCGGATTATTATCAGGGGCCGGTGATCTCGCCTTCGTGTAATGCCCACCATTATTGCTCCTCATTCACGGACCGGACCGGTATCTCCCTAGATCTCCCGATTACGTTTAATATTGTTTGGACCTCTCATCTTTGTAGTTTGCGCTTCAACAGATCTCAATCCCGGCCATCTGTCTCTCGTTGAAACGTCATTCAGGATCGGCGACCGAGTCGATGGGTGGCGGTGCTCGTGATGACGGTGCCGCAATTCGAATTTAATTTCCCCTTTGTTCGGTTATTCCATTACGGCGATGTAGCCGGCGAGCGATTTTTCTCGGATCTCGCGAAATTTGCCAATCTCGTTCTCTGGAGCGTTCGTCACTTTCGGTGGTGGTGCTTTTATGGACCGGTTTGCCGTATCAGACGCAGTTGTCGGGACGTAAATATAATGCGGTGTCGATTGCGAAAAATCGACTGGTGTGTGCACCACCATCACCATCCAGTAAAAACGTC
This sequence comes from Salpingus planirostris, assembly GCA_949788335.1. Taxonomy (NCBI): domain Eukaryota; kingdom Metazoa; phylum Arthropoda; class Insecta; order Coleoptera; family Salpingidae; genus Salpingus; species Salpingus planirostris. The sequence continues at coordinate 3,507,173 of OX460922.1, forward strand.
AATGTTAATTTGTTCATGCGAAACGAGCCAGATGCCGTGCTTTATTAAATTTCCCGACCTGTGGTAATATACGACCTTTCTTGAATGATCGGAATGTTTACGCTTCGTACTACCGATGACTTTTAGTGAGCACTCGAAAAAATCCTACCTATGAGAATTGAGGAGCAGCTGGCAAAGCTGCTGGTATCGGCTAGGGGCTAATGCATTCAGAAAATGAAACTGATAATTTTTAACTGATGTATCTGGAATCAGAACAAGTTTACGAGAACACTTCCAAGAAGTCATCTATTTTTGAAAATTCCCATAAAGTTATGAGAATCCCTGGGATGTCTTTTTGGAGAATTTCAGAAAATTCTGTTTTTTTCCGAATTCTAAGATTCCCTTAAAGCTCATTTCTGAGAATTCCCTACTGACTCTAAAATTCTCCATGAAAATCCTCTAAGAACTCTTGAGGAAGATCCGAGAATACCGGTTTTGAAATATACTTTGAACTTCCGGGTATCCTTTGAGACTTCAAAGAATTTCTGAGAATGACGCCTACTGTTTCTTGAAATAATCTATTTTCCCCCATGGGCATTACCGAGAAATCATAATTACAATTCTTACCAAGCTTGTTTTTACTTATACGTTTCCAAGAATACCTGGGATGTTTTGAAGAATTTCAGAAAATTCTCAATTGTTTCCGATTTCTGTTAAAAAATTCTAAGATTCCCTTAAAATTGATCTCAAATTTATGAGAAATCTCTACTGATTCTAAAAGCTTCTATGATAATGTACACTTTGAATTTTCTAGAATCCCTTAAGACTTCCCGCCTACTGTTTCTCAAAATAATCAATTTTCTCTCAAGGCTATCAGTGAGAAATCATAATTACAACTTCTATCACACCTGTCACTCATACGTTTTCAGATCCTCTAGAATGCTTTGAAGAATTTTAACGAACTAGACCATTGAAGCGCGCTACGCGCGCGTTAATTCAAAATTATTGTTTCTGCCAGTTTTTCACATGTGAATCACCCGCGTTTATAATACCTTGAGTTCGAGATTTGACGTGTCTGTTTCCGAATTTCCCTATTTTCACGTTCACCGATTAACTAAAGTCCATTCACAATCCATTCAGTTATGTATGGTTATGTGGTGCGGAGGAGAATTTGACGTTTTGGTAATTTTGTCATTGTAACACAACCTTTCTGTCACGAATTTTGGCATACTGTAAATAGAAATGCGGGCTTTTGAAAATAGGTTAGCCGTTTTTCTGTCTGCTCCAAATAACGCTGAATTTTCATTTATTCGGAAGTAATCAGTTCATTGTTCAATTAAGATAAGTCCAGCAGTATTCACTATTTTCTATTTCTAAGTCAACGTGCGTTTCTTTTATTTCTTTCTTGTGTCTTTTCCATTTGAAGATGGTTTAAATTACAGGGAATAAGTACACTTTGGGAAAACTGCTCCAAAGGAGGAGTAATATTGAGAAAATGTTTCGAACTAAATTTTAACCGAATTCACGACTGAGAATTTGTGTAAGTGTATTAAATATTAAAGAAAATACAGACATGGAGTTATCTTAATTGGACAATGAACTGATTACTTCCGAATAAATGAAAATTCATCGTTATTTGAAGCAGACAGAAAAACGGCTAACCTATTTTCAAAAGCCCGCATTTCTATTTACATTATGCCAAAATTCGTGACAGAAAGGTTGTGTTACAATGACGAAATTACCAAAACGTCAAATTCTCCTCCGCACCACATAACTGAATGGACTTTATGCCGATTTGACCTATTCCGCTTACCTAGGTAAATGTTTAATAATAATGATTTTTTATGTTACGGCTTCGCGATGATGAACTTCTTCAATAAAAGCCGTATATTTACTAACTCAACATTGAAGCCGTCGACCTCCTCACACCGAAAACATTTACCTAAGTGAAATAGGTCAAATACTCGGTCAAATCGTCATATTTTCTTGCGGTTAATGTTCGTCGGTGGAATTATGGGACACACTGTATAGACACTCAAAAACAAAGTAATTATATGACTGAAAAACCAAGTATTCATTTTTATTGATTAGTTCTCGATTTAATTTCAATGAGACCAATATTTTCCCAGGGAAAATAATTTCGGAATAACGAAATGGACTGAACCCTAACCTAAAAATATGATTTTTATTTCTAACTGACGGGATTAGAAGTAGAAGGAAACGCGCCCGCATCATCATCGAAATCAGCCAAAACATTTATGCAACCAAAAATACATTCACTACGGTCGACGACGCTCAATCTCATCAGGCGGGGCTTGAGAGACCGACCATGCGCACTTGCAAAATCTCACCTTACTCTTACATCTTACATGACTTTTTTAAGGAAGGATTCTGCCATAAGATTTTCTTGGTACACTTATCGAATCTCTGGTAATTCCCAACTGATTTTAAAATCTTACATGAGAGTCCTGAGAATTCGTGTAGAAGATCCAAGAACACCGGTTTTGATAATCTGTCCTAAATTCTCAGGAATCCCTTGAGACTTTCTAAGAATTAAGCATAACTTTCAGGAATTTTCCAAAAGAATTTCCACAGTCTACATTTTACATGCCCTAGAGATGTATCGCTATAATTATGATCCGTGACGAATTCTAGAAAGTTTCCCGAATTCCTGCAAGTGTGTACGGTATACGAGAATTGGGCCGGCGATAAAAGCGGCATACGAAATGGAGTCCGTGATGGAGAAAAAGGGTTCCGGGCCGTGTCAGCATTAAAAAGACGAACGATCTGACAGTTGGTCGGCACCTCGATGACGATCCTCCCGATGGCAGATGTGTGCGTGGGTGGGTGACTTGTATCCGGCCGCTTCTGATAGCGTGGGGGAGAGAGGAGGTCTTAAAACTGTCACTGCTAATGGCAGATATCCATCAAGTCATTCAATCACCATCATACACATGAGTCACCGGGTCCGGGGCCATCAGAGAGGTGAACGATCACCCGAAACCGAGCGCAGCGGCTACCGTTCGCGCCCATCGTCGCCCCGGCCCGAGAGAAAGGGCGAACACTTAGCGAAAGCGCGCGCCCCATCGCCCCGTGGGGTAAATGACGGGCATCGCTCAACAGATATGAGGTTTTTATGCCGCCGCCCGATTGATGGAACGGATCTATCACACGTCGACCCGTGCACGCCGACGACACGCCATCGATTCTCGATGAAAAAGCGGACGGGAAAAAGAACGAATAACCCCTGGAAATCGATTCGCACCACCTATGAAAGTTTGACCGTGGCGTCATATTAGCGGCGCAAATGGGAGCGTATCGTGGCGCACGTTATTCGTCACGTTAATATGGACGAGAACCATGGGCCGTTAAGTCGAGTACGCAATCTCGAATTAATAATTCGGTACTTGCTCGTGCTCTCCGGTCCAATACCACCAACGAACGATTCAATCGACTGTAAATCAGCTCATACTGCTCACCCATGTCTACTTCTCATTTGAAAGGTACCATTTCTGAACATTAGTTCAGTGTGCCATTGAGGGATACGATAATTACTTACAAAGGATTTTCCAGTGAGCAATATGGATATCGATTAGTACATACATTGATTGAGGTATTCAACGGCCTGTCAAAAGCTATAGTTTTGTATTATTTTTGATATCGATGTTATCATTCAAAAACACTGGTGATTACCCCAAATTAGATCAATGAAGAGGTTCTAGATACATGCGAAGTCACCCTAAGGAACATGAAGGCAGATTGCTGAATAGCTAATTTTCATAAAAAATTGAGACTTGCTTTCTATTAATTGCCATTATTATCACTCTGCATCCTGACAAAGGACAGAGCAGCAAATCTTGGTTTGCATTACCTAATCTACTTTTCCGAGCTTATCTAAACAAAGAATGTGTAATTTTTACACAGGTTCAATTTGAGCAATCAGTTCTATTTACAGAGTAATCTTTGTTTTGGCAACTAGGCAAAGATTAGCAAAGTCTTCTCATGGAGTTCCTATATATCCGCGAGAATCGGCAATCAATTCCATCATTCGCTTCCAAGCATCCGGTGATTTTGCGAGAGATGTTTCTAAAAGCAGACAATTTTCATGACACCTTTCCCTGAATCAAAAATGAGGTTATTTTTCCTGAAATACACCTGAAAAAGCATGCTGATACGGATAAAGAGGTTAGGTCTCAGTTTACTGGCACCGGCACAGTCACCATCCGATTTGTTGTGGGAGTGAGTGGAATTCGCCTCACACCCTCTCCGGGGACGGCGCGGCGGCGGTTGGCCGATACACAAAGCGTTAGTGGAGTTAGCACTTTGTCTTATTGAAGTCCATCTCGTTCGGTTTTACAGGCGAGCACAAACCGCCTCGGAATGCTTGAATGTGCTTTTCTACTCTTCATTATAAAACACTACTGCATTGTGCCGTTGTATCTTTATATCGTACCTAACTCGAGTACCTACTCCTACCGCCGGCCGGATACTGCCCCATAAGAGTGCGTGGGCCGAGGGTTGTTGGAATAATGGGAAAGGCACGTAAAATACCGATATACTCTGCTCGTTTATGTTTACGGCATTAGATTCGATGCGGGGGTAAATGATCCGAGAAGTGCGTCGCCTCTTATTGTTACTATCGATAATGGTGAAGAGTGTTGTCGATGATTGGGGGAAAGTTTGACTCGTCCTCGATGTCGCCACATCTGTCGGAAGAAGATTGCGATTGCAATGGCATGCACTAAAACAAAACTTTTCGTTTGGGAATGACAGTCTCGCGTCCCGATAAAGACCAAATAATTACAAACCCGCCAACAGACAAGTTCTTTCGCTATATATTTACTATCCGCCAGAGAATCGATCGGTGCGGACGAGGACGATTTCTCATCATCATTTCTCGCCCAATTCCGATACGATTTTGAAAATTGCTTCCAAATTGGGTCAAAAGTCTTGTGTGTAGACGTGGCGTGTCGAGAGGATATTAAACAATGCATGTATGGCAAAAGTTCCGGAGAGTGAGTGAATGATCGATGCCAAAGTGTGTGATCCATCTTGTCAGAAGCACTACCTTGCTTATATCAGTCACTGTCCGGCCTCTCGTCAACCGTCACGACGACGCTTTGACGGTTTCTCTCCCTCTCTCGCTCTCTTCTTGCAATAGCGCCGCGCCGGAGGAGACACATAATCAATACCGCGTGACGGACAGCATCCGCACTATCATCATCATCATTACTCGCAATCTTCGCCCGTGTACACCGTGTCCCCTAAATAAATGCACGAAAAGCTACCGTCATTCCTGGGGCCGTAATAAGGGGATTTCAGCCGAGGGGTTGATCACTGGGCATCAATCAAGTGTCCACCGAATTTGCCAAGAATTTTCATCAGAATTTCTTTAAATTCGCCTAGCGCTATAAATTAGAAATAATGTGTTTACAAAATTTGGGTCGATTCTGTATAAAAGGGCTAAGGGTTCGATTACTGGCACCTTTATGATAAATTTTCGGTACGACATCTGCTGTAATCGTGCCTTTGGCATTTTAACGGTCTTTTCCAACAAATTTGATACATAATCAGACCCCATTGTCAATAAACTATTTGCATTAATTCGTTCAAAATTTTGTGTTAAAACTAGACTTGCACATAAACTCACTTTGCCAAATACTGCATGCCTTGAGATTTTTTTTTAAATACTGCTTGAAATTCGTCATGTTGGAAATACATAGATATAAAAAAGCGTTTACTTGAACTTGGATCAAGTGATTTTGCCAAGAATTTGCCTGAAATTTATCGAAACCCAGTAAAAATTTGACTATTTCGCCGATTTGCTGATTCTTATGTTATAAAGAACAATAATGGACACTAATTTTGTTGTTTGTCAAACTTGCTGTTAAGGTTACTTATCTCATCAAATTTGACAATGACTTAAACTTAGGTAGGCGCAATTCACATTAAATTATTTGATCCAGCAAATTCGCCTTTGCTATAAGTTCGATTCAAATATATTGCTAGCTCTGGTCTTTTGGGATTTAGCCAATTTGCTGATAGGTATCTATAGAAGAATTTGCAAAACATTTTCCTAAAAAGTACTTCAAATTGACCTCAAATGATCAGATTTGGTGAAAATTTTGACAAAATTACCATTACCGGTACTTGGACCAAATTTGGTAACAATTAACATGAAAATTTCTTGAAATTAGGCAAGAAAATTGTGAAATTTGAAAATCGTTGATGAAACTAATAAAATTTAAACATGTTTGCAGGAATCTAAAAATACTGGTCAAAAATTTGCTATTGTCACTGATGCCTGTACATACTTGCGCCAGATTTACATTTAACAATAACTTGCTTACAATTTCTAAGAATACCTAAGTAGTTATCATATTCGCCAAATTGACTAAAAAAATTTTGAAAAATTTACTTTCTCCATCAATTCACTCAAATATTTCTCGGATAGATGAAATTTACCAAATGTTTGATTCATCTATGGAAGTCACTTTTCGGGCAAACTCGATGACAGCTTTTCGTCCACCCACTTAGCACCCACGTTGTGTGCACCGATGATACGCTCCTTCTGAACATTATAAATGGCCGAGAGCGGGTTCGATCCGGAGAGGAGTCGCATTTTTGTCGGACGTATCGAGTCGTATAAATGCGAACATGCATCCGGGCAGTTACACGGGCCGAGAATTATGGCGGGCCACGTGAGCGACTACACGCTATTCAGTTCACACACAATTTACTGTGACCGACATAAATCACTCAACCGGGGCGATTCATCAGTCTCATTGTACCGCCAGCGCCACCAGGCCGGGCCGGGCCGCGCCGTCACATCCACGGGGCCAACCCCGCAGAAAGAGAGAGTCGCCGGCCCTTTCAGATCGGAAAGCGCCGATATTTTACGGCCTTTTGACGGCCGTTCGGCCAGCTTACCCGTGTAAATGCGCATTAATGCGGGGGCGGCCGCCCGCTTTATCCGCGGTCACCTGCGACGTTCGCACAGACGCCTCCCGGAGTCCCGAAATCGGGATTCCGGGCTTCCTCTCGTCTCTCGATATTGCGCCGCGATCGTAAGCCCACGTCTCGATTTCAATGGGGGAAAATTTACGAGACATTGTCCGTCCGTATATAATATTTAAACTCGTAATTATGAAAGTGGGCAATAAATTCAGAAACAATACTGCACTGTCTGAAAATAATGAGACCATCTGTCCGTAATTGATGGAATTAGTCGCCCGTGACGCCGGCTCATCCAGGAACGGACTGGCGGCTCGCATAATCGGCGAGAAGAGGAACCCCTCGTCGAGAGCTCATCGATCATCATTACACCAGCGGTCTACTTAGAATTAAAAAAAATCGGAAGAACCAAGAGGTTTTGGAGCAACTTTTTCAAAATCAACTTCAAATTTTTTTCAGTACTTGAGTAATTCTAATAAAAAAATACCGTATTTTGGAAAAATAAGAAACAATTTTGAGGACATTTCAAAAACTAATTGTACCTACCCTGTGTCTGCCTGTGTACAAACGCCTTTTCTGAGGAGTTGCCATGATTTGTACATATCTCCGTCACTGTTCATCTAATGGTTGTTATATGAAACACAGAGATGGTCATGGCCAGCTATGCATAAAATCCAATTGAACACACGGTATGTATGAGATTCCACGTGTAATATGTCAAATCAACTTTTATCGTTGTGTATAGTTGCTCAAATATGAGAGGAACGAAGAGACAGTAGACTGGCTTTTGATCGAAAAATGTCATTTTGATAATTACAATAATCGTTCTGCTGAGTCAAGGTACGAAGTCAGATTTCCCATCCACAGCCTATTTATACAGATTTCATTAATGAACGCTCTGTATTTTCACGAAGAACGTCAATAACCAAAATCATTGAAAAATCAAGAAAAACCACAACAATAGCTGGAAGGTTGTCACAATCTCTAGACATTCACAGATACAATTTTCACCAAATCTTTGTGAACGTGATGAAATTCCCAAAATTTCTCGAAAAGTGTCTAAAACCATTAATGAATTCAACGATCACTAGACAATACTTGATTAAATCTCTACCAAATTGTTTGAAAATTGCCAAAAACCGCAAAATTGCTAGGCTCCTGGAACCGCGAAGAGGTGAGATAACGCTTAAGATGGGATATTTTTTCGGGGACACCTGGTAGGTGCGGACATTTATATTTTTCTTCATACAGCTAAAATTCGGTTCGCTCTGATTTCTCCAACTAAAGCCGGGAAGAGGGGGCATTGATGTTTAATTTGCGTGCTCGTGATGGTTGTTGGGAGGTTTCCGTCTAGTTTTTAATTGAAATCTCTCTTTGTGGCGATATCAATTATGGCGGCGCTCCGGAGAGAGGGTTTTTGACGTGTGGCGAATACCTAAAATACAGAGAGAGAGAGCGTTTCGTATTGCGAACGCACGGTGGCTCGTAAGTCGTCATCGGCGGATCGGCCGATGTGTGTACATGCGGATGCGTGTGCAAAGGGGAATCCTATCTGGAGCAGATAGCGGGCCGGAGGCGCCGCGCATCACGCCGCGTCTCTTGTAAATGTTAATCCACCCCAATTTATTAATGACAGGTCAAAAATAACCGAACCTGCCACGGGCGGGGTCTTTGTGAGGCAACTGACGGCTCCATCATATCGATATTTCGTGCCCGGTCTTTGAACATTTTAATAAAAGCGCCGAGCGCGAGCCCCGCATTATTATTACATCTTTGAATCAACCGTCGAAAGCACAATGCGCCTCAAAAGGGCGAATTTCTTGGAAAAACCGCCCCCGTAATTATCATTCACTTACCTGCGCTACAAAGTGTCCCGGGGGCGAGGGACTCGCGCCCCCGGGGACCGTACGCAAATGGAGAGATATTTCTCCGGTCTCCACACTCTCGCCCTGGACGCTCTCATCAATCCATCACGCGGACACCGGCCACTCACTGTCATTTGGCAACATCGGGCCGAAAGAAGCCCCCCATTATTCATATCTCCTCGAAGCTTTTAAGGATATTACCTTGGAACTTTCCGAAATCGCCCCGCAGAGAGGCCCCGCGGGCCGCCTTTCTCTACCACGGCGATTTTCCCGCAGAAAAATCGTCCTTTTGTCGCCCGAGGGTCCCCGAATAATTGCCGGCGATGATGGACAGATGCGATTCGTGATGCAATCAAAGAGGCGCACAGATGCGCCCGTCTGCAAGTCATCCTTATCCACAAACCGTCATCGTGCCGGACGACCATCACGATGATGAGTCGCACGAATTAAATTTTTCAGCGATCAATCTCGAATCATTCCGCGGTCACAAATCACCCGGTGTCATCGGCGGAGGGAACATCTGAGGGGCCGCGCCATCAACCGGCGATAATAACAATCGGCGCGGGAAAAATGATAAAAACGACACCGAAAAACAAGGCGACGGTGGTGATTACGATGATGGGGTTACCGCCGCGAAAACACAACCTTGGGTCGCGGTAATGATGATGATGATGATGACGGGTGGTGCGGTTGATGCATGTGCGTGGCGATTTTGTGTGTTTCGCGGCCTTCGAGGATCGAACGGCCCGAAACGACGAAGGCGAGTTTCTGAAAGGCGAGTCCTGCATGACGGTGGACGTCATACGTCATGACTGGGCGACCGGTTGATTGATAGATTGTCCATCATAATGGTTGCGCGCAACCATCCATCTACCGGGTGACGCGCTGCCCTTGCCTGTCGCACCAGGTAAATGGAAACTCGTTCGATATAGCTTAAAGGTAGACAAAAACTCGCCAACCGTGTATTATAACAAAGCCATTGGACGGATTTTCGAAGATATCGACATCGACATCGAGTACCGAGAATTCCAATATGCTAATCAGAGCGGGCTGGGGATATGTCGCTTTCTGATCATTTCGATAATTACAGCATTCGTTCTGCTTCAAGTTACGACGTCAGAATGCACCGATTACTTTCAATATTGAACGCTCTGTAGTATTCACGAGTGCATTAGAATATTCCTATTTCGTTAGATTTTCGCACTGACGGTTACTGTCAAATTGTAAGTGTAAATTAGGTTTTCCACTGTGAAATGTATTGAACACTGAGTGTATCAATAAGGGTCGATTGCACCATGGTCACAATTAATACAGAGCGATCGAATGGATTCTTCATAAGGGGAGGCCATGGATATCATTTTGTCTCATCTGAAAACTACTAGACGGATAGAGACAGAACGATTATCATAGCCTCCCTTTATGACGAATTTATTCAATCGCTCCGTATTTATCTTGGTATAGACTTTCCAACATAAACTGGCCACCACGTGACCCCCAAAGTCCCCGACAAATACCTGTCATTAGTCAATGGTTATCAAAGTTTTTCAGTTGGATATTGTTTAGGTACTTAAGTAGGCCACGTTTGTATATAATTGACGGTGCAATAGGTTCCAAATAGTTGAAAAATGTTCAAATTTCAAAATAGAAAATGAGTTTAACTGTAAATACATTCGAAAATTGCACTAATTTTGTATTTTTTCACATTAAGGTGACTTTAGCTTTGTCAAATCCGGATCACAATAGAATAGTGAAATGAAACAGCATTGTATCAATTATTGACACATGCGTAACCAGTGCATTTTTCTATACCATACCGAGTCACGATCAATACGATGTCTAGTATAATGTAGGCACTCTGATTCATCTAGAGTGAAATTATTGACCATTGCCATTTTCCGCAAAATTAGGTCCGATAAGTGTAAGTGTGGCGGCCCCCTCGATATAAAGGCCCGCGTTTTTGGCCGGCTTTATCCATCATCGAATCCTTATCGCGGTCATGCCATAGTATCAAGCGCGAGGGATTGATCTATCAAAAGCGCCGCCGCTCGAATCATTTAAATACCTCACCTTTGATTAAAACGTTATTAAATGTGATTGATTCGCACGCGATCTTAATAAAACACAAGTACCGACGTATATCTTTACCTAGCATTGGCCCCGCGGACAGTGATTGATGTTTAAATATTAACCGCGCGCGGGCGCCGATAACGTTCCCATACACTCCTATCAATTTTGGATGAAAATATTTCCGATATGTCCAAAATTTTCGAATAAAATTGCGTAAAAATAGATTTTGCAGAGGTTTGGGAGCATGCAGACGATTTTATCGAGAATAATTCTGGATGTAAAATCAAAAATGCTTTTTCTTCTTCTTTGTAACCCCTTCGTGGACATACTGTATATTCGTCCGGATAAGACAATCGGAGGAAATCGGCCGAAATTGAAAGTCGTTCCCGTGCAGTCGTATACCTGAACGTGGCAATATCGTCGGCGGGTTAAGCGACGAGGTCCATCTCGCATGTAAAGTGCGCGGGGAGGAAAAAATAAACAGAAACGGTAATCCTAAACAAATACCGGGGCGCTTTCGGCCGGGCCCCGCGCCGTAAAGTAGCCCCGGAACGGGCCCGTCGTCGGGGGAGAAGCACTCGGGTATTGTGCGCCGTTCGGGCGAACCCCTATAGGTGTATTGCGGGTATCAGCATCCAAATGACGCAATTACCGGCCAAATGGCCCGGCCAGGACCCTCTCATCCGCCCCTATATACATACGTAGCTACACCTCAACGGCCGCCACCTTCGCCGTGCTGATGCGGCACCGAGCCCCTGTTATGTTTACGGACCACTTTATTAGATGGAACCGGCGCCCCCGCGGCCCTTCCAGGGGGAGGCCGGCCCTGGACCGGGTCGTCTCTGGTAATTATCCGGTTTCGATTTTTTCCTCGGCGGCCGAGACTCGGGGGCATCACGTGATATTGACTCGGGGCTTATATTTATGGGCAATTCGGTGTCGTTTCATGGGGTACCAATATTGGTTTGATAACCGCCCCGCCATAAATCAAATTAATGTCCCATTATTGCAATGTCGGCGAAAATGGCGGGGACCGGTGAAACGGACGCATTATACTCTGTCTGATGGCACTGGTGGGCCCCCGGATGATGGCGTTAGGCGCGTTATCGTCATCGTGGAGCACCGTCCCCGTATAATGCGACGTTCGCGTTTATTTGGGGCCGCGGAGGTGATCTTTGATTTGGTGAAAACATGTTTACCGGGATGATTCAATCTTCAGAGGGCCGAATCCTCTCGGCGAAATGAGGATGGATGTTGCTGGACGTGTATCAGGAAAAACGCGCCAAGACCGCTTTGAACTTTTTTTGTCGTCTTTTTCTAATTACCATTTGAGCTTGACTCTTTCGAGCCTTATTGGAATACTTTTTTCGGACTTAAAATGTTTCGCAATTTTTCCTCGAATTTTCAAGATTATTTTTGTATTTTTACAATATGTTCACGGATTATCTTTAAAAGGGGAGGAATGTTTATACATATTCATGATTTATTGAAGAAAATCTCTCTTGATGGTAAAAAGCTTCTACTTGTTTTCAAACTCCATGGAGTACTTTTTGTTCTCAATCATCACATGGAATACGCCTGATAACTGTGCAAAATTGAAACGATTTTACATTCAAAAACTGTTTTCTGTTCATCATACGTGAATCTGCGAGCCACGTAAGGTTTACGCGAAGGAAACTTTTTTCCAAAACGAAAAACCTAAAATTTCATTAATTTTTGCGAATTTGTGCTCCGTAAAGCTATCAAAAGTCCTATACATATTAATTAAGTGCCAAAATTAAAATAAATCAGCATGAGAACCGTTTCTTCATAAATACAAGGTGTCCCGTAATAACGTGAACCTACGACTCTACCACAAATTGCTAAGATAAAAATCAACGATTTTACCGAAATGACCTTAGTCCAAAACTTGATAATAAAAAAGTTACAGGGTGTTGAAAGGAAGATTTTGGGAATATCGATTGAAAATTAGTATGAGTTTTTTTATAATAATCCCGCCACAATTTTACATACGCAACTTTTTCACCCTCCATATTACCGAGGTTTCAATAAATGAATTTACTAGTTTTTTTTTTATAAAAAAAAATAAACCTGGCAAAAACGTAATCTTTTCAGTTAATTTACAGATATAGCCGATACTGGAGCAAATTTGGATTATTTTCACAATAAATATTAAAAAAAGGTAATAAACCGATATTGAAAATCGTTTGGAAATAAACAGGAAAAAAGAAGTGTTGCATAAATGAAGAAAATTCCCTCGTTTGAAGTCAATCTGAGCACATACCGTAAATTTTTCGAGCTGTGACGATTCTAACGTCTTGTGTTGAAGTTTTAGAAAGAGAAACCGGACGCCTACCTCTATGAGGACTTTTTTTCATGTTCAGACGAGAGTAAATTGAATCGCCTGGCATTTCGCTAAGAGATTCGTAGGCTTTTTTCCCTCTCGACCATAATCCGCACTTTATAAATACAAAAGCGTTTTCATCATCCGCATTACACACACGCCACCCATTCTCGTACGTTATAATGTGTCGGTGGTGTGGTGAATGAGCCAGCGCGACTCCATATCCATACGCCTTGTTGCACGGTGTCTATTTAATTAAACAGCTTAACAGTAGTGCCACGAGTGTATCGATTAAACCATTACAACGGGCTGAAAGCGTCTCTCCCGTGTTTTATACGCCGCGCGTATTACGGCGCGATCGATAAATAAAAATACCGAACCAAACGAAACCGATCGGCCCCGGCGACAGGTATTTTGAATAAAATCCGGCCGGCGATCGTCCGGATTCCTCCTTTTTGCGAGAGATGGCGATATTCTCGTACAAGGGAAGGTCGATCGGGATGACGGGGCGCTCGCCCTAATTATTGGAGTGTAAGAAGAGGATCTCCCGACTGGACATGACTTCAATGGACGCTTGTCGTCCGCAAGCGGCGTCGCCTTCTTGTAAGAATCCGCGAACCGAATACGTTCAGTCACGTCATGGAAACGACTTCGCCTAGATAGAGTCCGAATCGGAACCGGATGACGAGGATAATAACGTCTGGTATACCCGATGCCGATTAAAAGGGGAAAAACCCGATCTGGAGGAAAATTTTTGATGAAATCATGCCCAGCTTCCGGATTTTCAAAACCGCATCCGAAAATAGTGTAAGATAAAGACACCGTTTTCGCGCTAAACTGTCTTTTACGACGACCACATTGTAAAGTGTCACTTTTCGCAACAATCGAGATGGCTGAAACTGTTACGTAAATAATGAATCTGGTGGTTTCATTATGCAACTTGTTAATTTCATTATCGCACAGGTCCATAATTATCACCATAAATCTAAGCATGAAAACCGATTTCAAAATCTTCTAGTTAATTTTTTTTTTGTTAATTTTGAGGTTAATTAATTGATGTTGATCATTTAGTTGGGTCCAATCGTTTAATATTTTTTAGCAATTTAGGAATTTTTCCTATTATGAAAATTTAGGTTGGCAATCTCAAATTTCAAAACTAATTTTATGACAGTTGTCAATTTACTTCCTTTTGTATTCTCTTGAGTTTGTGCAAGTAATGTTGGAGTAAAAATGGTGTGGTCGTCGGAAAAATAGTATACACAACTTGACGAGAAAGTTTTATTTTATCCACTCGTGTGAAATACTGTACTTTCGCGATACGTTGTGTTATGTACTATTTTATTACACAAAATTTTTTAACGGGTTTTTGGATTTCCGGAGGTCTGCGCGCGATTTTATCGAAAATAACTTGGGGTTTCCCCTTGACGAACAGCTGGCGGATAATCCGTTGTCGCCGTTATTGCCGAACAATACCGGGACTGTCATTGTAATTAATAATTAAATACTATAAATACGCGACCGCTGGGAAGCGCGCACTCCGTACGGAAACGCGCGTGTATACAAGGTGCGCGATAAATAATCGTTTACGACACATGGGTCTGTCATGGCGCTGGCTCGGACAGTTTATTCAAATTGTACAGGGCCGGGTGATGGACAACCCGTGTTGCGATATCATTACGGCCACTCGGAACGGAACAGGGCCGATCCCGATTTCACGATTCGCCCATTTAAAATTTCCGACCACCGTCATTAAATACATCATCGTGTACGTACACGGCCCGATCCGATCGATAAAAATTCAAATTTACGACTGGTAATGACACGGGATCGATACGTACGTACACGGCGTAAAAACGCGTCGATAACAATCGTAGATTTCTCATCTTTCGGCGGTGTCCGAAAGTCCGGACGATTAATAATTACATTTCCGTGCGTCCGCGACGGCGTTTTGTGTGTGAAACGCAGCCGGGACGTCGAACACGGCCTCGTAGGCGTCTTTTTACATAAAACATCACTCACCGTCCACGTATACGGCCATAATTTGCCATAATTTCCCTCGGAAAGACATTAATAAACCAACGGCACCCAGGAAAATTACAAAACACGCCGATGATAGAGACCCGCCGGATTAATCGTGATAAATTATTTAATTTTGAATTAATTTCAAATTAAGAGACGACGCCAACCGAGCCAGAAGGAAAGCGATGGATTTCCTGTAATCGCCGACATTTACAAGTCCCTAACCCGAGTCCGATCACGGCATCACATCAACGCGTATAAAGTAAAAATAAACCTTCAGGTATTCATGAGATGAAGTCGTCGTCGATAATCCGGTCCCTTTCGAAACTCCATCATCTGTCCATCGCCATAATCGCAATTAATCTTCATTATTTACAATCTAGGAGAAAGAGAAAGACGGAGGACCCGCTGGGCTAATTAATGAGACGTGGAGGTTCAATTTCTAGCCAAAGTCGCATTCCTCTCCGGTTCTTCTGATTCGGTTTTCATCGGAAGGTCGATCGATCCGGATTTAAATAAGTCTGAACTTTCGCCGGCTTTCCCCCGTTCTTATATCGGGGAAGGATTAGGGGGCGATACGCCGAAAATTCGGGCTTTCGCGCTTCCGCATCTTGTCGTTTGGCGCCCCCTTTTCCGGCGGCGGTCGGCCGGCCGGGGGCGGCATCAGGTGTGGGGTCGCGAAGGCGCCCCCACGTGCCCCGGCGCAGTCAGTACAACAAACTCGCACTCGTAGATCTTTCCTCAATGGCCGGGGCCCGGCGTCGCCCACCCCCAGACGCGATCCATCCATCGGAGAAGCGCCCGCTCCTTGTCGGCGGCGCGGCGCCGCCTCTCGCCGTCCTCGTCCCCAGCAGCCTTCACTCTAAAAGCATGCACGCGATATATAGAGGGACATTACGTCGAGGGGAACAGATGTATAAAATAAATATCCGCGCGCTGTGCGCGCCACGACGACGAGAGAGCCATGATTCCGGAATGGCATAAATCAGTGGGGCAGCGCCGGCGGGGGCGCCGCGTTCGAGGGGGCGGTTCGGCGCCCCCGGCGCGATCGGCACTAACGAATCGACCGATTTTTCAGCTCCGTCGCGAAATTTGCCTCCTCGATCGTTCCGTTTCGGGGCCCGGAATGGGCTCGTCTAATGGACGGGCGCATTCCTCCCGTTCGGGACTCTTTCGGTGTCGGTCGTCGTCGTTGTCGTACAGTCGGGGCGAAATAATTCAGTTTGGTGGGTTTGATTGGGGTCGGACACGGTCGGTTTTTGGTTTTGCGGTGCTGTCTGCGAAATGCACCGGCGTGATTTATTCCCCGTGTTGACCGGATCGGCCTGATGCAACGTGCCTCGATGAATTAGCGACCGACCTTCACCGGCAACGTTGACCATATTGAACCAGTTTGCGCGAAAGTCGCTGGAATTTTTGCCATTTTTCGGGCGAACATCCAGGAACATTTTTCTATTTGCGTTTCATAATGAGCGATAGCGCACCTCAATTCAGTTCACTATCAGTTTAGGTCTGGAAATATCGCACATGCGAAATTTCTGAAACTAGACTGCAGATGAATACTGTACATGTATAAAACACCAACATTTTTACTCGATGACCAGAATGCCCGAAATTGAGGAAAATAAATGACAATTTGGGCAAATAGAAAAACGTGTTCGAAGCACTCTAGCCAAAACATTTTCATACTCGCTTTGCGACTCGTTTTGTAGTTTTGGGCGGGAAAACAGTGTGTTTCACTATTATGCTTCAATTAATGCCCAGGCACCACGTGACAATTAGTTAGGCAACTTGTTATACATATTTAGAGATATGGGTAGTTTTTGGGTTGCTTTTAGTAATATTTGTGTCAAAGTCACCAGTGGCGTCAGTTTTCGAATATTTCGATAATTTGTCAGTCATTATTGACGGAAGATTTTGAATACTTTAGGCCTCACACCGTTGAAGAACTGCAGCAACACTTGATTGCTCAAAAACACCAGTGTTCTTCAATTCCAATGGTTTTATTTGGCTGTTTCCGATTTTATTCGTCAGAGGAATTTGTCAATACATTATGGTCCACGGAATATGCTTGTTACGCCAATAATGTAAGTTGGGTTGCATACTTTCAGTAGGTCACGTGGTGCCCCGGCTTAAATGAAAACCCTGTAGTATTGTTGATTTGGTTGTTTATTTTGACGAAAATTCTACAGCGATATAGCTGGCGTTTTTTATCTCTGCCAACGGCCAAGCAGCGCACTCGTTCGTAACCATGGAAACATGAAACGTCTGTCGCGCGGCTTTCAAACTTGCTCAGTAGCGGCGGTATCTTATGATATTGCATTGAAATGCAGTTATAAAAATAAGAAAAAACTCAATTATATACCTACAATAAGCTGATGTATGTACCTACCACGTTTGAATCTGATTATTCCTATGTTGTTTTATCAAATTTACAAAATGGTTGTTCGTTATTCCAATTTATGAGTTTTTATTCAATTATACCCCTTTCTGTGTTACGCCACTGTTCGTGCAGCTTGTAGCTCGAAATCCCGAACTCACCCGAAGAATCGTTCGGATTCTGCGCGGCCGTTGGCAGAGATAAAAAACGCCAGCTATAGTTCATTTGAAAAACTGCGAACTGCATGGTTGTTCCAATTGAATTTGTTGAAAATTTACGGGTTTTACGCGCTTTTTATACATAAAATCGCCAATGTTGCTTTCAGTTTGTCCATTTATAAATACGATACCTACTAGAACTTGTTGTAGAACAGATTTCCAATATTGACTCACTATTTATTTTTTCTTATTTGTAAATTGTATGAAAAGAGAAGATTTTTCTCTTATTCAAGAATAAAATTATTCGTTTATACCTTGTAGAAACGTTTCTTATGTAGATTCGTCAGTTTAGACATCTCGTCTTACTTTTAATTAAGACGAATGAATTATTTATTCATTAAATTTTCCTTTCAAACAACCAAAATTGTCCCTTCGGATAGCCACTGTGTACATTTTCATTATTTAATCGAAAAATCTGCATAATTTTGCGCAGGTTTCACGCCTATTCCGTGCGATTTTCGCAACAAAAAAGTCGTCCAGATGAATGAGTCAGTCTGTTGGCCTTTTAAAATGATTTTCCTTATTGGAAACGTTAATCTTTCGCCTGATGCTGGAGAATACCATAATTTGCAGTGCGCCACTGAGCTGCACGTAAAAATGCGAAACGCCCGTGGGGCATTTCGGGCGAATTCGCGAATTTCATTTAATCCGCCATCAGTCCATCCGTCAATCTGTCGTCGTATCCCTGCGCGCGATAAGTGCCCACGTCTTTCCGGGGCAAAAATTTTAATCGACTGTTCTCAATTATATTCGGCCGTATACATCCCCATGACGGTAATCACGATTTCCATATAAACCGCATCGCGATGGCGCGATTCACGCGGCGCGATTTCCGTCCCGCTCTCGCGCCCGGAGCTTCCGGTGGTGCGCTCTCCGTCCGGTCCCCGTGCGGCCCCAACAGTGAGTTGACGAGTTGACAAGCGGTTTTATAAAGTCTGCAGAACGACGTCCATCACCGTCTCATCTGCCATCTTTGTTCTAAGTGACAGGCAGAGCGACAGCTTTGTCCTGAAACCGAGTGGAATTTTAATTCAGCCTCTCGATGGCCGATTCATCATTTATTGCCGGGGAAGACGTGATACGCGTATGCCCACGTCCGTATCGGACTAGATTCGACTTATTATTTATTCTGGCGCTGGCGGCCGCCGGGGCGATAAATCGCCCCTCTCTATGACATATCCAAAAAGACGTCGCCGCTTCACTTCCATACGTTCGCCGTCAATCAGCCGCCCTTCGCTTTGATCAGGCTCTCTCCGAAAACGTGAGTCGTCCTGATTGATTCATGGCGAACACGTGGAGAGAGCCGCTCACCCCAGAATAGAAACCCGGGCGAAAAGTGTCGCTTTATAGACGCGATTGTTGATATCTCACCATTAATCTGGCCCAATCATCCCGCGGGATCCCAGCCTATTTATAGGCGGGCGGGAGCCCACGAATTATTTCGCTGTCAATTAGAGAGAGGAATTACGGACGACACTGGCCGGTACATCACCGGACGCATAAATCCGCCCGAAATTTCCTCTATTTTTCTCCCACGGACCGCGTCATCATCATCATCATCATCCTCTCAGGTATATAAGGAGACGTTGATGGCCGTCGTAACTCAAAGCACCAATTAAGACGAATTTCGGTGACTTGGCACCACCGGTCCGCTATCACCTGTTTGATCTTTTCTATTAATATTAATACGGCGCACTCGACGTTTTAAACCAGATTATCGGATCACATTGCGAGACGTCGACGATGGGTACCGTCATTGTCCATCCGCGTCTCTCTATCCCCGTATAACCCGGTTACGGTTCGAGCAACTTAAATAACCTGTCAATCGCGGCCTATTGGAAACGTGAGTGAAGTGAAGGAACCCTTCGCGTCTCGACATCTCGGAAATCCTCGGACGAGGATGATGATGTGACTGTCTCTCGTCGATAAAAGCGGACGAATTTTTATCTCGCGCACCTTCTCCAATCGGTTTGATACACGGGGAGAGCCGTCATCGGAAAGCCGAAATTGGTCGATCGGAATCTGAGTGGTGTGTACGCCTCTTTCGGGCAGCTGACGATGGCTCGGAAAACAAATTAATCAGCGGCGGTAATATACCTGCGGGTCTGGCTTTAATCTGGAGTATGCAATTTTATCGGTCGTTGTCGCCGACCCCTGGCTCTCTGCTCGCATCCAGTTATTAACCGGTGATGGGTGAAGCCCGAAGTGAAAAGGAGACGTGTGACGGGTGAGGGACAGACGACGCGTCCTTGAAAGTGGCCGGTAATTTGATGAGGAGTCGCGGGCGGCCGACCATGTCCTTAAGCTGACACACGTGAGACATGAAGAGGACTCGCACCGAGACACCGGCTCGAATCGAGACGGGTTATTTTCGCCTCCTTCTCGCAACCACCCA
The DNA here is from genome assembly GCA_949788335.1 of Salpingus planirostris. Classification (NCBI taxonomy): domain Eukaryota; kingdom Metazoa; phylum Arthropoda; class Insecta; order Coleoptera; family Salpingidae; genus Salpingus; species Salpingus planirostris. The sequence goes on from OX460922.1 coordinate 3,527,394, forward strand.
AAGGTGGTGGACACAAATCGGACCAAAAAGACCCTCAGGTCTCAAAAAAAATTATTTCACTAGGACCACTAGGGCAATGTGGATTTTTAGAGTAGGTCATTGGCATCGGACACATGAGATGACCGTTTCTGAACCTTTATATTTCGAAAAAACCAAAAATTAACACTTTTATGAAATAGTGAGTGAAATAGTAATTTATGTATCTCGGGATTTGCTCGGGACTAAAGTGGCCCTTTTTCCCTTGAGTGAACGCATGTTGTTGCTCGAGACGTAGTCAATTCAAATTTTTATTGTATACCTACTTTTCTTCCTTAATGTAAAAGTGACATTTTTCCCAGGATTGCCAAAAGTGCTTTTTTAACCACAATGCCATAACTTCCGTCTTCCGATCTCCAAATATCGAAAATGAGAAAATCTTGTTGAGCCCATCTGTTGAACGTACTAATATAAATGTTTTGGTCGCTCGGTATTAAAAAAAAAGGAGATTAAATAATCATAAGTCCCAGGTCAATGACTTCTTCAACAAAAACTTCCCCGTTGTCTTCACTTTAATTGTGTTGCAGGAAATGAGAATTTCCCTCGGAACTTCCACAAATAATTTTTTTCTCGTTCACTGTAAATATCAATGAGTCGTAGGGGAGCAACATATTTCTTTGATATTTGAACAAAGTACTGGGTTTTCATAAATGCTTGGGTACCACGTGACCATAAGGTAGGCTTTTGGGGGAATTTCGGGGAATTAAGTGTATTTAGTTTTTTTTCCATCAAGTCTGTGCGTCAAACTCGCCAGTGACGTTCGTTTTGTTTACTTTTTATGTCTGACATTCTGCAAACACACGTGCTTTTGCGTTTTCTGTGGAGAAAATGCTTCTTTCTCTGTTGTTTGGGTAAATCCCTGCAGTGGAAAATATTTTTGTTTTATATTTTCCCTAGACCCCAGATCTTACCCTGTTCCGACGTCCATGGTGTAGCGCGGGTTGCAAACTTCAGGTAAGTCACGTGGTACCCAAGCATTTATGAAAACCCAGTAGGTACAACAAAATATTCATCAAACGCGACAAAAGCACCCTTTCAAAAGCTGATTTTTGTAGTTCAATTTTGAATTTGAATTTCAATTAGGTCTGGAGATATGGAGTTACAAATATTAAAAATCCGTTTTTTTTTTAATGTTGGTATAATTTTCTTCGCTCCATCAGGAATGACCTACTCTATAAATTGCATAAGGTCCGACCTGGTTCTACATTGAAAATTCTGGGGTCCGATTTCGCTTCAGTAAAAACTCAAAAATTATCATCCGCCCGGCGATAAAGGACGTCTTTATACGATCGATCGGGTCTCTTATTCACTTATTCCACGAGTGAACTTTCCGGTGCCCGGTGCCGGAGCCGGTGGAATTTATTATTTATAGATTTGTTTATACCCGGCAACTTTCATATTCTTTATCAAGCGACGTCGTTAATATGTCACTGGTCCGGTGAGGCTGATTTCTCGAAAGACAAGACAAATGTTGATGTTTCCTCGTCGCCAGCGTCCATATATCAATGCCCACGCTCTCGACCCGGGCTCATGTGCCACGACTTCGAGTCTCGCCTCGCGGGCCGCACCTGTCCCACCGTTTTTCCGGGGGGCGGCGGCGGCCCGTCGGCGGCGGGTTCGCGGGGACGCGTTATGCATGCTCCGCGTCCCCCGTGACAAACCGTCAGCGGCAAGCGGCGGCGTCTTGCCGGTGTCCTTTCTTCTCTCTTGACTCGCGCGCGCCAACTAAAGCGTGCCTCCTCCGGCTCCCATCGGCGCATTAGGCCCGCTCGCGGGTTTATGGACCGTGGACGCACACGCCCGCGAGATCCTGCCGCCGACACACCGCCGGCCCAAGACAAGCGGAAGACGACGCTGTGCCCCCGAAACCGCCGACTTTGTGGGGGGAGACGCCCCGAGTGGAACCGGCACCGAAATTTCGACCAATTTCCTCGCTTTTCTAGTTCTCATCCGATGAGCTTTTCCTGCGCGTTTTTGTAATCTCGTCCCAAGTGCGGTAGCACATTGCATAATCTTACCCACAAGCGTGTAATTTTATGTACTGTGTGGATGTACAAACGGTTTTTCTGTTTCATTTATAGCCATTAGAGAAACAGAGACACGGCGAGTCAACTGAAAAAGCGTTTGTACACAGTAATAGTCGATAAATAGGCGATCATCACAGCTAAATTTTGTATCATTTGGTTAGATTAGGTACCTGGAGGCAAGGTGTTTTTTCCCCGATGTTAATTACTGAGTTCATTGATTGAGGTAATCACCTCAAAAAGTTCTACTGGTTTTCATAAACTTTGGTACCACGTGACTTAGCGGAAGTTTGAAACCCGCGCTACACCATGGGCGTCAGAACAGGGGAGGGTCTGGGCAAAACAAAAATATTTTCCACAGCTGGAATTTGCCCAAACAAGTGTCCACCTCATTTTCACGAAGAGGAAACTCCACAGAAAACGCAAGTGCACGTTTGTTTACAGAATGACGGACATAAACAAACACTAAACAACACGAACGTCACTGGCGAGTTTGACGCACAGACTTAGTGGGAAAAACCTAAAAACACGTAATTCTCCAAAATTCTTCCAAATATGAATGTTGAGTTACTTACCTCATGGTCACGTGTTACCCAAGCATTTATGAAAACCCAGTACCTAAACTGCAACACGCTATTACCACAATTACCTACAGTAAAGTAACACAGAAAAATATCAGAAAATAATGAGCCTTGACCGTCTTTCTGTCTCATGCATGTCTCTCTGAGGGCTGGAGAAGAGGCAGATGGTCTTGGTAATGAAAATCGATTCCAGAACACAGTATTTGGTAGTACTCTGTGTAGTATTGTTACTTTATTTAAAAAGAAAAGGAGTTATCTTTTGTGTCAATTTTATGTTTACGAGCATTACTACCTACTACCTTTCGCACAACTCTAGTGCCACTTTTTTTAGTAAGTTTTGTTAGTAATTCGTTTCACTTGAATAATTACAGCATCCACGAATGACAATTTAACTACTAAAATACCAAAAAATGTGTCAAATCAAAATTCCTGCAAAAAGTGTTATAAACGGACGCTGAATTCAATCATTTGCGTGATTCCTATAGGACTTGCCTGTTGCTTATCAAGTTTCAATTCTAATGAAATCGGCTTTTTTTTAATTTTTGATAGAAAAATCGGTAGAATTTTGCCTAGTTTTCACGCCTATTCCATGTAATATTTGTCACAAGTATAGCTATGTCCGGCTTTTAGTGTTAGTTATGTGGCAAAGAATTAATTTATGCTTTAAAACGTGGTTCAATTTAAAATTCCCAAACTGAACCAATTTCTAAAAAGCTCGAGAATGTCCACCTTTACCGTTTGGTTTGGAGTTACAGTAATTTGAACGTTTCTCCATCTCGTCTTCGTATGGGTTTTTATTATGAGTGTCGAGTCGATTTTAATCATGGACTCGGGGTTTTTATCCGAAGTGATGCGACTCTTCGACCGGTAATTTACGGCCGTGCCGTGTTTTATTTCACCATCTTATAAAGCCGAGTTGCATTCGTCGTCGGCCGCCGTCTCGCTCGATCCGGCGTTCGAGGGGCGCCGATCCGTCCTTGTTGTGACCGCACGGTCTGCACATAATTTGTGTAAAATACGTCCCGCAGACGTTTTAAATTCGTCTCCTTTACCTGTAAGTATAATTACATTTGCATGCGTCAACGATAAACCTGAGGTCGGCGTTTAATTCATCTCGTTTTATTTGCCGTGTGCGAGATGCGATCGCGCGGGGAGGAAATCCGCCACCTCTCCCGTTTCGAGACTAAATGGGCAGTCGTTAATCGACAACCAGGTGGTACAATACCGTCCATAAAACGTCATAAAGTATTACTTTGCATGTCCGTATAGTATGCACAATACAAGACAGGCGGAGCCGTCACATAAACAAGACATCTCGCGGACGTTTTTTCGCCGCGTCTCTTATACCTTACTTTACGCGCACACCGCGGCCAGTACATAAACCCGCGTGTATAAATAGCGCTTAACTCGTCCTTAAGTGTCCATAAAGCATCGGACGAGCGTCAGATTATGGTAGTTTATGACGGGCGGCCGGCTAATGGCCGATGGACGGTCCATCTCGCCGCTCTCGGCGAAATTGACGTCGTCGTGATGGCGAAAATGCAAAATAGCGGAGAAAGCGCGGGGCAAAAGCCAAAGGTCGCCCGGAATTATCATTACCGGATCGCAAAACGACACGATCGGGCCGGATTTACGGGAAAAATCGGGTCCGTTCCGGGTGGAGGGCGATACATCATGTTCCAAATTTTACAGCGAGTCTCGCTCTATCGCAATCGCGCCCGAAAAAACCGTTCCGGGGCGATAATTGAGCCGACCGAAGGCCGCGTCAAATCCTTAATCGAGACAGATTGATATAAATCATTCAATCAGAGGAGATTTCCAGTGATTTACGACGGGAAAAATTCCGGCGCGACTTTTCGACTCGATTATTGTTGCGCCCTCTTCGGCGGCGTGCGTCCGGGCTCCGGTTAAACAATGGGCTCGACCTGGCGGTTTATTTACGGGGACCCGCAGCCCGGTTTGACGGACGTGCCCACATGCAATAACGCGACGGGATCGATACGCCATCGGCCGCGAGGAGTAACAGATATCGACTGGGAATTTTCATCGGCCGGCTTTTCCATCAATTAGCCGGCCAGAGAGCCGATGACACGTTTTCGTCTCGTCTCGGTCGCAGTAATCACGATGATGGGATCGAACTTGGCGGCGACTCTATAAATCACCGTTTAAAATACCACTTTGGGAAATACCTCGATAAATCACCAAAGGGAAAAAATTTAGAAATCTGACCGGTTCTGCTACCGCATTAGCACCGCGCTCTCGAAACCCGAAACTCGACATTGCGACTACCGTTTCGCCGATTCGAGAAAACGGAATGAATTTTCTAATTCGCCCCGGCGATATTACTATTCTAGTAGGGGTGGTAAAAAACGAACGCGGGGCGAATAAGGCGATCTGTATGCTGCGGGAATCCCGGATGGCTGAGATACAATCGGCCGGTGAGGGAATATATTCGCGGGAGGAACAATATATCGGCTTAATGTATAGTAAATGAGGGCGCTTCCGCTTTTCCGCCCTCTCCCTGTTTGTACCTGCGATCCTCCCTTTCCTAGTGTAGGGGGTGTATCGGGGAAAACGCGCCAGTCGCGAGATTTTTATACAAAATAAAACCCAATTCTCGAATATGCAGTTTAAGGAGCCATTTCAAAAAACGAAAGAATTTTTGTTGGACAAGTGTGTTGTGCCAACGAATTCCATCAAGTAGAAAGATGTCGTATTTATTCTTCGTAGAGCTATTTAAAGTAGGAAAAGGTGCGAAAAATAAATCTGCATGAGAATCGTTTCCATAAGGTAGAAGAATAATTGCCTTAATAAATTGCGAGAAAATCTTCACTTTTCAGATACTTCAGTAATTTACAAATATTCGTAACCTAAATAAGAGGGAAATCGGGTTATTTTCACTATACAAGTGCAAATACTAGTCTGGATTATCGATGAACTTAGAACCTGCCCAAAAGCTTAGAAAATGTTTCCGAATCCGAAAAAGGTTTGAAATCCTTAGTTATAATTCCTTAGAGAAAACTTGAAAATTAATAAGGTAAATGTACTAAAATTCGATAAAGTCTCAAAGTTCTTAAGCTTTTCAAATTGAGAAATTCTAATTATTTCAAACAATATTGCTAGTTTCATTTATGGTTAGATCTCAAATTGAATATTGAGAATAGACAGGACTAGCCGAGCTGTACATAGCGAAATCCGGGGCGAAATCGTTTAGATTCCTCTTAAATTGTGCAGACAACTATAATCTTTCTATTTCTATACATTTGAAAATTCAAAAAAATCCTTTAATAGTTGAATACATGAAAATGGAAGTAAGTTTCTGAAAGTTCCTGGACTAGATTTTTCTATTCCTTCGGAGATTTTCTTGTTCGCATTTACCCGGGAGCGCCCTGTATGCAGCGGGGTGGCAGACGGCGTAAAAATTATCCGGAAGGGGGCGGCGCGGGCAAGGTCGAGGTCGGCGCCTTCCATCAGGCGGGCAGACGTCGCAGGCGGAGGCGGCGTCGGCGTCGTCGGCGGCGGCGGCAGGTCTGGAATCACGACAAAACCGACGTCTAATTACACCGAGTCGCCTCATAAAACCCAATGATAACGGAGTGGAGCAACCTCCGCCAGACACCTGTCTGTTCGTTATGCGACAATGTGAGCGAACCACCTCAACCGGGGTGCCGGAATTGCCGACCGTAAACTCGCCCCGTCTTTCCGCCGGAACGAGCGCCGATCTCTCCCGAAATTTTCGCACTCCCGCTCGCTCGCGCTCCCCCGGCGGGGATTTAACGCAATAAAGAAGCGAGCGAATCGCCTAATAACAAAAATACCGTAGACTGCACGGGGCATTATCGGGAGAAGTTCGCGCGCTACGCGATGACTTGGCAAACTTCCATTTCCACGGTGCACCGTCGCATCCCGCGTCTACAAAAATCGAGAAACTACCCTCTCTCCCAGTTCGCCGGATCCGGATTAACGAAAAGAAAACCGGGCGCTTTTATTATGTTTAAAAAGTCCCCGTCCCCGCGATATGACAGTTCCAGGAGAGCGATAAAATCGGTGAAATAGCGGGCGACATTAGCGTCAGCCGCGAGACGAGAGGACGGCGGCGGGCCGCCGCCCCCGAGTCTTTATTATCATCTGGGAGCGCGGCGGCGGCGAAGTTATGGGTGGCCGTTTCCGCCCCCCGCCCGAGATCTATGCGACTATCCGTAATAACGCACCGCCGCCGCCACCGCATCGGCCCCGCCGACGTGATTGTCTGGGTGACGGGGGGCGGCCATCAATAACAACTTTTACTGTAAAAATGTCACGCCGCCCCTCCGCCGCCGAAAAAGCCGCCCCGACATCGTACGATGGCGGGAGAAGAAGTTGAAGCGCACACGTGCTCTCGGCCCGCCACTCAATCTGGCCGGAGATGTGTTTATGGGACGTTCGGGAGATGCCGCCCCCGAACGGAGGCCCTCGCAGCCCCCCCCGGAATCCCGGAGCTCGCGTTCTCCTCTGCCGGATTCATCAAAAGTAGTCAATAAATTTTCTAATTCTCTCCGTACATATGGCCCGGATTGGACCGGCACCGGAATTGAACCTAACACTGTGTTTGTAATTGAATTTGCGTCAAGTTTGCGTATTTTTAATTCGAAAGGTTATTATTTATCCTTTTTTTGAATTTAACTCGGAATTTGATAATATCTTCCAAGGTGGTTGCAGAAATTGGACCAATGAAGATGACCATAATTGGTCCACATGCTACTTTTTCGGTGGAATGAATTTCCAATACTTAGTTGGATAATGTTAGTTAACATTTTTTTGAATTTGTCAGAAAAATCATCTTGTTAAAATGTTTCTCTAAAAAAACCTATTTGGAATTTTATTGGGATCTTTTGCTACTTGAATAGCTTTACAAGAGAAAAATTGGCAAATATAAACACGTTGTTTCTAGTTTTGAGAAAAAGCTTCCTTCACGTAAACCTTTCTACTCGCCTTTCTACCTCCGCAGTTTTATGCAAGTTTCTCAATTTTTCAAACTTTTCAAACAACTAATTGCCTCTTGTCCTTGTCACGTGTATATTTCCAATTTTTCATTTAAAAATAGGCTCACTTTTGGGCCCCTATTCACCCCTATTCCGTGTGATGATTGCGACTAAGAAGTCGTTAGGTTGAGTGAGTCAGCCAAATCGCTTTTCATATGGCTTATACAATGGTTTACCAGTGATTAAATGTCATCGACACAATTGTTACAAGAAAAATCAACAAGCTCATCTGCCGGATACAGATGAAAAAACCGCTGTTGAATTTGGTAAAGTGTTTGTCTGTCGTTTGACACTATACTAATATCGGTACTAAAAGTACTGAAAGTGTGCAAGCAGATTTCGTATCCAATTTAGTACAATATCCTCGCATACTATTACCAGTGCATGATAGGAACCCACTTGTATTTGATAGTTAGCACACGAGAAAATAGAACACTTTTAGTCTCGCTTTTAGTACTAAATTTAATACCTTAGTACCGTAGTAAAGTGCTGAAGGGCCCTAAAGATGTAATTTTTCCTCAGGTTCAATTCGGGAGCAGGCAGGTACCCAAATTGAACCACTTCGCAGATTGATCTTTGTTTCGAATTGATAATAAGACAAATGATTCAAAGTCTTCTAGCCAAGAACTGGTCCTTGAATGTTGGAACTAAGGGCTAATTGTTCAGTCGTTGATTATCTCAACCAGAGTCGAACTTTTGTTGATTCTCATTGCTCCAAGAATTGTTTCCATGTCAGTAAACCTGTGATAAGGCTAAACCAGCCCTAAATGTGTTTCATAATTCGGTTCCAATAAGATTTGACGAACCAGCCCGTGTCAAAAACAGTCGTCCCATCCCGTCTCGTCCTCGACACGACGTCCACGACATGTCTTTTAGGTCGTCGGACGTGTCCCGCCGATGACGAGAGGAAAAAGGGAGGGATGCACGCGTCACGACCACTCGCACACGGCCGACTTTCGACTGGCCACCCTCTCCGTCCTCCCTTGCCTCGAAGGGCGCCCAGTGTCATGCCGGTGGCAGCGGGGGTCGGTACACGAGAAAAGGGATCCCCATCGGCCCTTCGCGAGCAGTGCGAATCTCTCGGTCGAGCCGCGAACGTGTCGAGTGCCCGGACGCCCGGAGACGGCGACCGCATGCAGACGCCGCCCCCACCAGGTTCGCTCCCCAAACTGTTGCTCTCGCCCTTTCCCGCGCTCTCATCCCGGAAAACGCGCCCTCCCCCGAAAATTCACCCGGCAAAGGGACGAAGGGTGGATCGAGTGACGTGCAGGTGACACGTCGCGGGTCTCGTCTCTTTTCGAGCCGGTGCGCCGGCATCGATCTGGCGGACACGCCGGGGGCGGCGGGGCGCGGGCCGGCCGGGGTGGGAGCGTGAAATGTCACTCGGACATCGCTGTCACTCTCGGAGACGTCTCGCGCGACAGCTCCTGGACAGAGAGACGAGACGGATCGATAGAACGTCGAGTCCGCCGCTGAACGAGGGCATCAACGCGCGACAATTTCGTCTTCATTCCGCCGCCACCTGAACGATTTTCTGGCGGACGGGGGCGGGGGAGGCGGCCCCCGTTTATGGACGTCTCGCGTCCGAAAGGACAAATACTTTTCTGCTTAAGCAGACGTTCGGAAAACATTGCATATGCAATGAACTCTGTTTGGACGCGGACGTCCCAGAGGCGGACGTCGCCGGAGATAAGGGGGTTTCCACCGACGACGACGCGAAATAACAAAGGGGGATGCGAAAACGATTCCGGAACGCATATCGTTACCTACCGCATCATACAGCCAACCTCGGATATAACGAACGTCCTAATGACGTTTTAAATGATTCGTTATAAACGTTGTTCGCTATATGCAAGATAATCATGGAGAATTTGCTAGAAATTGGTCGTATTCGTTGAAATTTTGGTAAAATTAACGGAGTTTACAAAAAAAATAACAAATTACTTTGAAATTTACACTATTTCCTAATTTCTTAACGTTTATAACAAATTTGCTGAGAACTTTCTCGATATTTACCTAAAATTTACCAAATTTTCTGTTCGTCGGGGTCTTACAGAAAATTTAACAATATTTTTTTTTAAATTTATCACATTCAGGCAGAAATTCGTCGCACTGGTTAGCTCGATAATATCAGAAAATTCACCAAGTTGGTTGGAAATATGGAATTTCACCATATTGCTAAAGCCCACACCAAAAAACTCGAAAGTTTCTTGGCATTTACCCAAAATTTGCCAAATTTTCTGTTTGTCGGGGTCTTACAGAAAATTTACCAAGATTTTGTTCTAAATTCATCACATTCAGCACAAAAGATCTTTGCACTGTGTAGTTCGATTATATCAGAAAATTCACCAAAGTTGTTGGAAATATGGAATTTCACCATATTGCTAAAGCCCACACCAAAAAGCTCGGAAATTTCTTGGCATTTACACAAAATTTTCAAAATTTTCCAATTTTTTTTTAACTTGTATTTGTTAGAAACTTGCGTGAAAATTCATAAAATTCATCACATTTGCTGAAGTTCGAAAATTTCTCGGTATTTACCAAAAAATCTCCCAAGTTTCCTGAAATTAGTTCAAAATCAGTACCTACATAAATTTTTACAAGGGTTCCTTAGAAATTCGGCGCAGTTACCAGAAATTTGCTAAAATTCACCAAATTTACAGTCAAACCTCGGATATAACGAACGACCTACTGACATCTTAAATGGGTCGTTATAAACGTTGTTCGCTGTAAGCAAAATAATCATACATACTGGTATTTGATTTTTTAGACCATAAGTAATCCCAAAATATTTGGGCATTTGAGCATCCACTGTCTAATTTCCAAATTATTTATTTCCAACTTGACTGACAACGTAATAGCGCTCCTGGATTGTCGGTGATTACGCATGTTGATATAATGAAAATGCATTCGAACACTTCCTAACACAACATGTTTCATGTTTTACCTTACGAATTCATAACTAGGGGAGTCCCACCGATCGGTCTCTGAATTTCGCAAATTATCGTCCGAGTTCGATTGAACAAGTGCTCTCGGTTGTTCGATATAACCGGGCTTATGTGTTTCACGGACTCAAATTGCAGAGCGTTATATCCGATTGTTCGCTATAGCCGAGTTCGTTATAACCGAACAAAAATACATTGTCAAAATAGACGTTTTGGACGGGACTTTTCAAATAGTTCGTTATAAACGAGTGTTCGGCATAGACTATGTTCGTTATACCCGAGGTTGACTGTAGGTACTCGCTCGCTTTCGGTACCACACGGAGGAGTCGTCATCAATTACGCCACCTCGCTCTCTTAGCAGTCTTATTGTAAATGACCGATCCGACTAACAAACTCGCGAAACGCGATTAAATGACATTTAAATTAATAGGCTCACACTCGGACGCGGAGGTGACGTCAACCCGTGCAAGTGCCTCGCCCAAGTATCGCTCCCATGTCAGTCGTGGCGTTCCCCGCGTTCGGCGGCGGAAAAGTTAATGTCCTGCTGGAAAAGTCCGAGTTGTCCGACGCGAGACAGTTGATATTGCGTCTCCGGATTCTCCCGCATATAATAAAATCTCGGATTCGCATGTGCCAGTCACGAGGGTGAATTAACTCGAGACCGCAATAAAATAGCGTACACACACCCGAGTGAAGGGCGAAAAAAGCGACTTTCTCTCCTGTTGCGCTCTCTTTTTCCTCGCGCGCTTCCTCCCCTTCGGACTTTTCGTCTCTTCGTGTGCGACATCGTTAAAATTGTTTTCGTCCGAAAATAAGAGTCGCCGAAGAGATGGGCAATTAAAACGCGGCCAGCGACAGGTTTTATACCTGCACGCCCGTCGTTCCGTTGTCGTTGCCCGGAGATTGACGGATCCGATTTCCGAGCCGCTCCGTCCGGACGGATTAATTGGGAAAGTCGCCGTTCGAATCGCGGATTTTCTCAATAATGACGGCGTAGTGAACTTGTACGTCTCTTTCGGGCTGATGGAGCGTTTTATGCGCGGGTTTCGGTGTGTGTGAACCCCCCGGGGTTCGACAAATGATCCGGTGTCAAAGGGTCGGCACGCGCTCGCTGTCCGCCCGTCTTCTTACTTGCGTCACATCCGGAAGCGTCCTTTATTATCGGCCGCGTTACCACAATGCGACCGTTATTACCGACGGATCCTGTCGAACGCTCGGTACCTGACACGGGTCGTGCGGTCACAGGTGGCTCAAAAAGAAATCAAAACTTTGCGATTTTTCCGTTTCGAGAGCGTCGATTGACTTGGATATGAAGCGCCATCTATTCGAGCCGGCAGGAGGCTGTGGGAACTCTCGTTCTTCCATCACCTGGGATGGATCCCCCCCCCGGTGATGATGGAGTGCTCTTCTTCGTCACGACCCACGCTGTTATAAAGCCCACGTGTTACCAATTAAGACCGGAGAATTATCGCCCTCTTTATATTAAAATCAGAAGAATTTATTTCGTCCGAAGCAATTTATACTTACGTTCTCTTTTTGTTCCAGGTAAGTGTCGCTGATGGCCCTTCGATGATGCGGGGTGGGCGATGACGTCATCCGGCGGGGTGTTCCCGGGGGCGCCGTTCGAAAGTTCATAAGCGGTCAGTGCGTGGTTGATTTATGCTCCGAATTGTTTCAATAAAGCATCGACTGGTGGGATTTCGGCGAGGGGTCGAGTTGAAAGGGGGTGGCGCGGGGGTGGGTTCACCTTTGCTCTGCATGAGTGTCCGTCCGGGCTGGCGTAGAAACGCCCTTTAGATTTATAGACGTAGCCCGAGTGACATCGCGGGTTCTGTGCGCGTTTAATTATAATACTTTATTGCCCAATAAATCTACCGGTCCTCCGTCTGCCCCCCACCTGCCCTCTCTTTGAAGGATAGCGTTCAATTCTACCAGACCCCGACATATTTTATGACCGAATTATGCATTATTCTCCGCCCGGAGTTTCCTTTCTTTATCTCCCTTTATTGCGCCCTCCTCTCTCCATAGTATACCGCATCATCGGCCACATACACACCCCCTACAGGGTGTGCCAGGAATTAAGCTCCAACTAAATATCACAAAATTCAGTGAAAAGTTTGGATACATACAGGTGCTCTAGTCCATGAGTTAATACAGTTTAGGTCAATGACCTCTTATCGAAAAATTTCTTCATGAATGCGGGAAGTTTTATCTGTCACTGTTTTAATCATTTCAAACCTCGAGTTGGGGACCATTTTTGGTGCCATTTCAATGAAATTGCAATTAATTATAAAAATACTCGCCAGTTACCATAAAAGTTTATTGATGATCAAAAAATTCTTCGGATAAAAGTGATAGGCAAACAGTTTTAGGCTAGAGATTTTTTTTTACAATTATGTAAATTTTTGGGATAGCACTGATTGATATTTACATAAATACCTATTGATGGGTCTTGACTATACACAATAAAAAATTCATCAATAATCCAATAATTCTTCATATACAAGTGAAAGATACCGTCAAGACGACCATTTTTGGTTAATGAAATGTTTTCCCAAGTTCGTTAATTGTTTTAATCAATGTCATTCCAAACTTGTAATATCGTGGCTCTGGGTTATATTTTGACTTGTTTCCTACCATTTTTGGTAACTGTTTTGCAGCTCTTGTAGGCAATTCTCCAAAATAAAAGAAAACTGATTTTTTTAATGCCCGTATCACACTAGTAGAAGTCAGAAAATTATATGGATGGATTGACATGTCTAGAACCGATTTGCCCTGTTGCCAGCTCAGTTCTTTGGCTCGTAGTTCACGGGATCCTCGATTTCGCGCATCAATTTCGATGGAAAATGCGGACATAATTTTGGAAATCGGCCAAAAAACCATACGTTACTGTCAAATTTGACGGCTGGAAAGTGACATTTTTACCGGAATCTTGCTTTTTGACAGGATTAATTTGAATTTCCTTAAACAAAATCAATAGGGTACACCGCTTTTCAGTAATTCATGATTTTTCAATACAAATTCCCAAAACAACCCACGTTCAGAAAAGGTTCTACACCATTCGCTGCCTATTCGTCCTGTAGAGATGCTCTTCCCAGACTTGTAATGTAAATTACTATTTTCATTGAAAGTGGTTAGGCTGAAATTGAAAACTCAAAAAGTACAGTTTTCTCTTTTCCACGTCTTCAAACTACATATTTGTGGGTCATAATGCGAATGAGCGGTTTTCCTGCGACACCCTGTATATCCACCGAGACGAATGACATAGAATCAGATAAAGAGGAAAACAAAGAGTGCGATTTGTATCCGCGGCCCGGATCTCTCGTCGCTAATGACGTCACTAATAGATACACGATCTGCGGGGTCGGGAGCTTTCGCCGGTGTGTAAAATGCGGTTCCGGTCGCCGCTCCGATCTTTTCACGGTGTTTGGTCTCCGGTTTGGGCCCCTAATTGAATTTCCTGGTAGACCGATGTCCTGTCGGAATGCGCATTAGTCAAATCAGGGCTCTCGCGCTCGTGACGAGCCGACCGATGCGATGGTGTCCTCCACTCTCTCTCTATATTTGGCCGGGGACGAACGGCCTCATGACATACACAACTCATAAACACGCCCGGACTGACACAATTTATTCGATTCAATGAAATACCGCATACATCACGACCGCCGTACAGGTTCGGCTCCGAGTCGAGTCTCGCCTATATGGACTCGGACCGAAATAATTCACGGTATCGCGATCGGCCCCGGCTCGATTTCTGACGACGCGCCAATAACGGATTTCAAATGAGGCAGAACGTGATACGCATGCGTTATAACTCGGGTTGCGGAGCGGCGTTGCCGTGTGCATCATTAAATCCTAGTAAGTTGCGAAGTCGTGTTTTCAATATGTCTATTCCAATAAAAATTTCATAACCCTACAAATGCCAAAAAAAAAGTGTTTGGTCTAATTTCATGATGTTCCTATTCATTATGCACCAAAACCAAAATTAAGGAAAAATATGAGTATCTCCTTCAAAGTTTGTCAGTAATACAGATTTTGCGACTTTATAGAAATAACCAACGCTCCCCTGAATATTGAATCAAACTTTTTATGGACAACTGGCAATAAACCAATCATAATTGCATACCCTAATACGGAGCTATCGAATAAATTCTACATAATGGAAGGCTATGTCTATCGTTTTTTCTCTTTTCAAAACTATTAGAGGAATAGAGACATGAGGATGGTCATGGCCTGCCTTTATGTAGAATTTGTTCGATCGCTCCGTATTACAGTCAAAATGGCAACCTTGCTTTACAAACGGTAACTTCACACGATATGACCAAAGAGTTTGACCATAGTAGACACTGGTTTGACACTATACCTAGAGATGAAACTAGCCGTGTTTTGACAAGACCGTTGGAATAACTGTCAAAAATGCATTCATTCAGGGCTATGATTCAGGGTCTACTTTCATTCATGAAAAATGAGAATTATGACGTTTTACGTCTATGGTTATTATATGTAGGTTGACATTGTTGACAAAAGTTTCTGGATATGGCCCAATGATATGACAAATCTCAACCCGTGGAGTTGACTACTTGGCAATTTTTGTGTACAGGCATCAGCAAATTTTGCCAATTTTTGGTGAATTTCTGGCAAATTTGGCAAATTAATGTGAAATTTGGTAAAATATTTTCAAATTTGTCTAATTATAATTAACGCACACAAATTTCTTCTTCCTAACGGGGAGATAATCTTTGGTCCTGTTATTTAAAAACCATCATCAGAGTCCTCTATACTCTCCTGAACGTACTGCCTATGTGACGTCGACATTTTCGAACGAATTCAAAAATTCGATTTTCAAGAACACTTTTTGACACATTTTTTGGTATTTCAATAGATGAAATTGTCACTTTCAGTGACAGAGACAGTGCTTATTCAAGTGTCACGAATCTGTAACAAAACTCACTAAAAAGTGGCGCTAGTTGCCCATTTGCACGGTCCCTATAAGTAGTAGGATATGAGTAGTACAAAAATTCTACGTCTGAAAATAGTAATTTTTAAGAAAATGACGTCTTGTAGAACGGATCTCCTGCAAACTCAGAAAGGGACAAAGGACCATATTAGGGTTTTAGAAAAGAGCATAAGATCCCACATCCGATTCCTGGCCTACTTCGTCTCATTCGCATGTATTTTCTGAGTAATAGTCAGCAGGTTATACAGTATGGGGTATAAGGGCCTCTCAAGAGGCCCGAGGTCGGCCGGAAAGAGCCCCTCGACGTCGCGTTCTCGGTCTAATTTTAACATTTCGCAGTCGTCCGCGCTTCGCGGGTTACGGATTGATCGCAATGAGTCAAGTCGGCGACAGATGACCGGGCGCATTGTGTAAGAATGTCACCGGGTTGCGACTGGCGCGAGGGATTGGCAACTGCATCGCATGCCGTGCATCACGAAAGGTGGCAGCTGAAAGATCCAACACCTGCCTCTCGCTCCATCAAGCGGCGTGCGCGTTTTCGTCCGGACCGGATCGCGATAAATTTCCCGAAGACGAGACGCGACCGTCGCGCCGCACGCGTCGCCCCGGAGTCGCCGGAGCGCCGCCACGGCCGACGTCGCATAATCGGCCGAAATTAATTCGAATCACGTTAACGTATAGGTGAATTAGCGAGGGGGAGTCGGGTTTCGGGGCCTTTTCTCGCCGTCGCGGCGCGCGGTCAGCGCTGACGGGGCCGGCGTTCTGCACGGTGGAGGGCACCGCCGCCGCCGCCACGACGGGGGTGATTTACGTCTTAACCTCGTTTTGGGTAATGTCGACAGGGCCGGCGGATAAACAGCGAGGGAGCGATTCCATTTGTACGGGGTTCACTAAAGTTTCGCTTTTCCACGTAAATAACCTCTATGTTTTGGAAAATTTTCTGTTATACTTGAAGCTGGGGGGTTTCAGCCAAATTTCGTTTTATCTAGATTGCAGAAAGTCCGCCAATTGACTTTGAACGAGAACACATTTCTTTATTATGTACAGAGCGAAAATTTCACATAAGGGGAGGCTGTAATTATCATTCTCTCTCTACCCTTTAATTAGCTTTCAGATGAGACAGAATGATAGTCATAGCCTCCCTCTAAGTGAAATTTTTTCGAACGCACAGTATATGGATTTCTCAAAATATTTGCCTCTTGATTGAAATTCCTGTTTGTTTTCGTACTCATAAAACATTTTTGATTTTGACAGTTACTTTGCATTAGACTTTTCTTGATAAAAACCCACTTAAGTACTGGTTTTTCCATATGTTTTATTGCAATTCTGTCATACCTACGTCCAATTTTTAGCCAAAAAGTTGAATACCTACATATATTCTTTAAATTGGGAGTGAAAGAAAGTGTTTTATGAGTTTGAAAACAAACAAGAGTATTTATGTAGGTATTAACAGCAATTTTTTTTCTAATTATTAATAATAGTAGTTAGGAATTGGCAACCTAAATTTTCTTAAAAATTAATGTCTCTAAATTGCTAAAAATGCTGAATCCCGCAATATTTAACGATTTCAATCAACTAAACCTAATTAACATGAATGAATTAACGATAAAAATGATGATAACTAACTTATAACAATTTGAAATCGGTTTTCATGCTAGATTTAGTGAAATTATGGACCTGTGCGATGGTGAAATGATCAAGTTGCATAATGAAATCACCAGAACCATTACGTAACAGTTTCGAAATGAGTGACTTTTCAGCCACCTCGATTGTTATGAAAAGTGACACTTTACAATGTGGGCGTCGGGAAAATTATGTTTTGTTTGCCAAACTAATGGCGAGTGAACTCTCCAACCGTATCGAAGAAAATTTATCAATAAACGACTTTCAATTTCTTGTATAACATAATAATTCCTGAAGTAATCGTGAGGAACAAAGTATCGTGACACCTCGTAGAATCCGGAGTTTTTGAAAACTTTACTATTACATCATCGTCACCATGATCAGATGAATGTTGATGGCTACTGACACGAAAATAATCAATCGATTTAGTTTTTTTTTCACCGAGTATACGTTATCTGAGGTATTTTCATAAAGTTGGAGGAATTCGGGACTTTGAAGCGGCCGCCTTTTAATCGCGTTCCCATGCCGATCAATCCGGTGGACTTTTGAAAAGAGAGTATCACAGGGCGAGGTCGTCAGATCGAAAATTACATCGTTAGCGGTCCGGCCGGTTAATAACAATAAAATTAACATATCGGAGGGATCGATTTGCATTTTTCGTGCGTCCGGCCGAGGGGAGCCCGCGCGTACGCCAGAAGAGGTCCGGCTCTGGCATTCTTCGAGTGTACACGGCATTAGCATTCCCGGTCCGGCCCGGTCGCCATATTTCACCTGAGATACAATAGTTGGCACACATACAATGGACGGCCGATGCATAGCGGCGCATTTTTCGCGCCGCCGCGCCGCGGGACCGCGACCTTTCCCGTCACCGAGTCGCCGCTTCCCGTTTTCCGCTATTTTCGGGAGCGGATCCGTCAGCCGGGACGGAATGAGTGACAAGAACAACAGAGCCGGGCTCGCGGCCGAACCGCGCGAGAGGCACCTGCCGCCACTTTGTCATTGGGCCGCGCAGTAAATGTCTCGCCGCAGATCAATTATTAAAGCGTAAAGGCACTATTAGTAGACGTTGTGTAACGTCTAGTGCCAACAGGACAAATAATTTTAACACTTGTCAACCTCCATCGACGATTTATATCGAAATAGAAGAGCGACCCGTGCGCCTCAAGTCTATTTATGAAGACGCTCCGGTTTATGTCGCGGCCAAAACGCAAACCATAAATCCGCCACTCGGGGGTACAGTATCATAACAAGCGAATTCCCGAAAAAATCACGCATCATCGTCATGGTGATTTCCAGTCGAAGCTCCCAGATTTGTCACCAAGATGTGGTAACCGGCGTAGGAGTTTAGTACCGCTGAGAAACTCATAAAAGTCATCGTCCTAAAAGTCATAGTGTTGAAACAAATTTCTAGTGCGGAACTAAGTCGAATTTTAGTTTCGTTAGGTTTGCATTGGTTTTGTTACTATATCCATAGACAACCTTCACTCAAGACCGCCAACTAATCAGGGAAAAAATTGTCCGCGTTTGCCGATGAAGTTAGATGGCGCTCATAATCAAAACCTGTCGCCTTGACGGGGTGGTCTTATTCATTTTATTAATTATTGGCTTGCATAAATTCAACAACATTTTACTGTGACCTTTTATTTTCAAAATTTGTATGTTAACATTTTTCTAAATGATAAAGATTATTTTATTACCAGAAACGAGTAACGATATCATAACTTAGCGATGGACGGGGCGATTTCTTTTCTTTTAAGTCTTCTAATCCTTTAAAAATCGATTTCATCCATCTCTTCTAGAGTTTTTTCGTTAAGAACACGGGAAGTATATAGGTACTTGGAGTCACACCCTGAAGTATAAATGTACAAAAAAGATTATACATTATTGTTTTCGATATCTTATTGGTCCAATTTTACACAAAAATGAAAAGAAATAAATCCTGAAAAGCGATCGAGTCACAAATTATATGCCGCTTTTTCATACGTTACTGTTTTGGCATCATTTTTTTTATAAAATGGGGATGAAGAAAAAACGCGCAAAGAGGGAAGAATGATATTAATTGTTGAAATAACCAAAAAAACATAAGGAACACTATTTACTCACATTCATTTTCTGGAAGGTGATGCAACCCCGTCACTGCAGCCTCTCACTTTTTTGCCACAAAAATAACACGGTGATTTTGTTGGATTTTCAAGTTTAGGTGTTTTTGACGTCTGAAATTTTATTATTCGAATAACAATCAAAAAATAATATTCGAACGTCGCCGCCATCGCGAAAATTCGAAAATTACTACTACCGACATCTGACCATATTTAACAGAAGTTTCGTGATACTACTCACGCCATCTAACAAGATCGGCAAACACAACTTTTCCCCTGGACAAAAAAATCAAGGGAGCTACGAGGCCCTGCTATATCTGCTCATGCATGAGTTTTTCCGGACAATCTCGAGAAAAAGTTTCGGACCTAATTTTTAATCAACTTTACAACTGAAAATTTGTGATTACATTGAACACAGAAGCACAGAAAGAAGTGACTTCTTTCGAATAAATAAAATTTCAACGTTGTTTAAAATTGACAGAAGAACAGGTATCCTGAAAGTCCGGTTTACACAATGCCAAAATTCGCACCAAAAAGGTGGTGTTACAAATCTAAAGTCACCAAAACGTGAAAACTTCTGTACTACAAAGTTGAAACGAATTTATCTCGGGTTTTATTTTTAATATTCATGAATACATTTATCGTAGGTAACTGGATTTATTTCTGAGGTTTCATTTCAAATTACATTTTTACAAATCTGGGAAGAGGATTAAAGTTTTCTTTCTGTTTAAATCCGATTGAGTCGTTTGGCATACTCCTCTTTAATGACAGTTAACGCAACTTTCATTTGCACTTTTTTAACTTTTTTCACGAATTAACACAAGTAATTGGGAAAATCCTACTGACATTCCAAAACAAAGACATAAAAAAATTATTCATAAAAGGAGGCTATGATAATCGTTCTATTTCATCTGAAATCTTGTAGAAGGATAGAGATTGAACGATTATCATATCCTCCATCGAGGGGTTGACCACCCAAGAAACTTCTGTACACCAATTTGCTAATTTGCCAAATTTTCCAGAAATTTTTCAGAAATTTGCCAGAAATTTGCTGATGACTGTACACGAAAATTGCCAGGTGGTCAACCCCTCGTCCTCCCGTTATGAAGAATTTGCGCCCGAAATTTGTGATTAAAAGAGTCGTTTCGCGAGTGAGTCAGAAGTGCCTGCTTTTAGTATGGTTTATTTTTTGATGCCTCCGTATTTGAGAATATTCCGTTTGAATTTCGGTTCAATGACAGCCATGTTTTGACAGCGATAACTTGGCGGCTCTCAACATGTTTCCCTGCTCGACTAATTCGAGATCGCGAAAAATCTAGCCTAGTCTTATCGCACCCCAACCAGGCCTACGCGTCAGTTTCAGTGTGCACCAGGTGACATGGCCGCGAGTCGATTGACAGATTTATGTCTGCAACCGCATCGGCTCTCTCGCGCACACAATCGCCGATATTACAATACCGGTCGATTATTATAACGATTTCGGCCGTTTGTTTGTGTCCGTGTGTGCGTGCAGGCCATAAATTTGATATATGATGGATACAGAGGGGCCCAATAAAACACGCCGTTGACAGTTTATGAAACGTTCCCAATGAGTCAACTTTAACAATAGTTTTACCCCGATTGAAATGTGGCCGTGCGATATCGATCGCGCCGACAAGAAAAGATAATTTATGGAGCGTAATGGACCGATTTCGGGCGAGCCGCCCCTGGTGGAAATCGCCGGTTTTTCGGGAGGGGCGGCCCATTCGTTAATTATCCCGGGTTGATCCGGTCAAGCGGCGACAGTGACGCATGGAGCCGAGATAGATGGACGGTCCCATGATAGCGCATAATTACGATAAATCAATGGTAAGTGGGCAGGTGGACAGGCCTCTCCGTGGCATAGGTGACCCGAATGCGTGTCACCTATGCCGCGTACCTGGGGGCTGCCCGGCCATGTTGACTTAGGATGTGGGCCCCCACTTCGGACGCGAAGCCCCGAATTGGGTGGTCCGATTTCGGATTTCGATTAATCGCGCCCGTAATAATCGTCGAACTCGTTACGATTACGGCGTACCGATGCGGCGTTACGGTTGATGTACGCAATAAGAGGCCGCGCTTTCAGTGTAAATATAAGTGTGCGACTGATCTCCTCTCTCGCATAGGCCGACGTTTAGAGCGGGCTTATTGTACTTTATGGATTGTAAATATGCCGCGGAGATAATTGTTAGCATCTGTTGTGCTTTAACTGGGCAAACATTTGGATTCCCTAATGGAATTTTATTAAATGGCTTGCGTCGTCGAAGGCGCGCTGCCGATGCCGTATACGGGTGTAAACTTGTCAGCGCGCACTGTATATTACTTATTATTATAATGCGCAGACGATTTTTATTACCTCACAAAATATTGACCCGCCGCTGTTATACTAGGTGATCCAATATTGTGCCGACAGCGTCAAGGGTCGATCCCTCTCCTCGAAATAAGAATAACTAACTTCACACTAAAAGTAAAGTGGATACAGTGGAACCTTGTTAGTCCGAATTTATTGAAACCTCCACGATCCGTATTACCGAAATGTGTTGTAAAAGTTAGACTCCAGTATAGCAAATGAGTATCATAATGAGCTTAATTCACTATCAGTTTTGGGTCGGAAAAAATCTGCAGGAGACATTGTTTTTTTTTTATTCAAGAAGATGTGTAGGTAATTCGTTTTTAGTGGGATAAATTTGTTTTAAAAAATACCATTAAATAACTCAATATTCTGCTTTCGGAAACATTGGCCTCCTGGGTTGAGTTATAAAGCACATTCAAGTAAACGAACCTTTGACTGCGCGATTTATGTCGAGTGAACTGAACTTTTCTCGAAGTCGCTTTGTACACTTACTCACAAGAAAAACGGGACACCTCTGAGGGCGCTCGCTACCCGAGCTACACGAATAGTACACCCCGGGACGAGGCTAGATCTCCGCCGGTGCGATATAAGTGTGCCTAGACAAGTATAAATCGACTGACACCCTTCAAGATAAACTTCATAATTATTATTCATAGGATTTAGCCTCGTCCAGGGATGTACGATTTGTGTAGTTCAACTTTCGGCCGCCCGATAGGTGTCCCGTTTTTCTTGTGAGTAAGTGTACAACCACAGCTGAAATAGTTTGCTGCTCGGTTTGCTGAAATCTATCAAATTTGTTGAATTGCCCACCAGATTAGCTCCAATAAACTAACAATCTTCCGAAACTGAACAAGGTGCGAGAATTGGGAAAGCTTTTTCGAAAGCTTGGACTATAGACTTTCTTTTTTATTGAAAAATTTTACCAGTTTTTTGGAAAATACATAATCGCGAAAAGCCATTATCCCGAAACCCCATAGCATCGAGAAGACGTTCTTGTTTTCATCGGTGCATTTCGTGGGTGGAGTGGCTGGTGCATACGACAATTTCGCCTTGATTAATAATGATGATTATAATGATAATAATAAGTCGAGCGCGATTTCTTCGACAATTAAACTTGCCTCGATCAATCATCACGTTTGTTTCACGAGCCACTGACATCCATCATCCGGACTTTTACCTGAACCCATCACACAAAAGGTTCAGAATTTGTAAGCTCTCTGCCTAGTCACGTCTGTGTAACCATCATCATCGAGATCCGCCATCAACATCACGAATGAAAGACAGACGTCGTCGTATATTTCAAACATTACGGAGCGTCAATCAACACCCGTCACTTTTAGATTGCGCCGATCGACCGGAGACCGAGCGCGAAACCCGTCTCTATCGCACCGGCCCGATTCGGGTTCGAGGCCGATAAAGACGTTCCCTTTTCCCGTGTGCGCTCGTTTTATCGACGACGATGACCGGGGGATAACGGGCAGGTTTCGCCGATGATGACGATGATAAAAGGACGTCAGTTCGGATTGGACGGACGCCACTGGACGTTCGCAGTACCGTTTCTACCCAGAACGCGGTTCGGATTTCCATCAGAGAGTTAATTCAATCGGATTGTTGTTGCATTCCGATATGATTGATGAATATAAACGTGACATGGTGATCACTGAACTAATTAGAGACAACCCAATACAATCAACCCGTTGTTGCTGTAAGTGAATTCGAAAGTCCTTCTACCTGATGACGTTGATTATGATTAGAGGCTGGAAAATGTGCACGAAAAAAATTGGTGAAATATGCCTGCAATGTGGACGTAAAAATATGAAAATACGCACGAAAATATTAATATTTCTCATATTAATCCTATTAGAGAAACAGAAACAGAGAGATAATTCATTACAAATTCGACAGCAAAAATTATCTGAATTCAGTTCGCTGTTTTTTCAGGAACGCACAATTTTAGAATAAACTGAAAAATTGCGATTTTTGAGGGATATACAGGGTTTTCATTTAAGTCCGGGCACCACGTGGCCTACTGAAAGTATGCAACCCACCTCACATCAATTCCTACAGTTTTTCAATGGTGTGAGGCCTAAAGTATTCAAAATCATCCGTCAATAATGACTGACATAAATTATCAAAATATTCGAAAACTGACGCCACTGGTGACTTTGACACAAATATTAAAAAGTTGCCTAACTTATGGTCACGTGGTGTCCGGGCATTAATGAAAGCCCTGTACCTTCTACAGAGACATCAACAAAATTTTTCCTAAAGGGAGGCTATGATAATCGTTCTGTCTTTATCCTTTTAGTAGCTTTCAGATGAGACAGAACGATTATCATAGCCTCCCTTGGCGAAAAATTTATTTGATGTCTCTGTATAGGAAAGCCACGTCATTAGCAAATATTACCGAACTGGCGGAAGGGATTATATAGGATCAGTCAGGATCAGTCTATTCATAAATAGCATATACATATGTAAATATTCCATTTTAAGGAAAAATAAAAAAAAAACTAAATATGGATCAAATTTGCAGATTTCTCCAAAATATGCATTTTGAAAAACTTTCCAAAATATGCAAAATATGCAAGAATTTATGCAGATTATGATGTCCGGATGTCATCGATTTCCCGGTGATCCGTTCCGTCTTCGAGTGGGGTAAAATGATGCCGTTGATTATTCATTCAGACCTTTATGCTCGCCATCATCAACGTCTCTCGGGTTATTAATGAAACATCAAAGGCAATTATATCGAGTTAATTACACCTCTCATCGGCCGGCCACTTATTATACCTACACTCGGTCGCTTATTATTTATTTAGTGGACGACGGTGTTTCGAGGCAGAAGAAACGATCTGTCGCGTTCTCGTTATCGCAATAATCATCAAGTCGAATGACCGTGTACAGCCTTTAAATCCGCTCGAGCGCGCCGCGCTCCTTCCTGCCGCTTCCCGGAGGCCCGCGCCGGCAATAAAGTTCCCTTTTTCGAACAATAAAGCCCCGCGGGACCGAAAGAGCGACGTCCGGCGAATCGCACGCACACGTCGCCCGCGAGAGGGCGAAAGATCCGATCGGGGGAGGGAAAGTCGACTTTCCGAGGCCGATGCGATGCGAGTTGCCCATTTGGGCGGAAAATGAGGAGAACTTCATTAGACGCGTCCCGGGTTCGATTACCGTGCTGCCGCGCGTCCAAATAAGATTTCCCACCTCTGACCGCGGGCGCTCCCGCGGGTGCGGCGCCGCGACGGCGGGCGGACGTGCGGCTCCGGGTTCCGGGTGCCGCGTGTGGTCCGGCGAGTTAAGCGCGGCATTAAAATGCGCGGGAGGCGGCCCAATAATTGCCGAGCGGAATCGCGGAGGCGCCGTCCACTACGTGCACGAGTCGGCGATGGATCCTGTTAGCCCGTGGCCTCATCGCTTTGATTGGCATGTGCTGACCCCGGCGCATACTAATTATCAATTACCCAGGCCGGGCACATCGCGCCCGGCCTGCCTCCTTGTAAGCCGCTCACGCGAACGTTTCAATCACAACGAGGGCGCCCTTTTAACGGGACCGGCGGAATGCCGAGTCCGGACCTGCATGCGGGGAAAAAGTCATTTTTCTAGAAAAATTCGTTTTTTGGATCGTGGTGAATCAAATAGGCAGTGTTTCTCGTGCTTTTTCTATTTTGAAAGTTATTCTACTTTTTCAACTAGTGGCGAAAGTTTTCGACCAATAGTAAAAGCTGGACAATTTTTGTGATTAACCTACAATCAGAAATTTCCGATCTCCATCCAATTTGGAGAAACATCTGTTTATGAATCACTAAAGATGTATGCAAAAATTGAAAAACTTTAGTCGAGAATAGTTTTGTGTATTTATTTACTTACTACAAATTTTACACGGATTTTTATATGAAAAAATGCAAACGTGATATGTATTACTTGAATTCATTCGTGTACTAAATGTAGGATTTTCACGCAATTTTACTTGCATGATGAAGTTTTGATGAAGCATTGAGCGAAGTTCCAGCGTAAAATCAGAAGAATTTAGAGTTATTCTAAATAGCCCAGACAAAAACGTAATATTTTTCATGACAGGTTACTGTATTCATTTTCGTCAACAGAAAAGCCTATTTTCCAAATCAAATTTCTCACGAGCATTCTAACGAACGATAGAAGAGTTCTTACGACATTGGGTAATAAAAATATCGAGAAGTTAACTCAACTTTCATATGAAGATCAATTATGAAAACTTTTGAAATTGTGACAAATTGTTTAAAATGAGCAATGTTCTATTTAATATGAATGGGCAAAATATTGCATTAGACCTGAGCGAATTTTAGCAATTTTCGTTCAAATGATTTTTGCTTCGTCTCCTTCGGCCTATGGCACAAACTACATTCTCGTGGAAATCGCCAATTTTCACCCGCATACGTATAATAATTAACTATTATGGCTTACTGTCTTCAAGTAAAAAAAAATTATCACCTATTTTTGATTTAACAGTGAGAAGTTTGACTTTTTGATATTGAATAAATATCAGAATTAACCGACGAAAACATGTATATCTTCTAATATTTAAGAAAATGCACAGAAAAAGCCATCTCAAAAGCAATTTACCATAATTATGCATTTGTCAAAGGACACTCACACGCATTTCACCTTGGACTTCTTTTGGCCTTTCCAAAAATCGATCAAATTTGGTTGACACTTTAAGGCTGGCTTAAACAATTTCTCTCGTAATTTCTAAATTTTTTGAAATTAGCTCTTTGGCATGACTCACAACCGCTTAATTCGGGACTCTTTATTGCCATAACCATTTTTGCAACAAATTGAACTGTAATCATGTCAAAAAATGTATCTCAATGTTTTTCGTTATAGGGATAATATACATATTTATATTTTTTTCCATAAAATTGAAGGAAAAACCTTAACGACTGGCAACATAAAGAATAAATTATTCACGAATACTCATGAAAAGTGCTACCCCGAAATTGCGCCAGGATACAAACCTCCGATGGGGTTAAAAATAACATTTCAATCATTTATTTTATGAAATAAAAGCCAATAGGGACATGAATTCCTCCAATATCGTCTTTCACCGTTTATTTGATTGTTTTTGTTAATCCTCATGCTTAACGAGATCCTATGTTTGTTGAGTTTTAGATGGGACACGTTGTAAATACATACAGACTATCGTCCTTTTTCCTTTATCTTGTCCTCGGGCGGAGG
Source organism: Salpingus planirostris (assembly GCA_949788335.1). Classification (NCBI taxonomy): domain Eukaryota; kingdom Metazoa; phylum Arthropoda; class Insecta; order Coleoptera; family Salpingidae; genus Salpingus; species Salpingus planirostris. The sequence goes on from OX460922.1 coordinate 3,554,262, forward strand.
TGGTAGTTGTTAGTGAATACGCCGTGTGTGTGTGTGTGCGGACAAAGCCAAATGGGGTTGTAAATTCCGCCGGGCATCATGTAACAATGTAATATGGTCGTCTGGAACTGGACCTAGGACCGGGGCGGCGGGCGGGGGCGGCGCCCGGGGGCCCCCAGGAAGACCGGGAGTGTTAGTAATGGCCCGATTAAATTGCCACGGGACGCTAAAGAACGGTGCGACGTTATTGCATCAAATCTTGCAGAAGATATTGTCCATCATCAACTGTTTGTTTCTGTTATTTTCCCACAATCCTCTCTCGCCCTCGGACCGCGCCGTATGGAAATTACACGAAATAAAAGCGAACGAGGGGGCAGAATGGCGCTACGTGAATCGTCCCACCCCCGGGCGGATTTCCCCCCCGCGCGATATAATAATCGACCGAACCGGATCTCGATTTTAATAACGACAATAATCCGAGTCCGCAGAGTGTTTTAACATCCCACTTAAACAGTCAGGTCGTAATTTACGCCGGGCGTATTGTGCATTTCTGGTTTTATTACCGCGTCTCTTCTCGAGCGGACGCTAAAAACTTGGCCCACACTCGAAAAACCCGATTTCACGCCGGGGCGATTTCGTGTATACAGGGTGGCCCAATATTCGATACCGATATTATGAGGGTGCATATTTCTGGGTAAAAATGAGTAAGACCCAGTATTTCCACCTATGGTTAACCTCCAGTTAGCTAGCCGGAACCTTGGACTGTGACAATTCCGGTCAAAATGAATGTTAAAGGCTCACATTCAAAGTTCTAGTTAGCTAATCTGGAGGTTAACCATAGGTGGAAATACTGGGCCTAGGAAATTACCAAAATTGCGATTTTTTATTTGTTTTCCAGCGTTTTTTAAAACGCAGTTATCACGACAATATTGATATACAGGACCAAGTTTTCTTTTGATAAGGTGCCCACATGTCTCTAGAAAGGTGGAAATACTGACCATCGTGATGTTTAATTGAGAAATATGTTTGTTTTCCATGACAAAATTGAAAATGCGGCAAGTCCAACGTGAACCTACATTAATTAAGGAAAATCCTTCATTCTTGTCATTTTTCTTCACGTTGATGGTTTCGGTGTTGAAAAATTAAGAACAATATTTCAGTCTCTGCGATCCCTGGATGGTCCGGAGACATCATACAAATTTGTCATAAGCAGGATATGAACATAATTCTGTCTAGTCTGAAAAGTACAGAGCGATCGAGAAAATTTCACATAAGGAGAGGCTGCGACTATCATTCTCTCTCTATGCTTTTAGTAGTTTTCAGATGAGACAGAATGATAGTCATAGCCTCCCTTTATGTGAAATGTTCTCAATCGCACCGTACTAGAGGGATAGAGACAGAACGATTATCATAGCCTCTCTTTATGCAGAATTTATTTGATGTCTCTGTAGAAGCATTTTAATGTTGATAGGTTTTCCGACTTTTTCTGCCGACTATCGAAATTGTTCCATTGTAAACACCCGTTAGTCTGCTATTTTCTCAGCAAAATTTTTATGTTTCTACGGCCTGGGGCCAAAATATTTAGTTGACTCATCTCGTCTTTATTTTTCAAAAAACTCCGAAACCATCAACTTCAAGACAATATAACAAGAATCAAGGATTTTTCTTAACGAATGTCGGTTTACGTTAGACGTACCAGATTTGCAATTTTGTCACTGAAAACCAAAAAGTTTGTCAATTTTACATCACAATGGTCAGTATTTATCACTTTTTGATAGAAAATTATTTTTGAAAATTGTTTTTAAAAAATCACAACTTTGATGGCCTGTAAGTCCGCTACCGGACAAAATCGGACATAGGTAAATTAGGTTATTTCTCCCTCATTTTCACTAAGGAATGCACCTTTGAAATGTCGGTATCGAATATTTGGACATACTGTAGTACGCTCCCGGTGCCCGCGACGATGCTATCTGGAAATTGTTCATGTTAAGGGGCAGTTCCACTTATCGTCGCAAAGAGAAAGAGAGAAAGAGCGAGTCCGCGCATTGCGGCGATTCTATAAATTGGCTAAAGATCGGATCACCCCGCGGCCGCTCCTCTCTCACATTCATTAACGGCAATCAGATGGCCGGGCGGATCTCGACGACGACTACGACGACGACGAGGAGAAACCGAGAGGACTCGTGCTGGCCGCTTTTTAAGGACTTCCCGGAATTAATTGCGGCTCCGGTCGCGTCCGAGCGGCACGAAGGGCCGAAAAGGCGCAGGTGCGCGTGACGGACGGGCGCACGGCGCGCTGATAAGGCGGCCGGCCGGGCATTAGATAGCGGCCGGGCATAAATACCGCGCGAGGAGGGGACCGGGCGCTCTCTCGTGAGATACGCCGAATGCCTTATACGAGAAATATGCGCTCAAATGAAAGACAATGGTGCATAAATCAGCGCGGACGGCCGATGCCGTATTGTTCGAGCGGCGCGGCCGTGCCAGGGCCGGCGGCGGCGAAAAATGCCCGCGAAAACGGCCGCGCCGAGTACGCCCCTGGAATCCGCCAGCGATAATAATAATAATAAGTCGTTACGAGTCCGACGTCTAAATAAGAATCGGTTTTTATGATTATTGATCACGTATATCGCATTCACATCAAATTCCTTGTATCGATTTATACCGTTGATTTCTTTTGAATAATACAAGTTTATTGCTTATTCGCTGTATGTGATTGTGGTTTGGAATAGACGTCGTCACCTTCCGTGACGGTATTATGTGCGGAGACCCGGACTTTCAGTCGTCGCTCTCTCCGGCTGATGTGCCATCGAGAATCAAAAATTGATGGCGGCCTCGCCTGGTATATGTATCGTGCCTTCCGCAAATTTTAACGGAAATATTCATGAGGATTTTATAATTCTCGATATACCGGAAATATCGGTGCAATCGAGTGCACCTAATGAGCTCTTCTTGACGATTATCGGTTCGTTAAAGACCTCTTTTTGACGATTATTGGATGCATTTATTTTATGTAATGGAAGTACTCGATGAGGAAAAATTGTAGCATTAACGAGAAGTACATCATTTGGGAAATTCCAATTTTCAGAACAATTTGGTTTTATACTAATAACGGCCAATCTCTAGCTATCAACAAGAGGCAAATTTCAAGCGCGTTTACCGAATTTTCAGCAACTTTTGGCCAACTGCCAAGAAACAATTCGGAGAATCTTGCAACTTTCAAGCGTATTGCCGAATTTGTATCAAATTTAGAAATGGTCTAATGATTTCTGCAGAATTTGATAGTAATTTTGATGAATTTGCTCCATTTTGCAGTTCATCTGATTCTAAAACAAAAAAATCAATGGCAGTGTACTGTCAAGTTTATTAATATTGTGTGTCGATTTTTCATCATAGAAAAATGTATGATGAATCCACATCGTACAGTGTCAAATTATATTCTCTGTAGAGTCTATATTCTTCTCGAGAATTTATCTTTGATTATTTACTGATTTCAATCTCAACCTACTATACTACGTTTGGATGATAGTGGATTTTATTTTCCTCTCATTATCAAAAATGATCTGGAATGAATCACTTGGAACGTTCCACCCAAAAAATGATCGTTCCAGATTGATGGGTATGCAATTCCAATATCTAACACCAAAATCGACCTAAAGTTTGATTATCGATACAAAGTACCCAAAATTGTAACGAATCCGGGGGTGTTTGCATAAATCGTGACGATTTTCAGCAAATGACTCGGTTTTCCGGCAAATCTGACGAATTTTTATCGGATTCGGTGCACCCATTTCCCCGTAGTGGCCATTACCTCGTGCACCGGCGACGAGAAAGCTCGTTCCGAATCGAAAATCCCGGGGATTATTAATTATATTCGCGTTCGCCGGATGCCATTGGCGGAGTCCGGCCCAGCATGAGTCCCGATTCGAGTCCGGTAGCCAACTTGATGGAGGTGGCCTGGTCCTGTGCGATGCCGTCTACAGATAGCATCGCTTTACACGAGTACCAACATGGGGCATTACATCGACCGGCCTCTCTTCTCCTCCTCCTCCTCTTTCTTCTTCTTCTTCGAGTGCATGATCTTCCGAGGTTACGGTACGACACTCGCACGGAGGGATCCGGTACTCCTCGTGCGCAATAATAATTGTCGTCGATCCGATTTGTGTGCACCGAGACAGAGGAGCGAAAGGCGGAGTAAAGCCGGGCCGGGACGCACACATGTCCGCTGACCAATGGGTCCTCCGCCACCGCGCCGCGCCCGGCTCTATGTAGATACAGCAGCTTTGCTGAAACTAATTACGCTGATTTATGGTGCCATTGTTCATTGTTGGGCCGCGCGCTCGAGACGTACAATAACGTGTGCCGTGCACGCCCTCGACGGACGGACCGACGGAAGGCCGGACCCGGAGACCACCAGGAGGGGCCTGCCGATGCCCGGTACCACCGAGCGGCACCGTCGAAAATGGCGTTTTGCGCCCGCCGCACGGAGAAACCGAGTCGTGTCGCGAACGTCCTCTGCTCCGGCCTCCTGCCGGGCTCCCGTGCCCGGATAAAGCGCGTCGAGCCCCTTGACAAATGCGCTTTCGTTATGTTACCGTTTGTATAAAAATTTCGTGCGCGAATGAAAGACATGAATAATGCGGACCGACCCATCAATTACCGGGCAAACACCTGGCGTACATGACCACTTGTGCACACGGTCGCACAGATCGTACGGATACTCACGCCGGCCGAGGACCGGATGAAAAACGTGATAGTTCAAGGCGAGCTGCAGATGTCATTCGTTGAATGATTTAATGACGCCGTTGCAATAAATTAATCTTTATTAATAGCACACGTTTTTGCCCTCCTCGAAGCGGCCGGAAAAAACACGATCTTCTGTTCGGCTTATGGTCGTCTCGTCAGACGACATCTTTTCTCTCTGTAGTTTCGGGTCTGTGTTAATAATCGATTCGTTTCAAATTGGGTTCGGTGATGAAAAACCGTGCTGAAAAGGCAACTTAATCAAAGTTGAAACAATACGAATCGCACCGGCGCGAGTGAGGGAGGGCGCGTTGTCAATCAAATTTCGGGAAGTTCATTAACATCACGGTCCCGAACTGAGCACAACGAAAGAGGAAACAATGCAGATCGAGACCGGCTGATAAATTAAAATAAGTGTAACTATATACACAGAGAGTGTGTGCCCGGGCCCGATGATGGCTGGGGTTGGAAGCGCCGAGACATTTTGATTACGGGCGATATTGTTTCAGAAACTCTTCGCGATGATGAGGCGCGATCTCATTTTCCGATACGGCCGAAAAGGGACACACAAACTTGCATCCACGGCTCTCGCCGTTGCAATAACATTCCAACATCTGTTTTCTCGTGTTAAAGGCTGTTATTATGTGGCCGATGCTTTCGCCAGATACGATCGCCGTCGTGCCGGGCCTCGCGGTGATAGTTAATACCGTTGTGTGTCATTACGCCCCATTTCACGGTTCTCTCTTTTATTTACAGGGGAAGGTGGCGAAGAGGGCTGCCCGGAAGAAGGCGACAAGCTGGAGGGAGACGAAGACACCGGGTCCATGACGCCCAATTCCGGCACATCCCCGATCCCCCCGGACGAGGACGTCACTTCTCCTACACCGGGTGACGTCCCGACTCCGACCAGTCCCAGGTCCACGATCGACGATCCCTTAAACTGCAGGTAAATTGACGACGGTCCTCGAAGTCGCCCGATTGTGGAGAAAACGTGATTTCTTGCAGGGATCTGCCAAACTCGAGGTGTAATTCTAGAGAGTCTTCGGATTCGCTGGCGCCCCCTCGCTGTCCTTCGGGCGAGTCCGTGCTGTCGGAGCGCGCGGCCCTCCTGAGGGGCGTCCCGATGGCCCCGGCCCTGAGCCCCGTCGGCGTCACCCTGCCGGCGACGCTCCCGGCGGCGGCGGCCGCCGCCCTCCTGCCCCCGCAATCCGCCGCCATGGCCGCCTACCTGAACGCGGCGGCGGCGGCGGCGGTCGCTCAGCAGTCGCACCGCCTCATGATGACGTCGCCGCTGCCGCCGTCGTTCGGCCGCGCCTCGGTCTCGCCGCTGGTGACGTCGTCGTCGTCGCCGCCGGGCGTCGGCCTGCTGCACCAGTCGCCCGTCGAAGCGCAGATGATGATGCACTCGACGTCCGGTGACGCGTTGGACTTTAGTAAGAGGCGCAGTGACATTGACAGCGACTCGGACGCGGTTAACCTGAGCAAACCGGGGTCCCCGCCAGGGCCTCCTGAGTCCGGGAGCGGGGTGCCCCTCGACCTGAGCGTGACCAGCCGGAAGCGCACCGGGTCCGAGGCGGATGCGCCCCCTAACAGGAAGCAGCGCACCGACTTCAAGCCGCAAGTGCTGCCCCACCAATGGCCGTCCTCGATCGGGGCCGCCTCGCATCTGCCCTATTTCGCGGCTGCAGTAGCCGCCGCCAGCCTATCCCCGAAGAGCGCCGGGTCAGACCTGTGGAACGGTAAGCTCAAAGGGCCGACGCCCAGTGACGCCACAAAAGCCCTCGAAAAAATGAGCGAACTGAGCAAACTAGGAGGCGAGGATCTGTTCCGTACTATGGCCGCCTCGGCCGCCCCCGGAAATTCCGCGAGTAACCGTCACAGCGCTTGGCAGTCCCATTGGTTGAACAAGGGGGCAGAGCAGGCCAAAGACGTGTTGAAGTGCGTCTGGTGCAAGCAGAGCTTCCCCAGTCTGGCCGCGATGACGACCCACATGAAGGAAGCCAAGCACTGCGGCGTTAACGTACCCGTCCCTCCGATGCAATCACAAGTGATAAATCCGCAACCTCAATTAACGTCGCCTTCGAATACCACCACCAGTACCTCAAACAGTAGCAGCTCGTCGAAACCGTCAGATCTCAATATGTTAATCAAAGAGACCATGCCTCTACCCAGGAAATTGGTACGAGGGCAGGACGTCTGGTTGGGCAAAGGGGCGGAGCAGACTAGGCAAATACTGAAATGCATGTGGTGCGGACAAAGCTTTAGGTCTCTGGCCGAAATGACTAGTCATATGCAACAGACTCAACACTACACCAACATCATATCCCAGGAGCAGATTATCTCTTGGAGGTCGAGCGATGATGCCAAAGGTGGCGGTAGCAATTCCGGGGGGAGCGGTACTCAACCGCCCGGTGGTGCCAGCAGCCACGTGAGCGCCGTACTAACCTGCAAAGTCTGCGATCAGGCTTTCAGCTCCTTGAAAGAACTGAGTAATCACATGGTAAAAAACTCGCATTACAAGGAGCACATCATGAGGTCGATCACCGAAAGCGGCGGAAGGAGACGTCAGACTCGTGAGAAACGAAAGAAGTCGTTACCCGTGCGAAAGCTCCTCGAATTAGAGAGGGCCCAGCACGAGTTCAAAAACGGCGACAGCGCCAGTCTGATGGAGAAAATCCGGGATCCTTCCGGGGCCGGACGGATCACGTGCGAGAAATGCGGCAACAAGATTGAAACGTCTCTGTTCGTGGACCACATCCGGCAGTGCGTCGGCGGCGGTTCCATAGGAGCCAACCAGCGCAATTTCCTGAAAAATGCTTTAATGTCTTCGAACAACATCCTGCCGCCCGAGAGTCCGAGCAGGGACAAAGTCAAAAGTTCCAGTACTAGCGAGAAGTCGCCCTCGCCTCACCAACAACGAAGTCCCAGCGTCACGGATCTCAGCACGACCTCTTCCAAAGAGGTGACCGAGAACAACAACGGGTCCTCACCTTCCGTACTGAACGCGATCGAGAAACTGATCGAAAAGAGCTTCGATTCGCGCTCACGCCAGAACAATTTCCCAGGGCACGGGCCGAACGCCGCCGCCCCGATGGGCTCGAGCATCTTAAAAAGACTCGGGATCGACGAAAGCGTCGACTACACCAAACCGCTGGTCGACGCCCAGACGATGAATCTCTTAAGGAGCTATCATCAGCAACACAGCCATCATTACAATCGCAGAGAGAGGAGCGGCAGTGAGTCGAGTTCGATTTCAGAACGCGGGAGCAGTCGAGTCGACTCGTTGACACCCGAAAGGAAAATGGAACCACCGGGAATTCCGATTAGCAGCACGCCCAGGAGCACCCCAGATTCCAGACGGGACAAGTCGCCCCAATGCGAGGTCAAACATCATGAAGACGAAGTCTCCCACCACCATCACCATCATCAACAACAACATCAGGCGACAATCAAAAAGGAGCTGGACGATGGAGATGACCATCCGCGCGATAACAAACAACGAATCAGTAACCATCACGTTATAAAAGAGGAGAAGGACGATGATGAAAGGTCTAGTTACCACAGTAACGGTGCTAAAGACGAGGATGACGATAAGAGGTTGAACTCTCCCGCTGAAAATAGCGTCCACAACAATCCAGATGGCAGTCCTTGCAGGAACAGCGCGTCTTCGCCTGCCAGTAGCGACCGATCCGGTACTCCGAGGAGTAGCAACGGCGACCGGAAAGCTTCGAGCAGTCTGGGAGCTTTGAGCTCGATGTTTGACAGTTTATCCGGTACTCCCAACGCGGAGTCGAGCTCCACTTCGGGCGGTAAGCGAGGGTCCAGCCACCCGCTGGCCGCCCTGCAGAAACTATGTGATAAGACTGAAACGCACAACAACCGGGGGCACTCGTCGACGGCGAACTCCTCGTCGACGACGCTCAGCTCCAGCGCCCAAGTGAACAGCACGACCAGTTCCGGGACGACGCCCGGCGCCATCCTGGCCTTTAGCTGGGCGTGCAACGACGCCGTCATGACGTCCGACTCGATCATGAAGTGCGCGTTCTGCGACACGCCGTTCATCTCGAAGGGCGCGTACCGGCACCACCTGTCCAAGATGCACTTCGTCAAGGACGGCGTGATCCCGGACCCGGTGGCGCTCAAGAGTTCGTCGCAGTCGACGAGCGCGGCCGACGGGATCCCGCTCAAGGGGACTCCGGTGGCCGCGACGGCCTCGAGCGGGCCCGGATCGACCGGCAGTAAGAGTCCCCCCGGAGTTCCTCCCGGATTCGAGGAGAGCCCCCACTCGAAATTCCTCAAGTATACCGAGTTGGCCAAACAGCTGTCCAGTAAATACGTGTAAATATTACGAACGAACATTCCCTCTCTTCTTCTCTTGTACTATATTAGCTATTGATTACTTAACGGTTTAATTAATTGATTGATTGATTGATTGATTGATTAATTGAAATTAGTCTCGAAGGCAAAAGTCGCTGGAAGCGGCCGAATTGTGATGTTATCATATCGTCAAACCATAGTAATAACGGTAGTAGACTTAGTGATATTATTGTACATTGATAATATTATAATAGCGAACTACAAATTCTCTACAAGTGATTATGATTGTTATACGAATTTTAAGTCAGATACTTATTAAGCATATACAATACAACCCAAAATAAAATCCAGAAGAAAATAATAACGATTAATAATAATGGTAATCCTGTACTGTTTGTAAATATTTAATTAAAAAATAAACATAACTTAAGTCAGTATTGTAATAAGATGTATACTTGGATAATGAAAAGGGGCGGTTGCAATAAGAAGCCGCCACTGATCGTTCCACCCCCTGTCGTTTAGAATTACTTACTATTATTACTAAATAAATATTAAACGATATAAAAAAATGAAAAAAAAATAGTTGTTGGTGACAAAAATGAATCATCTCGTACTTTTTTTGGGAATGAAACCAAAACATTTAAAAAATTCGTATATTTAATAAAACTTAAGGAAATTACTGTAGTATCGTGGTTTTGATCTGAGAGAAGCCAATAATAATTACTGAAACCGATCCAATTAAAGGGGTCGGCTGTTTATTGAAAATATTCGTGAGTAAAATCACGCAAAAAACACACTTACGTATACGTATATCGTGAACATCTCATCTTCCAAACTAATAAGAAATGAAAAAAAAAACAAGTTTTTAAATAAATATTTATCAATAATTATACTATTACTGAATAATACAAAAGATGTATACGCATTAGCTGATATTCATGGCAAAGCTCCTTTATGTTATTGAAAATTTTTAAACTTTATTTAATATTTTGTTGTATTTGAACGCAATTGAAGGCTCAAATAAATATATGTTATGAACAATTCTCGTCTCATTCGTCCGTTTATTCACCCGACTCGACGCCAGTGCGATCTCATAATGGGCACATCACTCTCCTCTCTCGGCGGCAGCGGGAGGAGGACTGATAAAAACTTCAGGAAGCACAAAGTGTTATGAGGTTAACCTGAGACGACGCTGTCGTTAGCTATCAATGCAAATCCGTGCAGCGAGTCTCGACTAAACTATTAAATTGACGCATTCACAGTCGATCATCGTTTCCTATTAATCAATGCGACACCGAGACTCTGCCTCTGTCTGCACCAGCAGCGGCACAATTCTATACGCTGTGCCATATAATAATGGAAAGAAATAATGAAGCAATTCTCAGTTCCACCGCGGCGACGTGTGAAATTTTTAAGCGATCATAAAGCCACTTCCGTTTATCACATGCTGTTGAAACGATAACGTCACGACAAATTTATACTCCTGGCGATTATACACGGCGAGAGATGTCACGGTGTGAGGGCCTAAACCTAAACACACCGGCCGAAAAGCGTAATAATAGCACGCCTTATTATTCCGACTTCCTGTGCGAGGAGACCCGAAATGAGCATCAAGAAAGCCACCCATTGTTCCATATCGTGACTTCATAAGCACAAAAGCTCGAGCTTTTTTGTCAAAAAGAAGGCCAGGTGTGTGATTAATCTGAAATTAGCCTCTCTTCTTGCGGTAAGTATGGCTGTTTGATGTCTTCTTTTATTGAGGATATCGCGGATGAGGAAGACCGTGAACCGTGGGACGAACGCACAATGTAAAGGTGCCAGTTCCGGCATCGCGTCATGTTTGTTCGGTGATTTCGAATGGAGCGAGCGCACCTGCGGATTGTGCGATTGCGATTATTGGTCGAAAAAGGAAAAAGAGCGGCCGCGCACAGCGAGTAATTAAGTTATCAATAACAATGCGCTCTTTGTTGTTGCGGGTCGGTGGTGGTGAGTCGGATCGGTCGAGTGAGCCGTTTATTAATTACAGCGCCGGCGAATAATGAACGTACCGAGAGAGTCAAGTCAGCATTATAAACCGGCGGAGTAAGTTAAGTCGTCCAATTATCTTCGATTATTTTCTCTAGCTTATGGCTCTCTCCGGCGGTATGATATGTTGTTGGTCCGATATGAAATATGGCGATGCGCCTTAGCGGCCGCTAATTAAGCCATCTATCAGCCCGCGTCCGGCCGAAGAGATGACCAATAAATACACGATATTCAATTTCGAAGCCGTAATTATTTTCGTGTTTGTATATTCGCCAGCGGCCAAACATCACAATCACCTCTGGCCGTACAGAGTGACCCCGAAAAACGCACCACCAATCTCTATTCCTCATTCATTCGCTTTACGACCTAAGGAAACTGTCAAAAAAGTTTAAGAATGAGGTTTGAGAGATAGGTAGGAACATTTTTGCAGGTGCTTTAGTTTTCGAATTGAAAAAAGTATTCAGATAAAACCAGTGTGTAATAAGGGTATTTGTGTCTTTCTGAAATGATGATATCTTGAAGATTATGGAAATTAGAGCGTTTTAAGTTTTTATTCTATGAAAAATGGTTGACTTTGTTCTTGCTGGGATTATTTTACAGCATTTACCAAAAATGCGACAAATTTTTCAGAAATTTTTTGATAATTCACCAAATTTGGCGCACATTTGTTGATAGAAATAAATTTACAAGAATTTGCTAGGAATTAGTGTTATTCGTTGAAATTTTGGTAAAATTAATAAAGTTTACATCAAAATCACCGAATTTTTTGGAAATTCACACTATTCCCTAAAGCCACGAAATTCTCAGCGCTGGGAAATTTCTCAATATTTTCCCGAATTTTCTATTGGTCAAGGTCCTACAAAGTAGGTACCAATTTTTTTTTTCAATTCATCACATTCAGCAGAAATTCGTCGCACTGGTTAGTTTGCTCGATAATTTCACGAAATTTACAAAAAATCACCAAATTTGATGGAAATTCACCATATTGTTAAAGCCTACACCAAAAAGCTCGAAAATTTCTTGGCATTTACTGATATCACTACACCTAAAAAAAATGGCCAAGAATTTGCTGGAAATTCATCACTTAATAAAATTTTGCTAAGTTTCACGAAACTTACTAAATTCACCAAATTTTTCGGGAAATCACCATATTTCCTAAAGTTTACACCAAATTTTCTGGGAAATTCCTCGACATTTACTCAAAATTTGCCAAATTTTTCAGAAAGTTGTTTGTCAAGGTCTTACAAAAAATTTACCAAGGTTTGTTTAAGAAATTCCTCGCATTCACCAGAAATTTGTCGTATTTGTTGGAAAACTGCTCAATAATTTCACGAAATTTACAAAATTCACCGTATTTGCTGAAGTTAACACAAATTTGCTGATATTAGTATACCTACCTACCTACCTGTCTACAAATAATTTTACAAGGGTTTGTTAGAAATTTGCTGCATTTACATTTTTTCGGAAATTTCTCGTTATTTGACCAAATATTAAAAAAATACTCAAATTTGTTGATGTCGGTGCCTCAAATATCCTCAAAATTTTCAATAAAAACGTCAGTTCTCCTCATTCTTTGCTTACCCTACCGAATTAGTGAAGTGGCGAACCCCTCGATTCTTCGGGGGCATTTCTTTCTTGGGTTTTAATAGGAATAATCGTTTTTCCTGCGACACCCAGTATATCGGTATAGACACGTTATAGGTGAGCACACAGATTCCTGGTGGAACGGAGGTCGGCCCCGTTTTGTTTATGGCGGTTTTGTGTGTTCTGCGGCAATCTGAGCCGCCGCTGTTTGACTGATAAGTTGTGCGGTTTTAGAAGGCCCCGACGCCTGTGTCGGCACATCCGCGCTGTTTGAAGAGAGGTCTGCAAATACTCCGACGCCCATTTAGATAATAAGAGTAGATTTAGGGCCTTTTCGGCTTACATCACATGGCGGGGCCGGGGCCGTTCCCCGCGTAATTTATGGATACGGCCCCCCTTTTCGCGCGCGCACTTTTCAACCATTAAACGCCCAACGTTATTCTCCGCCACCCCCGACCCGCGCCGCCACCCCCACCGACGAAAAAGACAACAAACGAAAACACTCAACTTCACCGGAAATCATCGAAATAATTCAGCCGGGGGGTGGGGGGCGTTATTAGCGCGATGGCGCCGAGATAAGTATTTACCCCGGGCGAAACTTCCTAATTCTAAAGAAGCGAATAAATTTAATTTCCTCCGCATCTGCAGAATCCGTCTTATCATCGTTCGGTCCGGGAGAGGGCTGCGGAATCGCGACAGTTCGAAGACGGACGGTGAGGGAAGCCGAAGCCGAACGTCTCGCTCTCGCCCGCCCCCGGCGGCGGCGGGAGCGAGACGGCACCGGGCGGGGGCGGCGGGTTTTTGTCTTCGGGACGGTTTCTGGGGCGATACGGCGGCCGTAACGCGTCCCTCTCCCGAGATTTGTGTCTGCCGAGTTCACAATGGCTGATCGCTGAAGTATTTACTGCCGCGCGGGCCCGTATGGAGCGGGCGCTGATAGCCCCGGTTGCAAATCACCCGTAATGTGCCCCCCCGATGCCGTCGCGACGCTTAAATGCCCCCGAAAAGGGCCGTCGATAGCGGGCGCCGACACTGATCGAGTGCCCGCTCGCCGCCCCCGGCCCGATTTCGAGGTTTGGGCGCGAGGGCCGTTCTGGCAGGGCGCTGACGATCGCGTGTCTCGCGATTTCGAGGCGATAAATCTGGCGGTCTTGACGCGCGCCGCAGACGTGGCTCCGGGACGGAACGGATCTGCGATGGGAGAACGCAACAAATAATTAGCATTCCGGTAAAAATCGACGATGCGGCCGGCGATATAACGAGATTTACAACCGGACGGGGCGTCCGATGCCTCGTTCGACGTTTTTACTAATAATAATGATAATCCAACCAAGTGATTCCTCTATTCCGTTTATTCCACCATTGAAATACATATAAGAGTCAGGAACTAGGTAATTTTGAAGTATATCATCGATATCAGGTGATTTTTAATTTGAAAGTCAATTTTTTCATTTCTGGATGCATTCTCAAATTGCTCCCAGCCTTTTTGAACAGTACTGAAATTTGTATGTTGATTTTTTCACAAATATTGAAAATTGGAAAAGCTTTCAGTTGAAATATCAATTTTTCAATTTGTTTGCTCAAAACCTCAAAACTTGTTAAAATCTACTTGAAAAGTTGTTGGTGTCCGAATGATGTGAAATGCCACATATTCAACTATTTTCAATCGCATCAGATTTCGTCTCTAATCGGTGAACCGATTTCGCATGTATCATGCATGAATTTTATAGATTTTTATATATATTATGGTTAATCGGACAGTACGATATTTCCACCAATTCCAATTGAATTTCATATGAAAATTTTAACAAAGTATTATTACTGAAAATTTCCGCCTGAATAAATATTGGAGCCCATTTGCTGTAGGATTTTGGCAAAAAGTTATACGATCTTGTGAATTTCCGATATGAGCTTAGTAAAATTGTGCGTAATTCCATCACTTTTTAACGAAAAAGGGAAAATCAGGCAGGTAATTCTGATTTGGAGTTCCGCACATTTCTTGCTAAGAGTAGGTATAGGACGACGATGTGTAAATTTTAAGTTTTCGAAATAAACCATACTAAAAGCCGACTGCTGACTCTTCCGCGAAACGACTCTTTTAACCTCAAAAGTCTCCCGGGATTTTTTCTCAAACCGAGTTATTTACAAGAAACAGAGCCTTTTGAGAAACGTATTTCTATTTCCTTTGACCGCCTTAAACGCACTGCCAATTTTTACATTGAAATATTCTCTAATAACAGTGCTCCGATTTTCAAGATATAGCTCATGAAGATCAATAAATAATCTCATAATTGGAGCATTGAACTTTTTTCTTCAGCAGTATAATCGAGAAATTCTTCAGACAAAAGCTGTAGATATTGACAAACTCAACATTTTTTGAAAAATTGTGATGTTTCGCAAATGCTCCGATTTCGGGAAATAAAGATCTCTAAAATTGAAGCAGTGATTTTTTACCACCGACAATGGAAAAACTCTTCGGACAACTGTTGTAGACATCGACAATGCCATTTTTTTGGAGAATACAGCAATTTTTCGTAAGTGCTCCGATTTTCGACATATCACTGATGGAGGTCACTCAATTCGACCTTATTAAAAGGAAAATAATTCTGCACTTTTCTCTTGCATCAAACAAAATGTTTTCGAATAACCGGGAAAATGTTGACCCAGAGTTATAAAACAGACTTCAGCAATACTTTTAGGTAAAAATAATAGATATTTTTAGAGCATTATTCGAGAAAAACACGTATCAGTGCCCATTGGTGGTAATAAACCCCCATGTAGTTTCAATGAATCAAGAGACCATCACTGATGTATTTGGATTCGTTTTAGATATTGCGATTGATTTAATTAAATGTATTCAATGATGATTTTATCTGGGTAGAAAATCGAATCACGCTGTATACGGTACGGTTCGTGTAGTATAGGAAATGCGATGATGACGGTGATGGTGAAATGAGGACGGGGGAGTGAGAGGCCGAAATGTGTGCGCGAATATTATTGACTATCTGTCTTAAACTTATAATTTACACCCTTAACATTCGGGGTGTAAAAACGGGTCCCAGTCTCAAACGCATATGAATCATTATGATGAATTAACGACAAACATTTAGAAAACACCCCTCAACCAGGGCCGACTCGGCGGCGTATAACGGCGTCTCTCCACTACTACTCCACTATAACGCGGCGCCCGTGACACATGGCCTCAAGTCGGGCCCCCGACCCCAGCCCCCTGCGGACCCGAACCGTCACCGAAAATGAAATAGTGCCGGCAGCCAGGGCCGGACCCGCGCCTCCCCCGTCAATTTGACGGGCGCGCATAGTTCACTGGAATGCGGCCGCGTCTTTATTTGGTCCGGTCCGCGTGATGCACTCGTTGTGCGCCGCTTTGATTGTGTCCTTTTTCCGATGGCGTACGGAGATAAGCGCGCGCGGACCGCGGTTTTCCTTTCAGGCGGTCCATAGATCTGTCATTGGGCAGTCATTTATGTCGGCGGACCGCGATAAACAAATCCATATCGGCGCATGCGACTTACGGCCGGTCACGACCGATAATTTGAATACAATACGTGTCATCGGTTAAGATCTGCCCGGCCTATACCGGTCAAACGACGCCCGGATTCGTCCGGACGGCTCTCACGGAATGGTACCCAGCTCCGGAATACGGACGACTCAAAATGACAACAATTTTCCTGTAAAGAAATAAGGGTCGCAAATAAACATGTGGTGTTTCATTATCCCGCTCGAAAACCTATATGGGCAAAATGTCCAAAAAACTCTAAATCAATACTGTTTTGCACTCGAAGCCACCTTTTCTAGGCCGTTTTAACCAGGTTTCGTATTTTTCAACAATTCTAGTTCTGGGGTCCAATAAGTGGATTATTGATGAAAATCAGTTGGGCCTCAACCACTTTCAATAGTATTTGGAGTTAAGCATTTTTGCTTCAGCTTTTGACTCAAGTAATCAGCCTATGAGCGCTTTTGGTGTACTTTTCAACCCAGCTTGTTACTTATCGTTGTTTGATTTAATTAAGATGTAATGATGAACCAACGAAAGACTCTTATGACCATCTTTTTGCTGTAATCCTTCAAAATTGTTCAATAACCTCCCGATCACCTTGATACTCTGTAATTTAGGCACAAGAAATATCCAAAGTTTTTCTAGGAATTGGCTGGCATTATAGACTTTTTTCATTGATAAGTTTTTTCATTTCCGATTTTTTTGTCATTTTACTGAAAAATGTAGTGAAAATGATAAATGTGACTACCTGTATCTTATCGAGCACATCTTTCTAGATAGGACCTTTTTTTCTAATTTTGGCTTTATCTAGTCTTCAAGAAATAATATTGAATCACCATGCATGCAACATGACGACAATAATTCAGAAGTCTTTCGAGCATAAAAGAGATTCTACGAATTAGGTTTTTACAAAAGGTTCTGTTTCTCGTTGTTTAGATTTTAATGGAGCCGATCAGCGAGTAATTGAACACTAAAAGACTACATATAAAATAAAATACCTCGAATGAAAAAGAAAGCTTTCGGATTGAGAGCTTTTCCTTGTTCTAATACAGAACGTTCAACAATGAAGGAAATCTGTGTAAACTATGAGGTCGCAACTTATTGACTCAAAACCGAGCTCAAAACGGTAACATTTTTGATGAAAAAAAGACAACTTCTCCAAAGGCTAATTTTTTTCATATTAGAAATCTATGGTACATTCTAGCATCTAAAATTTCAAAGATTTTGCAAATCCAGATGACATATATTTGTTCGAACTAATATGGCAATAGGTATTTTCGACAGAAGAGATCAGTAAAAGCATAGACAAGTAAAAGTTTAAATGTATTTAACAATAAAAACATGGTCACCTAAACTTGCCTTTTCATCACAAAAGCTTGTTTGCTGTATTCTTTAAAGAAAACTTACTGTAATCACAATATCTTGGGGATCAACACAAAATATTTTAGTGATACTTTATCATGATTTTTCGTTCATTACACTGAAAAATTCAGCGGAAATGTTGGATGCAACACTCTGTAGTTCTGCAGCAAGCGTTGGCGGCCTCACCTTCACGGGCCCTAATTCGATTAGCGGAATATCGAATCACCTTGTATATGAGTGATGTGCGTGGAAGCGCGGTAGCGGCCCCGTCGGACCGTCACGCAGCGCATTATCATAAACATCGAATAAATTATATCACAGTGTCCGGGATGAATTAGCCCGGGAGACGTTATTTTTCCACGATACATTTTTATAATGACGCGAGATTTACAGCCGATGCTCGCATACCCGTGATATAAGTATACACATGTCCGATGTGTCCGGTCCGCAGGTTAAATATTGCCGCCATTGTGATGTAAAGACGGCATCCATCGCGCACCTTCCCTCCCGGTGACATTCCGGACCTCTACGGGACGTCCCATTCATAACGGCGGATAACGGAGAGATGGACAAAAATGGACCTGTCCCGGGAACAAACCGCGCGTTAATCCCGCATCACCACGAAACTCGATAGCGCGGCGGAAAAGACGCCTAACTTATTAGCGTCATTAACGCGCCTAATAAATAATACGAGAGCGAGAGTGCACCGTCTCCTTGCAGAGGGAAGAGAGTACCTGCACTCGCGGTAGCGATCGGGAATTCTTTATCCGCTTTGGAAGCGGCTCTGAAAATAAACGGGAGCGTGACGTGGGCCACTTTATCAATTCTAATATAAGTGGTCTGCTGCATTAACAGTCACATAAAGCAGCATTTACTTCTGAGTTATGTGCCGGGTGCTTTGTTCTAAAACGCGCCCAGATTTTTCCGCGGGCGCATCTTTTCCGAATTCACGCGCGGAAGACGGAAGGGGTGCCGAATAATGCGGGACGCGTCTCCGGTGAAGACGTAAACCGGATCGATTTCCCCGGAGTTCCGGAAACTACCATAACAAATAACTAACGCCAATAACGAAACTCCAATATGACACAGTTCGGGTGTGTCTCGAGTTCGGGGTGACGGAGACATCAGGGCCCGTCGCATCTGTCGCGAAAGTCCCGCTGACCGTCCCTCGTCCTCGTCCGTTTTTCGTTATTGCGGCGGAGGATCGTGATCGAAAGGGGCGACGGTCCGGTGATGGATGCACGTCCGCCGCGATAATTGTTACCTCGGAGTGTGTACGAGAGAGCGGAGATGGAGGGAATTTATTTGAATAATATTTAAATGGCGGAGTGTTAATTAGAGCCGCGGCTCTCTCTCGGTCGGGGAGATTCTTCTTCAACCTCCGCCCGGTTATTATCACCGACGTGATTTATCGGACGATCCGCTATTGTGTTCGACGTAATTTACACCTGGAGGAAATCCATGGGAGAGAGAGGCAGTTTTCCCTCAACTTTGGCCGCCATTCTCGCTCGCTCAATCGGCATCGCCCTTCTTATTCCCTTTATCAGCACGTCCCATATTAGCGTAACGAAAAAGAAAAATTCTTGGGAATAATTTTCCAAAGTGAGACGGTTTTTGACTCAAATTCCAATTGAATGTCAAAATCGATCAGAAAATATCAACAGATCACCAAGGCAAACATCTTTCATATAAGTTCTAATTTAAAGTAAATTAACCTTTCAATCAAAATGACGATGATATTGATTACAATCAGAGTCAATCCTGGTACAAAGTTTATCTAATGGTTATTCTATGAGACAGAGATAGAGACAGAAAATCCGTTTATACGAAGACATCAAAAAAATCCTTCATAAAGAAGGGCTATGACTCTCATTCTCTCTATCCTTTTAGTAGTTTTCAGATGAGACAGAACGATCATCATTGCCTCCCTTTATGAGGGATTTTCTTATGTCTCCGTACACACAGTATAGGAAAGTGTCGTATGGATCTTCTTACCTGAGATTTACACTTCAAGAGAGAATACATTTTCTTATGATTTCAAGGGATTTTTCTTGACTATTTTCAAATATGTATTTGATTATAAACTTGTGTATAAGCCATACAAAAAGCTGGTGACGTTGTCGCATGGAACAGTTCATGAAAATTACTGAAAATTAAACCGTTTTTCAAAAAAAATAAAAATAAAAGTAAACCATCAGAATTGGAAAACTGTTTTGCAAGAGAAAAGATATGCTTTATTTGAGATAAGTAATGACATGCAATGACAAGTTTGATAAAATACGTATGAAAAATTATTTAGTCTTTGATATAAAAATTGGTCGACTCAAAACTGGAGCTTTGGCGAAATGATCGTTATTTTCAAAATGACTTCTGAACTCTGGATTCTTTTGGCGATTTTTTTTGGGACACCCTGTAGTATTGTTATTATTAGTGGCGATGATATACGTGCGAGCGCATTAAAAGCGTTTGATTCACAAAACCCATAAAATTGATTTATTGCCGCTAATGCCCGGTGGAGACACAAAAGGACCGGTGACATAAATCGTTCGCATCTTTGTGGCGGCTGTCAACCGGTGGCTCGCATCAAGGCGACTCGACTTAACCCCTTCCTTATTTTCACCCCCCTTTCGAAATATCCGCGAAAACTGGGTCCGCGTCTCGCCTCTCCTCTATTATTATTCGAAAATCCGCCAGCGACGTTTTCATATCTGCGACGATGATAATAATAGTGACGATGATAATAATTTTTAAGGAAAGTTCTCTCTCCGGGCGCGGGCTTTTATTCCGGGGGAGTCGTCGAGGTTATTTTGTTCATTTGGGGCAATCAAGTCGTCGCAATCAAGCCCAGTGTTTGGTTATTTCGTCGAGACGAGTCCGTCGACACTTTTGTCAATACAGTGCACGCCATAAAGACCACTCGTGTCATTCCGAATCGCAAAACTTTTACTTCAATCTCGACGGATCCGGGGGCGCGGGGCGGCCGGGGCCGGGGACGGTCATATGTGCCGACTCGGCAACTTTCCAACCCCGAATGGAAACAGCCCCGTCCCCAATTAGCCGGCACAAAAACCCTCCCCAATAATAATCGCCTTTACAAAACCGAAAAAGTCGCATCGCTTATACGATATGCCACCTACGTTTTTATACTTTTCACCCGCCCCGGACCGGGAGGGGTGTAATTTCTGTATTTGTTATTTACGACGGTCGAGATAAGTGGGTGATTTTTTCATT
Source organism: Salpingus planirostris (assembly GCA_949788335.1). Classification (NCBI taxonomy): domain Eukaryota; kingdom Metazoa; phylum Arthropoda; class Insecta; order Coleoptera; family Salpingidae; genus Salpingus; species Salpingus planirostris. The sequence continues at coordinate 3,575,020 of OX460922.1, forward strand.
TTTCGTTCGCAATGCATCACGCGAGTGACGCGCGATAAAGAGTCCCCAGCGAACAGAAAGAGCCGGGCGTCCGCCCGAAACGTATGACGACAGAGGAAGAACCCTATCCATTTTTTCGATAGTATTCATTTACGCCCGACGGGGAAATTTAAATATCGAACGTTTCGCCCGCGAAGAAAAATATAAATTACGGCCGCCCGATCGGGAAAAGGCCGCTTTTAATAACCTTTCCGGCCGTTGGTCGAGGAGAGCGCTCTTCTCTCGGTCGAGTCGGGCTGAGACCCGCCTCGTCACAAATCAAACCACCGGCAGTATAAATCACCGGATCGAACAGACTGATTTGATGTTATTATCTGGTAGACCTTGCCAAGAGTCCGGGCGAGTGTGACGAACTCTTTGATTTATAATGGACATAAACAAAGAACCATCCTGCACACACACACAACAGTCCGAAATGCCACTTATTAATCACCCCCTCCTTCGTTCTCGCAATGCGTACGGTCGTATAATAACTCGTATTTTTGTGCCCATGGTGGATGTGGATGTGTATGGATGGGAGAAAAAGGACGAGGCGTTCGATGGGTGGGTGGGTGTGTTCTGAGATAATATGTAAATGATCTCGATGTTGTCTGTCAATAAACGAGATATATCGGAATTTCCGCGGTTTAAAATTTTATTTAGGTACGCCCGCATGGGAACCGAATCACCTTTACAATAGTGGCGATACAGGGTGCCACAAAAGTCAACATTCGTGTTGATTATTTTATTGTCCGAATATCGTCCGAAGTATCCAGTTTCATCACTGTTTCTTGTAGAATCAGCGGTAAATGGAGAGGAGAATACTAAAAACGTAGACAAAAATACTGCATTTCGAGTTTTGAAATAACATTGGGAGGAAAATTGTATAATTTTTGTACTGTCGTATAAAAAGGACTGCGATAATGAGATGCAGCGTAATGCAGAAAAATCATAAACTGACCATTATCCAATAGTTTTCGATTTAGAAAATTCAACTTTTTCCAACATGTTGGTATAGTGTTTAACTAGGTATACTTTCGCACTTCGGGTTGTGTTACAATATTTCATCCTCGTGGAACAATATACAGGGCTTTAATTAATGCCCGAGCACCACGTGACCATTAGTTAGGCAACTTATCATAACTATTTAGGGATATGGGAGATTTTTGGGTTGCTTTTAGTAATTTGTGTCACCAGTGGCGTCAGTTTTCGAATATTACGTGATAATTTATGTCAGTCATTATTGGCGGAAATTTTTGAATGCTTTAGCCCTCACACCATTGATTACTCAAAAACCGCCAGTGTTCTTCAATTTTAATGATTTTATTTGGCTGTTTCCGATATTAATACATTATGGTCCACGGAACAGGCTTGTTACGCCAATGATGTAAGTTGGGTTGCATACGCTCAGTAGGTCACGTGGTGCCCGGGCTTAAATAAAAACCCTGTACTATATTTTCCTGTAAGTAAATATTAAAAATTATACTGACTTCAAACTCCTGTTTTTGCAAAGATTAGATCACTGCAGAATGTCCATCCTGTCATAAATAATTAAGAAATTGACTGAAATTCTATAGAGAATTAGGAATTTGTCTGTGAAATCAAACACATCTCTGTTAATTAAGTGTAATAAATTGAAAGAATTTTATTACTACTATTCATTTTTACGATAGAAATATTTCTATAATGAATATTATGAATACGAATTTTGATGAAATATTTTATTCGGTACTATAAAAATTAATGCAAATTATTACGTTTTTTCTCCTCCATATGGTCCGAATAAAGCTATCACTCGAGCTATCACTTGTTGAGATAAAATTAAACTTGTAGAGGATAAATTTTAGTTTTGAACGAATTTTTGCATTATTAGAAATAATTTACAATTACTACAAAAGTGGAAACATATGAGCACTTGAAGTACAAAGCGAAAAAGTTTATATCATGGAGATGTAACAGCCCCTAAAATTTTTGAAACATAATTTCGAGACGCCCCGGTGTAATCCACAAGAAACGGATAAAATTTGACGTATTCCGCCTTGGAATAGTAATGAATGGTACAGGTGGTTTGTCGGCGGTGATGTGCGATATTAAAACGAGGGCGGTTCCCCACTAAGTACACATTCTGGGGCCGGATTCTCGCATAAAAACTTAACACTTACATAATTCTCCGGCAGTACAGCCGGGCAGATATACCGGCGAGAGAGTGAGAAAGCGTAGGAGCCCCCGGCGATATTATCTCATATTTAGAAGGCGGCTTCCGTTACAATAGAGATTTATACGGTGGCGTTAATGAAAGTTAGGTATTAAAAAGAGTCTCGGGGTGGCGGCGAGGATGTGGAGAAGTGAGAAGCGGCGGCGGCGTGTGGGGGCCTCTCCGCCGTTCGTCGATTTTACGGTGGCGGTCGTCGTTAAATATTAAACCTGTGCCCGAGTGATAAGTGCTCGTCGCCACTTAGCGGTTGAATTAACGCCTCTCCCCGGATCTCGGGGACGGCACGCGGGAACGCCGCCACCGCTCCGCCGCCGCCACCCAGATACTTAACAGAATTACGACGGTGCGTGCTTTTTTTGAGTAATTCCGGCACGGATCACGTTCGTACAACAGCTTGTAATGCGGATCGTAAAAGTTCCGCACACTAATTGGGGGAGCTTTATCAACTATTTATGTGGCATCAGTGCGAAGCGACGAGGCGCAGAGGGCCCCCAAAGAGGAATCTGCGAAAACGCACCCGACGACAAAAATTATCTATCCTCACCTATCTGGCGCAGTGTTTCACGCGAAAATTCCACCGGAATCTGACAAATGCGAGAACGAAAGCTCTGCTTCCGAAGACAAAATAGGCATCATAAAGATACAATGGATTTGCTTGAAAGTTTTCGAGTCTGCAGTTCTTACAGCTGCTTTTGTGAAAACTCAAATTCCACACACTTATTTACTGAGAAGTTTGAGGATAACGAGTTTTGACCATTGCATATGCAGTTAAAACTAGTTACAAGATCAAATGATCAAATGCACCACATTTACATCCTTATGGCGGGTATTTTCACTTCTGGTAAGATAATCTTTGCTTCTGGTTAAACCTTCAGTTAGCTAACTGGAACTTTGAATGTGATTCGTTATATTCATTTGATCCCGGATTGTCACAATCTGAGGTCCCAGTTAGCTAACAGGAGGATAACCAGAGGTGAACATATCTGACCCAAATCTATCTTTGCTATGTAAATAAATGAATTCTAATGGAATTCAAACGTGGTACATACAATACTAGCAGCTAAACTTGAAAGCACTAGAAAGCTCTAGATTTCACAAAGACTCATTTCATGTAAGTATATTCTAGTATTGACTACTTGGTCCGAACTAGATTTTACAAACCTAGGAGCATAATCAAATCCTCTATAAGCAAAACTCATACCAAAACAGAAATATCGAAATAAATTTAGGGCCTTTTCAAAGCATCATGGTCTATGCACCATTGGTCAGTATTTTGTAACATTTATTCAATTGTCCCGATTCCAGATCAAAACTATAGCTCGGTTCTATGGTTATTCGAAAATGCAGAAATATCTAGATGAACATATTCAAACTCTTTACTTTTAATGGAATTGAATCTAGGCTTAACTAAATTATTGTCCACGCAATGTCAAAATCAGTATAAGATATGGCAAGAATGAGCAATGTTACTTGAACAGGTCTTCTTTGTCTCTACAAAATTGTTTAACCCTTTTGATTCATGTGAACATGTGAAATAATCCGAAATATTTAAAACACGCGTTGTTGCGACTTTTCGGTCCACAATGGAAGTGTCAGATGCGAGAAGAGGTTTCCCCTCGGGGTCAGCACCGAGGGAATTTCGGGTGGGCACCGCCGCCCGGCCTGACTGAATTATGGCACACAGAATTTATGAACATTTGTAATCCTATTCAAGGTTTTATGCAGATATTACTCAGTCAAGCAAGGAATATGAGTTTATCAAGCTTTCAGACGTAAATCATTGCCCCGCAGAGTTTATCTGTAAATTGCACTTTCCAACCGGCAGCTACGTCCTCCTCAGCAGGATCAGCAGGAGAGAGGAGGGTAGACGTTAACGGCACCGAAACCGGCGAACGTACAAATCATTCGAGAAAATTTCCATTCGGTTACCTCCGACTACAACAAAACAACCCCCTCTCCACTGTTTCATCCCCGGCACGGCAGCCGCGCGGCATCATTGTAACTACTAATTAAAAGTGGGGTGCAGCTCCAGTACGCGAATTTTTTCCCTCCCTGTATATCGTTAAGGTTGTTTTGGCCGGGCTTTTGGCTCGGCTCGGTCCGTTTTCGTCTCACCACCACCACGGTCGGGTGAGTAGTGATAGTAAATCACTTAGGACTGGCCGTTTCCGCCATGGCCGGTCAAACACTGCGAGAAGAAGCAGTAACGAATAGCCGGCCAGTTCTAAGGATTTAATTTGATCAGTGCGGACATCCAGATTCATAGCGCCATTACGGGCATGATGTACGGCGCTTTTAGAGGCAGCCTGCCGCAATTCAAGACGCCATCCACATTCACGCCGGACCCGCAACCGGGGAAGAAAGACTACACTCCCGATGCGATCGAGGGATTTCGCATTTTTGGTAATTCAGTGCGGGGTTGTCTAGGTGGCGAATATTTCACGAAACTCCGGAATTATCGTCGTGTCGATTGCGAGCGAGGAATTTGTGTGCGAAGATCGTTATCTCTGGAAGCGTTTTCAGTTTCGGGATTTGTGGGTCTGATGCCGCTGATGGGATGGGGCGGTTTATACAGGCTCATTCGAAAATATAGCGCTACCGTTTTAGGGCCCGTCCTTCAGGCCAAAATAATAAGAAAAATTACTGTAAAGGGAGGTCCGCAAATCCTTGATTACTGCGAGAGGTATTTTCCTGAAAATATCTTGCATGTGCACTTATTCCGGTATTTGTGAAATTTCCGAGGAAATTTCATACTAATCTTTACTAATTCCTGAATAATTTCTACTGACTCTCCTGATAATTTCTACTAATTCCATACTAATTTCTACCAATTTCCCACTAATTCTTACTAATTCTTCACTAATTCCTACTAATCTCTTTCTAATTCCTACTAATTCCACACTAATTTCTATACTCTTCCCAAGATAAACTGGCCATCACGTGACCCCCAAAGTACCGGACAAATACCTGTATTAGTCAATGGTTATCAATGTTTTTCAATTAAATTTTGCTTAGCAACTTAGGTCACGTGATGACCAGTTTATCTTGGAAAGAGTATGAGAGTTACTCTAATTTCTAATTCCCAACTAATTCCTGGAGCTTGTACACCAAATTTCTCTTGCAGAATACTTCTAGGATTACTTTAAGATATTAACCATGTTAAAACTTGTTAGTGGCAAATGATTTTCATCAATAAATTGCTTATTATGGGTCCTTGAATTGAGATTTCAGAAAAATATTAACCTAAGCAGGTGCATATCGATTTGGCTGAAACAGTTTGTTGAAACAGTAATATCATAGAGTAATATTTTATAGTGGCGGTCTAAGGGTTGACCACTTGGAAATATGGTGATACTACAATTTCATTCCTGAAACTTCCTGAAAATTCTCAGACATTTTCTTGACTTTTCAGACATTTGACATTTGAGACAATTCCTAAAGGCTTTCGGGCACTCCTTGGTAAACATTTTCTGAGTAGGTATTTCTGAAGTTTCCCAAGCATTCCTGAATATCTGTAGCAAAAAATTCCTCAAAATTCTTGAAAATTTCAAAAAATTCCTGAAAAATTCTAGAAAATCATTGGTAGGATACACCACATTAGCATAGTATTTCGTGAAGCGTTATTATATTCGAGAGAATTTTAGTATCTATAATTCTTCCCTGACTTGACTGAATAAATGAGCTTTTGAAATATTCGCACTTTTATGAGTTTCCATCGAAGACCCGTTCTAGGACCCATAATAAGCAATTTATTGATAAAATCATTGCGTCATCGTATTTTCGTGATGAAGTATTTCCGGACGCCTCTGTATAGGAACTTTTCTACTTATTTTGACATGAGGAGCAAGCCCTGAAGCGGTAAACAGTGAACTTTTGGATCAGCCTGTACAGTGGGGCGGGATGGCACAGGAAATGATAATTTCCCGGGATTTCTGCAGCGTCCATTGCGAAATCATTCGTCCCCCATAAATTCCGACAAATAGATCCATAAAAAGGCGCTTAATTACAAAAAAGAAACTTCTTTCTCTCAAAGCAAACTACAATCGGTGGCCTTAAATCAAAGTGTTTTGCGTTTATCTGTCGCGTGTCCCCGCATCCATCACCCGGCTGGCTCCACCTCTCCCGGATCCCGGATCCCGGATCCGACCGGCGGAAAAGCGGCGAGTCCCCGAGAGGTCTCTCTCGGTCGCGCGCGGGGCTGCGGAGACGTCGACCGGGCCGCGGTTCGCCCCCTCTCTGCCGTGAGCGACGAACCCGGCGCGATTTTCATAATTCCGCCGTCTATATTCCGGCCGTTAAGTCCGCGATCGAACTGTGTCGCTCGCCCCGACGCAAACACGGAGAGCGGGGTCCGTCCGCGGCGGCGGAGAGATGGCCGCGATTTCTAATTGCCGCTCGCGGACGGACGAAAACCGGGGGATTATCCCCCGCGACGAAGGCGGAAACGTTGCGCGCAAAAATGCGAGTCGTGCCATCATTCACCCACACGTATCGGATGGGTGGAGCGCTCCTTCGAGTTTAATAAGCATTTTCGTGATTGGGTCTGCCCCTAACCGATCCGTCACTGTGCCCGTGCATACGAGCTGATTGCGCCTTTTTCGTTTTGTTCATCATACAGGGTGGTTCGGGCGGATCGCGTCAGACGCCATGTCTCGCCTGCTCGCGCTAGGGAAACACACGAAAAGTATCTCAGAAATAGAAACACTAGATCATAAGTAGTGATTGATTTTGAATTATAAGTAAAAATTCTAAATATTTTAGTCTTTCACTCAATTCGATTTGAAAATTTGTAGAAGGTATGATTGATGGGTACAACAAATTTTCTAATATTACAACAATTATGAAAACGGTTTCTTGAAACAAAAAGGCTTGATGCCTTTAAGATATCACTTCTCCTTTAAGACTCTTCTGACAATGACGTCTTCAGTCAGTTTTGCTTGGGTGGGCACAACCAGGCTCCATAATTTTGAGTACCTAGTATAAATGTACCTCCTGTTTCCAAGAGGGTGGGCATAAGGTAGGCACAGGTTATTCTAGGGTGGGCATTTGTTCACCCTGCCACCCCCACAGTCTTCTGATTACAAATAATCATTTCACTATGTTGACTGATTTTCAGATAGTAGCATAGTAAACATCTCTACCTCAGTTTATAATATACTATTAAAGATTATCTAAAAAACTATAGTCTATTCAAGATAAACTTAACATCACGTGACCTAAGTTGCTTAGCAAAATTTAAATGAAAAACATTGATAACCATTGACTAATGACAGGTATTTGTCAGGTACTTTGGGGTCACGTGATGTTCAGTTTATCTCGAATAGACTATAGGCAACCTCCAAAAAATTTTGTTCGATGGATAGTAACCAATTTTCATTAGATTCCAATAAATTTTCAACTTCTTTAGCTTTTCGGTGTAAAATTAGGAGAATTCTAAAGAAATCTATCCGCAGTTAGAAATTTATGCAGAGAAAAATGGTAACCACTGTGCAAATGCACAATTAGCGGATTTTTTTAGTAAGTTTTGGTAGAAATTCGTATCCTTTGAATAAATAAGCACAGAACACGCAACTATTGAAATACTAAAAAATGTGTCAAAATTTCTGAAAAACTGCTAAAAACGGACGCCTGGATGAAATCATTGTCCTTCTATAGATATCGTCAAACTACACTCGTTAAACCAAACATTTTTCACGGTAAACTATTTTTTTATGTGTGCCTTTACCTATTATTAATTGTCGGGTTATCGTGTTTTGTTTTGTGCGAAAACGGTTTTGAAATTCGCGAGACAAAACTGTTATTTTCAATATTTTTGAAAGCGCGTTTCAAAATTTGGAAGCACAGGAGGAAATGGAGTATGGTATCACGCAATTGTTTCGGAAAACCTTATTCAGACAATGCTTTTGTCACATTGAATCCAAAACGTCTCAAATTCATGGTTTTCCTTTGATGCAGCGAAATTTCAAAAACTGAAGTAGTTTTAGAATAAATCCAGGAAAAAATGTTTACCTTGGCTATTGTCAATTTTGTCCTAAGATTTCACTGGTTTCACTGATTGTATACATTTTGAATTCTCTTTTTAATAGGATGTCATTTACGTAACATTGGATTAATTCAGAGACTCGACCACTTACAAAAATTTCCTTACTTCTCAAAATCACTCCCTAGACTCCACTCTTTCGATTCCTGCGATATTTTCCCGGGGTCATAACGCGAACGAGCAAGACATCCTGTACACAAAGTCGGTCGTGGCTTTTTTTCGTTTTGTTCGCATAAACGAGGGGATTTTTCCCCGCCGGTGCGTCGTCCCCGTTGTCGTTGTATATCAGAGGTGCGAGTCCCTAATAAAACTCCATCAGGGCCCCTTAGCGTTGTGTACGTATTCGCAGGAGTCGACGCCGTGAAAGCTGCCACACATCCTCATCATCAACCCTTCTAAATCCTCGGCCCGATGGCAAATCCTCGCAACGAGACCCTAAAACTTCAAACACATCAGCGGAAACAAATCACGGCCTAAGTACGGCCCAGATGAAGACTTATTCGGGACGATCCGGGGATTACGCGAGCCAACCGCTGCACCAGTCACGCTCCTCGTCACTTATCCTCGTTCGAAACGTCCCCGAATTGAGACGGAAACGGCGACGATGTCCGCCCTTAAAAATTAAATTCCGCGACGCCCGCGTGATGGAGAAGGGCGCGATCAATCAAAATTGTCAGGTGATGGGGGAGATCGATCGCCATCCTCGAGGAAAAAGGCGGCAGGATTGATGGGGGCGACAGTGATCGAAGTTCGGCTGTCAAAACGGGGGCTCGAAATTCGGGGCCCCCTCTTTATTAAAATACGGTTCGATCTGCGTAGAATCCGGGGGTCGCAGGTCGCATCCCCGGATCCGGGGGCGGGTTGAGCCGTTGCGATACATTCCGGATTAATTAAAGCGACATCACACTATCAACGCGGAGATCTGCGCTGTCGTAATAACTTTATAATTTAGTGCAGTTTAGGCGGCGCGGGTTCGGCTTGCCATATCCTCGACCCTTTCTTCGGCCGAATTACGGGGAGAGACGCGCGATACTCTCACCCGAAACTTGCGCGCCGTCTCATACATAATAGATTGCTTACATTTTACTCTCCGACTCACCTTAAGGTGTTATCTTCGGTTCGCCAGATAACGCCCGGAGATCAGGAGGTTAAGCAACATTAACTGTTTATTGCAATTTATTGGGTAATTTATGGCGCAACTTTGCGCCAGATCATGCCGAATTAATTGCTCGAGGACGCGTCAATAATTTACTCCCAAAAATCCTCCAAAGACAATAATAATCAATTGTTGCTACATCCAAAAGCTCGCCCAAATTCGCAATATTTGAAAATGTTCCTTTGGAATTTTTTGCCAAATCACTCAGAAGTTAGGACATACATCGCGCTCCTAAAATCAGTAAAATCAGTTCAACTTTCGGGTGTAGGCATATGAATTTCGTGATTTCTGTCGGTTTTACTTTCAGTGCATGGTTTAAAATCTACAAATAATGTTGCAATTTACCAGTCCTTTGCTAAGTGAAATTATATGTTTTCTGGAAAATTAAACATGATCACCATGATCATCACGTCATGCACCAAGTTTCAGTTGTGAAATTTGTTTGAAAGTAGGTGCGAAAGTTTTTCTCGATGCAAAATGTATAGGAAAGCGCAAAAGTGGATTTATAGTCGCAAAGACGATACCATATGGTATGGTTTTTGGCTAAGCCAAATCTAATGCATTGGCCTGTTTTTATTAATTTAATAACAAAACCAAACAAAACAATATTCGAGATTCTCTTTATTGCAAAGATAAGCAATTTAATATGTAGGATATTTCAATAATGTAAATTTCGAAGGGTCCAATAAAAAAAATCGAATTATCGGCTATATGAATAAGAATCTAGATAATATAACAGTACACGATTTAGTCTTTATTTGCTTTCGAAATCCGAATAGTCTCGTAGAAAAACTCCCTCTTATTAAATCGAATTTACGATTTGACTGTTGTTAGTTTCATCAGAAATGCCTTTAAATCAACCTTTGTATCGAAAAGTCGAATGTTTCTTGATTTTGCGAAACTAGGTAATATCAGTAGCATCTCAAAGACATCGAGTACTGTTTGCTACGTACAAAGTACAAATCTCCAAAATGTGTATGTAAAATTATAAGTTAGAATCGAATTTACATACTACAACAATGAACCCTTCTAAATCTAAGCCCTATTTTTCATTTAGGGTATTTTGTTGCGGGCGGCGTGTGTCGCCGTGATCGGGGGCGGCGCAATATCGGGCCGATATCGGCGCGTTTTTATTTTTATAAAGAGCTAACCCGTTCGAAATTACGCTTTTCATTAGGCATAAATACGACATAATTATAGAGCCCGCCGCCCGGATTTTTCCGGTCCACCGCCAAGCGCCATCCCGTTCCGCCCCGCCCGGCAATCGGCCCGGACGATAAGGACGCAACACAAGGCGAGATCGCGGACATTGCGAATCCGAAATTGGAATTCATGTAACGGCGAGTCGGACGCGCCCGGCGCAATTGCGGACACACTTTCAGTTTAGTCTCATTACCGGACGCATTTAACCACGGTTAATTTTTGTCATCTGCAATTTTGTTTATAAGGTTCCCGGGCGCGATTACGATTTCGCCCGGGTTTTGCGTATAATTCGCGCCATCTGCGCCCCCTCCCGCAATAAAACGACGCCCGCTTTTTCCAATTGCGTGCCGGACGCGGACCGGACACTCGAAACTTTGCATTACTTCATTATCCGTCCCCGATAAAAAGCCGCCCCGGAATAACGTCAATAATCGCCGCCACCGGTGCGCCTAATCGCCCCCGTTCCCGGTTCCGTTCCCCGGAACGGCAATGATCGGGACGAAAAGGCGGCCATAACGTGTGCGGCGCTATCTCCGCACCTCTCCTCGCCGGTTGTGCGCGCCTCGACCTCTTCCATTTTGCGCGACGCTTCTAATGTATTGCGCCCGTCTATGATCGTTGTCGTGTATTGAAATGGCGCTATTTATTGGGCCATTAAGGCCCCGTTTAAATCATGCCGAACTATAACTAACGACGTATCTCGCCGTTGCCGCCGCCGCCGCCGAGGAGGGGCCGCTCACTCCCGAAAATCCCCTTCGGGTGGTCGCGTGGGGGTGGCGGCGGACCGAAAGACCGTAAATAAAACTGTTTAACTCAATAATATACGAGGCGCGCTCCTGTTTATGCCCGCGCCGATATTAAATGGGATGTGCAAAATGCCATAAACGCGCCGCTACGATACACATGCACATTATTCGATCTTCGGAATTATTTTATCTATCTACTTACCTACTCTACTAGCATTCGTAATATTCATACAGGGTGTCACAGGAATTTTGAAAACCAAACTCTCCTCAGAGGAGTTTTTCGGTTTTTTACTAAAGTCATTTTCAGCGAGTGACGAAATCAAGATATTCGCGAAAAATCAAAGATAGACTGAGTTAACGAATGAATTCTGAATAAAGGGAGGCCATAAGCATCGTTCTGTCTCTATTCCTCTAATGATTAAAAAAGAGACAAAATGATAGTCATAGCCTCCTTTTAGGTAGAATTTATTCGATCGCTCCATATAAGAAATCACTGTGCCAAGCATTTTTGATAATGGTTCTATTTCCGTGTTTTTCAATTTGAGATAATAAGATTCAGGTCCGGTATTTTTACCTCTGGTTAAACCCCCAGTTAGCTAACTGAAACTTTGATTGTGACCCTTTGTTATTCATTTTAACCAGAATTGTCACAGTCTAATGTTCCAGTTAACTAATAGGAGAATAACCAGAGGTGAAAAGACCGACCCTAAAAATAATATGAAAGTCCATGATTAGAAAAAGTGATCCATTTCTTGAGCGACGCCTGAAATAGCTGAATCGATTCGAATCGACCTTTTTCACTAACTCTTTTCATTAACTCTTTTCCTATTGTTGTTGTTATTGAATTATTCTTAAGTTAAGATTATCTATAAAGACTGGTTATTAAGACCATTGAGTCATTCCAATTGACTTTTTCGATTTGAATCCCAGCAAAGTGATAAAAATAGATGCATATAGTCTTTTCAACATAAACTGGCCATCACGTGACCTAAGTTGCTAAGCAAAATTTAATTAAAAAACATTGCTAACCATTGATTAATGACAGGTGTTTGTCAGGTACTTAAGGGGTCACGTGATGACCAGTTTATGTTGGAAAGACTATATCATGTTATGGATATGATATCATTTCCCAATACTTACAACCTACAACTAACGATGATTATCAAAATATTACATTATTTTTAAGTAAAAAATCAAACATCTACTGTTCCTACTTCTCATTCTAACCGATAATTCCAATTTTCTTCTACCCAAATCGCCAGACTCTTGAATTATTACCAAATGAACAAGATTTACTTGAATTTCAAATTTCGCTTTGACTCTTCCTGAATCTCACAACCCTAGCAGTGTTTCGATTGTCGCTTGAATTATTCTTTTTATGAAAAATTGCATTCATTGAAAAACTAGAGCATAACCTACAAAAATCTTCAAAATGAATTGATTTTGTTATAAAATTTCTGTGGGGTCAGAAATGATGGTGCGTTTCTCCTGGGACACCCTGTATCGGGTGGTGATATTAGGGGTCGACATCCGTACGTACGTGTCCGGGGTGCGGGAGGCGAGCGGGTCTCTCCACTTACGAGGAATTATTTGCGGTCTACGCGATATGTCACTATTAATTGTTAAATATCGTTTATCCCGCGTGAAGTAATAGAGGATGACGGCTTATAATTAATCTGCGTTATTTCGGTGGCTAAGAAGAGTCGTCGGTCGTCCCCCCAGCGGAGTCATCCTGCGGAATGGAGATCGACCTCCCCCAGGACCCGACCGTCACACACCTCCTGACGCGTCCTCCCCCGGAAAAACACGCCGGAATCGGAAAAACGGATTCGCGATTTTCCGCTCGCGTCACTCCATGCCCCGGCCCTGGCGTCGTGCCTTAGGCCCGATTTATGCGTGACTGTCTGCGAAACGGGGCCCAATTAAAGTAATCAGGGTTATCACGTGGCCATTAAGGGGATTAGAATTGCCACCTCTCGCGTGTATCTGGGGCGGCGGCTTTGGACTCATTTCGACTTGACTTGGCTTAGCCGGATCCGCAGTCAAACATTCTCTGCCAGACATTAGTGGGACTAACGTCTGAATATATTACGGGGAAGGAACGGGGCCCCTCCGTTCCGCGCCCCACATAAATTAACCAGATATCTGCTTAATACGTGCCTGCCGCGCGGAGATTTCGGCACTCATTCGAACCGTCGATTACAACTGGAGACAGGAAAACATGCACGAAAAAATAAGCTCAAATAAGTATGGAAAAATAGGAAAATATGCAGAAAAGTTACGAGAATATGCACGAATATAAAGAAAATACACACTAACAAAGACAAAAATACCTACCTACTTTTGGCAAAAATGAACATCAGAGCAATTCGAAACGGGTTTAATGATAGTGGTGGTAAGTATTCGTTAGTATATGAGAATATTGCACGTTTTCCAAGAGGAAAATTCATCCGAACATTTTGTAGTACGTTTTTTGCATACATCAATTTAAAGCTACATTCACCCTCTATAAGAAATGATGAGAAAGTTTTGTCGCCAACTTTTTTGGTTTTGAAAACAATTCGACTAAAATCGGAGACAAATGGATGGTTTAAAATGGATTTTATTCAAAATTAAATGATTTATATTTATACCCAAAATTCCGTCTACTTTTATAATCAAACTTGAAGTGCCGTTTAGGCATAATGGAACACCCTGTATTGTAGTCAATATTTTAGGGTTGCAGTCCATCATCATATACGCAACTTTCATGGAGAATTTTTGTCTATAGCTCTTACGATAAAATCGTGATTCTCATTTGATGCAATATTTTGCCGGACGCTGTATAGAGCACCTTTTTGAATATTTTTATTTATTATTCTCATTTTCGCGTATATTGTCCAATTTATGGCACTTATTCGCAGCTAGAAATATTATTCGACTTCAGTTCGGTGTTTCCACATATGCACCCACAGTTTTCGAATAAATTTAGAACTGGAATTCATGGATTGGTCAAGTCATTTAAGAAAAATTGAGACTGGACGACTTCTAAGGGTTGATTCTATCAAATAGAGAGAATGTGAAATCTTGATCATATACACTTGATAGGAAAGGCACATCATTACCAAATATTATCGTACTGGCAGAAGGAATTATGTTATATCGGCCTTATTCATAAATGAATATTTAGTGGAAAAATCAGCAAAAATGATGGAATATTATGCAGGAAAGAGAGACGAAATATGCAGTTTTCTCCAAAATATGCCTAATGCCTAAATGCCTCGCTAAATGCATATGCATTTTTTTTAAATCCTCGAAATACGCAAAATATGCAAAATGCGTATTTTCCAGTATCTAATTATAACTTTCGACCTCGTCCGGAAAAGCGCATTTTCCCGAAAAATCGGTGGCTCGGTGTAAACACAGGTATGAATCATCGGGTGATGCGACACCCACTTCATAACGTTTCATGCAGTTCGACATCGACATCGCACGCCGCAAAACTGCATCCAGGCCTCGGCGACCCGCTATTTACACGGACAGATACGCATAAATAATTCCAAACAAGAAGTCATTTGTGTCAAACTCGCGCCAATTTGCATACGAATCGGTCGGAATCGCGACGCGGTCCATTATTCAAACCGCACTTTATTGGAACGCACAACAAACAAACGGCCGGCGAAAAAATTCCGAAATTGATTCGGCACTCGGTCGTTCCGGGGCCAAATCCGGGAGTCGGGGGCAGGAAGACGGCGCGCGTTACAAATGGCTCGAGGAGTTAATGCGAAGTAATGAATACATTCTACAACGTTATGGTTCGGATTATACACCGACTATCAAGTTCGGCTCCCGACGACATCAATCTAGCGCCCTCGGGCCCCTCACCCTCGCCGCCCCTCGAACCGCCGCCGGCCGCGTCACGTCAAAGCGTACGCGCCGCCAGCCCCGGCTTAGCCGCGAGTAATGCGTGCTAATGTATTCATTGCCGAATAAACTCCGGTAACGGGCGGCGCTTAAGCGCCCGCTTTTTGATGACGATGACGGAGGTCGCCGGATGAGTCAGCGATGACGCGGCGATCCGGGCAAATCGCCCCGGTCCGGCCCGGATTTTTCCGCCGTTCGGCCCGTCGTTAGTTTTTGGCCGCCGCGAGAGCAACAGGTGAGCCCGGAACTTTTTATTCCTGCAGAGGAGAGCGCGCCCGGAGTCCGAAGACGCCTCTTCTCTTTCTGGCGCCTTACGCGGGCGGTGGCGGCGGCGCTCCCCGCGGAAGAGAAAAATTGGGGGACTTGTCGGAGCGGAGTGCATAGGGCACGAAAAACTCGAGCTGCGTTACTAAGTGAGCTGTCATGATACCCCGAGAGCCGAGATCAACAGTTTATTCCGGGTGCCCTCGCCGCCCCCGACCGCCGCGCCGTCCTCGTTATTGCCCGCGGCCGGCGGATTGTGAGAAAAGCCGCCGTCTCTTGAAACCGGCTAATCATTATGGCACTGGAGATTTCAGGTGGTTCATACAGGGTGTCTCGAAATCATATGTTTTAGAAAAAAAGTCTATCAGTGCTCTAGGCGAGATAACATTTTGATTGAATGAGGCCCGGTATTTTCACCTCTGGTTAAACCTCCGGTTAGCTAATTGGAACATTGATGTGACTCTTTATTGATCATCTTAACCAGAATTGTCACAATCTCAGGTCCGAGCTAGCTAACAGGAGGATAACCAGAAGTGAAAATACCGGGCCTAAGTAATCAGACCATGATTAATTCGAGTGAATAATATGAGTAGAATATTATAATTAGATTATAGTTTCGCAACTGCATGTTTTTAATCAGAAAGATTTTTTCTCTAGACTTATGATTAGTACAAGTACAATCGATTTTCTTGGCAGTAGAGCATATTATCGCTCCTTTGTAATGAAACTACTGGAATTTTAGTTTTGTTTGGTTTTGTTTACTTAGGTCCGGTCGTTCCACTTCTGATTATCCTCTAATTAGTTAATTGCAACTCGAATGTGACCGTTTTATTATTTTTTTATAGTCAGAATTCTCACAGTCAAAGTTCCAATTTGTTGATAGTTGAAACCTTTAATTTAATTAATTTTATCATCTTCTAGTTTTCTATCCATCATGCTACTCCCATTTATTCTCTTGCTGTGAATTATTCTCATGGAGAATATTAAAATTGTTGTAGATAACGTGTATAATGTCAAAATAGAACGACTTAACCAAAATAACATCAGTCCCTCAGTCTAAAACTTGATAATAATAAAAGTTACAAAGTGTTGAACTGATAATTTTTATTTTTATAAATAATTTGTCAACTTTTGGAGATATTGATTAAAAAATTTGGGATATGGTTATTTATAATATGGGTTCAATTTCACTGTATTTCCAAGAGGGCGCCACATGCTACAAGCATTTGCTAACAGTCGTCTTAATTTTTTCAATAAATGCAATGCATTGCCTGATAATTCAGTCAAGAAAAGATTACTTGCTTGATGTCGCTACGATAGACCGTTTTGGAAGTATTTCCTCTTGAAAGATCATATCCAGCCAGTAGTTTTCTGTCACCTCTTCTGTCTTCTGGAATTCAAATTAAATTTCTGCAGTTAGGTACAGTGTTTGCGTGACTGGTCAATAGAGCACTTTAATCATTAGTCAGTTTCCTAAATATGGTCTTCCACGACTTTTTTAATAGCATTTTCTGAAAGTACATCATTCATTTGGTCGGTCCATTTTTTTTGGGTCTATGTCGCCCTTGAGACCCTAAATTTGAAATTTAAGAAGGAAGAATGACGTCACAAGTATTTTTAATATCGTCATTATCTCCGCTAACGATTGATCAAATTCTCAACGAAATTCGTTTGTGATCAGTGAGTCCTACTCTAGGACACCATATATAGTTTCGCTATTCCCGCCGCTGTGGACGACCCCATTGACCAATTTGGCAAAATAATCATTCTATTGAGTTGACAACTAAGTATACTTACGTGGATTGCTAAAGCTTTCTTCCTATAACAGCATGCAAACTATGGATATTTTTACAATTTTACATGTGTGCATAAATATTCTCACGTTGATTATGATCGAAATTGGCGATATACGAATGTTGATTTCCTCGAGATTAGCATCCGCCAAAATCATGTAAGCATAATTACCTGACACCCCGTATTTACAATAGGGGTAGGTAGAGGTGGTTCGGTCGTTCGCAACAGGTCTCCTTTCGGAGGAGAGCGCGAGGAGGCGGCGGCGGGATGACGTTGGCTGATGCACTGTTTGCGCATTCATCCATCAGCGGGTGCCCCGCCGCCCCCCTCCCGGCGCACGCCGAAACCGCCCCCGGCATCAGACAAGCGGATGCGAATTTACTACGTATTTGAGTGTTTGTATTGTCGGATCACTCAGTCGTGTCACCGGACCATTTATCAGATTTAGCGGCGGCGGCGGCGGCGCGGATTCGAACCTCGCCGCCGCCGCCGACGCCGCTTAAAAGAGAGCCGGACGGACGGATGGATGGATGGAGTACATCGTTACCGAATTATCGCCCTTTATGTTTGGCCACTTCGCTTTACAAATAACCGACATTAATTACCGGCCTATTAGCCCCGGCCCGCTCCCTCATTATTCGGCCCGATTCGCCGCCCCCGATTGACGACGGCCACCACTTCATCCCCCGAAAAATATTTGCCGCGCTGTTTATGATGTCAAACGGTTTTGCGTTATTCGGACATATCACGTTTGACCGTCGTCAACAAACCGGTCACGTTCGCCCTGTCCGTCTTCGTCCGGGCAAATAATATCGCCCGATAACCGGACCGCAGCCCCGGATTATCCGAGACTTTGCGCCTGACTAAATTCTAAATAATTAAACGGCGAGAGGCGACACTTTGTCTGAATTATCTCCGAGTTACATCTCTAAATGCGAACTCGGGGCGATGTTTTACTTATAATGCACGAAAATGCAACTATTTGTCGACGGGAGCGGTTATACTGCGTATACGTGGCGCATGCATCCCCGCGACATTAAAATGCATGAGGTACAACGGATACCGCGTCACACCGTAAAAAACGCCCAGGCTAAAGGCATCGACGGCGCTTAATTCTCATTAAGGAATGGACGACCCTGTATTGTGTGGAAATGCATTTTTTTTTACTCTGAATATCCGTGACCAACCTACACAGAACCGGTAGCTGGCCGTTGGGTTATACCTGTAATAATAGTTTTCGATATTATTTGAACGTTTGAACTGGCTACTGTTAGAAAAATCTTGTTTGTTGAGAATAGATCTTGCGTTCATGTTATGATCTTAGATAAATATCACAAGAATTGGAAGAGAGCAATGAGAGCATTCCAGAAAATAATCTTGTAAAGATGTATGCTTTAGTTATTTGGAAAAACCCAAATTAAATGTTTACTACAGGGCTTTCATTAATGCCTGGGCACCACGTGACCATTAGTTAGGCAACTTGTTACGCCAATGATGTAATCTGGGTTGCATACTTTCAGTAGGTCACGTGGTGCCCGGACTTAAATGAAAACCCTGTATAATCGTAAGATTGAAAAATCTTGAAAACTACACAGTGTGTCTCATCCGAGGTCTCATCTATGGTTTCTCAAAAAGTCAAAACGACAAAAAATGTGGCATCTTCTTGAATCAATAATTTTTTTTTTCGAAACCTAATCCGGAGACATACTGCAGATCAGATAACAGACAGAGCTTAGTTTAATCTTTGTCAGGGTACATCGTGAAAGACACTGTTTCCTCATACGAGCCCAAAATTGTAAAGGGTAAGTGCGGAAATGTCTTTTGCCATAAGTGCTTTTTGTTTTTGCCTGGATTTTTATTCGTTTTTATCAATTTTGGTTGTGGATGACTCTATCTTAATGAGCTCGTTCGTTATGATACGCAAACAGAAAAATCCTTTGAACACCTTGCAGATATCGTCAATTAACGGCAGATTTGGCGTTGAGTCAACCTTACGAAATGCTCTTGGAATCAGAAATTTCTGTTATTTGCAGATTTTTTTTTCGAAGTCGTCCCTGAAATTTGATTGACTCAATAACTTCAGCTACAATTTTTTTCAGTCATTTCAGAATGGCTTCAAAGTCTTCACATCTCAAGTTCCTCGCTTTCGCGAGTGCGTTGTTCTGCTGTGCCACCCTGTAGACGACTTATTCGTGGTCGATTTACGCGGGGTGGGGTGGCGTTTACTGCCGGGCATAGATGGCGCTAATGGCATGCAAACACCTGAGATCACCTATCAGCGCCGTTAAGTACGGTTTACTCGTTGAAAGCTCGTCGCTCCGTGAAGTAAAGCGCATCAACTTACATAAACGTCAGCCGGCAATAAAAGCGCGACGCCTCTGCGGGCGGCGGGACGGCGGCGGCGCGACCCGCACGGGAAAAGCCCACTGCGTCTCTTCGCCGTTAATTATTGATGACGATGTCGACGGAGCCCTAATGAAACTCGACGGCCGACATTTGGTTACTTCTTGCGAAAGCATGTGCTCGACGCTAATTGCCGACATAACGCCATTAACGCCGAAACACAAGCCGCGGTAATTCGGGGCGATGTGTACGCGTCGAGGGTGACGGGGGAGACGCACGGCGCCCTCCCCGCGTGCACACGTCGCCGGCCGATATGATGCGAGAGGGCCTAACGCCGAGTGATATACGGGACGGGGAGGTTTCGGCCATCGCTCACGCGATATCGCCTTCATCGGTTCGTATACGGAGTCGATCGGTTAATTTATTCCGCTCTTTTATAATTAAAGGGCAGGAGGTTCACGATGATGTCGATGATGATGATGCAGGTCCAGGTGAGGTGGGTCTGCGTAGATCTGTCAGAGCGGGCTCGGACTTTGAGTTATTCGATTCCGATACCCTCACTTTGATTCATTCGCGCTTCATCGTGATGCGATTATTTATCGACCGCTAATTATAGTCTTTGGGGACATAAAATACAGAGATCGGAGACGCCCAGGCAATTATACGGTGAGTTTCACCGATTTTTAGATTTCTTCACCAGATGTATGCAAGGTGCATCGTATCCCGATTGCATTTTCAGAAGAACGGTACATTGCAATAGAATGTTCCAGGTAAGTAGATGTCCAAAAACTATTTTCCTGAAAAAATTGTTTGCTAATCAAAATCTCTCAAAAAAATGGTAAAAAAAGTTTCTAAAACACCTTCACAGCAAATCCTGAAGTTGAAAGCGAGATTCAAGAATTACTCAAATCTTTACAAAATCTTTAGAACTTCTCAAAGAATCTCTTGAATCTTCTGGAAATCCTCTAAAATCTCTAGATAATCTCTGCAAATCTCTAGAATTTCAAGAAAATGCTTTGGAATAGTTGCAGAATTTCTTAGGGAAATATCTTGAAATCTGTCTTTCGAGAATCTCTTAAAATCCCTTAAAATTACTGAGTTCTTTGGAACATCTTCATGGAATCACTTGAAGCTTTCAAAGCCTGTTGAAATCTTTGAGAAACGCCGTGTATTCTCAAGGAAAACTTTGAGATCTTTTCAATATCATTTGAACCTTTCTAAAATCCTTTGGCATTTTTAGAAAACTCTTCGAAATTTTGATGAAATATCTTGAAGTTTTTGAAAATACGTATGGAGACTTCTAGCTTTTGGTATATCTCTGGAAATTCCGAAATCACAGAGATCTTCAGGAAACGTCTTGAATTATTTTGGAAAGCGCTGAAAACTTTCGAAAACCATTTTAATCTCATTATTTCTAAAATTCTTTGAAAATTCTAGGAAACTCTTCGAATTTTTCTGGAAATGTTTTGAAATACTTGAGAGCGAATCACTTGAAATCTTTGGAACTATGTATCGATCGTGACTTCTCGTTCTCGGGTAATCTCTGAAAATTGTGAGATCACTAAAATATTCAGAAAACCTTTTGGATTCTTTCAGAAAGTTCTGAAATCTGTTGAAAATCACTTGAACCTTTTTGAAATTCCTTGAAACGTCTAGAAAATTTATCATAAATTTCAGAAAATCTTTCGAAATCCTTCGAAATTTCTAGAAACCTCTAGAATCTTTCTGGAAATCTTTTGAAATACTTTAGAAATCTCTTGAAATCTGGAAATATCTATCTACCGTTAACTTCCAGCTTTCGGAAAATCTCTGGCAATTCTGAAAACATTGAAATCTTTAGGAAACGTATTTAAGAATTCAAGAAATTCTGAAATCAGTTAAAAATCACTTAAATCTTTTTAAAATTCTTTGAAATTTCTAGAAAACTCTTGAAAGACTGAAATCACTATGCAACCTTAACGGAATGTTTTCAAATCTATGGAAAATTTCTTGAAATTCTGAAATCACTGAAATCCTAACGAAATCCATTGAAATTCGTTGAAAAACACTTGAAATCTTCTGGATGTCCCTTAAAATCATTCTTGAACCGCATTTTTAGTTTCCGTGACATACATTTCCCATTCCGTGTAATGATACTGATGATTATTCCTGTGACAAGACGAATATACGCGTTCGCCTGGGAGTGATCGAGTTTCTGCCGTATCAGTTTCGCGAAGAGACAGAGCGCGTCTCGCCCGTTTCAAAGGGTGGCTGTCACGTCAAGTTTAGTTCGCGTACGTGGCGGCGCGGGTACAATCCTTACGTGCACCGTCACGATGTAACTGGGTCTGTAACTGCGCGACACTGATAGCACCGGCGGAGGTGCACCGTGATGATCTGTCAGGTCGACTCGCTTTACCCGACACGCGAAGCGACACCTCCCCGTCTCGATACGGCCCGCATCGTCATTGTTCCTTCCGCAAGCCGCAGAGCGCCATAGTTCAGCCAGAAGATGTTTACATTTTTCAGGCAGTTACATAAATTCGAGGAGAAAAACATGTTGAGAGCCGCTGGGCTCTTACCGACAAAGAATGCGCATGAGCATACCTGTCATTCAATTTCGAACGAAAAATCCTATAGTGGAGGGCCGGTATTTCAGTCATCGTCTGAGATTAAGGTAACCAGAGTTTAATTTGCATAGTAATGATTGTTATTGAAGGCCCGGTTTTTCACCTATAGTAATCCTCTTCTAGCTAATTGAAAGCTTAGACTGTGACAATTTTCGGTGGAATGAACAAGAGGAAGAGACGGTCACATATTCAAAGTGTTGTATGTGAAGACAACCCTCTATCTTATTGTTGTGTCACATAAGAACGAACATGAAATTCAAATATGGTCTCACAAGCTCGCTCTGTCCTAAACATGGGTTCATCGATGAACCACCTCATTATCTACTTGATACCTAAAGTACTATTTTACTCTTCTCATACTCTGAAGTATAACATATTGAATGTTTGGAGCGTTTAGGCGCTATTATTTCTGGGACATAGTGTATCTTAAAATTTCCAAAATGAGGAAAATTCGATGAGGAAGTCCATTTATGCAAACTTTTCAAATGAGCTCCGCTTCATCCATATACCAACTAAAATTTTCGAGTATTTGATTTCCGCCCCTAATTTCTACGGCGCTCCGGTTAACCATCTTCCACCTAAAGGATGGCAGGGGGCGATTACTTTCGCCCTCTCCACCTGCACGGTGGAGACTTGTGTGGTTGTCTGTCGCCCCCGACAGCCGCATAGATCTCGGGCGGCCGCGATTCGCACCCCCCGTCCTCCGGGGCCCGATTGAAACATCCGAAGGTCGCACACGCCGCCCTCTCATTATCCGGGGTTAAAAAGACAAAGAGGCTGGCGGCGCTGATTAAAAGTTCCGCTCGATTCGGACCCGGTAGCCCATAAAGCACCCGGCCGCCGCCGCCTCGGTAAAAACCGGCCAGTCTTGGCCTTTATCCATCAGCCGTTTTTGCGTCGTCGTCGCCGCGACACTAAAATATGAATTATAAACACGTGGCAGTAAATTATGTGGCATTCCCGAAATGGAAATCTCTTAATGCGGCACATTTATTCCGAGTCGATCGTATCTTCATCACAAAAAAGGATTCCCCGAGCGTTTCGAAATAATATAATTTATCGGCATCTGCAGCATAAATAATATCTCCCGTCCTTCCTGCTCCTCTCGTCCGACCGCCACCGACGACGAGGACGCCGCCGCCGCCCTCTCTCGCGAAGACGTTCCGATACGACTGTCGAACAATGCGTACCTCCCATCAACTCGGCCGACATAAATCTCGCCGATGTCAAAAGGAGAGCCCGCCCAATCGCGTCCGACATAAATTACTCGCAATGCTATTTATAAATCTCCGGCCGCGACTCTCCTACTATTTATATCGGCCATCCCTCCGCTTCCCGGACGACTTATTTATGCCCATGCGATCATATCGCCAATATACCACTTGAAACCACCCCGCGCGACTCTGATCCCTTCGCGTTTTTAGCGGGTTTTCCAGCCGCGTACACTTGAAGAGCTGTTTTAGGGGACATCTCACGTAAGTAGGCAACCAAACATACGAGGAATTTTAGTGCTGGTGGAAGGGGCTTTGTCGCAGCTGACTGGA
This sequence comes from Salpingus planirostris, assembly GCA_949788335.1. Taxonomy (NCBI): domain Eukaryota; kingdom Metazoa; phylum Arthropoda; class Insecta; order Coleoptera; family Salpingidae; genus Salpingus; species Salpingus planirostris. The sequence continues at coordinate 3,598,855 of OX460922.1, forward strand.
TTCTATTGACAAATACCGTGTGTGCAAACCGATTTTCTGTCGAGTTGCCATGATTTATATTTCTGTCACTGTTTATCTAACGGTTATTATATGAGACAGAGAGACGGTCATGGCTAATTTGACAGAAAATCCATTTGTACATATACACGGTATTGTGTCAAAAATGGATCTCTCTATTTGAATTTGTGGTCTCAAATGTGTTTTACACTTTATGAGTAAGACTATCTATTAAAGTGGTCTAGGTGTTAATGAGTGTCCGAAAGATTAAGAGATTCAAAAAACATACTATACTGTGCGGGTGTCAATGTCAAAATTTACATTATCCAGAAAAATGTGAAAAATCTACATTTCTGCTAGACCACAGTCAGGCCACCAAAGTTACGTAAGTTTTTTTTTGTATAAAATGTTTTTTTTTTCAGCAAATTATTCAAATGAAACTGACTACTCTTGTTTTGGAAGAGCGAAGAAAAACCATTTCGAACCAACCTAATTGTTATGCTAACATCAGACAAATAAAAAGCAGTTCTTTCTCGAGAAAATCTGTCATCTGTACATATTTCCTTTTGAACTTGAAAAGTCTTCCACAGCTTGTTTCGTTGCGGGGTCTAATACATTTTTTGGAACCACTAGATTATCTTCGACATCCCTATAAAATCATTGCCAACATTTAGTAACTGTTTTATTAAAAAGACTACAAATTCAAAATATTGAGGTATCGGGACATTTCTGTCCAGCTTTGTCCACGTGCCCGTTCACGCAGCACCAAAATTTTGTGTATGTTTGGTTGCCTACATTCAGCGCATACCCTGTGTATAAACCGATTTTCTGTCAAGTTGCCTTGATTGGTATCTCTGCCCAGGTAGCACAACGATATTGGGCCAATGCGGGTTGAATCGCGGCGCCTATAATGGGGTATTATAGGAATGGATTATTGGTTCGGTATAGATTTGTCAACATTTCGTAATAATGGCCCAAGAAGGGAAAGCAATATTCAACCAACATTGAAACCATTATTCCTCCAATATTAAGTAGAAATTATTGGACCAATATTTTTATCCATATAAGTAACATATGGAAAAGCGATGAAGGTCCTATAATGGCTAAGGTGTCAAGAATAACGATGGACCAGTATCGCCATTATAGTAAAGCGGCCCGTTATGAATAGCACCAAAATTATTGCCAATGCATGATTGAGATTAAGGACGTTCGACATTTGATTAGGAACATTTATTGCATTCTATTGCTACAAATTATTGAATAGCCGCCAAGGCCCTGGATGTTTCTGCTTCCGTATTTCATCTCTGTTGAAGTCGGTGGCCAAGGATAGCCCCACGCCTTTCATCAAATTGGCTTCTATAGCCTGCGGGAACCGTAGAATTATCTATTCACAAAAACCTGGATTAAAACTATAATAAATTTACCTTATCCACCGTATCCACCGAATCCACTAAATAATGGAAACAACCCAGACGACGCGGTGGTTACAGACATGACATGGGATTTTGTTCGAAACTGGGCGATTTCCATAATTCTCACCCACGTAATTAATCAAATCGAAACACATTGAAGAGACCAACACTACAATGTTGGTCAAAAACTACTTAGAACCAAAGTTAGATACCTATTTTCAACACGAATGAAAAGATCACAACAAACTCTTCGGACGAGCCGCGAAGCCTCGTTTCAAAATGGAGTGAAGTGAACAAGCAGATGGCGTAAAGGTACCGGCCAATGAGTGCGCCTCGTTATGGCGCCAATTTCAAAATTCATCATATTCCTGGGTCCAAAATAATGGCATCAAACTAATAGAGAAACAAATTTATACTCCTTGACAAAATGGCTTGCGGAAAAATTCAACATTAGATGTACCAATTAGAAAACACCTCACAACAATATTGGTCCTATTGGAGCTAGATATTATATTACAAATTGTGGTTATGAAAGATTCCGCAATGATGTACCATTGTTGAGTTCAGCTTATTGGTTCATGACTTACACTCGTTAATGGACCAAGATTCACAAAATATTCAAAATTGCAACCACAGTAAAAACAATATCTTCCCGTTATAGCCTATATGTTGTTCTCGCAGTATTGGGGGCTAATGTGGTGACATATAAAGTACCAATATTGAGTTTATCTTATTGGGCCATGATTTATATTCGATAATTGACCATGTTAAGAAATCAATCATGTCGCGACAACAGTAAGAACAATATGTTCCCTTTATTAATTGAATGTTGTTTTACAATATTGGATGACGAATATACTGGCCCATGTAGGATCAATATTGAAATTACAATAATGGTCAAATAATGATAGCCCCATAATCGGCCATGATTTATAACTTTTAATGATGTTGGGCCAATCCTGTTCCCATATAGTTTGGCTATAATGGTTCAATCGTATAGATCTTATATTGGTTCAATAATGGGTAAATAGGTCCAATATTGCGCCAATGCTGAAATATAGTACCAACATTGTGCCAATATCGTTGTGCTACCTGGGTGTCTCTGTTGATCCAACGGTTATTATATGAGACAGAGAGACGGTCATGGCCAACTCGGCAGAAAATCCGTTTGTGCACTCGGTACTATGAGGGTGTCCCTTGAAATGGTTCCATAAGTGTACCTGTTGATTTATGGGCCGGTGGGCCGGTCCGGCCCGTCCGGCTCTGGGCCGGTCGTTCCCATCGACGTTAACTTCCAGGGCGATGGACACGGCCGATAAGCGCGCCAGTGTTGGGATACATGCGCCGATAAGATTGATTAAGTAAATTAAAGCGAGAGAGAGGCCGAGAGCCGCGGATTGCAAGTCAGCCGACGAAAGAGGCCGATCGTATCGGCCCTTTGTAATAACGCTCGCTCCATTCCGGCGATTTGACGCGCGACGGCATAAACAATGCCATAAAGGGTTCCCGAGGTGACGCACGATCGGCCAGGTGACGGGCGGCTCCGCAGGTGACGACAGATAGCGCGATCTCGGATTTTCGATTTTTCGAGAACGGATTTAGGTTGTTTTGCAGGAAGACCGGGCGCTCGCGGATCCATCAATGTGTCGGCCGGCCGTCTGATGATATGGCGGGCGTAAATATTGACGTCGTATGTGCGTCGTCGCGACGCCGTGATGGACAGCCGCGCGGCCCCAGGCTTTCACAAATAATCTGGAAGTGCGGTGATTGTTTGGACGTCTGCAGTCCGTTTTCGAACGCCTTCCGTCGGCCAGATCGTAAATAAGTCGCGCTCCCTTTTCCGCCGATTTATTGGAAACGTTCGGCTAATTCTAAATAAATCTCCCGGTTTTATTTTCACTATAAACTATAATTAACGTAAACAACGCCGCTCCCTCTCCTTCTCTCTTTTTATGTAAAGTTTGGGAAAATGCCCGGAATTAGTGAATTTGGTCCCTGATGGTTGGTGGGGGACCTCGGTGAACGAAACGAGGAAATCTTTGGGTCAATCGAATCAGTTTAAATCTCTAGGGAATTCCGTAAAATCTTCTTGAAGTTTCTTGAAATCTCCCAGAAATCACTCGTAATCGTTTGAAACAGAGTTACTTGAAATCTTGAAAAAACACTTGGAAAATCTTTAGAAAATCTCTTGAAATTTTTGGAAAATCCTTGTATCTTGAATTTTTTTGAAAATGTCTTGAAATCGCTTGGAAATAGTTTGGATTGATAGGGACATTTTTTGAGAAATCATTTGAAATCATAAAAGCTCTCGAAATTTTTCGAAAATCACTTGGAAATTCATTGATAAACTTGAGATATCTTTCAAAAATCTCAAGAAATCTGTTACAGTCTTGGAGATACTTTTGAAATCTTTTCCAAATCAGTTGAAATCTTCCGGAAATTTTTGAACTTCATTTGAAGTCTTCAAATTCCTTGCAATCTTTGAGAATTCCCTTGAAATCGTTTGGAAATCACTTGAAATGTTTAGGACATCTTTACGAAATCTTTTCAATTACTAATACATATACCTACTTGTATTTCTCTAGAAATCTAGTAGAAGCTTTAGGAGATAAGAAGGTACCGTGAAACTTCTGTAAATCTCCCGGAAAAAGTTTGAATTCTCTTATAAATTTTCCCTTTCTTTTAGTGAAATTTCTTTCAGTCTTTTGGAAATTACTTGAAATCTTTTGGAAATTCCAATGAAATTTTCAAAAAACCATTGAGATCGTTAAATAAAAATAAGAAATCTTCAAGTTCTGTTGCACTTTTTCAAGTACACATGCATAGTCTGAGATATTTGAGAAATTTCCAAAAAAATTCTGGAAATAATCAAGGAAATTCTTGATGAAATCTTTAAGAAATTACTTGACATATTCAGGAAATCCTTCGCAGGAATTAAATCACCTTGTCTTCAATAAATGTACAGAAATCATTGTAGAGCCTCTCAAGTTTCCTAGGAAGTCTCTGGAAACCCTCAGGAATTCCGCGGAAATCTTTAGAAGTTCTCTTGGAATCAGCAGAAAATGCTTTTTAATTTTTATAAAATCACTCAAAATCTTAAAATCACTTTAAGAAATCAATGAAAATGTATTAAAAGCAGTAGAAATCAAAGCAAGCTACGAAGGCTTTAAGAGTGAGTTGAAATGTGAGTTGCGAATCCCCCCGGCGATACCTATACACCCATCCAGAGGAATTGATTTTTCCGTTGAGAGAATTAGTGACGACGTCTAAATTACGCAAGTTTTACCAAGTAATTTGTACAAATCAGACGAACCGGCGGCTCTGCTCAATCCGAGTCAGACCGACGAGATGCCGGCCTTCAATCACAGTCCGAACGAGACGGTGTCTCGATTATTCCACCTCGCCGAATCACCGGGCGCATTAATTACCCCGCTATGACGAAACCGCCACGGAAAACCCCCGAAAAGCCCTCGAAAGCGAAGAAACCGAAAAAGCTCGCTCTCGATTGAATCGGCCGTCGGGGGCGGCGGGGGCGCGTCGACGTAGAAAATTGGCCGGTTATCTCGTGGAGGACCTTAAGGTGACGCGAAAGCGTCAGAACCCACTTCCGGGGCCCACCTCTTGTTCCGGCCCGGAGGACATCGCTTGTGTCCGCGGCCTCGAGTGCAGATTGGATCCGATATTGGCCGCTCCGATCCGGATCGAGTGCGGCCGCCGCCCCCGCGCCGCATCTGGCCGAGACCGCCCCCCGGAGGCGCCGAGGGGCCGATGTTTAATTCAATACAGATTAAAGTGGCGGGTTAATCTGCGCGCGGAGACGAACGGCCCGCCGCCCCCGGCCGACCTCGCTGAAATATTTACCGGGTCGCTGACGGAACTTTTCGCCGGGGCCCTAACGCGAAATTAAAAATACACCAGCCGCATCGCCGCCCCCCGCTCGCTCACCTTGTTCGCGTCGCCGGCTCTTGGGGGAGCTCCGGGCCGGCGAGATGTCAATTTCTTCGACGTTTCCAGTTCAAAGGAACGACGGAACACTGGGGAAATATGTTTACGAAAGTGTTGAAGGGAACGAGAAACGCGTTAACGGCGCGTTATTGTGGCCCGCGCCAGAGAAATTGAAATGCTAACGCCGTTCAATATTTATCGCGATGCATCTTTTTCACGCCCCCCGTCACACACGGGTACACTCTTGGACAGAAAAATTGGGACGGCTCGATTAGCTGCGCCGGATGTAGGCAACCAAACATGCGCCGGGTGTAGGCAACCAAACATACGCCGAATTTTAGTACCCCTCGTAAACGGGATCTGCTAAAGCCGACTGGGATACGTGGTGACAACTCAAAACTATTCACTTGAGTTTCGATTGAAAAGTATTTCCTTACAAATAATTCCAGGATAATCGAGTTTTTCTTGTAACTTTCATGTTAATGAGTGCTGTAAAATATGAAGGATTCAAGCACAAACCTATACTTATGCTTTGTGAATGAGTTCAAGACTCTTTTCGTGCCTCTTCTTCTTGAAATTTCTGTACAAGCGTGCGAGAAAAGTTGAGCAAGTAAGCCCATTGAGTTTCATAAAAAGTCTCTTTTTTTACGAGGTTATTGGAGTGAAACTGATGATGTTGGATTGAAGGAAAATCTTTCCAATTCATAAGAAATTGTAATGAGACAATAATTACCAATGCAATTGCTGTTGGTCCACGAACAAGGTAATGTTAACTGGTTATCCCCACATTGTAAAAATAAAGAGCAGTTATTATTTCAATATTACATTTGTTCGTAATATTCATTTTATAGCATTGTTTTATAACATTGTTGTTGTTGTTATACAGAGCGATCGAGAAAATTTCACATAAGATGAGGCTATGACTATCATTCTGTCTCATCTGGAAACTACTAAAAGGGTAGAGAGAGAATGATGGTCACAGCCTCCCTAAAGTGAAATTTTCTCGATCGCTCTGTATTTCCGGAGTATCGGTTGCAGATGTCTTCCGATCTTGTTGTTTTTTTTTTTGCATAACATCAAACCACCAACCACAATACCACCATATAATCACAGTCGAAACACTCATCAGCACAAATATTACTAAAACTCTTTATTATCCATGAATTATCTGTGAATAATCACTTTTTTTAAGTGAAGAGGTCTATATTTTGAAATACCATTGAATAGTCAGCACATATCCAGTCAATCGGTGACAAAGCTCGTTCACACGACACGACACTGTGTGTACAAACGGATTTCCTGTCGAGTTAGCCATGACCATCTCTCTGTCTCATATGATAACCATTAGATAAACAGTGACGGAGATACAAATCATGGCAACTGGACAGAAACAGCGTTTGTATACAAGGTATGTTTGGTTGCCTACATCCGGCGCAGCCAATCGAGGTGTCCCTATTTTCGTGTGCAAGAGTGTACAGGGCCCGCGGAGAAATTCGGCTCATTCGGTGATATCCTGCAGAAGGGTAGTAGGGGTTTCGGGGGTGGGAGCGGCGCGTTCGGCCCTCTCGCTCGCTCGCTCGTTGCAAGACGGATAGGGGGCCGTAATGGGGGTCATGCATCACGTCCAGATGAAAGTTGTTCCTGGATCAGCAGGTTTGTCCGAGAGGCGCTCACGGCCCGCTATTGCGGGCTTGTCTGTCTGTCCGCGTGAAATACTGCGGCCGCGCCTACCGATAAGATGCTTTAATTAAAATGCTGTCTGGCCAGGATTGATGCGACCGAACCTACCTGCGTCGGGGGGACCGTCGCCCCCGCCGGCCGATTCCGTCGAAGAATCCGACGGCGGCGACCCGAAGGTTCAGCGGAGAGGTTATATGCGATAATCCGCGTTAATAAGGTGTCTCGGGCACTCGGAGTATGTCGGATGGGAGCAATTATCACAAGTGCGGCGTGGGCCGCTGATTTATCTCGTTTTATGTAGGTAAGTCCATAAATTATGTTGATGTTTGTTTGTTATTTGCCTCGGCGCGTTTCGCTCGATGGCTGGAAACACGGCGCGTCCGAGGCGGATTGATTTACGCGGAGTTTATTCGCCTTTCTAATTTTTCCGCGTTGGGGCCTTTCGCGATTTGTATGAATTCGCGGATTCTGATCTGTTCTCGGCACAAACGGGATCGGGGGTGGGATTTGCGCTTGGATCCGGAAGAATCTCGGAAAAATCGGCGGAAAATATTTTGAAATCATGACGCCTTTAAATTCGTCGTGATTTTTGAACCGCTTCAATAGATTGCTGATTTGTTTAATTTTTATAAATAAGATCTACTTACTAAAAAGCGGATCGCATAAATCAAAGGGAATAGGCGTAAGAAAAGTGGACAAAGTTACGCCGAATTTTCAATAAATAATGTGAAAAATTCACCGAAGATCAATCTTAGTTGAAAAGGTTCTCACAAGGTAGGTAGGGGAGTAATTTTTTTGATAATTAAGATGCAAACCTTTCACTCTTCAAATTATTTACAAATAACCTAAATAGAAGAGAAATGGAAACAAGTTTCACTACACACCGGTACTATTCCACCGAAAAAGGAGATCTACAACAAGCACTAGTAGTACTAGCAGCACAGATGAGAAATGAAACATTGTAGCTTTTCTCTTCACTTCATAATCAACATTACTCTGGAGGTTTTCTTCCAAATTCACTGAAACTGAATTTAAAGAATATACTGTATTTTCAAGGTGAACATTAAGATAATATTTATTATACTGGCCACAAATATTTTGGAATCTTTGATTTTTGATTTAGCGCATCCAGGTCAGGTCAGGCCGACGTCTGAAAGTTATTGCAATATTTTCAGACAATTTCTGATGTTTTTGTTGTGGGAGTTCCTACTTAAGTACTATGATTTTGCAAGTTTCATGGTTTCTTGCAAAAAGTTGTAAAATAATGGTGCTGGAGTGAAATATGCGTACTCCTTATAAGTAGTAGGTTTGTTGAACTCCTTATTGACGTTTTGTGTAAATTTTAGAAATTACACAAATTTATAGAAACATTAATTAGTATTCACAGATCAGATTTCTGGAACTTAAGAAAATAACTAAAAATCGTTACAATCGCTAGAATGAGGAAAAATTAGCAAGAAATCACGAACACAGAAAAACTTTTCTGACACGTTAATTTTTTGGAGCTGACAAAAAATACACAGTTAGAAATTGTCAGTAATTTTTACACAAAATGCAATTGAAGAATACAAATGATTTGTTTCAATTCTCAACTTTTTAGTCAATTTTCCACTTTTCGTCATAATACTCAGTGAAATACGTAAACACCTAAAATATATGAGAAATATGCTACAAATTCTGCGACATCCTCTTATCAGTTGTTAGGATTTTCATTACTTTACCATAAAATCTAGACGAAATCTCATGTTAAAATACTGTAAAAGTTTCCAACAAATGTAGGGAGCAGTCCAGGAAAGTAATAATTTCAAGTGGACCTACTTTTCAGTTAAATTTGGAGTGAAATTTCGAACGGTGTGTACGGTGCCGAATCGGATTTCCCGTTCACCTCGCCATATTAGTTATGTAGAGTGCGCATTCGGAGGGTTGTCGTGGTGTGGCGTTTATTATTCCGATTTCCATCCGGGTCAACATTTCAATTTTAATTTAAACTCGCGGCGTACACTGCGCGCCGCGGCCTCCGCTGCGTTGTCAGACAAGTAAAACCATCAAACTTGTTAATTACCTGTTTGGCTTAAATTCCCTCGAGTATTTTCACCATGGCGCGCAATTTTCGGGATTGTCGGTATCAGAGACAGAGCGCGCGGGGCCGCCTCGCCCCCAAACAAACCGCCGAACAACAAGAAGAGTTGTTACGGGCCGCATTAGGCGAGGAAGGGCCCCGGGCGAATTAAGGTGGCGCATCCGCCGCGGGCTTACGCGCCCTAACACCTCTCGAAAACTTCGGCGCGACGACGGCGCCCTAATCTTGGGCGCGCGACTCCGCGCCCCGCTAATATCTTAATTCCGGGCATTTAAATAAATGTTAATATCAACAGCCCGGGGGCGCAGCGCCGATGCCGGCTCTCATCATGTTTATAAAACGCCTCAGCTAGTTAACGGCTTGACAGTCGCGTCGGAGTTGTTTAAACGGGGAATTAAATATAATTTACATGTTGTTTTAGGTGGTGGCGGCGGCAGTCGTGTTGGGTCTTATTAAAATTTCCCGCGCCACCCCCGAGCCGCGTCTTCATCATCACCGCCACCGCATCTGCTTAGACGCGTATAGTACGTACTTTTGCTCGGCTCGAGGTGAAAGACCGATTCTTCCTAGTTGGAATTTTATGTTATATTGCAGGGTGAAATTAGGTGCGAAGGCTTTGGCGGCTAATGAAATCCGCTTTGTTGCGAAAGGCATTGCGTTAATCACTTTCTCAAAATTTCCAGCCTTTTCTGACTGTTTGAATTGATATCCTAGGAATTTCTACTGGTCCCTCCAAAGCTACAGATTTTCAAGGAATTTTTGAATTGACATCCGAAGGATTTTTACAGGTTTCTCAAAAAAACCTGATTTACATTCATTTTTTGGATTCATATCCGAAGGATTTCTACTTGTTTCTTCAAAACTCCTGATTTTCAAACAATTTTTGAATGATTCAACTATTTTCCGGAAGGTTTCTTGAAGATTTCATTTGTTTCAACTGATTTCCCGGAAATTTTCTGGAATTTTTCATTGGTTTCAAAAAAGTTATTTCCTGAAAATTTTTGAAAAATGTCAACTTATTGGACCAGAATTTTTCCTGAATTACTAATAATTTCACTTCATTATGATTTTCTAAAAACTTCCTAGTAGAGGTATTTCCACTAAGATTTTAATTGGTGTCCGAGCAATTCCCACTGACTTTCTGAAGATTTCCTAAGAATTTATTATAATTCCCAACTAGATCTTTGAAGTTTTCAAATACACCCCTAAAGATTTTGTAAGGATTTCAGATTATCAGCTGGTTTCCTAAAGAATTTCAAGCATTCATGTTGTCCGGACTGCATTTCTTAAAGATGTCCGAAGATTTTTCAGTATTAGTTTTTCACAGATTAATTTTCACTAATCTGAAAACTTTAGAAAAATTTAGACTAATTTAACAGATTTTTTTTTCCCCGATTTACTTATAATTTCGGTTTATTTTGATTTTCTATAAATTTCCTGGGATTTCAACTGGTTTGCTAAAGGTTTTTTTCATAATCTCAAGTGATTTCTGAGCAATTTCCACTGATTTTCTGAAGATTTTCTAAAAGCTCCAACAGGTCCGAAAAATTTTGCACAGTTTTTTTTAAGATTTCAAATACACCCCTGAAGATTTTCCGAAGAATTTCAAGCATTTCATCTGCTGCCTGAACTGCATTCCTTGGAATTTTTGGAGTTTCCCAAAGATTTGCTGAAATTTTCTTAAAGATGCTTCGTATTTTAAGTTTTCACTGATCTGCAAACATTCTAAACTTTACAACTGATATCAACCACATTTTCAGCTGATTTCTTATAATTTCACGGTATCCTCTGTTTTCCTAAGATTCCAACTCATTTCCTGACGACTTGTTCATCCCTGAACCTTTTCGAAAATTTTCCACTGAATTCCTAGTATTTCAATAGATTTCTTAAAGATTTCCTCGAAGATTTCTAAGGATTTGAACTTATTTCTAAAATATTTTCTGTTAAGTAGTGATAAAATAGTGCGTGTTCAGCCTTATTAAAATTTCCGCCGCCTCCGAGCCTCGTCTTCATCATCACACCGCATCTGCCCTCTAATAGTTTCAGTTGACTGGAAGTGAAAGACCGATTCTTCCGAGTTGAAATATTATATTGCAGTGGCGGGTATTAGGTGCACGGGTATAAGGTTTTAGCGGGTAATGAAATCCGCTATGTTGCGAAAGTACAGGTCTTTGTGTTAATATTTACGCTTCATTATGGGGGTCGTGATTTCGCCTCATACGGAGTTAATATCTGGGCTTGTCGGTGTTGGCGGAACGAGCTCAGTTTTCGAATAATACGGCGCCGCCACACGCGGCAACGACGTATTCTTTTCATTTCCCAGACAAACTTACGCCATCTAATTTTCAGTTAATCTCGTGAAAACAAGAATTAACGGCGTCGTTTGCAGGCATATGAAGCGGCCCTCATCCGCGAGAACGTCGCCGCCTCACCCAGAAACGTTCGCTCTCCGCTGGATACGGCCCGCAAAACTTGCCACATTAACATTATAATACACTTAGCACGTGGCGGCGGCGACGCCGACCCCGATCCTCCGGGCACGACGATCGAATCCGGCCGGCCCGGAAAAGTCCGGGTGTTGGCGTTCATGCGGCGGCGGTGGAAAGAGCGGATCGCGCCGGACGGGCGATAGTCGTCAATCAGGGCCGAAACGCAGATTGGCAAATGCTCGACCTGACACTGATGCGAATGTCGATTTGCGAGCCGCCGCGGTTTTTGCGGTATAAACATGTAGTTTACGAGTGTAGCCGGACAGAACATGAACGGTGGGATTGTCGATGTATATGATCGCATCCGGCCCGGGGGCGGCTTATCCCCACCGACGTCGAACGGAAAAACCGCCCCCGTTCTCTCCCGCACGGTACGTGCCGACGACGGATCAAAATGCGAGCGTTTACCGAAATCACGGAAAGCCGACGAAGCGGAAAAATTAGAGGGAGGCGAATAAACTCGACGTAAATCAATCCACCTGGATTTCGTGTGTTTAGGCATCCAGCGAAAAGTTAATTGTGGGTACCTATCAGAACTTCCCATTTTGAAATGGTTTTGTAGACCTCATTTGGTTCCTTCCGAATTTGTCTCATTTCTACTAAATTGTCCCCAATTTCCAAAAGATACTGATTTACTGAAATTTCGATAGATTTTTTAATATTCAAACCAATTTTTCCATATATGTAGAAATTTTCTAAGGTTGTTTCTCAACAGATTTCAATTAATTTTCACAAAGATTTCTTATAAATTTCAATTAATTTTTACAAAGATTTCTTATAAATTTCAATGAATTTTCCAAGGATTTTGACCGATTTCTCAGGACTTTAGGCAACCAGCGAAAAGTTAATTGTGAGCTATTAGAACTTCCCGTTTTGAAATGATTTTTAGAGCTCATTTGGTTCCTTCCTTTGTCTCATTTCTACTAAATTGATTGATTTATCTAAAATTTCGATAGATTTTTTAATATTCAAACCGATTTTTTCAAATTCTCAAAAGATTACCGATATAGAAATTTCCTAAGCCTGCTTCTCAGCAGATTCCAATTAATTTTCACAAAGATTTCTTATAAATTTCAATCAATTTTCCAAGGATTTTGACCGATTTCTCAGGACTTAGATAATAAAAATATGTATAAAAGATCATAGAGATTTCAATTGGTTCACAGACTTCAGAAAAATGTAGATGATTTTTTCTAATAGGTTCAACTGATCATCTTAATTTTCTTCAATATTTCGTTTCCTTTCTTTTAAAATTTTCCAAATGTCAAATTATTTACCGAAAATTTCAATAAATTCGTTAACGATGAACTGATTTCTTACAGATTTCTTAATATTATTTTCTATGGATTTCAAAATATTTCCCATTATAAAAATTTGCTAAGGGCTCCGAGCTAAGATTTTAAACATCAGTCTATGAAATTTCAATTAATATAAACTGATCCCGGTTTCCACAACTTCAAGTTCTCTCAGAATTTGAAAATGATTTCATAAACATTTAAACTGATTTCCTGAAAATTTCCGCAATCGTTTCCTAAAGATTTGAACTGATTCCCTAAAGACATGTTGAGATTGAATCTACATAGGAAGTATTGAACTTGGGATTGAAGTCGTTTAGTTTTATTAAGGTAATTATAATAATAATTTTTAGTCATTTCTATAATTGCGAATTTTCACACCGAAAAACACGCACATCGTACTTATCAACAATTTATTTGTTCACCCAAATTTTACAGATTTCCAGTGAAAGTGAGAGTGTACAGGAGACCGGAAAACGTCGAAAGGAGGGCGCAGAAATTAACCAGAAACTTGGAAATTATTGCCGCGTTAAACTTCTCGGAGCACCGTGACGCGATATATCTCCAGAAAAACAGATATCATCTTGCATAATTGTGGCATCACCAGGAATTCGCCCTTATGAGAGGCGCGTTCGGATATCGACAGACTACGTATAAAACCCCACCGAACCGGCGACTGCGAGTAAAAACCGGCCTCGAACCTTTTAAAGAAAAATATAAACCTTGATAAACATCTCAGTTAGTCCCCTGGCATTTTATTCGCGTGCCATAAATCCACCACTGGAATTGTTAGAATTAAAGAATGCGGTCCGTCCATTCTTCGGCCGATAGTGCCCGCGCGCGGTCCGAGCGGCTCGTTACCCCCGCAAACGCGAACCGTCTTTTCCCTCTTATTCCTCCCCGAAAACGTTAAAACGGAGACGGCGAGCGAGGGTGTATAAGATATGATTTCGTTTATTACCGGTCCGGGATCGGATTGATCCGGGCGGGGGCGGCGGGGCGCGCGGGGCTGCAGGATTGCACCTGTCAGTCAGTCAATCAGCGCCGACCCTCCCTCGTCAGGCCACTTGTATCGATTTGTCCCGCCGGGGGCGCGGGGCGGGGGCGGCGCGCCCCGGCTCCTCCGGATCCGCGGAAACCGGATTAATCCGGGGCCTCTCGGCGCCCACCGATGACGGATCTCGGCCGCCCCCCGGCAATTATCGCGGAAAGTGCGCCGGGGGCGGCGGGCGCATAATAAAGAGCATCTGCCTGCGAAAAAGCAGATAGACCTCCGGAATTATATTGCATATTGTAATGATTTATATCGGGGATAAGCACACATCCAGCGGCCATTCTTGGAGACCGGGCGTGCTAATGACCAGCGTCGCCCGGATCGCGGTTATCGCGCCCCCGTCTCTCGTCCCTTTCGCGCACGGCCCCCCCGTTATGACCCCGCCGCCGCCGCCCCCGGAACGAACGAACGAACGAAACCCACCGGGGTAATCGGCGCTCCACTCTGATATTAACAATAACACTTTGTATTTAAATTATGACTTTGAATTGCTCCATAAATAATCGGGCATTAGGAGATTTGCATTCGCGCGGGCGAACGGACTAATCATGTTTAAATATTATTGCTGTCTGGGACGACCCGGGGACGCCGACATCCAAGAGCCGATATTTCGCACCAAGATGCGCCGTCCCAGCGCCCTCTGTTAATTTATCGACTCTTCCTCTGAAAAAAACAGGTTTTTCGTATTAATTGGAAAAATCTCATTTTTAAATAATCAAAATTACTTACGTTATGCTTAAATTCGATTCTTCAGCAGAGCGGCTCTATTAAATTTGTTATACTAAAAGTCGTGATAAATGCAAGGAGGTGTAGGGATGAGCGATTTGTTCAGATTACTGGAGTCCGTGTAAATAACCTCAACTACAGTAGTTTTCGACATTTATTAAGGAACACTCAAAGAAAATAAGTCTAAAAAACGAACAGAAAAATCTAATCTTAAAAAATTCTTTCATTTCTGCTGGTTTTGTTTGAAAGTTAGTGCAGTAGAAACATACCAAAACACAAAAATTAGACTAGAAAAAATTCTTCCTTTTGGGAGGAAACACTTTTCTATTAGCTATCCAAAAACGCCCATAGTTTTTGGAGAATCGTTCACTGCTGTTAGGACTGAGGAGTTTTTGTTCGGATTTTGGAACTTCCGGTCAATACTTTATGTGGTGCCTCTAGAGTAAAACGGCAAAGAACTATTTCTATGATTATCTATGAACCGATGTCATTTGATGAATAATTTTGCTCAGAGAATGATGGAATACCCAGTAGCGTTCGATTCTGTAGGGAATTTCGTCCTCATTATAATAATAAGTGCTGCTAATTTACGATAGACCGTTTTTTCCTCGAGATCATAATGATATCCGAACTTACTGTATAAGTACTCTTACTTATCCCGATAATAAATTTAAAAACTTTACGTCCTCACTTAAGCTTACTTATGTTAGTCAGGTAGGTATGTAGGCAGTGTGGGTATAAAAGTCGAGATGGAATACCTCTGGCCAAAGTCGCGAGTTGACCGGGAGAGCGGAGAGAAAAACGGAGATGTGCTCCTGCACCACGGTCCGTATTTATGGCGGACGGTCCATGTTCTCGGCGAAAAATAAAAAGTCCATTTCTCAATCATATTTTAGTGATTTTATTGTTTCGCCTGCATGTAAACTGGGATAGTTGATTGTATGCGGAATATAAAGTCACTTATTTATCGGGCAACAATTTATAAGATGCATTTATTATGGAACTGTGTGCGTGGTACGGGGCGAGGAGCCCCCCCTGACGCGCCGCCAGATCGCGGACTGATCAACTCTCCCGCCCGGTACAAATAAACCGTTTATTTTAAAATTGATGCTTTATTTATCGGCAGTAAAACCGCTTGTTTATGTACGCGTTGTCACTTAACGCTGATAATCTTTTACGGCCCCGCACATCGGTGATGCAAAGAGTGGACGCACCATATAGCCGCAGTCCAATCGGATTAAAAAACGACTGCGGTCAAAATCGACCCTTTTTCCATAAAATTATGATATTCTCGTAGGTGATAAATGGCGCGATATTTCACTCAATGAAGCTTTTTCGTCTGTTTCAAAATTCAAATTGGCTTAAAACTTATAGACCATTTTTTCGATCTGAATCATTAATGCGTATTGGTTTAGTCAGGCTTTCATTGAATTCTTGGGATGTTCCTTGGAATTCACAAAAATTTGTCGTTTGATTCTCTGAAATTTCTTGTAATTTCCTTGAAATTGAATTCTGACTTGATTTTTCGACAATTCTCTTCCATTTTCCTTGAATTCCTCATAATTTTTCCACGGAATTGTCTTAATGGTTTCTTGGATTATTTTAATATGGTTACATTTAATTTCATCTCGAATTTCATAAAAATTCTTAGTGTCAATTTACACAAATCGTCTAATACCTCGAAGTTCTCTTATTCTCGAATTCCTAATTTCTCGGATTATTTACATACAAATCTTCTAAGGGTTTGAAAGTATTATTTCCACGAATTCCATACAAGATTAAGGAATAAGAATTCCAACGTAATTTTTTTAACTGATAAAATTCTTGGTATTCCCTGAAATTCTTATAATCCACAGGAATTCCCTTAGAAATTTGACAGAAGTCTCAAAATTACCCATAATTATTCCAAATATCCCGTAGAATTCGGCGCGAATTGTTTCCTTATTCGATTCCTCACATCGGCAAAAGGAGAAAGCGTTTAATTCGCGCTGACGTTACAAAGAGGCGAGCTCATTCCTAATCAGTGTAAAGCAGCTAAACAGACAGATGATCTGTCGGTTATTCGGACGTGCGGTGTAAACAATCCGTATTGCCCGGAATTATAATTAACGTCGGATGTGATGAATCTATCATCTCGATGCCATTGTTAAAGGATCAGCACTCCTGTCGGATCCTCTTCTGGCCGAAATTCAACAAAACCATCAACACCCAGACTTTTCCCCCCGAAATCTCGTGCGTACGCCCATCACCGACGCGACGCGTAATGTAAAAGTGCGGACGGTTATATTTCGATTTGGCCGGAAAAGAGGAGAAACGGCGGCGGTTCGTCACGGTGACGGGCCTCGGATGAGGGAACGTCTCGGAGTGACGGGCTGACGTCATTGCGGACAGCTGCATCGGTATCGATTAGACCGACTCTCCTGCTGTCTGTTCCTGCTGCCTGTCACGAGACGAGACGAAACCGCGACAGGATTACGGAAACCGGCCTCGAATTTCCGCAGGGGAGATAGGGTGTATTGCACCCCTAGTGCTTTTCACCAGCTATTTACCACAAATCTTGGAGAATACTTTGGAAATTTTGCATTTAGTACATCCTTTGTAATTATGGATCAATAGTTCAGTTTTGATGGTTTTTTACATAAAAATATTCATGATTCCCAGAAACTTACATTCGGTGCCATTTAGAAAACTGATACCTCCTATGCCTAATATCCCATATCCTACGGATGCAAATTTAGCCCCGCAATGCTTATGTACAAATACACTGGTACGATTTAGGTGTCCTTGACAGATTTAACAGAGTCCCAGCAAATGTAGTGATGTAGACAGTTTTCGAAGTAATATTCAGGATACACTGCAGTAATTACATGAAATCGAATGACTTTTACGTTTAGTAGATCATGTGATTAGGATTAAAAAGGAAGCTTTATATGCTGAGGCAGGAAAGCCACAGAATTCAGTGTAATCCCTGTGCATCCATGATGGATTTTAATGCAAGTGATTGTTTCTCCAACTTTAAATAATAAGGTACAATCAACCAGCAATATTTTTAATTTTTTTATTCATCTACTTGCATATGGAGTTATGAGACCAAATGATCAAATGGACCTCATTTGCATCCCTAAAGGTTAGGTCAGGTCAGGTCATGTTCAGTTAACGTTTAACCAGAAGTTAAATTCCCGGGTTACCTTTGCTACAACAATCAAAATCAATAAAACTAGCTTTTAGCTAAAAGATAACTGAGCACTTCTGGTTGAACCTCCGGTTAGCTAACTGAAACTTTGACAGTGACACTTTTCAGTCATTTTAGCTAGAACTGTCATAATCTAAGGTTCCAGTTAGCTCATAAGAGGATAACCAGAGGGGAAAAGATCGGCCCTTAGGCTTGGTTTATCAATGCTCAGTTAACGTTCAGGTAACCAGAAGTTGAATTCCCGGGTCACCTTTGTTACAACAATCAAAATCAATAGAATTAGCTTTCAGCTAAAAGATAACTGAGCATTATAAACCGGCCCTTAGGTAGATAAAACACTATGTTCTGTCTACTTTACGCAGAAATTGTTGTTTATATAACGTTTGAATCTAAAGTTTACTTTCCAATTACTGGAGCTTATTATATAGTTAAGAAAGCCTGATCTTTTCTTCTTCCAGTTAAAGTTATATCCAGAAGACGAATTTGTTGGTTCTTCTTTTTATTATTGTAACAATAAGTTTAACTTGTAGTGAAAAATCCGGCACTTTGTTTAAAATGCATAAAATTCACATCGAGATTCTCATTTATTCGTCATTCACTGAAATACAGTGCAAATTCAGATCAAATTTAGTGGACGTTGGTAACTATACTTAAAATAAAGGTTCCTAAAAAGTGTATTGTCTGTATTCAGAATTCATTTTATAGAATCCGAAGTGACCAAAGCGAGGCTTTTAACGTTAACGGAAGTTTATTCACCACGGTAACAATTGTTACAACAATTAACGGATCCGTCACTTAGCATTAAGCCTGACTTAGAATTTCGATGCAGTGGGCTCTTGACAGGAGAAAATACGAAACTGGTACGATTCAGGCGTCGGTATACAATATCGGCAAATTTGCCCTAAAATTTCGCCGATAAGTAACAAGATATTCCCGATACAGCTTTAGTCCGCGCTGCATATTCATGCCGTGATTTATCGCCGTGCATTACATCTATATCTGCGCTTTCCGGCGTACACACCTTAACGCGGAGCGAGATCTTGTTAATTTTATATGCCGAATAACTCGTCCGGTCTGCCGTTCCGACATTACCGCACCGCCGGAATATTCATCATGTTTTCAACTCTCCCCGTTTCGATTTAAGTCGGTAATCCGCGCGACTCGTCACGCCTTTGACTCGAACCGTCGTCCCGTTCTCGTTCAGACAATGTGCGGCGCAAATTAATTAAAACAAATCGGGCGCCAATTCCGAGGTCCTTCGCCCCCGCTCGCACTTGTCGCGGAGTCGCTAAATCAGTCAGAGCCGTCGGATTTGCGTGTCGCCGGGGCTATTTCAGGCCCGATCACACGTGAGGACGGGCGACGACACGCTGATTTATCCGCTCCGAGTGCGCGATTCCGGGCGCCCGGATCCCATCTGGGGTTGATCAAGTCGCGCCCGGTCCTTCATCGTTCATTATACACCGCGAAACATCGCGGCGGGCTCTCAGATGCGGCGCTTGATGAAAAATCTTCGGGAATTGACAGGTCTTTTATTTGCAGATTTTGTTCATTCATATCTCATTTTCTCGCCTTCTTAGACAATGAGCTGATCCGAGGCGTGCCGTGACAGGCCGGTAATTCGCCGGGGCCATCGTTCATCAGGCTCTCGGCGAAGATGAGGAGCCTCCACCTCCTCCGCCGCCGCCGTGATCTTCATCTGTCATTTCGCTAATGAGATCTTCGCCTCTAATCTCCGGCTTAAGAGCGACTCCGCAAAAACCGACCGCCTCTTTATTATGGTGAATATTTCCAACACCCTCCTTCCGATTTTAAATTTTAACGACGAAAGTCTTCAACGCGGAGGGTGATTGAATACTATTTTCGGTAACAATATAAAAAGGTTTGATAGGTTTTTTAAGAATTTCATAAATGGGATGAATACCAAATCAGCCACTATCATATCTGGATCCCTAATAAAGAGCCGAAAGGGCGTTTTTTCAATATGTTCTGGATTCGAGATGCCCATAATTAAAAGCGAGATAAGCAAAGCTGGTTATCCATAGTGCAGATGTCGTTTGGAATACCGCTGAAAAATTTTCAAGTTGAAAAATGAAACGAAATATTTATGCCATGACTACGGAGCCATGACATATGTAAAGGTATGCCAAAGAACAAAATTTTATTAAATATGGTTTACAGGTTGGCCAAAGCCTAGAAAATCTTCCAAAAGCAGGATTACCTACTTATAGTTTTAGGTGCTACAAATTGTGATGTTTGTCTCAAAGTAGGGACATTTTAGAATATCTTTGTGATTCTTTTATTCAATTTGCATTCTCATGAACCTAAGAAACGGATCAAATCGTTATTTTTGTCTTAGATCGAAAATAAAGATAAAGTTCTTGTTTATTTATATTTATACTACAAACTGTATTTTCATAGTCATTTTTTACGTCAACACATCAAGAAATCTGAAAGAACTCACCAAAATCGATAGTCACTACATGATTTTGCCATTACTTTACTTCTGAAGAATTTCGTTTTAAATTAAATGACAATCATCTTTCTAACTTGTGCAGTAGATGAGAAATTTGAGTGCGCATTTTTCTGCCTAAGACCCGGTATTTTCACCTCTGGTAGAACCCCCGGTTAACTAAGTGGAACTTTGAATATGACCCTTTATTATTCATTTTAACCGAAATTATCACAGTCTATTATAAGGTTCCAGTTATCTATAACCAGAAGTGAAAATACCGGGCCTCATTTATCATGATAGTCACAATTTGGACATTTCTATAATTCGCTGTACTATTTGGATACAAAAATCTTCATTAAAATTGGTTTGAATGGGTCTAAAATCACCTTGATGTTTTCGCAATATAAATCGAACCGGATTTTTTCCCCTCCTCTCCGGAGGGTTGCGGGGTTGACTAAGGTACGCGCCGCATCCCATTACAATAGGCAAACACAAAGTTGTAATTTATGGCGGGTTTTAATCGGGACGCTCATTTTATAATTGGTAAAGTGACGTTGATATAAATTAAGGGACCGTGACTTGAATCGTCCCCGCGTATCTTAAATCGGTGCGTATATCATAGTTTTAATGCGATGGCTGAACGTAGATTTGGAAGCCCTTCGCTGAAATCGTCGTGTGTTTGTCTATAAATTCCGCCGGGAGGACGTGTACACCTCCGGTTCGCGATTTCGCAAGAGGGGTGCGAGGTCGGCGCGTGCGAGTGCGAGGAGGACGGAGCCACGTTAGCGCCTTTTTTACTCTTAAATAATTAAAATAGCAATAAACTAACTGGAGTTTCCTTAATTCTCTTTAATTACCCGACAGACGAATTAAAAATTCCTTCGCGCCGATTCGAAACGTAATTGATTTGCTAATTGGACTTGTCCGAGGCGAAATTAAGTTGACGCGGCTTTCGGGCGCGGCCATTTTACTGCACTTTTCTGCAATAATTTCGCTTATTTACGCGCAATTCCGATTTTTAATTGACAACTTTGCGAGCGCAAGATTCGGCCTTTTCGGAGACGGAATTAAAAAGCAGTGGTGTGGCTGACGATGGCTGCGGTGGAAATCTTCGGTATAATTCCGAGGAAAGCCGCCATAAACTGAGCTTTATCTATCCCATCAGTCAGTCGTTAATATCCGGCGGTGGTGGCTATATGCGATTGACCCACTTCTATATTAACGTTGAAACTGTCTGATCCAAAGTTAATTAAACGGATTGATTGATGTGCAAAACGAAAATTATAATTGTTATTTAATATTTAATAACCCGTTTCCGATTTTGACATAGCGTCAATCACGTATTATTCATGCCGCATATACATTATATCTCTGTGTGATTAAATATGCATTTCCTTTTATTATTATTATTATAAATTCGCAGTGCCGAAATTTTGATACGTATATCTATACGCTTTATTGCCGTCCGTTTAATTATGCATATGAAAATTTTAATTAATTACCTACATACATCCGTTCATAATATTATCATTCACTCAAATTTCTTCACAAATCGAATCTGATGGAATTGAACCGTTGCT
Organism: Salpingus planirostris; assembly: GCA_949788335.1. NCBI lineage: Eukaryota > Metazoa > Arthropoda > Insecta > Coleoptera > Salpingidae > Salpingus > Salpingus planirostris. The sequence goes on from OX460922.1 coordinate 3,620,761, forward strand.
AGTTTTTACCTATCTAACCGAATCAGCGTTCCCTGCATATTTGCAATCAAACACCATATAATTTCTATACCTAAGTTTATTATTAGTAGCGCACTGCAGGTCCTGATATTTCAACAGAGTTGAACTTTGATAAAGTCATCTTTTACCTCGTAGACAAGGTGACGAAATTTTTTATACTGATATCGATTAAGGTATTCAACCACCCCTTGAAAAATTCATTCGTTTGTCCTCTTTTGAATTCACTTTAGGGCCGACTGCACCAGCCTCACTTAATATTTAAATCAAGCTTATAAACCCTCGCGACGATTGTTGACAACAATTGTAATTAGGTTTAAGCTGGGTTTAAATTTTAAAGTGACGATGGTGCAATCGAACCGAATAAAAGAAGCAGAAATTGAGGCTCATCATCTAAATTTGATGTGGGTTGATCAAATTGAACCAAAATAGTGAAAATCGAAATTCTGCGCACAAAATCACAAATTTCAACAATAAATCCAAACTATACTTGCTAACATATTTACAAAGGATAAAGTTATTTTGAATAAGATTTTTTTGGTAGGTTGGATTTGAGCAACTACCGCTTTTCCTAAGCTTAATTACTGTTTTGAATTGGGTAGGTGAAGATTTCCAAAGTCTTCCTAATTGATTTCAAATGTTCACGCTGACATAAATATGAATAAAACAGTCATTTTTACCAAAACTGTTCGACATAAACTTTACAAGGCAAGTTCACGATTACTCTACTAAATTGAGTTTTTGCAATTCATTTCGCCATTACGACGATGACGTTCCGTGCACACACCACGATTGCAGAAACGTCGCAAAGTTTCCCATTGTGCGAGCCGGAGGAGAGGAATCCCTTGTATATCGTTTCGACTTTAACGCAATTTGCTAACGAATAAGAAACGTTTCTGTTTCGCAATTTGCGTCCGGAGATGCACCCCGTCCGACCCCGACTCCTCGCCACCCCCTCGCCCCCGAAATATCACAATGGAGACCGAGAGAAACGCGACAGAGAGAGGGCGCAACGGCCCACCCCGTCCATCGACGTCGACCCACACCACCCCCCATTTGCGACCCTCGTAAAACCGTTAAAGTATCGTGAACTACCACATCTCGCGGATTTCTGGATTTTTCCGCTCCGGGTAATTAGGGCGGCGTGTGCATGCGCTTTGTTGGTGAGTGTCTCCGCGCTAAAAGACCGTAATAATGTAGATCGGATCCATAGCTAAGCATGCATAACTGTAGACCGAATAACTCACAGTCGTTTAGATTAAAATCTGGAAGCGCAGGGAGCGGGCAGGCAACGCGGCGGCGTGGGTTATTTACTGGCGCTTCGTTCGCTACTTGTTTTACCAAATTACCGGGAAGACGCGCAGATCCGATATACCCGGCTACCGAACGTGACGTCGCAGAAATGCGACCGATTGTGCGCCTCTCGTTTTGCGCCTCCTCTTTTTGCGCCTCTCTTTTTGCGCCTCTTTTTTTGCGCCCCTCGATTTGCGCCTCTTCTCTTGCGCTCACCTTTGCCACCGCGGTGCTGACCGGAAAGACGCGCCCGGGGGCATCATCGGGTCGCCGCCCCCGGGGGCGGTTTGGGCCCCCGTCCCAATTTTATTAAAAATATAAATCACGGCGGCACAAAGAGCGCGATAAGTCACACACACGTACGCGTCCCGGAGAGAGGGAGAGTGAGCGCGGAGGAGTCGCGGCGAAGAGAGAGTGACGTCGGCGGCGGCGTCGGTGGCGGCGGCGTCGGCGTCCCCGCGGAGAGCGGGAGAGCCGGGGCCGGCAATGAAGCCCGTCAGGCGCATGATGGACGTCCGCACATAAAACTGACGAGTGAGTCATGGCGCCTTCACAAATGGCTCTGCGGAGCCTCGTATATCACTTTTATTACAGCCATCTTCATTTTCATATTTCATATTTGCATTTTCTGTGCCGTTATAAATCAGGGAGTTTATGGCTAATTAGGCCTTTGTGCGGGGCCGGGCGACGGAATAACGGCTTATCGGACGCTGGCTGCCTGCCTGCCCCCGCCGGGCCCCCCTCCCCGGCCCTCGGCGAGGGGATGATGGGGTCGAGGGCGAGATACTGCGATATTGCCCGGAACGCTCCTGTCGATGCCGCCCCCGCCGCACCGCCGGATTTATCATACCGGCGCGACGTAAAAAGCGGACACTCGAATTTCGGCGTTTCTTCAGGGGGATCGGACCTAATTTCTCTAATCTCGCACTTTTTCCGATTCTTCATCGATCGATCGACATTTTCCCTACAAAGGGCTGAACTAGGTCAAGGTGTTCGATTTTTCGCACGACTAGTAGTGTTTTAGTTATAGGGTTGGTTGATGATATGGAACGAAATTAACTTTTCTAAAAATTGGTTTCTGAATTTATCGTCAAGACAGGTCGAATTTTATTGGAGGGGTATTTCGCTGAAAAATATCTCATACACTGATTCCCATATATTTGTGGAATTTCAAACTAATTTCTACAAATTCCTCTAATTTCTAATTTCCAATTAATTCCTGGAGCTTGTGCACGAAAAACCTTCTGCCAGATACACTTCGATTTTATTTTAATGTCGTGTCCGATTTCTTATCACTTCCGATTCATTCAGAAATCACCTCCCTTTAGATATTTAATATTTGTATACAAGAGAATTTCTATTTTCATACTCGAAATATCATCATACTTACAGTTTCGAAGACCATTTGATAAGATTAAACATTTGTAATTTGGATGAACTAATAACATGACACTCAAAAATGCGGAAAAAAGCTAGCCAAGAACATAAAACTATCAAATATTGAAATATTTCATGTTAGAACAAAATTTCAAAAACGGGAATTTTTTTATTTTAGTTTTCATGTAAAAGGCTCGTAATAAAGCAGACTTTACTTTCGGATAATACTTACATACTTAATAGTAAATTAAATATAGGTGTTTTCTCATTAAAAAAAAACAACTGTAAAGTAGGTTGATGATTTTGAAATGGTAATTTGAGACAAATATCGATCTACTGAAATAAAATGGAGGACACACAAGTTCAAAGTAAAATTGAATCCATTTGTTTAATTGAGTGATCAAATACATAAAATTGCACTCGATCTCAGTAAAGCTCATCTCAAAAGCTTCACTCAATAGTGATGACTATCACTCGGGTTTTAGTAACTGGGAGTTAAAATTATTGTAATTTTTTTATAAAAAGTAAATTATTGGCAGCTCAATTACAAAAAAAAATCCCCTCTCAATGTCAGTTTTTCACATGTGTTTAGGAATGTACATACTTATATTCTATAAATATACAGAGTAAGTAATTTTTGCAAAAATAATTTGCCCAGAATAGTGTGATTGTTGATTTTTTTGTTGTTGTCAGCCATTTCAAAGTTTGTTTACTTATAAAATAACGCGAATAACTCTTTTATTAAAGGAATAACCAATAGACTGTTATAAATGGTGCCACAGTATTATGTTTTGATAATTTTGGATTACTCGAAACCAATACATTTACTTCAACACTGCTGAATTAGAAAGATAATAAATGATTAATTCGGAATCTACCTGATGGAGCCATACAGGTTAATTAGTGTAGATTTTTCCAAAAATATTCTAAACATCCACTTCGTAGCTCCCTCTGTGCCCATTGATAATAACACAGAGCCGAACTAATTAATAATTCAGCCTCGAATCGACGTGTCGCCCCCGCTCGCTACCGGATCCTCAGAGTCGCATCGTCGTCGCCGTGAAATATTGTGACTTAAATTCGCATAGAAATGTAATTTTTCACGCGTCAAACGCGAAATATGATTTTGATCTTCTCTGCACGCCTCCAGAGAGTTGTCTTCAATAAAAACATCTACTTTATTACTGAAACAACGGACCGATTCATGAAATCCAATAACAGCTGTACTTCTTCACGACTCGAGTGATTTCTAGCCTGCTTTGCATACCAATCGGCTGCATATTGACTGATCTGTCAACCCCGAGCTACACATACGTGTAACACTCCATCCAGAGCCGAGCCCGCCTCAAAAGCAACGACACACATCCACCCCCGCTCTAGAAAAGCGCCAACTGATCAAAAAAAAATCACCAACCGGGTACAATACCTCAAAAGCTCGATAACACCGAAGCGCACCGATGATGATGATGATGATGGTAATGTGCGGATTGCGGCGAACATATGTCGGCGCTAGTGCGGGTTATGGGGACGCGTCGGCATATCATTTCAAATTAAAAGCATCGGCAGCGAGTTAGCCCGGAATCAGTCAGCGGTAATAGAAATATATAGTTTTTGTTAATGAAGAATGCGAGTGTCACGTGACCGTAATGCGTTTATTATTTACGGCAGCGAGAGGGCGCATAATGAATGGCATAACTCACCGCGTAATTAGACTCATAATTTCCGGGCCGCGGCGCGCTAATGCGGACGGGCCGAAGTGATCGGGGCCGGATCGACCCGCATCGGAAAAGCGGGCGGACGAAATCGCGGGATAAACAGAACGAAGAGCGCGAGGGCCGTAGATCCGTCGACGGCCGTATCAATTCGTCATTCGGTTCTGGGTCTCGTCAGGCGGGGCGCGTATGCGCCGCAACCGTCAACATGTCGGAAATCGTTTTTTTTTCGTCTCGTCTTCGGGGCTTGGGAAATTCACGGGCGCCGATTGAAATATCGCCGGAACGATTGACGCGTGGAATCGCCCGGTCCGATTCCCGCTCTCGGGACGGGCACGGTGTAGTTTAAACGGAAAGTCGGTCGCTCATTTCCTCCAGGAAGCTCCGGCAGGGCGATGATCCGTCACGGGGACATATTTACTGCGCGCCTTCCTTCCGGTTACAATTTCGCCGGGCTGTTATGCGGCCAAAACGGCGTCTGATACCCCGAATCGACTCGGCCCATCATCGACGACTCTTTTCCTGCGGGTCCGTCATGAAAGATGCAGGAGTCGGCCCGAATCCGGGAATTGCTTTATTGCCCGGAAGACTCGCGAATCTTAATTATTATGCCCGCCTTGTTATGCCGTAATATTATCGCTTTTCCGAACGGTTGCTCTATTTCCCTCCCGCTTTCCGTATAGTTTTAGGCGTGAAGATTTCGACATTTTCCACAGTTAACTAGTAGTAAAACTTAATATCGAGTCGAGTGGAGTCGAGTCGAGTCGAGTCTCCCTGTGTTATAATAGGAAAGAGTTATTGTTGAAAGTTGGTAATTTATGGCGTTTTATAGATACTAAAATATAAAGCCCCGATGAGCAGCGTATCACATTTCCATTCGGACCCGTGGTATATAAGTTATCGGAGTTTTTGTTGGCTTATTTCAATAGTCAGTCGCGGAATCAATGAGCCATTATGAGGACCATAAATAATAAACGGCGCGAATCGACGGCTCTCTGCTCTCGCTGAATTAAAAGCTCAAAATGCGCACACATTTTCCACCGATATCATTAGAGCGCGGATCGTATAGGCAAAAAACTCAATTTTCAAGGGGCTGGAAAATGCCACATTAATGCAGCAGAATCGTTCAAGTCTAACTTAACTCATCAACGATGCTGACCGACACCATGAATTATAATCCATTTTTATTGATTGAATCACCAAATACACCTAGAAATACTCAATAACTCTCCAATTAATCTCCAGATCGTTCCATTCTTTTAATTACATTTCTTTCTCAATCTAAAACGCTAATTGATGGTAAGAATTTTCATAATAGTTCAATTTTTACCTTATTTTGGCATATTGTAAGAACTTACTATCAATACTATGAATCCCAAAATACTCTTTGAGGTAAATATTTTAAGATTACGAGTGATTTTTGAAATCACATCCAATTTATCTGTATCAAAATGGTTGTGAGTTATTACTAGTTCAATTACTGTATTTATAGCTTTTATTTTTATAGTAACTTATTTTCAGTTTTTCACCACATAAAAGCAAAAGCACTATGTAGCAAACACACTAACTTTTACTTCAACATATTTCATTATTTCTTCAAATATACTCTTTCCAAAATAAACTGGCCATCACGTGACCCCCAAAATACCTGACAAATACCTGTCATTAGTCAATGGTTAGCAATGTTTTTCAATTAAATTTTGCTTAGCAACTTAGGTCACGTGATGGCCAGTTTAACTTGGAAAGAGTATACCATTTTTCTTCAAATACCATTCCATTTTTGATCCCATATATTTTTTAATCTATTGGAAACTGGAACTATTTAACATGTTTTCACTCTAATTGTAAACATTTAGTGTTTTTCTTCTTCATACCAATCATACACAGCTAAAATTTTCGAACTCTCCACACTATCTGTTTTATCTCTCTGCAAAGAAGTTCTTAACTCAACATTTTGATTTGATTGTCCAAATAAATGAGTGGTTTACCAAAAATGAGAGTAGACTCGATCTTATACTATAAATTTGAGTCAGTTTCCACATTGAGTAGTTTTAGTAATATTAAAAAAAACCTGGCGAGCTCAAAAAACCGTTAAAGTGAAATGAATTTTGAGACGGATTGAACCGTTTGAAATTTGCATCGGTGCGGAGGCCATTTGGAACCGAACGAGTGGCCCCGATCGCGTCCCCCGTTTTCCTCCTTGTCGTCCCGCATTATGGAAAAAGACACGGCCGGCGTCGATTAAGATAGAGCTAGATTTAGGACCCGGCTATGGTAATTTACCGATGTCGCGTTCGCATTCTTATAAATAAACACGGCCGTTGTGACACGCGGTCATATATCGCCACCGGTCTACCGCACGTCAGCATCCATCTACTTACAGGCACTGCTCTCTTATATACCACCAGAAGCCGTCCGCGCGGACCCATTGTTCTACCGGCTGATTTACTGCCATTTAGCTCGAATACAATGCAGTACCGCACCGGAGTACCGCGGAGGCCCGCTAAGGCCCCCGCCCCACGGACCTCGCTCCGGAGTGCACGCATTTTTGCCGGCGATTTCTGCCGATTCCGCGCAATTACCGGCCGAAAGTGCGCGATTTATGCAGATGAGCGCGGCCGACTGGGTCCGGCGGTGCGGTACGCGGGACCGCGGCCTCCTGCGGACGCTATCCTCGCCGCTCTCTGCGCTCCTGCTAGCAGGATTCTCGTGAAACCGACCACGCTGATGGGGAATCCGCTTCGGGAAAGTGCCGCCCACGTTAGCGTGTGCTCGCGAGCATGTGCGCGTTTTCCGCCCGAGAACGCGCCTGGAAGCGCCATCTACCGGCGGCCGGGGCGACCGCACGATTCAGCAGGAACGGTCATATACAGCATGTACTGAAAATGACGCCACGACGTGAGAGGGCCGCTTCCTCTTATCAAAATAGGAGAAAATGTTTTTACCATAGCGCTACCGTTTCATAAGTTTTTGCAGGAAATCATGACACTTGAAAAATCGCACAAGTGTTAGTTTCGACCATGCGAAAATCGAAAATTGTGTCAAAAATCCTGCTGAAACATTCAGAATCCGACGCTTGGAGGCGTTAAATCTAAAATACGCTCGGTCCCTATGGGGCGCAAACGCTTAATAGATGCGGGGTGTCACATTTTCATTTCCAGTACATTTTTCAGGGCATGACAACCGCATACGGGATGATGTTTCGAATGAAAAAGAGCCTTTCAGAAAAGCTTTTGAAGATTTTTGTATCTTCATTAATTCCAGAGATACCTACTCACTTAAGTATTGCGTTTTAGTGAAGCTAATCAAAGGACAAAATATTTAAATTCGAAGATTACAACAAAAGCCCCCAGATAAAAATGATGGACTGTATCGAGAGCTTTTATATTGTAATACGTTTTTAGTTTAATGCTTGCTATTTTAGAGTTATCTCGACTTGAAATAGCAGAGTTTTCTAAACAAAAGAAGCAATATTTCCTATATTAGAGTAATAAGAGTAAGAATGGATTGAAACAATAAATCCTCCTTGTTCTAAGCTATCTTATCTTTTCAGGAATTTTGTTGTATTTTTCCAATTTTAGTTTTCAGTTTTCGGATCCGCTGCACTAAAAAGTCTGCACTAAAATCCCAATGTCTCTAGAATTAATAAAGATACAAAATCAACAAAAGCTGTTCTGAAAGTTTGTAAGATAGGCTTCCTTTCTCATCTAAAGCTGGAAATGTTAAACGTGACACCCTGTATCTATTAAGCGTTTGCGGATCATAATTATACAAACATTTTTCCTTATATTGGCGAGAGGAATCGACCCTTATACCTCGGGTGCGCGATTTTCAGGACACCTTGTATTATGCGTCGTGGATCTCCGAAAATAGGGATAATTACCGGGAGTCGCGAGTTTGACTTATCGGACGTTTCGGTTTCGGGCGTTTAATGAGAAGACGCCGTTAAGTGGCCGCGCTGCGGCGGAGGATAACGCGGGGCGGTTTGCGCGGCCGAAAGAGAGGAGAAAAATCTCATCTGCATTATTTGCATAAACTGCACACAACTCGCGGTCTGGTTTTTTTTGCGGGTTGCGGAGCCGGGGCGTCCGGTCGTGAATTTCTTGGGCGAACGAGGGGAGGTGACGCCTCTGCTTTATACGTGGCTTCCCTCTTTCGCGCGGCTCTCTGCGCCGCTCAGATATCGCCGCAATAATGAGAATAATCTTACCGAATTAAGAAGTTTTTCAACTCTTTCCCGCTCCCCGGAGACCCGAGGACAAACATTTATACGTCCCTCCTGGTAATCGCCGATAAAAACTTTGATTTTTTTTATTAATTTCGCCAAATTACATTATAAATTCATATTAGGCAAGCCTCCGTCTCATCCGGAAGGAATTTAGTTAGAGGAATGGTTCGGTCAGGACAAACTGTAACCTAATCTACAGTGAAAGATATTCTATTGAAATCGAACGTAGGTAAATACACGAATTTGTAATGTGAAGGTTAAAAACTGTTTTCCGTAAAATCAGTAAGACTAACTCGAGGGGTCGCTCACTGGCCAAATTTTGTACAAGTATTGTGAGTATTGTATATGGTATTGTAAGGTATTGTATTGTATTGTAAGGTATTGTAAGGTATCGTAAGGTACCGTTATGTATCGTGAGCTATTCCTGGATCGTGAATTTCTGCAATATTTTCAAGTATTGTCATGTATCGTCACGTATTGTCAGGTATTGTACAGACATTTGTACAAGTATTGTAACAAGTGAGCGACCCCTCGGACTAACTGTTAACTGTTAACTGAAAGGAAATAGCTATTTCAGAACAGAAGGGAATTTTTCGTCGAAATATTTGGAGCCCGGAAATGAAACCGAAATCATTATTTTCAGTGCAAATTGATATTATTATTTTTTTTGGGGGAACTGAATCCATCTTTTGGGTCATTTATTCAGATTATTTTTTACCTGAAAAATGCAGATTTTCCTCTTAGACATTTTACGAAAAAAAAATCTCCTCTCTTGTAAAAACGTTTTTGATTTAGAAAATCCTGTGTAAAAAAAGTCTTTCTCAACACTTTTCGATCAATGAGAAACTGGACTTTGCCACTTTCTCAACACGTCCATTATTGTCCACATCTTTAGAAGTTGGCTGTATGAATAATTGCAATATTTTTTCTTTTTCGAGTGAACTGCTTCACGTGTTTCAGACTAAGGGCCAACTGCACCGCTTTCACTTAAAATTTAAGTGGAACTTACACCTTAGCAACAATTGTTGTTAACAATCGTAGTCAAGGCTTAAGCTCCGCTTTAACTTTTAAGTGAAAGCGGTGCAGTTGGCTCTTGGTGACGCCATTTTTCATTCTCGTGTATGTCCTCGTGGAAATTACCAAGTTTCTCACTCGTTGAATAATATACTATTTTCATACAGATTTATTGCGTTTTTGGCACCTTTTCTTAATTTGAATACCTTTGGTGGTATAAATTCGCGAAAACTAATAAAAATCACACGGATAACGGATAACATACTTTTGGAAAAAATTTCCTTCCTCGGCATTTTTATGTGACGAACAGTAAAACGATTTCTATTAGTGTAAGTACATATTTAGTTGGTCGTAATTTTCAATTTTCTTTGAGAAATCAGCTCAATTTTACCCAGTTTTTACCGCGGTTTTTACGCATATTTCAGGCGATGTTTGCGACAATGGATTAAGTCGTCAGGTCCGCTTTTTAGCTCATTAGTTGAATCGAAGTAATGAAAGTTTCGAATCTCTGAATTATTAAAAAAAAAATCGAGACTAAATTCATCTATAAGAAAACTTTATTGAAAAATATCGCAATAGTGATGGAGACAGTGCGATATGAAGGAAAAGGCTCTAAAATCCGCCAACTGTATAACTATTATAATATGCTAAACAGATACATCGTTCCGCGATAAATATAAACAAGGATTTATGATGTAATTTAGTTAGCAAGTTGTGCAACAAATTTAAAGGGTATAGTTTGAATAATGGCGGCCATACGTTCATATACGGCATAATTTCACGTCCTGGGGGAAGTGTACATCAAGGCTTTACACTCTGAGCTTACACACCTCACACTTTGGCTTCACCTCCACACACGACCATTGCCCTATTTATTATTATTACCGCCCGAAAGGACCCTCTCAACGCAACTTTGACAAAATACCGGCTCCTCGATATCCGGGCGAAATTCCCTCACGACGGCGATCCTAATGTGGACGTTTGTTTATAGCGTGTGAGGGACAAAGGATTAAGACAGCGTCCTTTGTGCGAGACGTCCAAACAGACGGCCGCGCCATTGTCGGACGGCTCTGAATAATTAGCGCGCCGTTAATTAATTACCGAACACGCCAACAATCGGCCGCAGGGCCGGGCCGGCCCTCTCATTTTTTCGTCCACATTAGCTTGGGGATTTTTTGGGGCCGCGATCGAGTCTTGCGGGCCGGCGGTGGAGGCGCCCGCAGGGTCCGCGCGGCTCTCGGGTAATTAATTCGTCGCTGTCTGTGATCCCTTTGTGGGGCGCTGAGTGACGGCGGTGTAAGAAGGCAGACAGGGCCTTTCTTATCCTAATTAGTCGACGAGGCGGCGGCGGCGAGGGGAGCGAACGGAAGGCCGGCGGACGCCCGCTCTCTCGCCGGGGACGGCACAAAGACGGACGCCCCTGGAGCTGACAGGACCAACTTGTCGTCAAAAGCTTGACGAAAGCGAAAACCCACCTCGCTGTCGCCGCCATCTGATGACCACTTTGGCCCGGATTTAATTAATCAACAACTCAAAATCGTGACGGCGGTGCACGCCTTCTCACGTTCGACGTCGGCCCTGACCGAGGGACTCTGGAAGGGAAGTGAAATATGGTCGGTTTTGACGAAAAACGTAAAGCCATGATTTGATATGTACGACTGGTGAATTTTAGAAATTGAAAACTTATTCGAGTAATACTCGAATAAATATGATGGCATAATTTGGTTTCTTAAACTGAAATGATTGAAGCACTGTTTTTTTTTTGAGTAATTTCAAAAAAAAATTGTTGGAAAGTGGGGTACTTACTAGCTTTTTTCTGAATACTGCAGAAAGAGAAAATCGATTTAAATTTGATTTAGTGCCCTAATAGACGATTTCACGAAAAATCTGGCATATAGCTTCTTTTCGAACGACTTTGATAGATAACACAATTGAATTCAATTGTTGAATGACTTCGAAAATTAGAAAGGGATAGAGAATAGAAATGAAATCAGTAGTTAAAAACTTCATGATCCTTGAAACTTGTATACGTCTCGGAATTTCTAGAAATGTAATATGATTGAAAATTCTTAGGAAACCACCATGAATGTCTGTAAGGATCGAGCATATTTTGAATTTAGCACATCCAGAAGTCAAATTTTCAGTATTTGTTACAATTTTTGATGTTTGTCGAAGTTGACGCTAACTTATTATATTACGGTTGGTGTATTTCTTCTGATCTTGATTTCCTGTATAATAACTTATAAAGTAATGATGCTGGTGTAAAATACGCGGACATACGCGGATAACGATCAATATTTACGATAATACGACATTTCAAGAGATATTCCAGAAAATTTTTGAAATTTTCAAAAATTGAGTGGAACTTTTCAGACCCAATTGCACGACCTTTCCTTAGTGTCCGCCTTTTTCTAGAAATCTTGGCTTTCGTCAATGCCGATAAATTTTTATTGAAAGATTATCAATTTTCAGCACTTATTTTTACTTCTTAACATTCTTCAACTTTTGTACAAGAAAGTTCATTCAATGGTGATTTCTGGGCTATCAATTAATTTTTAATTTGACTAATAAATCGGGTAAATCTAAATGAAAAAGTGTGGGATAGGCGCTACTTTTTCCAAAGGAAAGAAGAAATCAATGAATATTTAAGTTGAAAGCTATGAAAATATGAAAAATTCAGTCGTTTGTTGATACCTACGGTTATTTTCAGAGCATTTAATTGTAAGCTGAGTGGGAAAATGATCAAATAGTGTACTATGTCGAGAGCGACAACCGTCCCAGGGAAAATGCATAATACATATACTATTTGATGGACCTTTTAAGAAATGATGTTCTCAAAAAAAAATTTTTTTTTAAATGAGTGGAAGTCAACGTTTACCAAAAAGTCAAGTTTTCTAGAATAGGTCTGATTGCCTATTGAAATTAGGAAAAGTAGTATCATAGCCTCCTCGGTCGCGTCTGTAAGTGACAATGTGTCCCCGGATCCTCCGGTTATTCTAACCGTCGCCGGTTTTGATTACCCGAACGTTCCGAGCGAGGCGAAAAAGGCGCGCGTTCGGTTCCGGAATGTCCCGGAGCGAAATCCTCGCAAGTGCAGGATGCGCCACCAGAGGCTACTAGTAATAATTACTGTTGCACACGGCGAATCCAATTTGCCCCACCTCCGCGTTTTCCCGGCACTGTGCACGCCAGACGGGCCATCTCCGACTTTAACTTTTAAAAGCTGCATGCACACGATCATTAACATAAAGCAGGCTTATCGCCGCCGCTCGGCGCGCAACGAGGAAACATCACTCCGGCTCTCGTTCGCATTATCCGAGCGGCGGCGGCGCATTTTTCCGAAAGACGTAATCATAATAATAATACGTTTCAATTAGACGCGACGACCGTAATTGGTCTGATGGGGCCCCGCGTGTGCCGAGCGGCACGGTCGAGGATGGAAGGACGCGAGTCTCGCCAGTGTCGTTTGTCGCTGATTTATTCGGGCCGAGTTCCGGGCGAACTGCGGCATCGTGAATCAACTTTTCGTGTCCGAAACGCGTCCTCGAGGATTCAGAGTCTCCGTTTTCCCGGCCCGGAGTTTACACTAACTAGGTGTCTAAGTAAAACATGAGGAAATTTGACAGGTTGTTGGATTCCAGACCATTGTTGTGGCAACCCTTACGAATAATGAAGAGTAGATCAGACGTTCGGTATCCATGAAGTGAACTTCAAGTGTGTTCCAGTATCTCACGCAACTAGTCAGAAAAGCTACGTTTTTCGCACGGGTAGAATCATGTGATGAGCAACTTTCCTTCGAGTTGTATACACTATTTTCATACAACGGCATTTGCTGAAATTCATTAACAATACATGAAGAAAATTGACCAATCTGATCATTAATTTTACCCAATGATAAAGATTTTGAAAGTTTTGGCACCCTATAATACTAGGATTTCGACCAACATATGTCTAAAAAGAAATAGTATATTGTTGTGAGAAAGTTGACCAGGATGAAATATTGCGACACAAGCCGAAGGCGAGTGGAGTAATTCATCCCGTTTAGGTATTGGTTGAAATACAAAATGTACTGATATTTTTTTATCGAAATCAATAATGATTTGTACATATTATAAGGTGCTTCTGAAAATGCTGAATGAAAAAATAGATTAGATCAGATTAGATGCTGAATAAATTTGTTAATTTTATGAAATAGCTACAAAGGGATGAGGCAGTTGAAGTGAATCAGTCTCTCCAGCGTTTACGAGGGTGTTTGATAATAATTTCAAAACAAACCACCCCCGAACCGAAGACGTGTACAGTTACAAATCGGTTACCATCATCATCATCATCATCGGTGGATTTAAGAAGGTATAAGTAATGGATCCGTGCAACAATTGAATCCTCGGGTCGTTTGTCAGGCGGCGAATATGGAGCGTTAAAAATGATCGGGGTGTCGGCACCCCAACCGTCACACGGCTCTCCGGCCTTTAAAGGGGCTGAAAACGTCTAATTGTTTCATCGATCGCCGTTTTTAGATCAGACTGATGATGTCGGTGTCGGTGGGTACAGAAGTGAGAGCGTTTAACCCCCTCGTCTGGCATTTGTCACTGTCCGGGGTTCGCGTTTCTTCCGAAATTGCCGTAATTTCGTAATGATATATGTTTTCCATTACATAAATCTTTATAAGTAATTTATCGGCGACCAGACGGGCACCAGTCTTAACGAGAGGGAGCGAGCGAGACCCGAGCATTATTATGCGTATAAATGGCGAAAGCTCCCGGAAAGCTCTCGCGCTTATACAGAGTGTCCTCAAAATAACGCACTCGAAGAATAAGGGCCGATTCCTTTCGTCAATATAAGAGAAAAAATTCCTATAAACTATGATCCGTAAACGCTTAATAGATACAGGGTGTCACGGTTAAGATTTCCAGTACATTTTTCAGAGGCATATGACAACATTAACATTCGGGAAAAAGTTTCAGATAAGAAAAGAAGCCTATCTTACAAGCTTTCAGAAATGTTTTTTCTGATCTTTATCAATTCCAAAAATATTGGGGTTTTAGTGCAACGAATCGGAAAACAGAAAACTAAAATTTTAAATTTACAACAAAATTCGTCAGGCAGAGAAGATAGCTTAGATCATAGATGCTTAGACCAAGGGGGTTTTATGTTTCAATATTTTTACTCTTACTACCTACTCCACTTTCGGAAATATTGCCTGTTTCGTTTGAAAAACTTTGCTATTTCAAGTCGCTAAACTAAAATCGTATCACAACAACTAAAAGCTCCCGATACGGTCTATCATTTTTATACAGGGTATTTTGTTGAAACTTTTAAATTTTAAATTTTTTCCTTTTATTACAGCTGCACCTGGCTGCACTAAAATTGCAATATCTCTGGAATTGATGAAGATACAAAAATCGTCAAAAGCTTCTCTGAAAGTCTATTTGATAGGTTTTCTTTTTCATTCGCATCATTTTTTCGAATGCGGTTCTCATGCCCCTGAAAAATGACTGAAAATGTAAAATGTGACTCCTCGTACCTATTGAGCGTTTATACACCCCATAGTTTATAGGAACTTTTTGTTATTTTGCGTCGTGGCGCCATATTTAGGACATGCTGTATATAATTCTCGACGTTTCCGCGTTCGGAAATATTTATGTAGGAGAGCCGCCAGGACGGCCGTAATGAGCCGATGCCGTGACTCGAGCCGTTTCCCGAGATGCGACACCGCCTCCCCGCATCCTCCCCGATCATCGGCCTCCCCATCCCCCATATCGGGGGGGTGTTGCACATACGTGCCGCAAATCAGGCGGGAATTAGGGCCGTTGAGCCCGCACCATAATTGCGCCGTAAAGTTGGCCCGATCATTCGATAAACCGACCCGATCGCGTCATATCTAAAACACTAAAGTATCGAGTAATTATTGAATCGGCACCATCAATAAACCGGCCCGGTTTAAAACCGGCAGCGCCGCGTTAACTATACGAGCATCATAATGCAGGGAGCGATTTGGATTTATGGGGAAAATCTTGGGAATCCGGCGCGAAATTCGGTTTTTCCGGGGTCCGGCGAAGACGTACGGGTCCGGTCGAGGATTAGCGCGGCCTTTTCCTATTATTATTATCGTCCATATTTCACGGGGCGCATATCCGGGGCCCGAGCCATTGTCCCGAAACTATGAGCGAGGCTTTGTTATAATATTCATCCGGGGCCGGAATGGGGCCGGCGGGGAGGGTCGGCCCCGTGCGAGAGGGCGAAATAAAAATATTTCAATATGTTGCGCTTTAATCCGGGAAGTACTCATCTATTACGGGAGGATGCCGTAAGCTGGCGAACACGGCGCGCTCCTAAGTGATTCATGTATTGTTTCTCGTTTAGGCCCACAATCGTAAACCACTGGAAATTATGTCTTTGCGAGTGAATTGTGCCGCTAAACCGACTCTAAATTACAGGCGCAGATAAAAAATGTAAATGACGCCCTGAGTTATGGGCCTCTACGCCGCCGAGGACTCCCCGGGTGAGAGCGGGAGGATAATGTCGGAGCCGCAACCTGTTATGGGGAAAAGTGGGCGAGTGCGGACTTTTACGGCGGAAACGTGTACTCGCTTTCGCGTTTTTTTCCCGGCGGTGGCAATTAAAAAGATTATGCGTCCGAATCAATCGGCGGATTGGGTCGTAATGAACGAGTTCGGCGGCGAAATATTAAAATCCGCTCGGTCGGTGTTATGTATGTATATGGCGCGGGCGCTTCCACGATGATAAACTATAGAACGGAATAAATAGCCCTGCAAACAGTAATAAATTAGGAAGTTTTTTCGCCGGGTATACGTACACATTTTGAAGCTCAGTGTCGTTGGTTGATTTACGATAATTTTGTGAAAATGAACGCGAATTCCCATTTTGAAGAACAAATATAATTTATTGCAGGTTGGTATGACTGCATTTGTACCGATTACGCCCTGATTTATGGACCTCATACGAAGATATTTTTCTGTTATTTCGACGAGAGCTTTTTAAAAACCCTCCACCGCCACCACATAAACCACCACCAATCACAAAATTATACCGAAAACCAATAATAGAGCAATTTTCCTATATTGATTCGTTTTGCCTAAAAATCACACCACACGACACATGGACCTAACAGCGGAGGAACCCAAATACAAAATCATTGAGCAAGTTGTAGCAGACGACAACACGAAAACTAAAAGGAATAACAAATCTTTCAACACTTTTTTATTACTGAGTGGAATTATGAATGATAAAGAAAAACCAATAAGTTCAACATTCAGCTACTCAAGCCCGAGTGAGGGTTGTTAGCTAAAAATTGCGAAAATAGCGTATCTGCCTCAAGACTAAAGTGACCTTTTTTCATGGGATGTTTATTGTTGCCCAAGGCATAGTCGATATATTTACTCACAGGGTAAAAATATCTTTCTAGTCCCTAGATCCACAATATACTATTGTATTCTCCCAATCTCTATTTTCGCATCCATTTCTAGTAAAAAATGTATCAAAATTTTCAAATTTACTAAGCATTTTTTCGAGAACATTTTCTTTACGAGGGATTTTCTTGAAATGTTTCGCTAATTTCTGGCTTTCAATGGGAAAAAATAGTATATTACATCCCAGTACTGAAATGTCTTTCAATCTCTCGGGTGATTATTGCACAAGCTCAGCGACCTACGGGATCAAACGACTTGATAATGTTGGATTATGCAAATAAATGGGTTTTCATAAATGCTTGGGTACCACGTGACCATGAGGTAGGCAACTCAACATACATGTTTGGGGGAATTTTGGGGAATTACGTGTTTTTAGGGTTTTTTTTCCACTAAGTCTGTGCGTCAAACTCGCCAGTGACGTTCGTTTTGTTTACTGTTTATGTCTGTCATTCTGCAAACACACGTACTCTTGCGTCTTCTGTGAAGTTGCCTTAACGTGGAAATGGTGTGGACACTTGGAGAAAATGCTTCTTCTTCTTTTGTTTGGGTAAATTTCAGCTGAGGAAAATATTTTCGTTTTCCCCAGACCTTCCCCTGTTCTGACGACCATGGTGTAGCGCGGGTTGCAAACTTCCGTTAAGTCATGTGGTACCTAAACATTTATGAAAACCCAGTATATAGTTCACTCGGAAGGAGAGTAGAAGCGATTCTACTCCAGATTTTAATCACATTCCACCATTTACTGCATTTCACTGATTTTTTGCAAATGACAAATATTTCTAATACAATTTTAAGGTTAAACGTGCATAAAACTCAATAATTAAAAGTGAGTGAATGTCAAATAAAATCAGGATTTTGTGGTAATAGTGTACCAACGTCTTTTATTGGGATAAATAATTAACTTGAAACTCAAAATTGATACCATTTATTAACAGGCTTTCAGTTAGGGTTATAGTATCGTTTTATGTGAAAACTTCAGAATCACCTCCCGCAAGGTTCTGATAAGTGGTTGAATTTGCATAGGAGTCAACATACTCTGAAATATAGAGAGAATAAAATAAATATTCTAGTGCATATTTTGATACAAAGAATAGTAAAAGTTTAATTCCGGCATCGATTTACCCAAAAAAATCGACGCTCTTGGCGAAATGAGCGAATGTGGAGTTGCGTCACGTCAGATTCTGCATTATGCCGCCCCCGTGAAAGTGATAAGTCGGCCCGATGATGGCAGAGGTGAGATTTGACGACGCACTCCTCGAACACCCATAAAGCTAAGACGCCCGGCGCGAATGCATCCGTATCCTCACGTACGCCCGGCATCGCCCATCCCGGAGCCATCAGCAGTCGAACGGCGACGCCGCTCCCCGGATCCGGATCGCCCGGAACGATCCCGCCGTGAATTATCCGGCGGGGCGGGCGAAATTTCCGTCGAGAGTGATGGGCGCGAGAATGGCGGCGCTATCCCTGATCGGGGTCCGCTAATTAGTCGATCGAGAGGAAGCGTCAAACCGGAGGCGCCGTCGCCGGATCATTCTGCCGGCGAAAGGCTTTTAATTAACATTCCTCACCTCACCTCCTCTCTTCAAGGCGTTACTTGCAAATTAAAGGGCCAATAACTGCCAGAACGAACATCGGCAAAACGTTCGGCCCCACGGTCTGATGTGCAGACGTCGTTTTTGTTTGCTAATTGTTGAATTAATTCCGTGTCCTTTCATCAATTCCCTCCTCCTTTATTTGCCGACCGAAACTCCCGCATCCTCTCCGCCGTTCTATAAAAGTGCACGATTCGCTTTTCGACTGCGAATGTTTTCTTTAATCTCGTACCTATTAGAGACCCCGGAATCGCCCCCCTCCCCCTATCTCGCTCCCCGGAAAAATAACTGGATGCGACCATGGAGAGTCGTCGGTGTCGCGAACCGAAAGGGCGCAATTAATTTCTAATTAATTACTTTTAATTGGGACTGGGGTAAAAATCGGCGAGACTTTTGTGTTATTAATAAAAGGGGGAGTTTATCGAATTCGTCGATAATGCGAGGACGCGTTTCCGGTCGTCGGTCGCGCGTACCGTTCCGGTGATTCCCGGAGCGAGAGGCCGGGGGCGGGAGCGTCGGCGTCGGCGGTGGCGGCGGCGGCGTCATAGTCGACTATGTAATTGCCTCTGGATTTCAATTAACGGCACCAACAAATCAAACCGCTTTAACGTTTCGGACTGAAGCGCGCTCTCCGAGAGAGAGGTGACTCCCTCCGCCCGTTTATGTTCTTCAATCCCTTGAAATATTATGCCGGAATTGCTGAATAGAACAGAAAGGTAATTGGATGGATAAAAATTATACCGGTATAAATTACCGGATCTGCCCCCGGTGACGGCACACACACATACCCCGAGAAGCGGGAAATTTCAGCGTTTCGGCACCCTTGGGACTTAAGGCGCCACCGTTACTTACTTACCCCTTATTACCGAAGCTCAGTTTTCGAAACCGCGATAAAAATATCTAAATTTCCCATGCAGAGGTTCAATTTCTAATGGAATTACTAGGTGTTTGGTTAATGTTCATACAAGGAATAAAAAAAGTGGTTCACAAAACATGTTTTTGGAAAATTTTCTTGAAGAAACTTGTTTGAATTTCAAAATCGGATAGAGACCAAATTGTCTGGTGATACGGCATCTCTGAAATTGATGATCAAAAACTAGGTAGGCAACCACAATGCAGCACTCTAGAACCCAAAATACAGCAATTTCTCATTCAGAATGCTAGTAAGTACATTAATCCGAACCTCCAGTAATTTGAACATTGAGTAGAAGAAGTTCCATGCATAATTCGTTCAAAATTCCTTCGATTCAAACAGCAGTGTACTGTTCTCCAAAAGTTTGCGTGATTTTCGAAAAGGTCATGAGAAAAGTGTCTCTTATAAAAGGGCGCGGATATTTATTTCAATCCCATCCTAGTTTTCTCCTAGATTTACTGTGCGAACTTCGTGAACCAGCCATCAAGGCCGGAAGAAATCCTCAAAAACAACCAAAAACCAGCTTCAATTTGGTTTTTCCTTTTTTCAGATTTAGTTTCATTATCTTCCAGTGTTCCATAATAAACGTCGAAAAGTATATCAGTTGACTTGTTTACACTGACTGCAGTAATTCGAACACTTCCTTCTTTTGGGCCGTTTGCTGTACGTAAACTTAAAATTGATCATTCTGCCACTTTGGGAAAAGGGAGCATTGACAAAAATCCGCTGCATGTTTCGCGCGAATTTCCGCGAGTCCGGGAGACGTGATGTACGGGCGGCAATAAGGCGCGCCGAACGTAAGAAACAAGAAATCATGTTTAATATTGACGCCACTTATCAGACCGGTGAACTGCGGAGGCGGGCGGAGGGGCGGGAGCCTTTTCGCCGTTTCTCGCCGAGAGTTTGGCTGGATTTCAGTCGTCCATCACCGGTGGAAATCATCCGGCCGTCTGGAGCACGTTATATACGACCCGGCCGTACACACGTCTTCCACCGGAGGTGCCTTCGCCGCCGACAGAGACGGACTGCCGAAAAACCGCCAAATCGTGCCAGGAACCCCCCGAAACAGCCCCGAAATCCAACCCCAAATATCGCTAAATCAAAAATTAACCGGATTTTATAAACAGAAAGTATATCACAGGAATAGGGTATGGTTGTCTAAATTGTATCACCAAGTGCCTGCTTTTCAGCGGTTATTTTCCACAAATTTTGGAGAGAAAAAAATCCGGAAATTTTGTATTGGAGTTTGTACTATTGAGTGCAAAAGTATTCCCCATCCTCTTGCTCTAGCACGCGGGTTCACCTGAGAGGATGGGGAAAACGATTGCACTCGATAGTACATTCTTTGAGGTTTTTCCTCTTTACTTATGTATGGATAATTGAGTTTTGATGTTTTTATATGAAAATTTTCATCATTTGATAAAATTTAGGGGTCTTACTACTGGGATTTCTAATATCCCCAAATCGCAAAAATTTGGCACTATAATTCTATGTACGAATACACTGGTACGATATAGGTGCCCGTGGTAGATTTAGTAAGTCCCTGGAAATGCAGACAACTTTTGGGGTGATTTTCGGGGTGATATTCAGGACACATCCATCTTAATTGCATGAAATTGAACACAGAACGACACATTTTGTTTAACTGTACTCTCCAATTACATAAGATTAGATGAATATGCATAAAATTTATATTAAGCACTGGAATTTTCCTTTTTTACCGAACATACAGTACAAATTCAGCAGCAATTTTCCAATAGATCTAGGTTACTGAAAAGTTTATGGCCTGTATGGCACGATACGCTTTGAATTTGCCAAAATTGGGTGTATTTGAGAATACTTAATTTGGTTTAGTTTTTGTAGGAAACTAGTCGGATAAAGACCAATCAGAGCTAAAATTCTGAATTTCCTATTGGAATAATTAATGTTTTGCTTAAATAATAACTAAATTGGCATTCTAAGGCCTAGTATTTTCACCTATGGTTAACCTCCAGTTAGCTAACTGGAACCTTAGACTGTAACAATTCCGGTTAAAATGAATAATAGAGGCTCACATTCAAAGTTACAGTTAGCTAATCTGGGGGTTAACCAGAGGCGAAAATACCGGGCGGTAAGGTCCAAATTTCCCAAAATTTTCTCATGATATTCTTTTCATATCCCATAACAATACGAATCTGTGATTTTTCCAGAATTTTCAACTTTATAGATTTCTTCCAAAAGACGCTCTAAATAGCAAATCTCGTTCTATTTCCAGGAATCTCGTCATGATGCACACCTAATAGACGTATGATGTGTTTGATAAAATAAATCATGTCCTGAAAAGTAATCAACCGGTTGGGTGACCGTTTCTCCCCATAGGTGAAAAATGAAAATGTTTGCTCCTATTCCCCAAGGGAACAAGAAAGCACTTTGGTCCCTGAATTGCGAAAATCTGCTTATCGAGAGCCTGAAAAGCGTTCAGAAATCAGCGCGCTTCTTCGTTCGTCCCCGCCTGTATCGAAAGAGCGCTGAGCCGGTCCGTCCCTGCGTTATCGGAGGCGTGGGTCTCACTGATACCGAGCGATACGTCTAACCGCCATGAAGTATGGCTGACAAGCGGCCGTTCTTAATGACACTGTCAAAGGTTTGGTTGATTTGTGACGCCCGGTTTCGATTAAAGGCATCAGTTTCAGACCTCGGGCGAAAATATGGCACCGCGCCATCGCCGCCTCCTCTTCCACCCATCGCCGAGCTAATGGCGCCGAACCGCCGCTGACGGATGGCCGTCTTTTCCCCCCGACGGCCCCCGCTTTTCGAAAAAGCGGACATCGGCGCGAACGATCATTATCGCCAGTCCGGGCGTACCTATACGGGAGGGCCCTCTACAAAGTGGCGAGCGATAAAACTTTACGTATATTGCATGTAGTCGGACGGAACGACGCGATGTGACGGCGGGGCCGTTTCCGCATGTTTATGCCGTACGGCGGCGTTAAACTAGCCCTTAATTAACCCGCGGCGGCCCCCCGCGATCGCGGCCCGCGAAAATGGCCACTATTTTCTTATCTGCCCTAATTAGGCGGACGGAACGAACGAAACGGTCCCGCTTTTATTCGACGGCCGTGGGAGACATTCAAATATGAGCCGGGGAGGGGTGGGTTCGAATCCGACGCGGAGGGCCGTAAGACACGCGGGGCTTAGGAATGACCTCAATTGAGAGACGCGTCGATGTCACGTCCCGGTTTGAAGCCGAGTCCCGGGGGAATGCGTACCTATAACGCCCACCCCCCGATTCGCCCTCGCTCGCGGAACGGCCTCTCCCCATTATCGCAGCCTCCCCCGGTGTTTCGGAAACGAACAATGCGGGGATCGACTGACCGCGATCATATTATAGTATGGGCCTTATCAGGTGTAAAGTACGAGTAATGGAGAATGCTTAGTTTTATTGTACATCATTTGCTTATTGTGTTCCTTCCCTTGTCTTATCCGCATCAGTGTTTTCTATCTATTACATGCCAATCCTGATAAATTGCTAGAAATTTTGAGTTTTGTGCAATAGTACATTACAAAACGAGTCGAGAAGGTGCTATATTTTGCGCGAGTGGGATTATAACCTACGAGCCGCAAAATGAAACTTTCCGAGTGGTTGTGTACACTATTTTCCCGACGACCAAAATTAATGAATGAATTAACAATAAAAATAATAATTGAAACAATTTGAAATCGATTTTCATGCTAAGATTTACTGAAATTTTGGACCTGTGTGGTAATGAAATCATCAGATCCATTACGTAACAGTTTCAATTTTTATGAAAAGTGAAAAGCTGAATAAAATGTGGAATGAAATAGTAATTTTCATATTGTTAAAGGAAATTTCACACCTGAAACACTAAGGCGAGGTTTATCAATGCCCAGTTAACATTTAACTGGAAGTTAAATTTCTAGGTTTCCTTTGTTATAACAATCAAAATCAACAAATTTAACTGTCAGCTAAAAGATAACTGAGCATTGATAAACCACCCCTGAGAACGATACTCAAGTCCTGGAACTAGTTTTGAGTGAAGGTACCATTTTAAAATTTTGTTTACCAGTTTCAGTATTTTTTTTTTGCATTTCAGCAACTTAAATCATGAAAATTCCGTGCCTAAGTATGTATACATATGCCCCCAGTACTCTACGTGATAACATAAAAGCATAAAATAATCCATTTCAAAAATGTTATGCAACTTCTCTATTGAAGGTCCTGTAACGACTTAATCCGGATATCGCTCTGAAATCTGGTGTTGATGATGACGATTCCGGGGCGTACTCGACTTTTCCCTGTTATGTCGGTGATTAAACGGGCCCCGTAATGTTTCACAATAATGAAAGCCGCAAGATTATTGGTCGGCGTGAGCGCGGAGCCACTTCGGGCCCCCCGGATTAGCCCTGATGCGAATATTAAACATATTTACTTGTTAACAGGTCCACAAACGCAATACAATATTGTTTAATTAGAGACGGACAAACGGCCTCCGCCCGGCTTCCGCGTTATATCCGCCGACTCCGGGAAGCCAATTTCAATAAAAAATAAAATACGGCCTTATGGGGCCCCCGCAGTTGCCACCGGATGGCTAATTTCACCCCGGTGACCTCGTCGCACTTTTTAACGGCATAATAAGGGCCGTTTTCGCGCCGCTTTCGGATCTCGCCGAATCGATAAAAATCTAATGGAATTTGATACGGGAGGTCCATCAAACGGCATTCAATGACAACTTTTTCGTAAAAAATACATGGTCTTCGGAAAAAACTCAAAAATCGTTTTTTTTTGTTTAAATTATAACAGTTTTTGTGGACCATTTCGGATTTTAAAATTGTAAAACAAGTTGATTTCTGTTATGTTATCTATGATACATATAAAACCAACAGGGGACAGGCAGATTTGGAGTAGAAATTGCTGAAAACTAAAATTAGTAGTTTTATTTAGGTAATACGAATGGAAAAAAGTGTAAGTACAATTTCGCGAAATCTCACGATTCCCTCTCAAATTTTTTGCTATTCGAAAATATACCACATGCTCGTGAAATCAACAACTTTCGCTACCATATGTAGGTGAAATGACTTACTATTTTTCTCTATTATTGGTACCAGGTGGAATCAGTAGATCTTCTAATTTTTTGAGCCTTGTTTCGGATGCATGGTCCTTTTATCATTTACAGAAATGCGACGTGCTGAAAGTAATTCAAATTCTGGAATTCGCGGTTAAAACCTCGATTAAAATTACAGGCGTCGCCCTCAAGTATAACAGCGCGGTAGGTGAAACTGGATCGATGGCGATTTAATGATGATTCCTGCGATTGTGACCATAACACGTCGATGCGGATGGCGAATAACGCGAAGTGCTGCAGAAACTCTCCACATCAGCAGAGTCGAGTTCGCATTCCGCACCATAAAAGCCATAAACTAATCAAAGTGCATGATGAATCACGCTACATAAATAAAGTAAATGGCGTTTGCAATTGGCGTGAGTTATTATTCCATCTCTCACAGCAGCAACTATATCAAAATGGATAGGTTTGGTG
Organism: Salpingus planirostris; assembly: GCA_949788335.1. Classification (NCBI taxonomy): domain Eukaryota; kingdom Metazoa; phylum Arthropoda; class Insecta; order Coleoptera; family Salpingidae; genus Salpingus; species Salpingus planirostris. Next base: position 3,645,872 of record OX460922.1, read on the forward strand.
CGTTCGCATTAAACAGCCCGTGCATGATGCCGCCATCATTATAATCACCGTTATTATCATCGGGGGCGTTTTTAATTCTCCCACGGCGCGATTTATCCGCCGCGCGGCCAGCGGCGCCGCGCCGCTTCCCGAAGGATAACGACCCCTAAGTGCCGGGACGCACAGGATACACGCAGAGGACCGTGTGGCCTAATGGATAAGGCGTCGGACTTCGGATCCGAAGATTGCAGGTTCAAGTCCTGTCACGGTCGCATGTTTTTTTCGCCCCATTTCTTCAGGATTTCGAAACCAAGCAAATATAAACTCTAGTTCGATAAAGTTTTCCTCCCTTGGAGAAGTGGGCTGAATTGTGGGGGGATCTGTGCGTTAATGCGGCGTCCGTGCGGGCCGCCGTAAGCTTTTGCACAATGCCCATAAGGTGGCCGACTCTACGGCGTCCAGAGTATTCAGTAAATACCTCCCTTAACCTGTTATATAGAGAGGGAGACCCCGACTTTGTGTCCGGCACAAAGCGCCAGTGTTACCTCCGGAAATTTATTATCGGGAGAGTCCGGGAGACCCGGGTCTGATACTCGCGTCCCCTTTTTCTCCGCAAATTGTCGACCGGCGGTAATCCGGTCCTGGACCGAAGTGATGTTTATATCGCGCGTTCTGCAGGATTTCGCGACGGGTCGCGATATTACGATTGCGGTTATAAACGTGTACCGGCGTCCATATTAAAGAGTCGAAATTAAATCTGAGATATTCGGGGTATTAGCGAAGGTCCTGGCGGCGCACACACGGCGGGCAGTAAAAGTGATTTGTGACGGTAGAAAGCCTCCGCATTGCAAATCCTGTCCTATTCTTCTCTGGTCGTTCTGCGGGATTAACCGATTCCAATTATTATTCCGTACGTCCCGATATAATTAAAACAACGAGGACGAGAGGATGCCCCTTTGCGACAAAAAGGGGACCAAAAACACGCGACCTGGAACACTCGAAACCCACTCTGCCCTACACCGTGTCTCGGGAAAAAAGCGCCACAACCCTTGTACGCTGTTCGACCCCATTAAAATATCACAGGAATCGAAAAAGTGCAAGTATCATTTTTTCGTCCACAATCGGGAAACTCTTCAGACGAAAGTGATAGATGTATGTAGCAAAGACGCAAACTTTTTTGTAGAATATGTTCAATAATTCTATTCACGACCACTTCAGAAAAGGAGTCTTTTTTCTTCAGATAATACAAACGAAAGTTGTTCTCTTCGTCCCGGCGGGAAGTGATGGACATCATAACATTATAACATCATAATGATTACTCAATTCCTTTAACACATTTTAGATTTCAATTATTTGAGCTTTTTCTTTATTGATAGGTTATGGCAAATTGGTGCTTTTATGTAAACCTATACATTTCTTCTCGAAATTTCACTTTGTTCGGTTTGTGTATACCCAATTAAGAAATTACTCTTCTGAAACTAACAAAATCTTATTATTTGAGTACATCGAGGTACATTTTCCTTTGTGCATGCAGCATGCCAGATATTCTGGAATCAGCGAATCTGAAAGTTATGAGAAAACCGGTTTTCAAAATGCTATTAAAAAATACATCGTTCTTTGGCGAAAAGAGAAGGACCTCAGATTTCATATCCGCAGCTGTCATTATTGAACTGCATTTGACATTTTCTTTAGAAATGTAAACTTCTCATCCTTGGTATTTCAATTAGTTACTATTTCCCATTTAATTTGTTTACCTTTTCTATTATTATTGTCTAAAGCGGATTAAATTTTGCTAAAATTTTTGGCACTGAAAATATTCAAGAAACATTAGCAGGGAAAATTAGAATACTCATACAAAGAATGTCTACCTTTTTGATGTTACTCCCTAAACATCATTCTTTCGACTTTCGTAATATTATTCTTGGGCCATATCTCGAACATTCGGCTGTCGCATTTTCCCGGCCCCAATGCACGAAATGCACGTAGCAGGGGATGATTTCTTGCCCGATCAAAAATCCATCACGACGGCAGAGAGGGCAGCGCGAAGTTCGGAAGTTATTTTGAGAGTTGATGGGTCATATTTCAGCATCTCTGCGTCGCGATTTCATTATTAATCATTGATTTATCGAGATGTGCCTTAAAAAGTTCATCGCTCGAAACTTTAACTTATGTGTGTTTCCGCTGAAATATGCCCAGGACGGGTGACGCACGCGGAGACGGAGTGCTTCCGGTTCCGGGGGCGCCCTCCAACCTCCGACGGCCCGGAAAAAATATCGACGACGCATGTGAGACGTTTTGGCAACCGGCTTCGCGCCCGTGGCCGGGCCGGGTTAACACGAAAACGATCGGGGCCGCCGCCCCTCGAGCCCTTATTTCGCCCCGCGCGGGGGATTCACCGTTACTTTACGGCCTCACGTTATATCGCGGCCGGTCCGAGATATACTTCCGCTCCGATGTCCCCGTAATGCCGACGGGGGACCGCCGCCGCGCCGCCTCCCGATTATTGTGCCCGCCGGCGAGTATGGGAAAGTACGGCACCTGTGGGAATCCCCCGTTCCTGTCACTTTGCGCTGACCGCTCCCTCTAAGCTCCGAAGAACGAATTCTGTTTGCATTATATATTTTACGTGAGTCTCGCGATCATGTTCCGAAATAAAGTCGACCAGGTTATGGGACTCGCTCGACAAAGCCAAACGTAAACGATTTCTACAGTATGTCCCGGAAGGACTTTACCAGAAAAAAATATTCTCCAGAAAAATTCACTGCTACTAATTGCTTTCAAACTGCTGAGACGTCCCAGTTTTCAACTAAAAGTCGAATAAAAATACAACCGTTATAGGGTACTGTTGTAACATTCTGAAATTGAGCAGAAGTTTTTATAACAAGTCCTGTGTTCCCTGGCAAATCGAAAAAGTAGATTACACAATGTGTATTGTACCACAAGGCGTCAGCCGAGTGGTTGTGTACACTATTTTTCCGGCGACTACATTATGGACCCGTGCGGTAATGAATTCACCAAGTTTTCAAGTTACGTAATGACATCCCTAGATTCATAATGCGACAGTTTCGAAATGAGTGACTTTCCGCCACCTCGATTTTTATAAAAATTGACATCTTACAATGTGGGCGTCAGGAAATAATTTTTTTTCATCTTCGATTCGGGGACATGCTGTATACTGCAAATTGCAATAATATCATGATGATAATTAATAATAAATGAAAATGCGCTCGCTATTTATATTTGTCTGATGCCCTGTGCAATGATTTCGTTTTATCAACGAAAGCGTAAGGTCAGAGATAATGACTTTATTGAAACGTATTACTCGGTAAGTAGGTAGTGCAAAATCGTGTTGAAATCATGTCGTGAAAATAATATTCCGTAATAATAAGGTGGGTAAAATTTTTATTATACTTTTATAAATCTAATTCTAGCGTAGGTGGATAATGGAGGGGGCGGAAAGTGACTCGAATGAAAATCTCCGGATCGTTTGGATTTTCACCGGGACTTTATCCACAATTTCCTCGATTTTCGCTTTGGTAGTATTAGCCCTTAAAAATAATTTTTTCAGAAACTTCAATGTGACGAATCAGATAATCCTCAACACGAATTTGATACAAATTATCATCTCGGTGTACTCAATTTTTTTGAAAAATATCAATCTTTTCGGGGGCACACTACAATTTGGCTTACAATTAGTGTACGTTTTAATTTTGATCGGAGTTCTCGAGTGTTTATTGATGTTATCGTACTGTGATACGTATATTATGATGTCTGACAATGAAGATAAACAAATTTGGAATTATATCCACAAATGTTCAATTTCGATGATCTATTTTTTCCTGGTTTTCACGGTGTTGGTACCGTCGATAATTTTTCCGGAACGACCGATAGATCCTCGAAATATTTCAGCCCTAGTGGTCCTGTGGTACTTTTTAGTGTTATTCTTAGGAATCTTAGTAAATATTAGAAATCTTGCTTACAAAGAAAATCTAGTACTACCTAACGTAAACTCTATGGGACTAATACCGATTTGTTATTGGTGTTTTAATATTTACTATCCGCTTAATGAGCTTAATTTAAGTTTGTGTTTAATCAGTGTATTGTTGAGCCCTATCGTGAACACGCTGTATCTAGTTTATAACTTAAAATTAGGTGAAGAGACGAAATAAAAATTGGTTCCTCTAGTTCGTGTATCACCGGTTCGTCCCTCCCGTTTCATGAATAAGTGATTCTATTAACGTGGCATCATCAAAGCCCCGGGTTAGGACGGGGCGAGACGCGTTTACGGCCGAAACTCCGGAACGCTTCTCCGAGATGCGATTCTCTATTCACTGAGCGGTAATTGTAATAAAACTTGACAATAGTAGCTGGCGGTAAGTCACTTGCAATAATTCTGTTTGTAAGTCTGCCGGCACAGAGGTGACCGCAGCTGTCCGGTTTTCATCCGGGCTTCCACATCAAAGGCCCCGGCGGCGGCGGCTTAACTCTCCTCTCTGCATGTCTACGTGTGTACTGCATTACGTTTCCCCGCGCACCTACACGTGACGGGTCTGAGCTTTCCGGGCGCCGACACAAAGCCAAAGTGTCCCCGGAACTTTGCGTACGCCGGATTACCGCGCCGGATTCGACCCGGAGCGGCGCGATCGCCGATCCGTCCCGCGGCGGTTCCGCGGGCGGCGGCGACGCCGCGACGTCCACCGGGGGCGGCGGGCGGGGGCCGAAGGTGGTCCTCCGGGGGATCTGTAGATAGCGTTGTATATGAGGTCCGTTAGACTGGACATAGTTTAAGCCGTCCCATAAACAAGGGGCTATCTGGGCATCAGTCGGGAACAGTTCCAGCCTCGCGCCGCCCCCGATCCCCGAGGTAAACATCGTAACTTGCCCCTATCATTCCGCTACACCGCCGATATTACCGGATTGAACGAGCCAGCGCCGGAAAAACCGGCCGGGGAAAATTCGAATAACATTATGCGCATCCGGTATTATTATTAGCGAGGACGCGTCGTCATTCCTCTAATTGCCTCTAATGTCATTCAGTGGTAACTGAAAAGCCTAAAAGTGCGCCCGTAATATGATGAACTCTGTGAGTATAGTAATGTATGTCACCATCGATGAGGAAACTTATTTTTTCTTCAGAGTCTAGAAAATATCACGGCGCATAAGGATGGTGACACGTTACCCTGGAAGATGTTCTCCGTTTTCGTGATTCTGGAAAGTGTCGTCTCTTTCATCACCTCCTCTTTCGTATTTTATATCGCAATTAGATATAAATTATGGAAGGATTCACAGAATTTACTCATTTTAAGTTTATTATCGTTTCAGACGTTTTCGCTCCTCTCTGTGTCACTTTTTCTCTGTGTCGTTGTCCCAAACGTTCAATCGATTAACGATATTTATCAAAATAATTTCGCGCTTACCTTGATTGCAGTGTTTTTCTCATCTCAGATTTCGGAAATGTTCGTGTGTGCTTATTTATATTTGGATTGGATCGTGATTGCGCTTTTTCTACTAGTGAAAAATAAGTTATACTTTAGTTTTTGTGTATTTTTGATATTGAACCAATCTCTGTTTGTAATTGTTATGACAATCGTCGCTTTGTTTTACCCACATAGCCCGCATATGAAATATTATCTGTACAGCGCTCTTTACCCGATGATTTATCTAATAATTGCGGGCGTAATTCTAGTTATGTCAGTAATTTTTAATGTTACGTTTTATTTATTAACAGGGACATCTAATTATAAGTGTTACGGTTTAGTAGCGGCGAATATTTCAGTTATTTGTAACGTTTCTTTTGCGTTTTTGTTGGGATTTCATAATGAAAATGTCTTGGTGATTATTATTAGTTTAGTGCTTTTGCCGAGTCCTTTTTATATTTTCCTTTATTTGTATTGCACCGTTCACGATTTCAAGTGCAGACTAATAAATTTCTAGCGCTTTTAATAAATCCCCGGCTTTATTAGCGCCGTAACGGCGCATCCACCATAACAATAATTATTCGACTTTACACTTTTATTGCGACGAGACGGAAATTTGCGAGTTCTTCTCTCGCGGGGCCGAATCAGTCGAATCGGTCGGATTTTATCAGGGCCCTCCTCCTAATAGCCCCGAGAGCGCGGATCTCCGGATTCATTTCAATAATATGAATAAATATAAGGTGAATCCGGGCTCATTCTAATGAGCGCCAGTTAGTGTCGCCTCCCTGAGTCACGACGCAATTTAAACAATTTGTGACTCGAAATAACATTAAAATCTGTCGCGGGAAAAACGTAAATCAGGCTTTGCATCCAGTTGTTCCTCACCGCCAGCCATTACGGCGCTTCTCCTTCTTCGCGACGGATTTCACTTAACGACCCGCGGCCCCCGGAGGCTCTTCGGGCGGGGGCGGACGAGTCCGGCCCTGGCGGCAAAGTCCCGTAATTGCTTATTTGCCGTGAAGGTGGAGGTGCCGCCGACGCCGGCCGGCCGTAAATATGTGATGTCCCGTAATATCATGTGCCGGCTGGCCCAAATTGTTACGAATGGCCGGCGGGCGGCGCCGGCCCTCCGCCGAACGGACGGTTCGCGGCCACTGCGACGACCGGGCGGAATTGCTCGACGAATTATTTCACGGGGCGTCGTTCGTTCCGGTGCGGAAAACGGACCGACGCCCGCCATGGCCGTTAACGGCCGGCCAGCTCGACCGCTTCTAATTACTACATAAATATGACGGCCCCCGGATTCCCCGGACCCTCCGCGGCCCTCTTGAATCCGGGCGGGTGTCGGGAGGAGAGGGCGCATCGAGGACGATTTCGATTGTGAATATAAGTGTGGTGCGGAGGAGGAAAGTTTGGGCGAATTGTAAAAGTTATATACGGGGTGTTCCTGAAGGAAACGCGTCGAGCGAGATGTGTCTCACTTATTTGCCCTGGAGAAACGATGTACGGAAATCGATACAGTTGGGTTTAAAAAAGAAGCAAAAATTACGCATTTTTGAGTGACTTTTGTTTTGGTTAATTTTTGATGGATTTTTGTTATCGACGATAAAAAAACAATACAATTGAACAATAAAACGGTTTCATTGCTTGATTCCCAGATCATAAGCTGATCACTAATCACTTGTAAAAAAGTTGCCACACTTCCTGGGAGTTCATAAAATTCAACAGAAATTTTCAAAATTCAAGAAATTTGTCATGTCAATTTCTGGAAATTTGCAATAATTTATAATTTACTGGAAATTTGAAACATGGTGTTTTAAACATTAATTTGTTAATTTCTTCCAAAATTCGCTAAATTTGACAAATTTGCTAGCAATCTACAGAAAAAAATCGTCACATTTCCTAGAAATACCGGGAATACCCAAGAAATTTCCATAATTTAGTCAAAAAATCATTCAATGATTTGCACAAAAGTTGCCCAATCTCAAATTTTATACATATAGGGAGCGTGCACGCATAACCTCAAAGCCTAAAACAATTGAAGTCTGGGGGTTAAATAACAGTTGCTAACTAAAACCGGCAACATTGAAAAGTAAAAAATATTTGTCAGTTCTTCAGCGGGAATTTAAATTCAACAGTTTTTCGGATTTTTTTTATGAATTACACGCAAGTTTCAACTGCTTTCCGTTTTCTTATATATTTTTTAAGGTAAGCGTATAAAATTGTTGCTAAAACGATATAAAATAACAGTTATAATATCACATTACACCGATCATTACACAAATTTCTTGAAGTTCAGTTGTATCTCCGATTTTTTCACCTTTTGCTTGTTTTCTGCTTTTATCTTCAAAATGCCGGACTAGTGCCTTGTCTTTGGATAGTTTTTAAAGAAAATAAGCTAAAAAATTGGACAAAAAAATCTCCCATATAAAACCGCCAAAAATTAGGTTAAATAACTGCCAAATAAAAATGCCACACAGCTATCCAGCGTTGCCAATTACATAGCAACTATCTTAGAAACGCTTGTTTAACCCCCAGACTTCAATTGTTTTAGACTTTTAGGTTATGCGTGCACCCTCCCTATTGTTGTAGACTTTTGTGAATTTCTCGTCAAACTGTCTAAATTTGTCAAACATTTTTCAAACTAGCTAGAAACTCAAAAAACCGCTAAAAATTCTTCAAATTACTTCGTCTAAATTCAATAAATTTTCTCTTTCGCCAAATTTTTCCAAGGATTTTAGTGCTTTTCTCACAAAATAATTGCCTAAATTTGCAAAACATTTCTGAAATTTATTAGAAACTCAAAAATAAATTCTTCAAATTATTCTATATTCTATTTTTCCTGTGGAGAAATCCTGCCGAAGTTTTCCGGGTTTTTCATTGATTTCAATGATTTCAATGATTCAATGACATTTGATTGGTCGAAGGTGTCGAAGAAAAAAATACAGTTAAATTCAATAAAATCCCGGTTTATCCAAATCTGTCACATATTCTAATCTTAAGTAGGGTTGATCATCACTTTTGCACAAATTTAATTAGCCAAAAAATTCTCAAATTTCCTAGAAGTTCTCCAAATAATTCACTCTAAATTCAATAAATCTCCAGTTTCCAAATCAGACAGACTATCATACCTAATATGCAACAAATTAGCAACAGATTCATCAAATTTTTTGAAAATTTCTTCAAAAATACAGATTTTCCACGCGGAACTTATGGAACTTAGTAAATTGGCTACTTTTCTATTCTCTTTCAAAACCCCCGTTGCGAAATTTTTTTTCTCTTTCAAAACCCCCGTTGCGAAATTTTTTGAGGTCATAACGTAAATCATCTAAACACATCGTAGTTGGTGCATCTTTTGTCAGACACTCCGTATAATAGAAAATTAAACACTCTTAGGTATGAAAGCGAATAAGGAACCAACGAACAACGAAAGTTAAGTTTGTCCATAAATTTGATTTGAACAGGCGGCCAAAGTAAAACCGGTTCGGTTTCATCGGAAAGGGCGCCCGCTTGCGTTAGTACATAAGGAGAGAGCGAGAGCCCCATTGATGCAATTAAACATGATTTGTTCGGGGGGGCTCATTTGCAGAACGGCCCTGAAACAATCCGAAGATGACGAATGGCCGTTGCCGGAACAAAGACGCTTATCTGAGCGATTGTTAACTCTGCATGGACCGGCCCGGACCGGCGGCGGGTTGAAGTGAGAACGATTTCGGATTTCGCCGCCACCACCGCCGTCCCCTCGGTCGGGTTGTGCCGTTCGGGGGGCGGGAGGAGAGTTATTATTCAACTTTTGCTCCGAATCTATGCGCCATTGATTTTTAAGATTATTGTTTTCGGATGATGAATAATACCGGGCTGAGTGCTTTGCGATTTAGAACGGAAATCACCCCAAATAATGCCTAAATATTTCCCTTATTTGACTTTTTCGCACGTCCTTGGTGCGACAATATTGAAAAATTTGCGATTCATTGAATTCGGCTAGCTAAATTTACAGTCAATTTGGCCCACTTCCTAAAAAGCTTCAATTAATTTTTTACAAATTTCACATACTTAAATTCCTAAATTTGATAGACATTTGTGAATTTTCCCAAACTTTCTAGAAAATTTCCGAGTTCACCAAATTTTGGACATTTTCTGAAGTTTCACTAAATTCATCATCAGAACTTTCAGAATAAATGTCCCGAATTTGCAGATCGCTTTATTCGCGTTTTGTTGATTTCTTTTATACTGTCGCGAGGGTGTATGCCGAAGGGCAGAGGGGTGAAGGAAATTTTATCTTCGTCTGCGCCCGGGTAAAAATGTGACCGTTAATAAAATTTAATGGCACTTAGTTGCGTTTTAAGGCAAGAAAAATGTAAATGAGAGAAAAATGCATCATAAATAATCAGCACCTTCCTGTTTTCCGTGTATACGCCGTCGTTATTTATTCCCTTAAATGTATTAAGCCGAGTTTCGTATAAGAATTCGCAAACAATTGGTCTCGTCTCTACTCCGAGGAAATCTTTCTCGAATTTCCCTTGATGTAAATAAAAGTTGTCATTTTCTTGCGCGCACAAACTGAAATTATGATTTTCGGCCGTGGCGCGCCCTCCCTCTCCCACCCCCTCGCTCCGGCCCCCCTTTATGCGCGTGTACGCGAACCGGATTATGTAAGTAGAGAAATTCCGGAGACACCGGAATAAAAGAGAGGGCCGACTAATAATGTAACGTTCCCGGAAGAAATCTAGCTCGGTTAAAAATCGATTTTTTTTCTGCGAGCGAACGGCGACGGGCAAATTGAATCAATTTCGGCCGATCTGAGCCGATCAATGGCGTCCGTTATTTCTCTCAAGTCTGGATGTTGTGTACTATAAGAGAGTCAATTTTGCAAAGAATGCGCCAGAGGCGATTTGTCTGCTTCAATGGCACACGATCGGCGACATCTGCCAAACTGATTGAAAACAGCCAGTCCGAGACATCACCCGTTAAAAAGGCACCCCCGATGCGACTCGCCCCTTCTATTAATAAAATAACGTGAAAATTAGGGCCCTTCACGGGGAAACCGGCGGGGTGATTTAACATTTTCAACATTTTTATCCGATTCGGCCCGAGCTGGAGCTTGCGAGCTTCGACCGGCTCGCCGCCGTACTTACGCGAATGAAAAGCAATAGCGAGAGACAGATCTACGGCGATCGCAAGTCGAAATGACTTGAGCAACTCTGACAGTAATGATTATTGTTTATTGGATGGCGCAAGTTGAGAAATTTGTGCGATTTCTTCGACCGGCAAACGACCGCGTCGCCGTAAAGAATAAACCCCACGCTTTAATAAAATAATAACAACCCCTTCTCGCTACGGCGACCCCCGACAAACACAAATTTAGAGCACGCCGCCACCCCCAAAAAAGCAAACGACGATAACTCTGAGATTGTCCGAGATAACCGCGTCTCGATTTTTCCAATAGTGTGATTTTTTAATTCGTTTGAAATCCGAATATTGGGTAAGTGAACTTTGAGAGCTTTACCATTTTCCACTTGTAGTTCAAAATTAATCAATTCATATGAGACGATGTCTGAAGTTGTCTGCAATTTTCTGGAAAAATTATTTACAATTAATTACAATTATCTGCAACTCTTTACAATTTTGGCCACTTGAAATTATATGAAATTGACATTGTGTGACTTGTTTTCGATTTGCAATTTTAGTGTTCACATCTTGTCTAGATATGAATTACTGTAACTAATCGATTGAATTGAGAAATCCTAAATTATAACCAGATAATAAGAGTAACGTATTCAACCAATTTGGAGATTGTTTTCTCAATTATGGAAAAAGCTAGTAGGTAAGTATGTATATCTAAATATGGAATAATTTCCATAAAAATGATTGATGATTGATGCAACGAATACAATAATTGATTATGCAAGGATTTCTGAATTAGAAATACTTAACCTTTGTGAAATCAAATCAAGGAATTTAAATGAAAACGCTTTCTTAGTTTCTTTAATTCAATTGTCTAAACTTAATTATTCTGTGGTTTTTCTATACGAATAAAATCATGAATTGAAATGCAATTTCAATGGAAAACAATTTTATTGGCTTGACCCCATAATTTTATTATTTCATTCTTACAGTAAAGTTATAAGTTAAATTTTTTATGAACTAGCTGAAAAACTCCGATGCTTCTGAGGGATTTGTGTTATTTTCATGATTAGCTACTGATAATGAGAATTTCCAGCTTCACTATTTTTGCAGAAATTTGATTCCAAAAACAGCATTTTTCGACGCAATGCCCTAATGATTATTATAACGATAATGATAATCTATCGGAATGCGAGGGTTGATGGCGTTATTATTGTGAACATTTGGAAATACCTCTTACGCTGTATAGTTCCTGCAACAGTTGCTAAGTGGCTCCTAAGATTGTAGGAACTATTTGCGGGGCTATAATTGCCAATAGAGCGGTGAAATATCGAAAGCCTAAGCGATGGTAATTGTTTCTCCTCACTACATACATGGCTATAAACACTATTATTGCCAGAAGGCGCGTAACCCACCGTTTTAAGCTATTGTTACGGGATGACACATGATCTACACACAGCGAAAGCCGAAACCCCTTCAAGGAAACTACCCAAACGCCATTGTTCCCCGCCTAATTGCCCGCAGAAATCGAATCGGCCCTTAGAACAAAAATCCAACTATAATTCACCAATAAATTTCGTCCGAGTACTTATTATAGAGCGAATATTTATATGGTGGGTCGTTAACGAATTTAAAATAAATAATGCGCGTAAAAGCTTTTAGATGGGGTTTTTGTTCTTTAATGGTCCGGCGGTTTGGGCTAATCGCGTTACGGCCCCGGTGCCCATACTTTCGGGCCGGAATGCATTTTAATTGACGACAAGTCTGCACACACGCACCCCGGAATCCCCGGATAAACGGTGCGCCCTTAATCGGTTTAGGCGAAACGTCGGCGCCGGTCAAGGGGCCGCGTCCGTCTCGTTCGATATGCGGCAGGGCGACCTCTCTCTGCCGGAGTAATCTGACTAAATTAACGGGGCGGCGCGGCGAGACGGGCGTTTTTCCTTCCGGGTCGCGTGACGTCCTTCCGGTCGCGTCCGACGTGTTCGCAGTCGCGCGTAATTTGATTCGCGCGACCGTTGTCAAAACGGATGGGGCACTTGACGACGCGCGACGGCCCTAACTCGATCACTTCTCGGGGACGTCGCCCCGCGCCGCGCCGGACCTTTCCGCCCCCGAAAACTCGCAGGGAGCGGCGATTAACCGCGCTAAAAGGTGGACCGGACGATTCGGTCGGCCTGGCGACTGCTTCGGAGCAGACGGCGCACGATGCGCAAAATTAGGCAGATTTTTCAATCGAAATTGAAAAATTACGCAGTGGTATAAAAGGGGGGCAGTTTTGGTTATCTGAAAATAATCAGGAATTGATAAAACTTGTATAAAACAAAACGTTTCACTATTCATCATTTGAAAGTGACGACGACGTGAGGTCTACCATGGAAGAAACTTTTCCCGAAACGGGATGAGTCAAAACGATCTACTAAATCTGTCGAAATTTTACTAATTTTTGTGAATTAATTTCTAGATAGTAAAGATGTAGTAAAGCTATTCAAAGTTTGAAAAGATACGAAAAATGCAACAAACTTACATGCACGAGAAACTTTTTCCACAAGCTACAAATGGTGTTCTCTAAAAGACGAGTGCGGAAACGTCGTCTCTTCTCTATTTCTCTCTTCTTCTTCTTCTTCTCTTCTCTTCTTTATTTGTCAGACTATTCCTCTGGAGTTTTCCAAGGTTTTCATTAATTTTACTCAATTTTGAGCATTATGGTCTGTGGGGTTCGAAGGACCATTGAAACATCACCACATTTGATACTATGCAGTTTATTTCAAACTTGATGACTCGTCAATTATAACATGTGTATAATTATTGTACATTTCATGACGAATTCGTGCAGGCAACTGGTCCTTTATTTCGCGTCGAGGCGATAAGAATTAACAAAAACGTCTTATCTACAAATACCTATATAAATTTACTTGTGCGTTGTAAATATACGCAAATAAATCGGACAACAAATACAAATACTCATCAATACATAACAATGATCAAACGCGTTAAAAAATAGACTAATATTCAAAACTGTTGAAGACTCAACATGATCCCCCCCTTGAAGCGACCTAGACTTCAATAGTCAAACACAAATTATAACATAAAATCTTACACAAAAGATATACATTTAAAATGATTAAATACCATTTTGCGTCATGTATCAGGAAATCAAAGCAATCATTAAGAACCTGAAATCAAACAAAGTGAACAGATTATATGTCCATCACTTCTATAATATTCCTATTCTAACGGAAGCACCGAGACCTTTCGAACCGAGCGCTTTAGTTCACCGTTTTTAGTTTTTAATGAAACGACACGGACCACACCATCACTTCCAGGATGGAGATGTATAACTCGACCAAGAGCCCAACGCAGAGGTGGAAGATTTTCATCATGGATGAGAACCAAATCTCCAATCTTGATTGGAGCTGTCTGTACTTTCCACCTCGGTCGTTGCTGAAGTTGATGTAGATACTCAAGGCTCCAGCGTTTCCAAAAATGCTGTCGCATTTGCTCAATTCTTTGCCAACGCGAGAGTCTGTTCAGGTTTAGGGATGTCAAGTCAGGTTCGTTCTGTGCAGTCATTGCGGAACCAATCAGAAAATGACCCGGGGTGAGAGGTTCCATATCATTTGGGTCCGCGCTCAAAGAAGTTAATGGTCTTGAGTTCAAAATTGATTCAACCACTGTTAATAACGTGTACAATTCTTCATAATTAAGAATTGTATCGCCGACAACTCGTTTAATGTGTGTTTTAGTTGATTTTATTCCAGCTTCCCAGATACCGCCAAAGTTCGGGGATCTGGGTGGGATAAATTTCCAATTTATACCGTCTGTTGCTAATTCGTTGACAACCCTATTTTGGAATTGCTCTGTTTTGAATAGAATGTGGAGATCTTCAAGCTCGCGCTTTGCTCCTATAAATGTTGAAGCGTTATCTGAAAACATGTTTAAAACTTTGCCGCGGCGAGCCGTAAATCGCCTCAGAACACTCAAAAAAGCTTCCGAGGTGCAGTCGGATACGAGATCCAAATGGATAGCCTTAGTGGCAAAACAGATGAACAACACGATGTAAACCTTTGTCGTCCTTTTCCCCCTTCCGCGACCCTCCTTTATCAGAAGAGGCCCCGCGTAGTCCAACCCGCAATTTATGAAAGGGCGGGCTGGTTCGATTCTTTCAGGTGGTAGGTTACCCATCAATTGATCGTAAGAAGTAGGTTTCGTTTTAAAACACTGAATGCATTTTGAGAGAATTTGACGAATTTTTCGTCTTCCACCTAGTGGCCAATATCTTTGTCTAAGTGAAGATAGGGTCGCTTGAGGTCCCGCATGACATAGCCTTTGATGTTCGCTTCTAATTAGAAGGTCTGTTAATTTGTGAGATTTTGACAAAATTATCGGATATTTCGTTTCATAACTAACTGAAATGGCGTTACCCAATCGGCCGCCTACTCTCAAGACTCCTCCCTTATCCAAAAATGGGTTTAGCTCCACTAACTTATTTTCTTTCGGCAAAGTCTTGCCCTCAGATAGGATTTTAATTTCAGATCGAAATTCCACCCCCTGCATGAGCTTTATGAGCCACACCGACGCTTGATGATACTCAGCTGCTGAAACCGATCCAGTGATCCGATTAGTTTTATTTTTTAAATTATGAAAATATCGCAGACAATATGCCGCAATTCGAGTAAGAGTCTTCAATGATGAAGGCTTATCAAAAATATGGGAAAAGTTCCATTTTGACTTTGTGCAAATGTTGACCTGAATTCTTGTCTTACGCATTTCCGGAATTTCTGCATCTAAATTTTGTTTTTTACATACCGGCCACTCAGAAACCGACTTTGCCAGCCACTCGGGACCCAACCACCATATTTCTGCGTTTCTGAGTTCAGTGGGGGTGCACCCTCGTGATAAAATGTCCGCTGGATTTTGTTTTGTTGAAACGTGATTCCACGTTGCGTTTTTTGTTAGACTCTGAATCTCCGAAGTTCTGTTCGCAACAAATGTATTCCAATTGCTAGAATCAGCAGCCAACCATGCCAACACGA
This sequence comes from Salpingus planirostris, assembly GCA_949788335.1. Classification (NCBI taxonomy): domain Eukaryota; kingdom Metazoa; phylum Arthropoda; class Insecta; order Coleoptera; family Salpingidae; genus Salpingus; species Salpingus planirostris. The sequence continues at coordinate 3,661,428 of OX460922.1, forward strand.
TTGTGGAATCGGTCCACAAGTACTGTCTATCTAAAGGCAACTCCAATGAGTCTGACACGCACTTTGACAGTCTTGCTCCTAACAATGCGGCGCTTAATTCGAGGCGAGGAAGTGAAATCACTTTTAAAGGTGCGACTCGCGTTTTTGCGCCAATCAACCGGACTGATACCCTTCCGCTGTTATTTTGACTTCGCAAATAAACACACGCACCATATGCGTGAGTGGATGCATCTGAAAATGTGTGCAACTCGAAGCTTGATGATGATTCAATCGCAATGATCTGTCTTGGAATTTTAATCAGTTTTAAATCTGGAATGTTTATTATAAATTTGTGCCACAACCCGCTCAACTCAAGTGGAACAACCTCGTCCCATGCTAGGCTTAAAGTCCATAATTTCTGAAGAATTATCTTCGCGGTGATTAAAGTTGGCGACACCAATCCGAGAGGATCAAACAGCTGAGAAATCACAGAGAGTATTGTTCTCTTTGTGATTTTCGCTGGTGGGTCTATATTTATGGAATAGCTCAAATTATCCGACTTGCAATTCCACAGCTGACCTAAGGTCTTGTTGTCTTTGTCAAAGTTTAATATTATTTCGCTGTCATCGCAGACCTTTGGCAAGACTGCTGGACTGTTTGACGCCCATTTTTTCAATTCGAACCCGCCCCGTTTCAAAGCTGCAGTTAACTGTTCGCGTAAGACGATTGCTTGTTCCTCGGTGTGTGTACCGGTCAACAAGTCGTCGACATAAAAGTCCTTCAAAATTACAGGATGAGCCAATGGAAATTCATCCTTCTCATCAATCGCCAATTGCTGCAAACATTTTATAGCCAAATACGGAGACGACTTCATACCGAATGTTACCCTGGTCAAGCGATAAATTTCTATTTCGTTTGTAGATTGATTTTGCCACAAAATCCTCTGCAGATCTTGATGCTTTTCTTTAACTTTAATTTGCCTATACATTTTTTCTATATCAGCAATTAATGCAACATTGTGTGTTCTGAACCTAATCAAAATTGAAACCAAATCTTGTTGTAATTTCGGTCCGTTCAATTGAATATCATTGATGCTCACGCCAGTTGAGGACTTTGCCGATCCATCAAACACTATCCTAAGTTTTGTAGTTAGTCGGTCGTTTTTTATGACTGCATGATGTGGCAAATAAAATTCTTCATTTGTTCCTGTAACCGAATCGCGCACTAGCTCGGCGTGCCCTAGCTCTACATATTCTTGTATGACCTTCGCGTATGTTTCTCTCAAACTCTCACTCTGACGAAACCGATTTTCCAGAGACTCAAGTCGTCTCAATGCCATTGACTTTGATGACCCTAACCTTTTGGCTTGACTGCTCAACGGGATGCTCACACAAAATCTACCATCTTTGTCGCGAATATACGATTCCGAAAATTGTTCCTCGCATTGTTTTTCTTCCATTGATAAGATTCGTTTATTTTCATATTCCTCAATTTCCCAAAATTTGCTAACCTGTTGTTCCAGAGATATGTTACATGACTGAGGCGCCCGTGCCGCTTTACTTTGTTTACATGAAGGGCCTGCTACCACCCAACCAAGTTTGGTCTCGCGAAGAGATGGCTGACGTGGACCGAGAGTTATTTGTTCTGTGCCCAATATTTCCCAAAACAACTCGGAACCTATCAGGAGATCGACACTCTTACTAATGTGAAATTCGGGATCTGACAGCTCGATGCCCTGAGGGATGCAAATTTTATCTATTCTGAAACTGAATAGTGGAAGATCCTGCGTGATCTGCGGAACCACGAGACAATGCAATGAAGTCTCGAATGTCTTGTCGTAATCCGAAGATATGTTTATCCGTACGGATTTTTTGATGCGCGAAATTGCCTGTGTTATTCCAATTATCGGCACATTTGCTTGATTACAAGTTAAATTTAAAAGTTGTGTTGCGTTTGTTGTAATAAAATTGGATTGGGATCCCGAGTCCAAAAGCGCTCTCAATTTGACTACATTGCCGCAGTTATCTCGGACCCCTATTAATGCTGTGGGCAATATGACATTGTCTGCATTTGAATTTGACATGCTGACTATTGTGTTTGTTTCTACTCTTGTCTCTGTTTTCTGAGAATTTGACCCATGATCTTCGTGTAATAATGTGTTATGTCTCTTAGAACATACTTTACATTTATACGGAGACGTGCATTCGCTAACCGTGTGAAATCTAAAACAATTGCGACACATGCCAAGTTTGTCGACTTGTTTGATTCGTTCGCTAATCGGTTGTCTTAAAAACTCTTGACAATGGAACATATAATGGCCCTTTTGGCATACATGACATTTGAAGTTTGAATTTGTTGCTACATTATTAGATCTTGCGAACACCTTTTGTCTGCTGGCTGCATTGAATGGCGGCGCGGTATTGTTTCTACTACCACCCTGAACTACTGACTTGTTCGAGAAATGAATTGACTCCAAAAACTGACATTGCTTTTCTAGAAACTCCAAAAGTTGTTTCATTTCTGGCAACTCCGCTGACAATTTGCTTTGCCACTCTCTTTTTAAATAGAAATCGAGCTTTTCCGTGATAATCGGAATTAGTATTGCATCCCAGTGATCAACTTCCACCTTCAGTACTCTCAAAGCTGCGGTATTTATTATGATGTTATCGATTAAAACTCTTAAACTGGATGCACTGCCCTTGACAACTTGAGGTGAATTTATTAACGCGAATACATGTTCCTGAACTATGAGCCTTTTATTTTGAAACCTACTTGTTAACAACTTTAATGCCGAATCATAATTGGCACTTGACACCGCAAGAGACTCAATTGTGCGTAAACCCTCACCTTCCAGACATGATTTTAAATAATGAAATTTTTGACAATTGTTCAAAAGATTATTATCATTAACTAGCGTGTTGAATGTATCATGAAAACACAACCAATCGCTGTAATTTCCAGTGAATTTTGGCAATTCTAAAGGCGGCAATCTTATGGGGTTGACCAGTGATTGACTTCTAGTACTTCTGGGTTCAGGGGTCGCGGAAGTTGAAGCAGAAGTTGTCGCGGTTGGAGGCGGCGGAGTGAGAAACTCCAAAATGTCCTCGATTTTACCCTGAACTGAAAAAATACGATTCTCTACCTCGACCCGACCGGCCTTGGCTTCCCCCGACTCATCCGCAAATTCGAGTTCGAACTGAATTTCCTCAAACTCATCGGACGCTTTCTGAAGCGACCTACTGCGCGACTTGAGCTCTCCCAATTCCGTTTTTTTTGCAGTTGTGACATCGAATTCAGCAATGTATTCTTCAATTCGCTTGATTCTATCTGATAAAACCTCGCGCTGTTTTAATAGGTACGGTATGTCAGGTGTCTTTGTCGTTTTAGGTGGCATTTTGGATTTTTTTTATTATTAAAGAATGGGATGGACAGACTCACGGTTTCGTTGATCGGCTCTATTCTTATCTTATCTCGGCTTTTTGCTGTGCGACGATGGTCCGCGTCGCTCCTGATGACGCTGCGCTGCGCCCGGACTGATTTGGATGGGCTCCCGACTTCCTGTCCTGACGGAAATTTGTTTCTATTTTAACTGGGAATTGGTCCTCCAGTTAAAATTTGTATTTTGTTACGTGCCTTGTTGTCTTGACACTTTTTGTGTGTGTCTTGTTGTCTTGACACGTTGTTGTGTGTGTCTTGTTGTCTTGACACGTTGTTGTGTGTCTTGTTGTCTTGACACGTTGTTTTTGTTGCCTGCACTTGCACTAATTGGATCACCGGTGACAATTCGTTTCTTTTGCTGTGAAAGTAGCGGATTGCCGGTTGACTCCCTTTTCTTTCACTTGGACGTGGAAATCCGACTCGAAGATTGACCAATTTTGTGGGGTTCGAAGGACCATTGAAACATCACCACATTTGATACTATGCAGTTTATTTCAAACTTGATGACTCGTCAATTATAACATGTGTATAATTATTGTACATTTCATGACGAATTCGTGCAGGCAACTGGTCCTTTATTTCGCGTCGAGGCGATAAGAATTAACAAAAACGTCTTATCTACAAATACCTATATAAATTTACTTGTGCGTTGTAAATATACGCAAATAAATCGGACAACAAATACAAATACTCATCAATACATAACAATGATCAAACGCGTTAAAAAATAGACTAATATTCAAAACTGTTGAAGACTCAACATGGTCGTTTTAGGGATTCTTACTGTGGATAACCATCAAGTGAAAACTCTTTCTCTGAAAATGTTAAATGTGACACCCTGTATCAAGTAAGCGTTTGCCGACCATAGTTTATAGGACATTTTTATGTTATTTTGACGAGAAAAATCGGCCCTTGTACTTCGAGGCCACCATTTTCAGGACAGGCTGTACACCTAGGGTATTTTTCTGCTGTCTTCTTTCAGAAATTACACATGTGCATTATTCCCAACCTAAGAAGGATAGTAAATTGATGTGCCCTATAAAGGACCGTGCAAATCCACAACTAGCGCCAATTTTTAGTAAGTTTTATTAGAAATTCGTGTCACTTGAATAATCACGGCACCCAGAAATGACAATTTCATCAATTGAATTACCGAAATATGTGCAAAATTTCTGCAAAAAATCTTTAAAACGGACGCACGAAGGCGCTAAAAAAGTTATTTTCTTGATAAATAAAAAGCCAATCTGACAAATAGGCTAAAGTTGCCGATATTGTACAGGCACCTGAATCGTAGGTACTAGTGGCGTACTTATTTTCTATTAGAGAAATTCCTGGAAATAAGCTTTTCAGGAATCTTTACTATGGCTACCGATTTCCACTAGAAATTACTGCTGAATCTGTCTTGTGTTTCAGTGAATAATGAATTATGTAAGCTTCTGATGGAAATTATGGATATTTTCATATTAAAAACATCAAAAGTCTATCATTGATACCTACCTAATTGAAAAGGTAAAACTTCAAAGAATGGACTACAACATTTCTAAGAAAGTTTTTAGAATATTTGTAGGAAATAGCTGATAAAAAGCACTAGAGGGTACAAACTTCTTTAACAAGTAAGAGAGTAAAATTGGAGTATATTTTCAATATGAGTATAAATAAGTATTAGAAATCTGTATCGCATCAGACAGGCACTGTTTTACGGAATAAGGAGTTCTTTAACAAATCAACAAGATACGAAAATCTATCCTGGAAACAATGGATCATTTAGACATTGAGACTTTTCCGGATTTTGTCTTCACGCTGCTGAAGAATACTCTAGTTGAAATAATCATGATGTGACACCCTATATCTGTGCTGAGCTCCTCCTGACCTCTCTTCATGGAACTGCTAGTATCAGGGCCGGAATAGTCGTCGATAGAATATCGAATCACCGTGTATAACGTCGGATTGGAGTCTAGTTCGACGGAGATTGCTATCGCTCCGCACGGCCATGTAGCAATAATAATACGGAGATATAGCCGTGAGTTATAGGAATTTCGCAGTGTGGAGCAATAACCGCCCGGTTAATCCCCGGAGCAATTATTAAGGCGCGGGACTGCCATCAATTAGGCTAATGAGGCCGCCCCGCGCTGACGGATCCGCAGCCCACCTCCGAATCGCCGGACGTTATCCGGCGCGTCTCCGATATTCCGGGGGCGCGATCAGCCGTCGCGATACGGCACTTTTCCGGGGCGAACTCGGGTCCGGGGGTGGGTCAGAGCTGGACCCGGTTCAATTATGAGCGCGCCTAACGTGCGCGACACCCGCCGTAAAATACGGCCGAGATAACTTCAATCAAACGGTGGTGTTTCTCCACTACAAAGCCATTATTGTAATCCCGGGCCCGGCCCCTAATATGTGTACGCGGGTCTTTGATTTATACATAATATTCGGCAAAGGGCCGCCTCTCCCGGCCGAGAGAGCACCTCTCTCCGTTATTATACATGTATACTTTACAGCTTAGCAAAGGATAACGGCCATCAATTCAGGGGGCCGGTCGGATATTATAGCCGGCCGCTCCCACCCCACGCGCGCCCCGCTCAGAAACACATTCACGGAAACTGAAGGGTTTTATTATTCTTTATGGCCGGCCCGGTTAAATTGTTTCAAGCAACGCGCGTATAACAACCTGAAATATTAATCAGCCCGTAAAGCGGCCCCTAATCCGGACGCCACCCGCCCCCCCGACGACGTAATCCGGGCCGGCGGCGTTTATGCGAGTGTGTGCGGTGCCCTTTGCGGATTTTTTCCGGAGGGCCCCGTCGGAATTCCGGTCGCGTCCCCTCCGCCGTCGTATAACTCCTCATCGGGCCCCATCAGGGGCGGCATCTGTCCGTTCGGAATCAGCCATCGGGCCACCCATCCTCGTTACCTCTCTAATATCGGGCCGGGGTCCGCGCAACGGCCGCTCGTCACTCACGATAACGTCGTCGTCGCCGTCGTCCAGGAGGACGTCGTGCAGGTTAAGCACCACCTTTATTCATTGCTACGACCCCGGAGTAATTCCGGGACGGGGCCATTATTATACCACCCTATAGCGTACGCGCGCACACACACACCGGAGGAGAGGGGCCGATGGATTTCGGGTTTCGTGGCAATCGGGGTAGACGTGCCCGATAATTAAACGCAGAATAAAAAGGCGATCTATTAATTTTGGTAACGTCTACAGGGTGTCTCATAGTAGATGGGAGAATACGGCCTGATTCGGAAATGGCTTACAACGGTTGAAGGAGTGAAAGCTCCTATAAAGGACCCGAGCGCTATTGGAATTTTTGTGATTAGTATGAAAAAAATTGTTATATGGGATTTTTTTAACAACTACCTACTGTTATAATGTAATACAGGCTCAAGAAAGCAGCCAATTGATCCAAGGTCTCGGATATAGTAGAACACCGTTTATTCGTGCTAATGAAAACAAGAGCCCTTGAGGATAAAAAATTCTAATAAAATATACACTTATTTGAGTATGGAGGAAGTTTTTCGCAGTCATAGTACATAACATACTCTTAAAACGTATGTAGGTACTATCGAGTAAAGTCGTTTTCCCCATCCTCTCGCTCTAGCACAACGGGGATACCCGCGTGCTAGAGCAAGAGGATGGGGAAAACTTTTGCACTCGATAGAACATGACAACTATTTGTGAATTGAGATATTCCAGAATTAGATTGAAATATTTAAGAAGATCTGCATTTTTCTTGTGCATTTTGTTTTAAGTATCTATGTAAAACATACCTAATATGCGATTTTTTTTCAAATTTCAAATATCAATGTATAACCTAAAAAGTTATCTAGAAGTCATCGCATTTTCAGCAGAAATGCGAACACTTCACCCTAACGTGTAAATTCAGTAAGCATAATTTATAAATTGAAACGACCCCTGAAAAGACAGTTTCAGAATCGAGTTCAGAATCCACACGGTTTATCAAATAAAACGGACAGTCTAGTTTTCAAAGTTCGCAATTTTGGATTGTTTATTTAGTAATTATTGGCTTATTGGTGTTACAGCATCCAGAATAACTCACCAATTTTCAAGAGTCAAATCATCTGACGGAACAAAAATCATCAAACAATCTACAGAATTCGCTTTTAAAAAAATAATACATTTATTATTAAAAAATCAAACATGCAGAATTCTGGAAATCGGTTATTGCTTCGGTTATTGCGGTCATTGTCAAAAAGCTCCTAAATCAACCAAGATAAGATTGATTAAAGCTTTAAATAATGTGGGAAATTGGCGATTTTCGAAAAATGATCATAATCGTTATCAAATATGAAGATATTATGAAATTGAGTCGTTCAAAAGGGTTTTCAATCTCACCAAAAGTAATTGAAAATGTGTCTAAATGTGCTTTATGGTTATAATAGAACGAATTCCAGAAGCTTGAGGATTTGGAAAATGTGTTCAAAAAAGCCGTATCTTGCGAAAAATCGCAAAATGTTACGATTTTCAAACAAATTAGAGCGTTTTGTCATGTTTTCATTATTCCTGAAGATTTCATTTTCAGAAGTTTTAAATTTGACCAAAACTACCCATGAGGACCTTGTGTCACAAAAAAAATTGAGCCTTGTGTAACAGTTGGAGAACGAATCGTGAATCGTGTAACGTACTTACAATTCCGGCAACCCCAATAAAAGGCAAGTTAGCGCCTGCATGCAGTTTCAAAAGCACGTGACACTCCATAATACGTAACGTAACGTTAACAATTTGGAAATTCGCATAAAATTCCGGCGGGTTCTCTTCACTCCGGGCCGTCGCGTCGGCCGGATCGTCGAGGCGGGGGGCGGCCGGGGACGGCGAATTTGCACACACACACGTGCTGCAGACACGTGTAGAAATCACAGTCGGCCAATAAACAAGGAGCGCGGGTGCGGCCGGATAAATTGAATAACACTTGCAAATAAGCACTGCCACCATTATGATAGCGTGCGTGTTCGGATGGCGGCGGCGGGGCCGTGCGGCAAGACAGCACCCGGCAGATATATCGACGGTAGCAGCCGCGGATAACGGCGGCTCTAATTACCGGGCTCGTCCTAAATCACATATGAATATTATTGTCTTCCCTCTCTCGCTTCGTTATTTCTCCGCCATATTCGCGGCCCTCTACTGTGTGTTGTGCACGCCGGGGCGGGGGGGCGGCGCCGATTATCGTCGGGGACCGGCTGTTGCGCCGCCGTCCGCTGATATGTGACTGCATTAACGCTAATTTCACGGAAAAACCGAACGATAACCCATCGTCAACGGTAATCACCTACAGCTAATTTCCAATACAATGGGCGGGTTTATCAATGCTCAGTTATCTTTTAGCTGAAAGTTAAACTTGTTCATTTTAATTGATCTGTAACTTGGCAATTTAACTTCCAGTTGAACGTTAACTGAGCTTCGGTAAACCCCGCCTTAGTACTTTTCATTTTCAATTAGACCCGATCTTTTCATCTCTGAATATTTTCCTATTAACTACATTGAAGTTTGACTTTGCAATTCATATTAAAAGAATTAATAAAATGTTTCCTTCAAAGTTCCAATGAACTACTCTTATCTGAAGGTAATCAGATTTGAAAATACTGATCCATAGTTCGTTATTTTTGTAAATTATCTGAAAAATAAATATTTCCCTCTTATTTATCAAGAAAATTGTTCTCCCACCTTGTTTTTTATTGCATTGTTCTTTCGGATTGCCACTTACATACATCTTGAATTTATGACTGAAAAGTCGGCTAGATTTTGTGTTCGGAGTTACCCAAAATTTTCCCGGAGTCGCCCGGACTTTCCTCGGAGTCACCCGTACTTTTCCCGGAGTTGCCCGGTGTTTCCCCGAAGTTGCCAGGATTTTCCTGGAGTCACCCGAAATTTTCCCGGAGATACCTGAAGTCACATAGAGTCACCAGGAGTCTCCAGGAGCTTTCCCGAAATCACCCGGATTCCACGGAGTATCCTGGAGTTTTCATGAGTCACTTGCATGGAGTTTCTTTATCCGAGGATATACTGGTATACATTTTAAATTAATGACTGAAAATTCGGCTTGATTTTGTGTAATTTTCACATCAATTCCATCTGATATTTTCAAGTTTTCAAGTCGTTAGGTATGTACTTAGTCTGAATCAGTCAGTCGGCCTCTTTTTATAGTAATGCAGTTTCGGTTTCAGTTGAACTGAAGACAATTTGAAGATTACAACAAAAAACTCTGTTTCTTGTTTGTACAATATCGAATCACTTCGTGTAACATTCAGGTAGATTCCAATTAAATTCGGGGGCGGACTGTACTTTAAACTTCATCTTGTTCCGCACTTTATTTGCGTACAGGGTTCGAGCTTTTTCCGCTCTGAGCCGTTGGATGCGCTAAGTGGCGACATAGATCGCGGTTATTGGAATCAAGGGTGAGATAAAGAGAGCGTCTATACCTCATCTGGCTGCCGGAAAGCCCTTATTACTTTCGACTTGGCCGGGCCTCCCCCGCGGGTTCCGCGCCTTAAATTTTCGATAAACTTTCGCGCGTTACAACCGGCGAGATCCGATATCCTCGGCGTATTACAAAAATCGGATACGAATTCGGAAAATTGAAAGTAGTGGAAATCGCATAGGAGCCGGCCCGTGCGCCCATTATCTGTTGTGTTCGGATGTAACGGCGTGATAAGAGAGGTGTCTATCCGGGCGCGGATCCGACACGTCCGACGCCTATGGACTTTATATTATATCCAGTACGGAACGAGACTTTATGGCGATATCGTCGTTACCGTGGGACGCTATGGGTTTTGTTACGATACGAAACGTCAAATCTAGCGGTGATGGACAACTCGTCTACGTGTCCCGCATCCAACTGTCCTTATTCTAAATATTCAATCAATACTCTTGGGGGAAGCGACCCCTGCGTACAGGGTGTCGCGAGATTATCGTTTACCGAGTTCTAGGGTCGCCACACTGGAGAAAACTCTATAACGTTTGTTTTAGTTGGGGTTTTTAGGGCTCATCCCGAACCGCAAACAAAGGCGGAAGGGGAACTCCAAAGATGTATTCATGCAGATTCAAAATTATTCCATTTTATTATTGTGAAATCGGCCCTGCAATATGTGCCTCCCTTATATCTGCACTAACATGATAGGTTCATTAGAATAAGTTGATTTCGAGGCTTCCCTAGTTGTACTGTTAACTTTATCTCTAGAAAATCTTGAATTTGTATAAGAAAAATATATAATAAAGTGGCAACCATTTGAACAAAGGTCCTAGTTTTATGTTTCTAGTTTTCTACGGTGCGATCGAGAAAATTTCACATAAGGAGAGGCTATGACTATCATTCTGTCTCATCTGAAAACTACTAAAAGGGTAGAGAGAGAATGATAGTCACAGTATCCCCTCAATGTGAATTTTCTTGATCGCTCTGTAGTATAATAATAATGAAAATCAACATACTTTTCTGCTGGACAACTTTAATTGGAAACTGAATAACCGGGTATAAAAGTAATACAAACGTTTTTTAGATTTGACCGCTTAAGTCCAAAGGACTTGATTTTGTACTGATGAAAATACTTTCAGGAATCTCTGGTTTTTATTCTTAATTTGCTAATAATTCTTCCCCATTTTCTGCACATGCGCGACTGTGTGATATCTTTTTTTCAAAAGTTTCTTTTCTTACTACACAAATGGTGTCCAATTTAATACATTTTACTGTATATTAAGATTTTTTCTATTTACCTATTTATTATAGGTATAACTTTTTCGCATGAATTGCCAGATTTGATATAAGGGAGTAAAACGTTTAGTAAAAAATTTTCATGAAAAGGAAACTTTAAAAATCGTGGAACATAGGTATCTAACACAATCAGAGCTGCGAAAAGATGAGATAAAGTAATACTATAAGGAAATTTAGAAGGCAGAAACACAAAATTCTAGTGCAATTAATCATAATTAAATCTCAAAATCTATAACGAGGATATATTTTTGGTAAAATTTATCAAAAGATGTTTCGTTTTTGGTCATTTTTACTTTCCCTTCGTATCCTATATTCTTGTCTAATTGAGGAGTTCACCACCTGGAAATTTTACTGAAGAGGAACTAGGAAATTTCAGGAGTTTGGCGAGCTCCTAGCGAATTTGGGGATTTTCGGACCAAAATTTGACAAACGTACCGAATTCCCGACAAATTTTGTAATTTTCTGGCAAATTTGGCGAATGCAGCAAATGACAAATTTGATGTAGGTACACGATTTTCACCAATGTCTAATCATCAATCTTTTGACAAAAAAAAATTCAACCCAAAGCCGAAATAATGGTAAGTTCGGAAAACACCCTGTAAGTACTCGGCGCGAAATAACCCCCCCTCATTCCGGAACGAACCGAACAAAGGAAGCGAAAACTTGATAAAACATCGCCGTTTTCGAGAGGCCATCGAGTTTCGGCCGGTGATTGCGCCATGCAGATCCGGCGTGTGTGTGCGGTCCGGGGCGCCCGGAATCGCCCACTATCGCCGCCGGGACGCTCCGCGTGCCCGTAATCAGGGGCCGTAACGAGCGTCCGGCGAGTTCGGGCGCGGGCGGCACCATCTGCACGAGCCGTCTTGTGTTTATGGCCTGTCCGACACCGGTATTAACACATCCAATAACCGCCGGACAAGACATTACGCCCCGATATGAATGACGTGACCGGCCGCAGCCCCCCACCCCCGCCATCGTCCGGGGGGTGGGTTCCGCCTTTCGCAGGAGAAAGGGCGCGTTCCGGCAATCAGCGATAAATTAGTCGCGATCGTCTCGCGCGCACAAAGGCGGTATATTAAGATAGCGATCCGGGGTGGATGTCGTTATCGGCGGTCCACATACTCGGTGCGTGTGCGCCCCCCTAATGGAATCATTCCCGGGGCCGGTCCCCCGAAGGTGGCTGCGTCGGGCGCGTACGCCCGATCTAGATGCGGACGGCGCGGCGCACATAAATCCGCCCTTTAATTACCCCCCAGCTGTCAAATCGGACGATCTGACGGTTTTATGACAATTTATTGGCGGATCCGAAGGAGGGTCCCGCCACCGGCGCCCCGGTAATGTCACCCTGACTGACGGACAACTATGCATTCAAATGGCGTGTTTTACCCGAGAGCGTCGCGACGCCCCGGACCCCTCGCCGCCCTCCGAACCACCGACAAACGCTCTCTCTCTCGTTCCCCTCGGTCTACGGGGTGACCCAGGGTAGAAACGGCGATCGCGATGTTTCGCTGATCCTGACTTCTTTGTCACAGGAATAGGCGGGAAAACTGCGAAAATTTAAGTCGATTTAAGTATATGTATAACAAAAATTGTAAACGTATGTACAGGGTAGGTTAAAGTCGTAGAAATCATATTGGTTGCTTGAAAATTGTGAGCAATTAAGTGAACTAAATTCTTCTAAAGCGGAGGCTATGGACATCATTCTACACTTGCGAGCAAAAAAATCGGCCCACCTAAATTTTTAGTGAAATTCAAAGTGTGGTAACTTCTGATCGAAAAGAGTAATTCCAAAAAACTTGGCATCCCTGGATAGCTACATTCTTGGGCTATCACCCGCCAGACGCTGTGTTTTATGCAGGTTCCCTGAGTACGTTTTACAGGGTGTCACGTAAAGTTCTGCAAAAATGTTAAACTTTGGATGACCCCACGGTCTAGGAAAATGATGTAATTTTTTCTCCAAATGATCCTGGGATATTGTTACACTCATATCTTGGAACAACACTGGAAAAACCGACTCATTTTGTCCAACTACAGGGTGGTCAGAGAAAAACAATTTTTTGTGTCACCGTCATCTGAAAACGACTAACTGATGCATAGGTACTTTTTGATCATTTTCTCGAGAAATCGATGCCTGAATTGAAAGAAATAAATCAAAAATTCAATATTTAATTTGAAAAAATGCATTTCAAGGAGAATTCAAGAAGTTTTGAGAGCAAGGGGTAGTATTGAAAATGCCTTTTTTTAATTAAATATTGAATATTTGATTTATTTATTTCACTTTTGGACTTGTTTTCTCAAAAAAAATGATCAAAAAGTACCTATACATCAGTTAGTCGTATTAAAATGACGGTGGCACGAAAAATTGTTTTTCTCTGGCCACCCTGTAGTTGGACAAAATGAGTCGGTTTTTCCAGTGCTGTTCCAAGATATGAGTGTAACAATATCCCAGGACTATTTAAAGAAAAAATTACATCATTTTCCTAGACCGTGGGGTCATCCAAAGTTTAACATTTTTGCAGAACTTTACGTGACACCCTGTAAAACGTACTCAGGGAACCTGTATAAAACACAGCGTCTGGCGGGTGATAGCCCAAGAATGTAGCTATTCTGGGATGCCAAGTTTTTTGAAATTACTCTTTTCGTTCAGGAGTTACGCCACTTTGAATTTCACTAAAAATTTAGGTGGGCCGATTTTTTTGCACGCAAGTGTATCTCATCTGAAAACTACAGACCGTTCATTAATGAAAGTAATCAGAGTAAACTTATGTCAGTGAGCATTTGATTGCTGAAAATGTCAGACAATAGTCAAATTCTGACTAGCATGGCCTACTCTGATTACTTCATTAATGAACGCTCAGTACTACGGTGCGATCGAGAAAATTTCACATTCTGTCTCATCTGAAAGCTACTAAACGGGTAGAGAGAGAATGATAATCACAGCCTCCCCTTATGTGAAATTTTCTCGATCGCTCTGTAGAAGGATAGAGACAGAACGATTATCATAGCGTCCCTTTTTAAATAATTTAAATGATGTCTTCGTATAACGCAAAACTCTTCATCGAACAAGAGTGTGAGCGATGTGAGGATGACGTGCAGAAATTTTTCATCCAAACCGAGAAACGATAAGATTGATCTCTTTACCACCTACTTAAAATGTTATAGATTCTTAGCAAAAAAAATCCCATAAAATTCCAAATAAAGCAATAAATCTGCATCAGGAACGCTTTCACAAATTAGGAAGATCATTTTCTAGATAAATAAGAAGGAAATCTTCACTATGATCTTCACTTTTCAAATAATCAACAAATGTAACCTATACAACAGCGGAACTGAATTATTTTCACTACAGACAATTTTCACTAATAATTTCATTAAAAAAAGAAATGCAGTTTATCCGCATTGGGAATTTGTTTTGCAACAGGCAGGCACTATTCCACGGATAAAGGAGTTCCTCAATAAATACTTACCTGACCTGACCTGACCTATCTATGGAAAAGTCATAAAACTCCGAAAAGTGAGAAAATTATGCAAACATATTACTTTTCAGATAATCCGATTTTAGGTCGGAAACAATAGATTCATAATTCATAGGTAAGTATTACAATAAAGACTTCAATTTTCTAGATAATTTACTGTTTTTCTCCGGAATTTTTATTCCATTCCTGACCTCAAATTTTAATTGAAATGGATATGAAGTAATTGGATTAGAATTTAATTAACTCAAAGCTATATTGCACCTGTGGCGTACTCTACCTAGAGTGACCGATCATCATCAAGTGACTTTCAAATTACATTACTGGTGATGGTTGTTGGTTTTACCTCTTTATACAGGTGGCGACCCGGGGGCTTTTGAATAAAGACGACCTACGGGAATTTTACCATGGTTTTAAACTGATTAATAACAAGCTTTTATTCTCCTTATGTGTAGCAATTTTTAAAAATAGAATCGTTTTCTTTTCAGGGCCCGATTTTTTCATCCCCAATAAAATTTCTTCTTTAATTTTTCAATTACTGTGATGATGTTTCGTTGAGGTCATGGCGCGTTTATTGTGACACCCTGTCCCTGTACGGGGCGCGGGGTCGGTCGAATGCGCCCGGACTTTGGCATCGTCATTACGACGATGACGATTATCGCCCCACTCTTACAGGTCTGGTTGTCGTCCCTTAATCGCATAATCTTCTCGAGGCGTTAAATTCGCCCTCTCTCCACGGCAAACAGCAAATCATCTATGAGCATACAGATATAGCCCGACTAAACCAATAAGTTATTATAACGCCACCCGACCGCCCGCCCGTATCTACTCCCAAGTTATAAACCTTCCTAAATCTCGCCCGAGCAAATCTGCAAGAGCGGGGAACACATGAGCACGTCTGAGATCCCGAAACCATCCGAGCATGCCATAAACTTACAGCTTAAGCGGACCGCATGACTGCTAGGTAAATGCTCCGGGAGAGGGTCGGAGTTATTCGTACGGCCCGGGGGGTCCGCGGGTAACAACTCGAGGGTAATGATCGACTCGGTTTTTGATCCCGGACTCCCCGGAAATAACAATAACGACACGGGCGGACTCGGCTCCGGGAGAGGAGCGCATAATTGCCGCGAGTCCTCGAACGCAATATATCATCCCGAACCGATTGTGTTAGGGCGATATCTTGTGCAACTTGGCTAAGAATCTAGCGGTTGTCACGGGACGCGATTTACGGGAGTTAACCCCCGGGTGGCTGCATGGCGCTCTCCCGGCTCGATTATTGCCGGGGTATATCTGCATTTCCGAACCAATAAACAGGCGAGTTCCACGCTAATAATCCGCCGTTTTTCGGCCCGGACGTTCGACTCGAAATGATGCACGTGCGCCACGATCCCACTTTATTATTGGGGTCGGAGGTTGAGGCGATTCCGTCCCGATTGTTTAGAAGTCGTTGCGCGGAAATTACGCCGTTTAGGACCTACGTGCTCACAGGGGCGAATGTATGCAGAAACAATTAAAACAATCGGAATTGTGCATCGGGAATACCAATCGGGCCGACCTTAAAGTAAACTTCGCCCTCGCCAACTTTTGGGGACGACTTTAATATCGTGCGGGAAGATACCGTGGAAAAAGTTGGGTCTTAAAGTGTCGCTGCTTCCCCTCGGAGGAGCCGTTCTCAGTCAACCAATTAGCCGGTGGTATTTTATTAAAGAACGACCAATTTCTGTGTATAGATTGTTATTATAGGGAGGGGCACTCGTGCGAGAAAAACTGCGCCGTTTATGTCGATGTATATTTTCAGGCCTATACAGGATGTCCCACTACAAGTAGAACGACGATTTTGAAGGCGAAATTTTAAGAATCCCCTCTTGGTCAGTTTCTCGTACACTTTTGACCATATTAGAAGCTTTCGAATTTGTTTAGTTGGAATTTTTACGGACAATGGAGATTTGGAACTTTTTCGAAAATTACTTGAATTCACATTTGAAAAATTCAAAAAGTTGATAATTATACGGCTTAATAAATTATGTGCTATTTGAAACCGATTTACTTGTTTTTCACTTTATTGCATTATTGCTTTATATCATTTTGTGGGTAAAAGTACTCCAAAAACAGCTATTGTTGAATAAAAATAGTATAAAGTGACAAAGTCGACCATTTCCACGAGGATGAAAAATTGAGACACCAGCCAAAAAAAAATGATAAAATGGAAAAATAAAGAGATGGTCGAACAGCAAATGTGTTGAAAATGGGAAATGCCGGCCTCTCATTGGTCGAAAAGTGTTTAAAAAAACTTTCCTACAGCAAGTTGGAAATAGTTGAATTTTCTAATTACCATTTTCCATGTATCGTGAACCTATGATCTTTTGACTGTTTATGACTTAATTCTGTTGCTCTACATATGTAGTAGTAGCAAATGGTCAATAAAGCTCAAATCAGAAATGTGGATTTTTCAGAAGAGTTTTCTGAATCTGTCTAAATAAGTTGGTTTTTGGGCACCTTTTTGAAAATTTTAATTGGAAAACGATTCAGTTCCAATTTTCAGTAGAAAAAAATATGTTTCATTATTTTTGTAATGGAGTTTTTTGCAGGTTTTTCTGATAACTCAGATCCATTTTGAAGGGTTTTCAAATTTTCACTGTAAAATATAATTTGCAGGTAAATTCTTTCATTTTCAATGATGTAAGTTTAACTGCCACATGAAGAAATTTTTCGAAAAGTCTCAAAATTGCTAAATTTGGCCGAATTTTCAACCCGATTTTTTTTTTAATTGCAAAACCGTTAAGAACCAACCATCATTTGCTGGCTTTAATGTTTAACACGATTAATTTCCACATGAGAAATTCGGAGAAATTCCCATCATGTTACTTCCTTGATACCGTGCACTTATTATTGATCATACATGGGACATCCTGTTTATTATAAGTTCGAGGGCGTAAAAAATCGTCGAGGGCGGTTCCGGTTCTTCTCCCTGTAAAGAATCATCACGACCGGAAGAAAGAATAAATTCGAGGTGTAATCTCACCTGAGGGTCCGTTTCGGTACCGGTAGCGGGGCGTAAAGTCGTAACAACCGTCGAGGGAGGGCGGCACGCGATGGATCAAAAATCCGGCGGCTTCATTAAACCCGCATATCTCGCTACATTCTTCCGGCGAGTTCCAGACCGGACCCTCCCCGGCCCCCGGGGGGAGGCAGATCCGCATCCCCCCCGAACCACGGGGCGAAAGCGGGGGATGCGGACCGGGAGACGCGCAGTCGTTGCGGATTTGCATAGAAATGAGTCGGGGCTGATGGAGCCGTGTCACAAGGTGCCCGTGAATCAGCCCGAACGGCCCGCGCTGCATCCAGACTGTAATGGCCCCATCCCCGTATCTCCTGCAGGAGATCATAATCCGCCCCCGAAGGCCGGGGGCGGCGGCGAATTAGCGCCCCCATTCTTTCGAGGCGGCCGGGCGTTTGCGGCGTAAATTCGGCCGGGATCGGGGCGCTGCAATATTAAAGTGGGGCATTAACGCGAGATGAGTCCGGGGCGAATGTGTCTCTTCGACCGTTCTAACTAGTAGTAAAGGTGTCAAGATAGGTCCAATTTAGTGGGCAATTGGATCGGAGTAATGCCGCCCTTTAAAGGATTGACCAAGTTGGAACGACTTTCGCGACATTATCCTCGGAACGAGCGGACGGAGCGGTGTCCGGCACCGGCCGCACGGGAAACGGCCGGCCGCATCTAATTAAATCCCGCCCGCTCCGGTTATACGGCCCTCTCTCTGATGATGCCGGCGGATGCGGAAGCCATCGGGGCCGTCGAATTATACGAGGCGATTCGGTGTTGCGGCTACCGAAGCCGAATCCTCTCGTCAAAATGAGGAGGAATTATGGCGCTCTAAAGGTGGTTTCGCGAACGCTTTATTGGTACCTTCAACATTTTCACTACATTCTATGGGGAAAATGAAAAAAGTCTATCATATTAGCCTTCAGAAAAGATATCGCTGGTGATTAAGTAGTTCCGCTGAGAAGCTTAATTTTCCCAAGAGGTAAACTTGGCCAACGAGATGGAAAATTCTCATAATTTTATTTTAAAAGCAATGGTTTTGGAGGCACTTGGAATAAAAAATTAGATTAGGACTCTAAAGTAGAAATACTTAAGTTCCAATATTGCTAGGTGAATTATTTGAAACCATTGTAATTGATACAACATTTCTCCTTTTTAGTGAAATACATTTTTGCCGTCACCTTTTCTTGCATCTATGTATAACTTTACTTAAAATTAATAAAATTATGATACAATTCCATCGGTTTGATATTTCCCGTTTTAGAGAAGGTTTCCTTCAGGTAAACCTCATGTTCTATGCACTTTCATGCGATGAAGACTGAAAACGTTTCCTGCTAGTTTATTTAATTGCTCTTCATTTTTAAACAACTTGTAAATAGGTACACTGCTCATAACAATTAGTGGAACAGTAGTAATTTTCAGGAAATTTTGACATTTCATGTCCATTCCAAATTAATTTTTGTACAATAATAGTTTAGTGCACAACTCATGATTAGATTCCTTCCGGCGTTTTTAGAAATTTTGTTTTAAAGCACTTTTAAATGCAAAATCGGTCCTCCCAAAAATCGATAAAATATCGTCGTGGTTTTCTAACTGGTTTAATTAATCATCGATACGATATTCGTGTAGAGGGCCCTTTTTTAAGTATATTTACCTTAAGGACTGCATTAAAATTGATTCATGCATCTCAAAGTTACAGAGGATTTTTATAAAGTTTTCTAAATTAGATGATTATTCGGGTTTTATAAAGTTGCTGAAAATTGCAGGTTTTGCCTTTTTAAAGAAAATTTTCAAAAACACCGAAAGGGGTCGAATGAATTAGATATGGTCTATTTTAAACTATTATTGTACAAAAAATAATTTTGAATAAACATGAAATGTGAAAAACTCCTGAAACTTAACACTATAGTGTTCCGCTTATTGTTTTAAGCAGTGTATTATTCTTTCGTTCTGCCACTGGGTGTACATTTTCAATTTTTGAGTGAATAATAGGCTATAATTTTGCGCAGTTTCTTCACCTATTCTTTGTGGAATTTTAGCGACGAAGAAGTTAAATGACTTAACCGATTTGCCTTTTAGTATTGTAGAGAATAATGGTGAACAGAGTGTTCTTTAATATTATGCTGAAATATGAAATTGTCAACCCTATCTCTCCAATTTTGTTGAATTTACTCAGAAACCATTATTTCTCAGGGGAAAAATTACAAGAATTTAAATGGATAATGCAACATTAATTGAAGTATTCTTTTGTCAGCTTCGAATGCCTTTATAAGGTACCAAAAACTAAAAATGTTATGGTACATACAAATTCGCCACTTTCTGGTAGACGAATTTTATTCTTAATGAAGATTGAAGCATCACCCTACCATAAGAAAATTACCATCTAAATTCCATTAATAAGGTCGATGAATAAATAAGTAAACAATAATAATAAATAATAAAAACTAGGATGCACATGAATAAAATTGTAACTTCATGACCCATGATGACTCTTTATGTAATCGTAATCCATGGAAGATTGGGCTTTACTTAGGTGAAGAGTATGAGAGGCTATTTCTTGATAATATTATCCCTGAAATCTACCCTTAAACTATCGAAATCGAATATTGACACGATGTTCAAAGGCGAATATCGGGAGCGGCGAGAGTCGCCCCTCGTTTTCGTTCATATTTAAACGCAAATATTTGTATCCTCTCCGCTCTTCCGAAGCTACCGGGGTAATCGAGTGTACAAGGGTAGTTTTTAGTGGTGCATTTGAGCACATCAATCGGCGTGTCGCGAGCCTGATATGCGAATATCTACTTTATGGGCCACCTGTTGATTGTCCCCGAACGGCACCATGCCACCCCCGCGCCGCCCCCCGCGACCCTTCGCCCCACGCGAAACATCCCCCCGAGAGAAAAAGTTCCGGCAGACCGCGAAGCAAAAATCGCCCGACTCCGCGATAGCGCGCAGCCGGAATTAACACATGGGAGAGGTCATAATGAAGCGGGGGCGCCTCCCTTATTAAACCCGTTATTCGTGACTTACGGGGCCATTTAATTGCGATAATATGAGCGCAATTAGACGCGCCCCGGAATCGTCCGGGGACGAGATAACGTGTGGCACCTGTAAGTTTTAGCGCTCTTATATTCGCGCCGCCACATGCGTCATCCCGGAGGCGCAACTTCCCTTAAGACTTGTGTAAAATTCGGTTTCGGGGCGATTTCTTCATTTCGCGCGGATCGGGGGGCGGCGGCGCGCCCCCGGTAATGAAAGGAGTGAGATGCTACCAATTAAGGCGGCTTATCTGCATAAAGCGTAGAAGTTGCGGATCGGGCCCGAGAATGGGGCCATAAATACCGGCGCCTGACACGAGTCTCGGTACAAGTAGGCCATTCCTATGCAGGGGAAGAGCCTTCCATCTGAGCACGCCAAGATCTGTCAGTCACAACGACCGACTAGAGCCCTCCCCCGAGACGGCGCTCTCTTTCTCCCCGCGCCTCCTCCTTTTGCGCATCGCCGGAGGAAATTATATCAACCCCTGCAGGGAAAAAACAACCCGATATTACGGCGCAACTTCGACAATAAAATCGCTTTATTTACATATAAAATAATAATACTACTAATTAGACCGTAAACTCCGTTTCGGTTATGGTTAGTTATGGTATAGGCAGGTATAGGATAAGCTCGGATCATTTTCGTCAGGTTCGGTTTGAAAATGTCGTTTTTGACTTTGGTTTTTGTCGTTTTCGATTATTGTATTATCTTGAGAAATTATCGTGAGTGACGAGATGTCTTCTTCTCTGTTAAACTGAGGAAAACGTTTTATCGCATTGATTACACGGGTAGATTTTGCTTCAATTACTATGATTTGCCAAGTGCTTTTTCAATATCAAGCTCGATATGAATTTCTTATTGCAGATTTTGCAATTGGAATATTTACTTCCGGTTGAAGCAACTATATCTTCCTCGATATCTTCGTATGTCTGATCTTTTTCAGGGTTTTTGTCGGCCATTTGCTTATGTTTCAAAACTGAACCATCTTTTACATGTTTCCTGTGAAATGAAGATTACATCAAGATGGATTACATTAATGAAAATTATGAAATTGTTAATAATTAAAAACAGACCCGAAGAGGTAAATTTAAATAGTTAATATCTATTCTTAGTCAAAATCAAAGTCAAAATTTAAAATTGGGGTTGCAAGAGAGGTTGCCAAGGTTTTTGTACACTTTTGTGAGTATACAAATCAGTGTTACCAACTTATAATTCAACTGTGGCCTATGGCGGCCATTACTGTCAAACTCACTCAATATGGCCGCCCTGCATCCATCTCATGGTGGAGAATTTCCTGAGGCAGTAGGGACGAACGTAATTATTATTTCCCGATATTAAGGCGCATTTTCAACAATAAAATCGCTTTATTTACATATAAAATATTATTAATAATTACATCGTAAATTTCGTTCCGATTACGGTATGAGATAAGTTCGGATTATTTTCGCCAGGTTCGGTTTGAAATTGTCGTTTTCGACTTTGCTTTTCTGCGAGTGCATTCGTTTCATGTGGGTGGCCAGACTGTGCATTTTCGAAAAACTGTTATCGCATATCTGGCAAGTGAAAGGCCGATATCCCGCGTGCACTTTCTCGTGTTTCTCCAAAGCGTCCTCAGTGTCGAAGCCCTTGTCGCATTTACTGCAGGGGAATTTCCGGAAAATTCCGTGCGTTTTCTTGTGTTTACGCAGGACGTCTTTAGATGCGTACTTCTTATGGCAGATTTCGCACTCCAAATTCCTCGGTTTTTCCACCACGACTTCACTATTATCAGGAACGACAACCGCCTTATTATTGTTAATCAGTGGATTATTCAAATCCTCAAAATGCGCATCGCCGTTACTGTCCGTCCTGATATTGAGTAAAGTTCCGTTTTCCAGCTGAATTAATGACGTAATCAGCTGATCTTGAAACGAGAAATTCGACGATTGTAACTGCTGCAAAATGGCCGGATCAAGTTGAATTGGCTCAGATAAAGGAAAGTTCAAATCGGTCGCAGTCAATTGGCCCTGATCTTGCAGCACCAGAATATTCTCAAGTAAATCCTGGTTATCAGACATGTTTTCGGCCGGTAAAGTAGGATCCTGTGAGTTGACGGCGTCCATAGCTACAGTGGCCAACAGATTCGTAACTTTCTTCGGTTGCGATTTCTTATTACGAGACGAATTAGAATGCTGACTGGCTTCGTGCGACTTTTTATGAGCAGCGGTCCTGAATTTGATAGGACAAAAGGCGCATTGATGAGGTTTTAGCCCTAAAAAACAACCCTTAATCACACATCACCATAAAAAACAGCAAATTTTACCTGTGTGAAGATTCATGTGGACTTTTAGACTGGATTTCGACGTGAAGAACGAGTTACAAACCGAACAGTTATAATTTTTGTGACTAATCGGATTATGTGTCCTCTGATGCGACAAAAGAGTGGACTTTAGCGAAAATTTCTTCTCGCATTTGTCGCAAGGGAACGGCCTCTCACCCGTGTGCGTCCGTACGTGTCTTTTCTGCAACAAAATCGAAAAATAAAGAAACCTGTATTACCGACTTTAAGCCGAGAAACGAACCAAATCTGAATGCTTCTTGAAACCTTTCGAGCAAGAGGTGCACTGATGAAGGGAGACCACTTGAAGGTTATCTTCGCCCTTATTGCTGGTATTGACGTGCGTTTTTGAATGTCTGTTGAAGGTGTTTTTACTGGCGAATACTTTTTTACACTGGGGACAAGTGAATTTCTTCTTTTTCGGTCTAACTGGTGGGTGTTTGATGTTCCATTCGCTTCCTGAAGTGTTATCGTCCTCTGGTGTTTCAGTAACTTTCTGCAAATCCTCGGCTGGATTATTATCGGGTTCCAAATTGTTGATGAAGTTTGGTTCAAGTCCAAAAACGTTAGCACCTTCTTGGGAATCGACCAAATTCGTCATTAGATTAGGGGACGAAATGCTGACGTTTACAGGGAACGATTGATCGACCCCATTTAAGGCCAAATTCAAATCGAGTAATGGAGCTTTTTCGGCCACCTTCTGTGATTCAGGGGATTTTTGAGTGGAACTATTTAGAAAATTATTGAAAATCTGATTGGGATAGACGTAAGGCGATTGAGTTTCTAAGTCGCCACTCAATTGATCGATATTGAAGACATTAACATCGGAAAGATCCCCAAGAGTGTTGAAAAGTAACGAATCGTTGCTCTGCATTTTCGGATACAAATTATTCGAGTTATCTTGAGGCAAGTTGATGAAAATCGTTTGGATTTGATTCGGGTCTCCCCCTCCTTCTTGAGGATTATTATCAATGGGCCCCGAGTGAATTTCGTACATTTGTTGCTCAATTTGATCCGATTGGCCGGGATCTTCGAGGGCGTTCTGATTCAAACCGCTCATCAAAATCGGATCCACTTCAACGTCCATCAACTCGGGTAATTCGGTGATTTTCAGATTATCTGGTTCGATTATTGTGTTATCTTCAGAAATCGAATTTTCGTCGTGAGTGGCGAGATGCCTTCTCCTCTGTGAAATCGAGGGAAACGTTTTATCGCACTGATTACACGAGTAGATTTTGCTGAAGTTACTGTGATTGGTCAAATGCTTTTTCAGTAGCGAGCTAGATATGAATTTCTTGTTGCAGATTTTGCAATTGAAATATTTACTTCCGGTTGAAGCAACTATATCTTCGTACGTCTGATCTTTTTCAGGGTTTTTGTCGGCCATTTGCTTATGTTTTAGAACTGAACCATCTTCTACATGTTTCCTGTAAAATAAAGATCAAATTGATGGGTATCATAAAATTGCTAATAATTTAAAACAGATCCAAAGAAGTAAATTGAAATAGTTATTATCAGACAGCATTTAAAATCAGGGTTGCCAGAGAGGTTGCCATGGTTTTTGTACAGTTTTGTGAATACAAATCACTGTTACCAACTTATAGTTCAACTGTGACGGCCATGACTGTCAAAATCACGAAATACAGCGTGTATCAGGAAGAAAGGTCCAGGCTTTCAGGATGCCCTCCTTGAGTGATTGCCAACAAAATTTCTTAGTAAATATATATCCGTAAACGCCAAATAGATACAGGGTGTCACATTTAATACTCCCACTAAGTTTACCAGAGGCATGACAACCAAAATCGGTAAAAAGTTTTTAACGAAGGAGAGAGCCTATGATGCCAGCTTTCAGAAAAAAATTTGTCGATTCTTGTATCTTTAATAGTTCCACGGATATTGCGATTTTGCTGCAGCTGGTCGAAGGACGAAAAATTGAAATGTTCAGATCTCAATAAAATACCTAGGATGAAAAAGATAGCTAAAATCCAGAGCTTTCTTTTGTTTCGATACAAGTTTCGTCTAACGTCTACTGTTTCATGGATATCGTGATTTCAAATGACAGAATTTTCTTACTTAAGTGACAATATTTCCGAAAAAACAGTAGTTATGCAAAAACATTGTTGAAACATTAGAACCGTCTTCATTCAAGATATCTTTTTTACCCGGAGAATTTTGTTGAAATTTTGAAATATCAGTTTTTTGTCCTCCGACCAGCTGCAGCAGAATCGCGATATCCTTGGAACTATTAAAGATACAAGAATCGACAAATTTTTTTCTGAAAGCTGACATCATAGGCTATCTTTTTCGTTTGAAACATTTTACCAATTTTGGTGTTCCCGTATCTGAAAAACTTGGTGGAAATATTAAATGTGACACCCTGTATCTAATTGGCGTTTACGGATATACATTTACTAAGAAATTTTGTTGGAAATCACTCAAGGAGTACATCCTGAAAACCTGGACCTTTCTTCCTGATACACGCTGTATGGCCGCCCCGCACCCATTCCAGATTCATTTAAAAAATTACTCACTTTACATGTAAATTAACGGATCTCATGGTGGAGAACTTCTTGAGGCAGTAAGGACAAACGTAATTATTATTTCCAGCGTGTGTTTTAACGTGACAATATAATGAAGATTTCAAAGAAAACGTTGCTCCACAGTCTTTACATTTAAAAGGTTTCTCCCTGGTGTGCACCCTTGTATGCCTGATCAAATCCGACGGTTTCTTGAACTCCTTATTGCAGAAATTGCAAATGTAGACCTTGGCATCCCCCACTTTCTTCTGCTTAACCAGATACCTCCTGACCGACCCATCCAAAAACGATTCAGCTAATCGGACATAACTGATATTATCAGCACCATTCGCTTTATTTTCGATAATTTCCTCCATAATTTTTTTATTCTGTTCGGCAACAAAATCCTTCTCGCCAGTTAACTTCGCTCCAGAAACTGCAGAAGCGGAAGTTTGTTGCTCGAGATCTTTCAATTGATTCATCAATAGACTGATATTGCCAGGACCGTCTTTTTCGATCGGATGCGTTTTCGTAATGTGCACATTTAGACTAGCCAACTTTTTGAAAATGCAAGGGCAGTGAGTGCACTTGTACGTCTTGACATCCGGAGACGTCGGCGGAATGTGGGTCTTCTCAACATGCGCCCTCAAGTTCCCCTTTTGAGTGAACTTAGCCGCGCACAAAGTGCACTCGTAACGCCTCTCCCCCGAGTGCTTGCTCATGTGGATCTGCAACGTCCCTTTCTGGTTGAAACCCTTCTTGCAGTGGGGACACTGGAAATTGTCGAATTTTAGTCGATTTCGATACAAATATTTCCGAAACTTACGACGAATGGTCTTTCCCCGCTGTGAACCCTCGAGTGGCGCTCCAAAAGCGACGCCTTTGCGAAGCTCTTCCGGCAGACCCCACAGACGTGGGCGTACTCCCGACTGCCCTGAACTCGGCGCGCCCTCCTCCATGTCGAAGTCATCTTTCTGATCTTCGCGTGGTCGCTGACATGTTCCTTGTAGGTCCTCGAGTCGTCGAATTGCAGCTTGCAAAACGAGCAGAAGAGTTCGTTACTGTTGGCGGCTAAATGCGTCTGCAGATGCCTGCTCAACTCGTCTTCCTTCTCGAATTCGGCTTTGCATTCGTCACAAGCATACAGTTCCTCGATTTGGTGCATCAACAGATGAGACTTCAGACTCGCCCACCGATTGAATTCGGTATTGCAAATCGGGCACTTGGGGGAGCCCTCGGAATGGATCGCCGTGTGAATCTTCATGTTGCTTTCGATATTGTAGCTGGCATCGCATTTATCGCATTTGAACTTTTTGGCGAGTTTGTGAGAAAGGACGTGTTTGCGGTACGAAAAGGCCCGGTCGAAGGACACGTCGCATATTTTGCACTTGTAAAGAGGTGCCAGTTTAGGTCTGAGAGGAGTATTTTCAATTTGCGGAATTTCAGGAGCTTTGGGAGCTTCATCAGCAATAAACCTGGAATTTAACAATTAAATTGAGTTTTTGATGTCTTTATAACCTGATACGTTTTAGCTGTAGGTTCTGTGACTTCATTTCGAGGCTGTATCAGACTCTCCGTGCAAATCCCGAGCGTTTCTAATACTTGAGGAAGCACATTGACATCATTTAGATTCACCTAGAAATTATTACATTAGATAAGCCGGGAATACATAGAAAACGGTCTAGATGACTCACATTATCGATATTTATTATATAAATTTGTCTATCTGTTGTACTTTTAAATAGGACGTTGTTTTTGTTGAGATTGAAGGGTTCAGAAATCTGTACTGGGTTATTTTCGAAACTCTCAACTGGGAGAGTGATGAAAGTGGCTAGTTGCTCCTTATTAATATTGTTTTCTCCCATTTTTAGCTAAATAAAAGGCAATTAATGCGTTTAAAACACAATTATCACTAAAAACCACATTTAGAGGTTAACAAATGTCACTTTTGACAGTTTGTTTCCGTTTGACAGTAATGAAGTTAGCTTGCGTCAAGAGCGCTTGATCATTGCCAACATAATTTCAATATCCTAGGCTTGTGTATTCTTGGTTGCCTATGCTAAGGTTTTTGCATTTTTATTTTATTCGATTCAATTATTGGTAATGAGGGCCCGCATTTCGCTATTTTGCTGTTCATGCAATTACAAATCGAAAATTGCTACCGGTGTTGCTGCATTCCTTTCGACAAATAATTGCGCTAATGATCGCAAATGTGCTAACAACGTTTAGGCACGCTGAATTGTCGAATTAATTCCGAAATGTTGTAACATATCGAATCTCCAATAAGATTGCGTCTCAAATGGTTATTATAGGACGCGAAGGAGGAACAATAAAGAATAGTTAATTCTACGGTTTGTTCAGTCAAGTTCTTGAGAGTACTCGACAGCGATGGCAACATCATCATCGACAATCATACCATTCATACGACAAGACACTTTTGCTAAATATTCATGAGAGTGGGTTTTTGCGGCGGATATCTCTCTATAATAATAAATTTCAAATCCGCCGCGTGCTCGTGCATTGAGAAATAAGCAATAACTTTCGATCTTTTTGCTCATCCGAATTCTTTACCGCTATACCAGTTGCTGTTTCGAATCGACAACAATAAGGGACAGACACATAAAAAGATGCGTTAATTTTTCCAGACCGAGTTTCCAATTTCCGTGCAAAAACTGCATTCGTCTAACAGTTTACAGCAGGTGCCCGCATTTGGTCGCGTACCAAACACCTCTCACAAGTAAAAGTTGTTCCATAACCACGTTCACTCTTATTTTAACCAGACGACGTATTAAAACCGCACTGTGCCAGGCTAATATGGGTCTCATTCATTCACTTACTTAATAAACTCACACATTCTGATATGATTTATCTGGTAAAGCCTCGGAATTTTATCACATACTCGGGTACTTATTGCAATTAGCGCCAGCCATTTGCGTAATGTAATTATTTAAATATGTCTCATGTTGTTACAAGAGGTTAATACAGCGAGCGCGGTCATTCAACTTTCCGGTACTTTACTTATTAACAGCAGGAGTTAAGGGAATAATGGCGGAAAAGCTCTCTTGAACTTAAAGTTAATCGAAAAGCGAAAAGCTCGGGGTTTCAGGTGAGACCGATGATTGCGCTTCTTGGATCGGCCGGAAGACGGAAGCTCGACGACTGCATGCAGGAAATTACGGCGAAGGGGTGGGCGCGCTCGCCGGGGTGCATCGGAAATCGCTCCCGGTCCTCCCGAGCGGCGAAACTCCCAGCAAAGCGAAAAGCGAACGCGAAGCTCTCAAGTTCAGCCGAGGCGACGGCTCTCGAATCCGACCGAGAGCGGTTTCGGGCACACTTTCATATGTCTTTGGTCCGTTAACACACTGCAAGCCATCGTCAATAACGTTAGGTGGGCCGCCGCTGGCTTTTGCATCTGGTCGCCGTCGTTCCGTGAAAGAGTTCGCGATGTGTTTGGGCCGTTCCGCCAGCGACGTCGACTCTCCGGTGTGCAGTGATCGCGCCCTGTGACTCCCGGCCCAGTCGCCGCCCTTAAAGGATAATAATGGACCTGATGGACGAGGACGTACTCCCGAAAGGTACGATGACGAAATATCCGATCTTGGAAAATCAGTGATGGAATTAGTTTGCGGGAAAAGGTCCTCCGAGGCGTGCGAACTCTTGGCCGAAATCGTGACCGGTCCATTAATTATTATTCGACCTCTTATATAAAAAGACACATAACACGCTATAATAATTGTTTACACTTTTTCTAAACTCTGACATATCTCCGGCACACATCGATTTATCAACGCCGCTTCAGGATTCATTATTTCATTATGTTTCCCAGACTCGGACAATACACATTAACTTTAAAGGTTTTGGCATTTATCTTCTGCGATGGTTATCTCGAGAAGAATTATTTATTTGAGGATGAGACGGTGTGTAGGTGTCCTCAAATTACACGTGTCGACGCTAATGTGATTGTGATTGGGCAAACAGGAAGCGGAATTGACGTTAATGCAAACCATTAATCCTGCCTGCTACTTACAGTTTCGGGATCGCGTTGAGAGCTATGGGAATCGGGAAACGCAAATAAAGTTTTAATGGACGGGAGCCCGAATTGACCTCACTCGGACGTATTTTCCGCAAATCCGCGAATGATAAACACATAAGTTTCCAGCCTTTCTCCGATCAGAAAGAAACGGCATCGTCAGACCGATTTCCATTTAGTTTATTTATTTATTTATGCAGATTTACTTATACTTACTGGAGAGTGAGTCCAATAACGCCTTGCTATTCAATTTACCATTTCGAGAGAGGAAAAGAACTTTTCGCCGGTTTAGTAACACCTAATAATGATTAGATTTCTCAACCGAACGGTGGTGTTGTGACACCGGAAATGGCCAGCGTTTTAATCAGATCAAGTTTCTATTGCATGCCATACTTATATCTATTATGCGCGAGGCGGAGGTCCTTTTTTTCTCAAAATTCCATTTATTAAGTTAATTATGCCATTTTTATTATTATTAAAATTAAATTATTATAATTCGCCATTGTCTGCGCACCTCATAACAATAATTATATAATTTACGCTTTTGTGTCGAGTTAACGAGCCGTATACGACTTGTATAAGGTTATTGTCTTTTCGGCGCCTTCGCCGTTTGAGGAAATTATCCGTTCACCAGTTTCAGATGGCCGATAATTCAGATCGTCCATCGATCTGATTCGGCGGACGAAATTTCGGTCAAGATCAATGGGGAAAAAGCGCCTCGTCATTTTTTTATTCAACGGTTCTCCATGGAGGAAAAGTGCGGCGATGACGGTTGGTAGTGCGATGAAGAAAGGTCGATTTGTGCGGCGCGGAATGCGGGGAAACTTCTTGTTGCGGGAAATCGGTCCACTACTATGATTACCACGGCTGCGAAAGAGTGAAACTAAGAAGTCCGCGTCTTTTATCAACACTCTCCGATATACACGTCGTGCGGTTTATGGTGAAATAGAGCGTGGGACGTCTTGTATATTTTCGAGCAGAAATGGAAGATTCGCGACCTTTTTGCCCAGACGGATAACGACGGTGTAGCCGGTTGATTTTCTTCTCGATGGAGAACGAGAGCCGTTAAACTTGGCCATGACCTCTAAAGTATTCCCATCACAATAAACACAACGGGAGATGACACCAGAAAGTGAATGTTCAAAATCGGCAAATCCTAAAGGTTATCCTATAACAAAACAGAGAAAGTGTCGTCTTTCGGTGTATAAATGCCGCAGATTATGGCAGTATTAAATTTTTTCCCACAGATTTTATAAAGCCATAAGGGTTATTAAAACCACTCCACTTTCATTTCCCCCTTATAACATATTAATGATCGATCGGAGGATTTAGAAGAAAGTGAACAAGATGAATTACTGACATAACTCGAACTTATTATACATCGAGATGGATTGGTCTACACCTGAGTCGTCTCTTTAAGGCGAAATCCTTTTAACTTTGTTATAATAAGTACATTCGACTAATACCCAGGCCATTAATCCGTAATAACTCGAGTGATGTCGAGACTTTCCAATGCATGTCAATAAACTCGGTAAATGGTGCGTGCCGGCAGCGTACGCAGTCTATGGCCTATTTTCCTCGCATAATATCGACATTATCGTCGAGGCGGCCGATCTTCTCATCGATTTTCGCCCCAACTCCGTAATCGCACACCGGATGATGCGAGTCCACGTGATTATGTAAAACCGCGAGAAAGCTGATGGGAAAAAATCCGCCTCGAAGATTCGAATCTGATGATGATGATGATTATGAGGCCCCAGGCCGGGTCTCAATTATCAGGCCCGGACTGGCGATTTGCGCAACTTCGCCTGGAAAACACACTTTCTTCCTCCCGATATAGGTTATCATTACGCCGTTACGTAACCGAATGGCTTTCTACACATAATTTTCGGGTAGCTACCGAAATAAGTTGTAATTAAAAGTAATCGGTCCTTTTTTGCCTAGGATGGTAAAGTGGGTCGCTCACTACTGCATGATGACGGCGTTATAGGTGAATAAATAATCGCAGGAAATTAATTATTGATGGGGCTCCTCCACGATGATTCGTCACGGTTCCGCGATAATTCGTGCTAATTCCGAGAGAATCGCGCCGATTTCACGTTTCTAAAAGCGTTTCCCATGCTTGACCGTGAGCGATTAGCGACGTTTTCACGCCGAAAATCGCTCGAAATATCAAATCGTTACGCAACGCCTGGAAGAATTTGCGCAAAAACTGGCCGACATTATTACGATTATCACACATTCACATGGCAAACTATTGTGCCGATCAATATTCAAGCGGAGTGTGTGAATACGAGGCAGCTTTCCTTTCAGGAGGGTTCGCGCCTCGACCGCCCGTCGGGGTCTCTTTTTCTTTCAGCCCTGAAAGCCGCGCTGAAAATCCTGGAGAGCGGAGACCCGCCCAGGATTTTTTCCTCGCTCCATTTTAGATTGTCTTTAGAGCGGAATCGCGCCGTTATTATCAAACCGAGTGCGTTTTAGCATTGAGTTTTTGTGATGGCGAGTCGTATTTGGTTACCCGCTACGCGCACGTAAGCGGCAACACAAGAGCGGTAGCGCGGCCACCAAGGTCGCAAAAGCGAACTGTTATTTGAGGAATGCACCGCCTAACCTATCCTAAGGACGAATTTCGATGGAAAAAACTCGATCTCTCGCGAGATTATCGCGTTTAAGTAATAGACCCATCCCGATTCGTGTCAAGTCGTCACAACTGGTTCACTTTGAGATTTAAAAGACACCAACGATATCGTTGATCTTTGCCCAATTAATAAAAATGTAGTGATGGACGTGAGAGGAGGAAAAAGTCGAGCCACATTCATGCGAACCAACCTTGAACTATATGTCTATAATTACGGCGCGATTTATCTCCGACATAATGAAACGAGAGTGCGAAGGTGGCGCATCTAGAAAAAATTTCTTCTGCGTTTTTCGAAATTATTAAAAATCCTTCGAATTAATCCGCGAGATGACAATGCTGATTATCCGATGTAGAAGCCGTGACCCGGAGGGATTCTAATTGGGCACGTTTGTGCAACTACCGGAATTCTATAAAGGCACCTCTATTATACTCTCTATTATTATTAAAAAAAATACAGATCGCTTATCTCATTTTTTTGTGACTTTAGGGTCAATTAGTACAGGTGGCATTTTCAGCTGGTTCTGAAACGCTTTATAAATAAATAAAGCGAACGGGTTTGTCCGCTGATTCGAGCTTTCAATATTGACATTTTCGAGTCTGACCTGAACTGGTTATTCCTTCTATAATAGGTCGCCCTATTCGCTCTTAATTGTCTTATCGCCTCAATTTTCTATTTTCTACTCTACATGGGCAAACTGTATAATGCTGTATTTCTAGTATGAGAGACCGAGACTTCTAGTGAAAGTTGGAAAAAATAATCTCGACGTTGTCGTCGGTCCGGCATCCAAATTGGCCGAAGAAAGTATCGATGATGCTTTTAAAGTTAGCCAACCGGGCAAACTAAAAATCGCTAAAATCCTCCTAATGGCGTTACGTTATCCGTCGCAATAAACGGGCGTTTTTCGATTTTCAACGCGAAATCGCGACTGCCATCTCTATCCATGAATATTATTACTCGGTAGCCGCACGGATTATTATAGAAACTCGTCTGTAACTGTATTAGCGCCAGATTCATGCTCTAATAACAGAACTGCGGTATTTTATTACGAAGGACGTCGGATCTGCTCCGACTTTGACGATGGGGTTTTCTTGAGCGTGACGCATATGCATACACTAATGAGAAAAATCCACGTCGCCGTTATTGTGAGGCGGGCCGAATAGCCCGAAAATAATGGGAATCCTTGATCCGGCCTGTTACTCAAGTGGCCCCCGATTCGAAAGGGACTCGCGCTCGAATTATTCGCTCATATCGACACAATTAATAATTTCTTGACCGCGGGTTCTTGCGTATTGTCTCTCGCATGTGTCGTTGCGCAATATTGTGGCACCCACACTCGGATGTAGGTGAATGTCTCGAGATTTCGTTCGGGATAATAAAAAGGACTCGTGTGTTGTGCTCCACTTTGATTAATATCGGATCATGAGAGTGACCACAGCTCTATTTATGGCGCTTACCATCTAATGTAATCGCGGTACGAATGTGAATTTTTAATGGCACATTCACGAATAATAAGACTCACTTGCCCAATGCTCTTTCTCATGTCGCTCTCCGAACCGGATTAATTAGCGAAATTGAAATAATTCAATTCCCTAGGTACGTTCTCTTTTCGGCTGCAGATATGTGTAGCGTTTTCGGCTCGTGTTTTACCTAAGGTCTTACCATGAGATATGAGCCTAAAAAGTCCGATAATAAAAGTGAAAGTGATTAATTATAATAAACGCTCGATAAATTCGACTTTAATATTACTTTCTTGTCTTTTTCCTGTTTTGTTGATAATAATTATGATAAATAAGTAAGTGAATTTCCTCGACGCTGACGTGTTGACGACCTTTATGCGGATTTTTCCTCTCGCCCATTGCCTGGTATTTGTAATGGATTTCAAAATCACCCACATTTCGCATTAATTACCGGAGGAATTGCAAATTCCAGCCACCGATCGGGCCTTATAAGTAAGCGCGCACCGGTGTTATTCATCGCGCATCGCACACATCTTTTCCGATCGGGGAAATAGCTGATTTATGCATTTTTATTTGCAGCGGCCTAGCAACGATGCCCACCTATTCCGACATCGTAGGGACGAAGAAGACGATGTCTCTGCGAGGTGAGTGGACTTTTTGAGAAATTTCTCTCGGCGCTGGCCCGCGCAAGAAACCGATAATTGGCACGTGTCGAATTCCTCTGTGCGATCGAGCACGAAAATTATCCAACGACGCATTCATAAGAAATAAATAAGGCACTCGAATTGATCGATCGCATTGCATAGAACAACTCTCTCCACCGTAAGCCGCCTATAACTTTGCGATAAAAGAATTTTCGGTCTTATTGAGTCGATTTGGAATAACCCGCTCGTTCTGCAAATCGTTTTAATTAATCTGCGTTATATTGCGCAATGTCCATAAACAGTCGTGCTCTTGTCGTTTTGTGCTGCGTGTGTGTTACGGTTACGTATTAACGGGCGCAATTAAGGTTTGCGCTAAAATTAACGGAAATGATTGCCAATTCCCATACACAGTCACCGCCCACGGCCTAATACTCCATCGGCCTATCAATTAGCTTAGAAATTTTAATAGAGCTTACCATTCTCAATTTCATTAAGATTTCTGACAAAGGTGGTAATTTTTCGCGATTATCCAAGTTTCGCGATGATTAATATGGCGAAAAGGTCGAAGGTCTGGACTTTTCGGAGTTGATGCCCGGAATTCAATAACCGGAACGCGTTCGTGTGTCGGTGGGCGATACGGCGGCGTAATAACGCGGAACTGTAGCGGTGACATACGCGCGGTTAAGTATATGACCCCAAATTACCTAACTTTCCACCGAGCGACATTATTCCTGCTATTATCGTCGTGCGAAACTGCATCTGCACGTGCAGACACCGTGTCATTACACTTTTACGCGGTCGTACCAAGTCGTTACCCAATCGTCCACCCGAAATCCGAGCCCGACTCTATACGAGGAGAAGCAGAAGATCGCCGAATCGTGGGAACTTGTTCGATTTCTATCGAATTAAAAATCTCTTGTGAAGCGGAGAAGAAGAGACCGAGAATTTCCCAACATTCATATCGTCGTATTAGGCATACCCACTTTACTTACATAGGAATAATAACGCGATGACGGCCGCGTTCACTTTTTTCCACTGCTCATTCTTTCGTCTAAATGTCAGAGGGGCCGCGTCGCTCGATTGTTTCTCGCGGTGATTCAATTGTCTCCCCGAAAAGGAAGCGGAGGCGTTGACGGGAAGTCGAGGAAGCTGTGAGAATTCTCACCCGAGCGAGGATGGCGAAATCGCGGCCGGTTTCCGGCCGAAAAGCTCGGAGACCCATATAGGCGATCGAGACGCGAACCCGAATAGTCTCGAGTTGCATCAATGTTTGCGCAACGGCAATTACCTTCGATATCAGGTGGCATCGAGAGAAATTGTATCGTTTTGAAATCGTGTAGTCGATAGAATTTAGAAGAATTATGAATAGGTAGATACACCGTGAAACTGTGAAGTGGGTTATTTTATTGCAGGCAATATAATTTTTGCAATAGATTTTTTTTGAACGGAGCGAAAATGTCAAACTGTGAACTTTCTTAATAAACTCGTAAAATGCTGGGGGAGATGATTTTCATCGCTTGTTAGTTTTTTACGATTTCAACCGAGCGAATCTAAAGAGATCATTAAAAGACTTGATGATTTTTCATGTGATAATCGTGCGTATCAAATTAGCAAATAATAGCCTCATATTCATGCGTAATTTCGATAGAGCCGTCAAATCGAATTCGATTGAATGGACTTATTAAGAGCTAACGCGGGTCCGTACGGCTCGATTAATTGATGTTATCTCTCCACTCGATCGGTAAATTAGTTATTGATCACCGTATTTATTCTCGTGGCTTTGGAGGTTTAGATGGTGATCGATACGGCCCCCCACTGTTTCAGTTTATTGGAATTTGGGATTGTCGATAAATATTGGGCAAAAGCGAAATCTGCAATAAATCAAAAACTAAAATAAAACGCCGTAGAGTTTCGCAATACTAATGATTTACGTTATAAAGGTCGCGGGCAGGAAATAAGACCCGATTCCCATTACATTTTATAACGTCGTCGGTATGATAATAAAAGATTGATTTGCGATCATCCTTCGGATTCCTCCACCTCTCTAACTTCAACTACGTATCTTCTAGTCTGTAATAACGATCGATTTCGCCCGTTGTTAGTTACACAACTCAACTTTGTATAGGTTTTTCCTCACCGCCAATAGCAGATATTATAAATAGTAAATGAGTCTGCATTTCCAATTCCATCACAACTATTCCATTACAAATAGCCGGAGATGGAAAAGAAAGGACGTGTGAATGAAATGTCTCGTAATAAACGTTAAACTTTCATGGGTTAACAATGGCGATTTGTACTTCTAGTTGGGCATTTTATTCCATTTCGAAAGACCTCTTTCTTATATTATCACGGATGTTATGTATTATTGTGGGTGGCCTGTTTGAGGAAGTGAACAACGATATTTTGTATTATATGAGGTCGAAGGTCGTGCCAAGATCTTTCTCTTCTAATAAATTTCGATTACTTATTACCTATTCGTTTCAGGTCTGATATGGCTCTACCTAATGGGCCTCGGATACATGGCGTTGGCACTTGAACCCGGTGTAAGTACTCAATCTCACCTATCCTACGTTGTATCCTCGCTTTATTGAATCATCCGTCAAGTATTCAGATAAAGGAGTGGAAATTCAAATTGAGATTCGTTGTATTACAGTAAACAAATCTGAAACTATAAAAACGGTGTGCGACAAGATTGATCGGCTGAAATTTCGATTACTTTTACCATCTTCCCGGTGATTGATCGATTCAACACCTGGGTCTTGAATAGGTGGGAAATTTATGCAAGTTGGACTTGAACGGTGTCGGGATTATTCACTTATACGTTTTGTTACTCATCATTCATTCATAAAAGACACTGACGAGTACCTAATTATTTATTATCTTGATCGCTGTCGGTGCGCGTTATCGAATTGAGGTTTACTACTCACTTAAAAACTGCACGTTTTTTGAGGTCGATCGGCTATCGCTAATTGAATTAATTTGTGAATTTTTAATTAATTTGAGTTTTTGCTTCATATGCTGCACACTTTTTACGCCGTTAAAGTTGAGGTCGAACTTTCATTTTTCAACACAAATTCCACGAGCGTGGGCCTGCATCAAAACGATGATAATGACGGCGAAGAATGCGAAAATAGAAAATCGTCCTAATTGCCCGTTTTAATTGGCGACTTTTCCCGAAGGAAATGCGCGCCCCGATTTACATAATTTTCTAATAAGCGACTCTCCGTCAAGGCTGTTGCACAATGTATACGCTTTACGACCGTTTGCGGGCGAAAAACTGGAGCGATTTCACAAGTCTCGACCGTTTCCAGTATTTGGACTTCGACAATCTACCAGATACGAATTTCACTTGCGTCGGGAAGGTCATCGGAGGGTACTATGCCGACCTCGAGACCAACTGCCAAATGTTCCACGTCTGCACGATCGGCCAACTCGACGAGCCCATGGACATCCGCTTCCTCTGCCTGAACGGGACCGTCTTCGACCAGGAAACCAGGGTTTGCGAAAGGATCGACGAAGTCGACTGCTCCAAGTCCGAGCAGTTCTACAGCCTCAACCTGGAACTGTACGGAAACACCCAACCCCCAATTCTAGAAGGTACCCTCTATCAAAAATCAAATTTTCCCTAATCTAAACTATATAATTTTGACTAGAATCGCCTGAAACTGAGCCTGCGATAGTGATAAAGTCGTCGTCTACCACGACGACGACGACCACGACGACGACCGAGCGGCCCAAGCCGAAGACGACGAGGACCCGGTACTTCACGACGTCGCCCCCGGTGACCACGTCATCGGTGACCAAAGTGATATCGACCCACCACTTCCCGATATCCAACCGGGCGCCCGACATCCGCTTCAACCCGGAAGAGATCAACATCAGCCTGAATCCGGGAGCGCCGCCCCACATCCGCCAGAACCTCAAGCCGGTCTCGTTCCAGCAGCAGATCTTCGCCAACGACGACAACGTCAACGCGCACAACAACAAGAAGGCCATCGTGACCACCCACTCGGATTACCTCGACAAAGACTCGGTGCATCAAGTGCAGAAACCGAAAGTACCGGCGAGCACCCCCAAGCCGCCCAAGTCCGTGGTCAATTACGGCTTGACCCACGACGCGCAGCACGTCACCCCCAGCGACATCAACTACGGTTTCACCTACCACCACCAGGACGACCTGCTGGAAGACGATTATCGGACCGAAAATCCCCATCACAACAACTACCAGTACCACCACCAGTTCCGGCCGGGGTTGAGTCAGCAGTTCCGGGATTCGCACTTCAAAAGCACCACCTACCGGGGTGAATTATCCCTACTGCCTACCACGAGGAAAAGCGTGTACGGGCAGAACAAAGGCGCGACGACTTACAGGAGTCCCTTCTTTTCGTCGTCCTTGAAACCCTCACAAAGTTACCAATTCAAAACAGAGAAACCGCATAAATTGCAGTTGCCTTTACCGATTTTGCCTAATCTGAGCTTCAGCTCGCCTGCTCCTTTTGCCTTAACTCGGCATATCGAAACTAAGAGGTACACTCATGACCACGTGCCGCCTCCGAGGATTATAATCAGCGCAAGCGCGAGCGTCAGCGACGCCAGTGGCAGAAGGCTGAATTACTCTCTAGGCACGATAGGGGTGGCGCCTCTCCTGGAGCAGCCGCCGAAATCGTACGACGACTACAAGGACCACGATGTAGTCCTTGATCCTTTCTACCACGACGTGCCTAAAATCGGGCGTAAGAACGATAGAAAAAGGCGGAAGAGGAGCGCGAAGTTGAAGCACTCGGACGTCATCAGGAACGAGCAGGAGGCGGTCGACGTTTTGAAGTTCCTCTTCGATTGGTACAAGAGCCAGGAGCGGGCCAGCACTTTGAGGATCCCGGTCGAGCCCGAGGATATCACGGAGATCAACGACGAGTTGTCGACGGCGCCGATTCCGCCGACGTCTTCGCCTGTTAATAAGCTGGACGATTTGGATTTCAGGACTAGTAGTTTGTTCAAACGGGGGAGCAGGTTCAATATCGTCGGGGACGTTTTGAGTGTTACCGCGAAGGAAAACGAGCAGAACGAAAGTGTGGTCACTACGACTGCGAATTCGGTCAACGTAAGCGAATACGAATACGATTACGTCGATGATAATTACGAACCATTGACTTATGCGGAGCAAAATAATGAAACTAATAACACACTCGGATTGGATGATGGTTATAACTATACCAGTTATGAGAAAGTTGTGAAAAATTTAACGAATGAACAGGCGACTGAAAGTCTTGCTGAAGAATTGGAGAAAAATTCAACAACTCCTGAAAAATTCTTCGATGATGATTATGATGATCATGCGCACGACTCTTATAAAGAAGTGGACTCTCCTCCAGTGAATATATCCAGTGAATCCTCGATAAATAACTCTGAAGTGACTTCTTCAACAACTTCAACGCCTGAAATCGGTGAGGAAATGGTGGACACTACGACCTTACAGTCAATCACTCCGATTTTGGATGAAACTACTTATTTAGTTGTAGAGGATGAAAAATCTGAGAAGAAATTTGAAAATCCTGAAATTATTACTCAAATTGAAGAAATCCCTGAAAAACATTTAGAAGAATCAATCATTGACAGTACCGAAAATCCTTCTGTGAATCGAACAACTGCCGAAACGACACTTTATGTAGATACTAGCGTAGAAATTACTACGAAAAATTATCCTGAAATTACAACCGACGCTCCTGAAGTGATTTTGATTCTGGTGAAGGAACCAAAAAGTACTACCACTCGAAGGCCGTCATCGAGAAGACGTGGGCGATTTAGATTTGAAGATCATCATATCGCAACATCTACAAGTACTACAACTACATCAACAACAACAACAAAAACTACAACAACAACAACAACAACTGAAAGAAATGAAGCAACCAGTTCAGAGAATCCAGTAACTGAAGAAACTCTCACATCGATTGCTGATGCGGATGTAAACGAGAATTTAACAGACAGTGCCATATCCACAAATGCCCCTGAAATAGAGGATACCACACAAACTCACACTGAAGAAAATACGTCTTCCTTATTAGACGAACACTTAGATAGCACAGTGCTGCCAACTACCGAATCAGAATCTGAAGAGTTAATAACATTAACCGCCACCGAGAATTCGCGAGAAGAGACTACAGTTACTGAAAGCTCTCCTGAAACCGCTCATTTAGATCAGAATAGCGAAATCTATCCCGGTAGTACCACTACTGAGAATCCGGGAATCGTAACTAGCCCTCCTTCATTGGATATCGAGACTTTAACGCCGGTAGAGGTGGTAACTGAAGAAATTACTACCACAACAACTACTACAAAAGCTCCCAGGAGAGGTTACAATAATAGAAGAACTAGGCCTCCTAGTTATCGCAAAGCTAGGCCTACAACGAGCCGGCACAGATTTAGTACTCCCAATTTCACGCCGAGACCTCACAGGCGGAAATCCACGGTAGAAGATGAAATAATCGACACGATTTCCAGGCACTCGACGACCACGGAGTCGCTCACGACCCAAACTACGGCAGAACCTAAAGTAATCACCAACACGGATCACGTAGTCGTCGATGACGTCTCAAAGACCGACGCTCCGCTTTATAAAAGTGCCAATCCGACCCTGTCCGAAATCGCGAAAGAGTCGGCCGATATGCACGAGACGACGCCCCTGTCGCTGACGTACAAGGTGCAAGTTCGCAGGGCGAAAGTGGGCAAGGCTTGGGTTTTCAACTGCTTCGGCAGGGAGATCAACCGCTTCTATTCGGATCCCAGGGATTGCAGACTGTTCCATTATTGCACTTCCGGATACAGCAAGAACCAACTGTTGGACATGAAATTCGTGTGTGATTTCGGTACTTACTTTGACGATGAGAAGCTGGTCTGTTCGAAAACTAAACCGGCGAGATGTCTGTAAATAAATAATGAATCGCTAAATAAATCTCCGCAACCCTTGAAAAACTGTATGTATGTTTGAATTTCGATCGTCCTATTAGTGTAATTTAATGTAATTTTGTAATTATGATTGTAAAATTTGTTACTGTAATAATATATTAAATTAATGAAATATTTTGTTAGAAATAAAAAGGCCTATTTTCTGCGTCGGCATGAGGAAACTAAAAAGATTGTGGGAACCCCTGAAGTACTGGAGTATAATTGGTTGCCTACCATAAACCTACGAAAGCTGTGTGGCTTTTTCTATCTATCTCGCTCTTACTGGTATCATCTAAGCAGTCTATCTTTGTTCTGTTAATCAGTGCGTAAATATTTCTGAAGAGGACAGCACTTTTCTTATTCCAAAATTTTCAGAAATTTCGTAAGTATTGATAACAGTACTCTATTTAATTATTAAAATAAAATAATACAATATGTACAACCTTAAAATAAACTTAAAAATTTGAATTCCGCTTACAAAAATACTGTTCATACATAGTGTGGATGAGGACAATTAAAATAAAAACAGACTTAAGAATCAAACAATAATAATATTAAGACCTAAACAAACCTAATTCTTCACGGTAGATTTCTTGATGTCGGCATCGATGTCATATTCGGGCTCACTGCCGACATTGGTATCGTAATAGGCGTAATCGTAACTGGCATCTTTAACTTTCTTATTACCACTAGCAGGAACAGAGGAAACGGGGTGCTTATTATTATTACTATTGTTATTGTTATTCTGTTGACGTTGAGGTTCTACGGGCTTTTGCGTGGCCACCGAGGTAATTTTAGGGGTGTTCGAGGTGACGGAGAACGGCCTGGGCGATTCGTACTGGGGCCTCTGCGTGGAAGGCGCCGAATTCTTCGTGGTCTTCGCGAACTCGTTCCTGCTGCTCGCGATGTTTTGACTGTGGGCGGCCTTCAAGAATTCGTCGTCCCTGCGGTTATCAAATTTGGAATCGTAGGAGCCGTCATCGTATTGAGTCTCGTCGTAACGGTTCGACCTGCTCACAGGGGTGGTCGAAGAGATCTTCGGGACCGTCGGGGTGTATTGGGTGAAAGGACTCGTTCTGGGGGTGCTATTTTGTTGATTATTGTTGTGGTTGTTGAATTGAGTAGTCGACTTTTGGTTATTGTTGAAATTTTGCTGATTATTATTGTTATTATTGTTGTTGTTGTTGAAAGGAGTCGAGGCTCTCTGGTTATTGAAGTTCTGTTGATTATTGTTGTTGTTGAAAGGAGTTGAAGCCCTCTGATTATTATTATTGTTGTTATTATTGTTGAATGGGGTAGTGGCCTTCTGATTATTGTTATTATTTTGGCTCGACGACTTATATTGAGTGGTCTGTTGCGAAATCTGCGTATATCCAGCGTTCGTCCTTGGAGCAAAAGTGGAAGGATAATTAGGAGTGGAAGATCCTTGCGCTTTATTATTAGATCTCGGCTGGGCAGTCGTGGGAGTATAATCGTAATTTTTCACGGGAGTTGTCGGCTTCTTACTGTTGTTAATGGGTGAGCTCGGGTAATTCTCGGTTTTGGTCGATGCGGGTCTGGTTCTGGGAACGTCGTAGTTTTGAGTGTTGAATTGTTGGGTGTTCTTAGAGAACGGGGCGGGGGTCGAATAATTTTCGGTTTGTTTTGGGGATGTCTGCTTAGTTTTCGGCACGTCGTATTGGGCGTTGTATTGGATGTTCCTGTTGTTGTTATTGTTGTTCGATACTGGGGCGGGAGTGTTTTCTGCAGGCCTCGTCTGCTTGACCTTGGTCGATTCGTAATTATTGTTGTACTGGGTATTCCTGATCACGGGAGCTTCGGTGGGATAATTTTGGGTTTGCTTAACCGATTGGGATTTTTGGGGAGTAGATTGGTGGGTCTGTTTCGGGAAATTCACGGGATAATTCTCGGTTTCTTTCTGAGGGGCGGATTGCGTGGTGTATTGCCCGTTATTTTGCCTAACTGGGGGATTATTGTATTG
This sequence comes from Salpingus planirostris, assembly GCA_949788335.1. Classification (NCBI taxonomy): domain Eukaryota; kingdom Metazoa; phylum Arthropoda; class Insecta; order Coleoptera; family Salpingidae; genus Salpingus; species Salpingus planirostris. The sequence continues at coordinate 3,704,656 of OX460922.1, forward strand.
CTGAGTTTGCCTGAAAGGAGCAGGAGTACTGACAGTGTAGGTGGGAGTGGGAGAATTTTGAGTGATCTTCCTAAAATCCTCACCGTTGTTGTTGTTGTTGTTGTTGTTATTATTATTATTGTAATTATTGTTATTGTTGGTCCTTATGCGCTTATTATTATTCCTCTGGTTGTAATTATTCACCGCAGTGGTGAATTGGTCATTATTTAAAGTGGTGGAAACTGGACGATTAGTGGTAGGAACAAAACTGGAACCAGCAAAATTATTGATGAAACCAGTAGGACGGTGAGGCCTATAAGTTTGAGCCTCGACATCTTCGTCATTTTGCTCATTTTGCTTGTTATTATTGTTGTTGTTCTGGGGCCTAACTCTTCTGTTATTGTTCTGCTGTTGGTTGTAATTCTGATTGTCATTGTTCTGAGCCGGGCGTCTGTCCTGCTGTTGATTATTGTTGTTGTTCTGGGCAGGCCTTCGAACATTTTGCTGTTGGTTGTGGTTTTGCTCGTTGTTTTGGACGGGTCTCCTGTTAGCGCTGTTCTGTCTCCTCGCTTCTTGTAGTTCCTGGTTGTTGCTTTGCGAGGGTCTGCGTTCTTCCTGATTTTGGTCTTCGTCATTTTGGGCAGGTCGTCTTTGCTGTTTCCTGATCAACTTCCTCTTTTGGAATTGGTCGCGATCCTGGTTCGTGTTGACGTTGTCGTCGTAATCATCGTCGTTCTCCTTGCCTCCGTTTCGGTTGTTGAAGAAATTCGAGCTGCTCGAGCCCTTGAAAAGATCCTTCTCGCCATTATTAGCATTATCATTGTTGTTGTTGTTATTAGCATTATTGTTGTTGTTTTTGTTGTTGTTATTATTGTGGTTGTTGTTATTGTTGACGTTGTTTTGGACTTTGTGCTTTCTGGCGGGGAGTTGCACGTTCTGTTGGTTGACCCTTTGCGCTTGATGTTCGCGGTTGATCCTGGCGTCTCCGGTTTCGGCCCTTTGCAAGGAGAAAGTCTCTTCGTCTTCGCCATATTTCCTGGCTTTCGATTCGAAACCTGCAAATGAAGCCGAATTTTCGATATTCATGCCATTTCGAGTAAATAACGAGGAAAGTAGGTTGAGGAGATTTTCGTAATATGAGAAGAACGCGTTCCGTAATAAATTTCATGCATAACCTGAAATCGCTCCTCTGCGCCATCACCAAACCGAGCTAGGATGTTATGCAGTATGTGGTTTGATGATGGGTATGGGAACTTTTCAAAATCGTGCCGTTTAAATATAAATCGTTCTGTCTGACAGACGGCCGGCGTGTAATGTGTGCATTTGTGCAATACCGAGCCCGGAATGCCCGGAGCGGGAGATGTACCGTTCGAGTCGGCTTTAGCAGAAAGTGAAAGTGCAAACATCATACCTGATCCGATGCGGTAAAGGTCGAAATTATCACTAGAATAATACAAAGTGGTGGCGTCGCAGTCCACGTCCTCCCAGTCGGCGCAAATTTGATGGTCTTGGTCGAAAGCCGTTCCGTTAGGACACAAGAAACGGAAATCTTGCACCTGAAATTATCAACCCGGAAATGATTTTGCCGATTTTTGGCGACTTTCCGGTATTTACCCCAACGCCTGCGACTTTCACGCAGATGTGGAACATTTGGCATTCGGTCTCCGAATCGGCATAATATCCCCCTAGAATTTTGTCCCTGCAGGAAAACTCGGTGTCGGGCATCTGTTCCAGGCTGTAGGTCGGGAAGGGTCTGTGATTCAGAAACTGGGCTGAAGCCCAGCTTGTGAACACGCCTGAAAATTATTCTCGACATTAACCAACCGATTAACCATCAGGCTAATAGAAAGATTGCGAAACGAATTTTTTCACAAGTTATTAGTTACGTAACGGTGAAAATTACGCCCTTACACTTTATTATTTACAATAAAGTAATTGTGAGATTGAGATCCTTTTTTTCGTACGCATTGTTCTCCCGAGTATTTTGATACGAAACGTGAGAAGAGTGCGCCACACTTCCAAATTATATTCCCACTTACATAGAGACGAAACTAAATCAACTAAAAGAAATCTTGGCGAATATTCGTTGCGAAATTATTTTAACGAGATGAGACGACCTTATAAGCCCGATTTAATTGAGCGGCAATTACGTAATGACGCGCGACCATCCCTAGCACAGATTCCTGAAATTGTTTCAGTTTCTGTCTCAATGAGAGCCTACAGAGGTAATCCAAGAAAAATCCGAGGAAAAATCGGAAAGACACAACACTCGAAAAAAAAGTTCACTTCCACTCGAAGTAAATTCAGGAGGGCACTTGGAGGAGAGTACTCACCTAATAAAATAAAAACACTAACACCCTTCATGATGGCAAGTCAATGGTTGACTGAAGAAGCACTTGGATGTATCTCGAAGATGTTGGTGAAAGGATGTCCTCCTGCTGAGAGGGGCGGGCGTGATGCAGATGCAAATGGGGGGACTTTATACACCTACCTTTAATCCCAAAGCCGGTACAGCTCGCTCAAGACAAAGCTGTACGCAAAAAAGTAGAATTAGCCAAGGCCGAGCCGAAATGAGCCCCCTCTCGAAATTTTCACGACTTCTTCTGCGGCTCGGCCATCCTGAGGAAGATCGTGTCCGAAGAAAACATGACAGGTGCTCGATAAAAATAGTCCTGTGTTAATACTTTCAAGACTGGTCGTCCTTCGTCCTATCACATAACTCTCGGATGGTCAGAATACGAAAATAGTGCGGTCGGATTTTATTCAGATGATGGCGATGGTGACTAACCTGGGAAAATTTCAGCCTTCACCTTTTATCGAAAAACGAAGAAGATTCGATACCGACACTCGCCCTCGATAATTGAAAATAAAAAACACTTTTACTCGCGACCTTTTCCAGTAATACCCGATACATGTCTGTGGTAATTATAAATGAGGTAGCCTCTAATTAAAATATTTGAGAGATGATCGCAATGATGTGGTCATCTCTTTCAGCTTCCGTCGAAATCGAAAGCGAGATTCAATGAAATCGCGGTGTTTTACCGTTTCATCGTCTCTTATTCTTCGGAGACCCAAGACGAACCATCGCGAGTGAAAGTGAGTGCGGTAAGGTCGTGCTTACGAGTAGGTACCAGTCGTGATTTTTTCTAGGTTGGATACGAGATGAGTGCGGATCTATTCCCGTGTGAATGCCTCCACACAACTTCCATGCCGGCATTGTCTCTACCGCACTTGGCTTATGGGCATGCAAGAAGTCTGAATAGAATGCGGATCTTGCCACGTACCGATACAAGGATGGCCGACTCCGAATAAAGTTTAAAGGTCGCCGAGTCGCAGGCGAAAGCTCTTATCGGAAGCTCCGGGAAGAGACGAGTTTCATAACCGGATTCTCGATCGAAGACTCTTCGGCCTTAAGCGCCTGAGTGAATAATGTTGGGAATTGAGCAAGCGACAATCTCAATTCTTATCCCGTTGCGTACATGATGAATTATTGAATTAATAGAACATAAAGGCGTTGAGACACGAGAATAGCAGCGCCGACATCCGATAAATAACAGGCCGAGAGGACGTCCAAGGAATTTATTTCATTGTCAAATACACTTAAAAATTCACGACTACCTACTTAGAGTAATAATATTTAAACGGGTCGATTTGATCGCCAGTATAAAGGTCTGACCCGATTATCTGTCCATCAGAATCAAGCGCTTCAAACGGATTCAGTCCAGTAATAAACCAATTTGTTACGTAACTAAAGAAATAATTTATTGATGATTGAAGAATACAGCGTTTTCAAGAGGTAACTGCAGCGTCTGTAGATGACGACGTACCATCGACGACTCCTTCGCTACTCGTGGTAGAATCCGGTAAAACCGAGGACAAAACCGAAACCGAAGACTCTTTATCGCCGATAACGATCGGCGATGGCGAAGTCGTCGACGTGTTATTCCTATTATCTCCAGCGGTCGAGTTGGCTTCCTGCCCCGGTAATTCCGTGCCATTTCCGGCCGCCACGCTTTCATCGGGCACCGCCATCGCGGTCACGCAGAATTTGCTCCCCTCCGGCAACTTGATATCCTTCGGCACGCTCGAACCCCCCGATTTATCCAAAGTGACGTTGGTGAAACAGGGCAAATCGACACTAGTCGTGTTATCTTTGGCCACAGTCTTGTTCTGGCACAGCGGATCGTCCAGATTCTCGCAGGTGACGGTCGTATTAACGCACAACTCCCCAGCGTTTTCCTGGCAAGGCTTCGCGTTCGTCATGCTGCTAACACACAGAATCTTGTTGTCCAAAGTGCAGAGGGCGTACGTCCCAGGGACGCACAAAGACGTGACGTTATCGTTGCACAAAGTCAGAGTATTAGGGGGTAGTTTGATCTCCTCTCTGGTGTCACCCGGGGGTTGGTTGTAGTAATTGTACACCTGGTACGGTTTCCTGGTCAGGCCGGAAATGAGGTACCAGACGAAGAGGCCGCCCATGACGTTGCGGAAGGCGTTTCTACCGAACAATCCCCCGGATTTCTGCATGCCGTAGCCGTAACCGGCCATGCTGCCGTAGCCACCGTAACCGCCGTAACCGCCATAGCCGCCGTTACCCCCGTAACCGCCGTAACCCCGATTGTTACCACCGAACATTCCAGTGTTCTGTTGGTTGTAGTAGACCGGGTTGTTACCTCCATATCCGGCTTGGCTATTGTAATAGTGGCCATGGTCTGCTCCTCTAGGTGGGACCACTCCAACGTTGGACGTGGGGTAGTATCCAGGGTAGGGGTTTTGAGGGTTGTATCCTCCTGGTTGTTGGGGGTTGTATCCTGGTTGTTGGGGGTAACCCCCTGGATTCGGGTTGTTAGGCGAGTACCCGGGCGGACTTTGGGGGTACTGAGATTGGACCGGGTTGGCGTTCTGCTTCTGGTGCTGATCCAGCCCTGGTTGTTGCCCTCCGGGTTTGGTCCCGTCGACGTTCCAGCCGACCGGGCGAGTACCGGCCTGCGAATTAGCGCCTTCTTGGGGGTTCAATCCGGGTTTCGGCGCTTCCGGGGCTGATGGTTTAGGGGCGGGTTTGGGGGCGTCAACGGGGCGAGCTTTTACCGGTTCTATCGGTTTAGGCGGGACCGGTTGGGCCGGTTTGGCCTGGTCGGACGAGGATTTGGATTTCCGGGTGTTCCACGAGGATCTCCCGGAGGACCCGCGGCTCCGGCTGCCCCCGGACCGCTTGGCGAACGCGATTTCGGCCGAAACCAGCAGCACCAAAAAAAGGGCGAGCGACGTTTGCACTCTCATCGTTGCGCTTTCGGACTGAGTCGGAGGCCGAAAGTGCGCCGATTAAAAGGCCAGTTCGTTTAATTCCGGGCTTCCGTCCACTGATCTCGAGCATGTCAGAGGTCGAGATAGCGCGCGTCTTATCGGCGATTACGTCTCGTTAAGGATCGTTTGTTGTGGAGACGGTTCGGCGTATTCGTTAGAGGCGAATTGGCCTCTTCTGTGGACGGTTTAGGGCGATTCTGTTTGTCGTAAACAAAACGATGAGTCGGAAACATTTAGATTAAGTGATGTTTTCAATTCGCGGCGAAGCGGTATGACCCTCACCTTTTAAGCGTTAGGTACTCTTCTCTCGCATAAAATGAAATAATATTATTATGCCCTGACATTTGATTCGATGTGATGATAGCATAGTTTAGCAGATTCCCATCGTAGAAGAGACGATAATGTAGATGAATTGTCTAATCTGGGGCGCAAACTTTCCAAGAACGCATTAGGTGAAATACTAGAATTTCTCTTATTATAATCTCCGTCATAGATAAAACAGTTTTAGGAAACCAAACTACCTGGAAAGATCACACTCTCATCAATTTACCAACATAATTAGTTCCTTCTATGCTGAATCGTCCAGATAGAAAGCCCATCATGAAAGAATTCGAATTGGCTAATAATTCGTACCTACCTACCTTCGTTCTGTATTAGGTTGAATTTATTACGGGATTTATTGTATTGAAGGTCGCGAAGATTGTTATTCTCACAGTCTTTTCGGGGGATATTTCGCCAGACTCGAGAGTACCCTTGGAAGACATTTTTAACAACTCTATTGTTTTTGTTAAAGCTGCGTCCTTCACGTTTTCTCGCTCATTCTGGTCCAATTTGGAAGTTGATGATGACCCAATGATAATCAATTAAGAATTCAACCCAGTTATTCGAGACAATACCGGCATTATGCGATCGTGACTCGAATTACGCAAGGAAGGATACTTCTTCGTTCTGTAGCAATTTGTCGATTTTAATTGCAGCGATCCTCTTTCATCTTTCCCAGTGCGTTATTTTTCCTGACTTGCATCACCGCCTTCGTTTTGTAAGGTAACATAACGTGTGTACTTACATATGTGTAATCATTCCGAATTCGATATTCGTTATTATTTTATGGGCGCAATAATTAGTTTCGAAAAATATCTAAACTTCCTCCTTTCGGCTGCAACGATTTACTTAAACGATTCCTGATGAGATTTCGAATCTTTGATCTTAAACCAGGTGTGTGAATGTGTACATAAATAAATGTACGGATTTTCCGGCAAGACCGAGGCGTCTTCTAATGCATCCTCCAACACCAGACATTACGTTTGTAGAAAGTAGTGAAATGGTGAGAATTATTGTTATTGAAAACTGTGCAAACACAACTAACTGAGTATAACCAAAGTCTGGGTGATTTACAATTCGTTTCGTCACCTTTTTTCTACATTATTAAAAGATCCGGAGAATCTCTCCGCTAATTATTTGCGTAAGACTTTGTACAAGATTTCTGGCGCGAGGATAAAGGAAGAGGCGAAATAATCGAACAAGCCGAAGATATAGATAGTAATAAGCCGACAACTTCAGGCAAAAAATTCATAGAGGTTGAAGGTGTATGTAAGTATAAACTCGAGGTGGAAGATGATTGCGTAATGCAATGTCTAACTAAGAAGGATGTGTACCTACCTAACTAGCTACAGATAAGAGGCGAGTTTCTACATAAATACCACGGCCGTTTTAAGTATCTAACCACATTATTATGCGATTTTTTTCTCAGCAGCAGGTAACGAAAAGAAAAATCCTTTTATAAAGAAATGTCAAAGGATTATACAAAAGTAGTTAGCAATCAACCGGGGAAAATTCAATCAAAATAATAATAGTTCCTCACGCAATACTTATTAATAGCAATTAAATTCATTGTATTAAAATTTTCGAAAGCTCCAAGCGACGATATTTCAGAATTTCCTGCTCTCTGCATAATTAGTCGAAATCTCGATAAAATCAGTTTTAACATTTTTATAAAGTGTTGACGGAAGCGGACGAGACTTTTATGAGCAATAATAACAGCAATGACACGATTTCACGCCTAATAAAATAATAACGGATCGTATAGACATAATCCAGTGTGTGCATATACATCAGGTGCTCCTCATTATCTAGAAGAGGTGTAATAGGTGTTATCCTTCGAAGATAATTACAGGTTCGCTTGAATATACGTCTCATTGTAGTCGCCTTTTTAGAAGAGAGCTTCTCCCATCAATTCTTCTCTCAAAAATAATGATGAATGGCTACTAAAGACTGCGTACTGTAATTGGGACAAAAAATCTACAAACTTTGTACACAGACCCATAATGACCAGTTACCGGCATCGAATGTGCGTTTTTCTAAATAAAGTTTAATTTAATAACTTAATAATTGCAATGACTAAATGTGATATAAATCGGCTCAGGGTCTCATGATGTCCCTTCACCATAAAGGAAAGAAGACGTATAATTAAAGTCCTTGCTCTCGACTCTTAAACTTCGCACTTGAGTTGGCCAAAATCTCAATGTCTACATAATGAAAAATGCTTAATGCCAGCTTAATACACCAAATTACACGGTGTTAAAGTTTAAAGAGTGCTTGAGGCCTTCCAGTTTAAAATTAATCGTGTGACAATAATTTCGCGTGGGTATGAGGACCTTATTCCAATGGTGAGTAAAAGGGTGTGGTATAACATCCGGGATCCTTTCTAAATTCGAACCATAGAAGGAAGGAAATCATTGTGGGATTCAAATAATAAAAGTTATTGTTATTAAAATATTAATGATGACTACTTTTTGTATGCACTCACTCATCGGGATCTGTCTCGTTAATGATAAAAGTGAAGATGGAAGTGTAGGAAACTTGTCGATATTCTTATGGAGATGGGTATGTCGTAATTATGTAAAGTAGATATCGTTCTAAATCTGCTCCAGATAGAATGTCGGATCGTCTGAAAAATTGCGAAACGTACTCGTACTTGCATACGGATGGCCTAGATGCTTATTCCAATCCAATAACCAACACAAATATGTCCAATCCACCTCAAAATCGTTTCATTTCTACATCCCAATCCCAGAGTAATAATATTTATTCGCAGTGGGGTTCGAGTAAATGTGTAACACTTCTCACGAATTTAGTTTCGTCATTTATCAGAGCTGCTCATATGCGAGTAAGTATTTATTACTCTTTAAGAGGTGGCCGTTAATTGACGGTTTTAGTTTAATTCCGTCTTTTTATAACTTAATAAAAAACTTAATAGGTGGCAAAACTTGTCACAATTTCTGATGCGATTTAGGAAAGAGCTCGAGGATGTAATTTCGCCATGCAGTGTCATTAACGACAACAGTAAGGCGATTCACTTGCATTATTATCATTATTCGTGTGCCCATTCGTGTTTGGAAATTCATCTCAGACACATTCATGACTCGAGCATTGTTGGAAATTTTAAAGTCAAATTGAGAAGGCCGCATAAACGAAGAATATGGAATTTTCATAGTGGGTGGAATTTTGAAATAATTAATCGATCGCCTCTTCCAGATTTTTCAGTTTGAAGTGATGTAAGCGTTCATAAAATATAAATTTTGATCGATTGAACCTGCGGCTAGCAATTTGAATATTTCTCTTTTGAAAAGTGAGAATGTTACAGTTACCCATATTTTACAAGCTGCTTTCGTTTTCAGCGCCTTTAAGCTTTATAGCCAGAGCCAGAGATCCTTAATCTTCTTTAGTGGGCTGTGTAGTACCTCATTTACCATTCGTATGTACAAGATCGAAACTTAATTTATGGATTCATGCGGAGAAGGTATTTTAGTTATCTCCATATCATACATATGGGATGGTAGCGCGGTAACTGGTTAAGCACGAAAATTTATTGCGTAATGTGAAAATTATTATTAATTTATTACCCGCGCTGAACCGGCTATAGAAGAAATTGCAAAATGAGTCGTTTGTTAAATCAATAACATCAATTCCTCATGACAAGCGTGTTTTATTCCATCTTCAGGACTGATGTACTCACCTAGAAATATATTCACGTAAAGTAAGTGCGATCGTAATGGTTTTCCGGACTTGCATCACTCGGAGCGATTTTATCTCGGAGAGATTTTAACGTGTGTGCGAACCTCGAATAATTACGAAACTTTTGCCAAAGACCAGACGAAAAAGTGCAATCTTGTTAACGAAATGCAAAAGTTGAAGGTCGCTCGTTTATTAATAACTCGTGAAAAATTCAACAATCAATTAAAACATCTCACCGAGTGGGCGTCAAAGCTTGTAGTAAAATTCTTCGGGGAGCATTAACATAACAATGATTGTTGATGATGACCCCATGTTGGGACGGGTAACCTTTTATGGCATCAAACTTGTTTAGCTGGATGTCGTGCGTCTATTATTTAAGGCATAAAAGTCATTGCCTTTTTTTGAATTATTAAAATCCGGGATGATACGTTGGTTTCAGCTTCTTCCTATCTACTTTATTTTCAGCTTTGTTAATTCATTAATTATCTAAAAGTCGAAATAGTAATGACTTGGTGCAATTTCAGTCGTAAGGGAACTAAGGTGGCGGAAATTTCATTATTCAAGTTTCAGCACCCACTTACTTTAAACTTTTGGTTTATTACCCAACCAAGAACGATAACGACCCATTCGGCCCCGTTAGGGCCTTCCTCATACTTCACGCCTGTAAATATAAACCATCATTAAACTTTATGCACCAGACTCTCCACTTTTAGTTTTAGCCACTATAACGGGAGTCCTGATTTCCTAATTTTATTTACGTACCATAATAACACTTTACTATTGCAAAGTGTAAATATGGCGGAGGCGCCGGGTTAGAGTTATTCAGGTGAGTTACAACTTTCGCCTGCGTTACCCCGTGGGCTTATTATTTTCCGGACCCATCCCAATTAGGAAAGAATGTTAGAGTAATGTTTTGTGGGAGGGTGACGTCACGCTGAGAGAACCATATCTCACCGATATTGCCGGTAAACCATCCTCGATCTTCTTCACTTTCTCCGGTGACCTCTTCACCCATCGCGAAAGTTCGCGTTCCAGCAATCCGGCGTCGATAATGTCATTCACTTCCCCATTACGGAATTCACTCGATTATCCTATCGCTATTATATTTCAGTTTCTGAATTTTCGTGCACAATTTCCCAATTTGTAATTAGATATTATTCCATCATAGATTACATAATGTTCCCGATTGATGCTCAGTGCGTACTTAATACCTTTAGTTAATAAGGCTTGTAAATTGATGCTGGGAGAAGATTATTTTCATTTAATTACCCAACTTTAATTGGAGGGATTCATAATAGGTTACGTAACGCGTTTCCTCCTACATTTCCTGCAACGATGCTGCGAACGGTAGCCGCCTAATATCATTGTCTTGAGGAGGATAGTCTCCTTGTAGGAATTTCACTTCGAAGGTTTCGATAATAACAGGCCATACAATCATATTATAAGTGGGTATACAACATACATAATTAGTACGAAAAAAATTATATCCGCAATTGCCGAATCACGTCGCGAGACCATGCTTTATTTAAATTGTTGAAATATTTGTTATGCGAAGAACAAAAATGCTCAATGAAGACACCTAGGGAATAACTTGGCATTTGAGATTCGTGACTCATTGGGAATATTTGATTATAAATCGGATAAAGTCTAGATATGTAGGAATTTGGCGAATCGACCTCTATGATCACAACAGAACCAAAACGGATTAGCGAAAGCACGATTTATCCATTTATTACTGTTGAATAAATTCATACGGTCGCTATTTTCAATAGGTATTATTTTAATATTACAAATTTTCAATTATACTTTCTGATTTATTCGAATAAATCAATACGTTTTTACTGAACTAGCATTATACTTTTTCGGGTTCGTCGCTTTACCTACACAAGGGGTTTTACAATTTTCATTCCTAGACAATCTTTCCGTACATATTTTGAACATAACTGTTTAATGATTTATTAATGAAAACAAATCAACATTTAAATTTCGTCTTACTTATTTTCAGACTAGAGAAAGACATCATTAATATGTGGTCGATCTCCAACCATAAGTGAAATTTAAATCATAAATAACAAATTCAATAATATCCATATGATCTTGACGCATTTTGCCATCATTTACATTAATTTTGGACTTTAAGAAAGTGTTCTTATTCCTTTCCAAATTTCGAATCATTATTATAAATTATCATTTGAAATGATTGAATAGAATAATTTAAATTTCCCGCTGAATTTTCATGGTTGGTCATGTGACTTTCCGTCTGATGTCATTTGTCAACTGTCACTTGTCAAAGCGCCTTCAAATTCTAAAATTATTTCAGTAATTATGTAAAAAAGGCTTTTTGTGCTAAATAAAGTAATCAGTAAGTGACCACAACATACAGAATATTTTTACTCCAAGTTAGCTTTCAAAACTACATGTTCACGATGTTATGTAATTAAACATAACCTCAAAATCGGAGGACGATCGATAAAATCCCACTTTATGAGTGAAACTCTCTATTTTCTAGCTGAGTAGTCATGGGAAATACTGTATCCGCTGCCGAGATAGCAGCGACGCAGATCGTGCACCCAAATACACCCATACAGTTTGATGGAAAGCACCACCACCACCACCACCATCAATTCCACCAAGGGCCAGGAGGTTTCAGTGGCGAAATTCCACCAGAATGCCCCATGCACCAACAGAGATCTGCCTCGGAATGCCCAATTCAGCATGGACAAGGAGATATTAACCCCCTGAATATGGTTAGCACTCTAGACATCTTGAAATAGTGTATTTTCAGTTTGATTTTATTTCTAGATGGGTCCGGCTAACCAAAGCCCGTCCCCGGGGCAACCTTTTAAGCTACCTACAACAAGACAAACTTCTTCTATTCCGAAAGCTGTCGTCAAAGAAGGAGAGAGCTCATTCTGGGTCTATCCGAGCCAACAAGTATGCAAACTATTTTTAAATTGCTCCATTCACATCAATTTGTGTTTCATTCAGATGTTCTGGAACGCCATGCTTCGAAAAGGATGGAGATGGAAGGAGGAGGATATCGCCCAGAAAGACATGGACGATATTATAAAGATCCACAATGCTAATAACGAGCAAGCCTGGCTGGAAGTGCTAAAATGGGAAGCTCTGCATGCCAGAGAATGCGGCAATCCTAAGTAATAACAATTCATAATCTAAGCTGGCTCAAAATCATGATTCGTTCTTGTAGGTTGAAAAGTTTCGGGGGTAAAGCCAAAGACTACAGTCCGAGAGCCCGAATTCGATCATACTTGGGCTACGAGTTACCATTCGATCGACACGACTGGATCGTGGACAGATGCGGCAAAGAAGTGCGCTACGTTATCGATTATTACGATGGAGGGGCCATTGATCAAAAATACCAATTTGCGCTACTGGATGTTAGACCGGCTATGGATAGGTAATTGATAACCGTTAATATCACAGCGATAAAACTCGGAAATAATCTATAATGGGGGTGCGATTAGATAAGTTTTATTGGCTTTTGACCTTTCGAGTGAGACTTTAATACCCAGAAAGTTTTTATCAAATGTGTAATATGCATCTTTCCGCATGCAGTTTCAAAGTTTCCTCAAAGAGAATATTTAATATTATTATGATTTAATAATGTTGTGTATAGGTCGTTAAGCCCAATGAGGCGCACTGATGGGATGGAGGTAGTTGTAATCAGCTTATATCATAATGTTCTACTTGTAAAATTTACTTATGCTATGTGGTCGATGGTTGATGGAGTTAGACAAACTGATGATTTCGTTTTGTTCCAGTTTTGAGAACGTCTGGGACCGTATGAAGGTGGCTTGGTGGAGATGGCGTTACAGTGAAGAGTAAATTTATGATTTGGGGAAGCGAATACTTTTTTAGAAAACTTGCAAGTAATTACGAATCGTTTTTATCTCGTAATAAATTGAATAAACTGATATTTTCCATGTGCTTATTGTATATTATGAACTGTTGAACTGTTGTTAATGTTAGCACTTTAGGTAATAAATATTATACTTGAATTGAATGAGAATGGTTTGGAGTTGATTTTTGCACCTACTAAAGTAGACCCTGACCTGAAGCGAAAATTAATGTGCGTCTTTTGTTCAGGCGGGTGGTTTTGTAAGGAGCCGAATTAAAAAGACGTTATCGTCTACGACACGTCGTGTTTAATTGTTCCGAGAGGGTTGAAAATGCGAGGCTGATGGGGTGCTAAAAGAAACGGGGAATAAATTAGTCGAGGGTTCGAGGCCGAGATGCGGATGCCGATAAGTCAGGATCCCTGGTTTGCCGACTGTCACGCACACCCTTCCACTGCACGCGAATCTGACAGACGATTTTTCCAGCGGACCAAATGTAATTTAAACCTGTAATCGGACCAAACAATCCCCTATCAGTATTGGAAAAGTATTTTTATACATTTATATATGACCGAAGTGCGTATTGTGTTGTGTTAGTACCGTATTGCCCGTTTAATTGTCGCTATAACTTGTCCTGCTTGCCGTTTTCGCCATCTTTAACAAACCACTTGTTAACACGGCGTGTTTATTATTAATTTAAAACCGTATGCCGTTTGACCACGCAACGGCAGTGTTCCCGACGCTTATCTGAGTTCTCACTGTGTTTGTCCGAATCACCCGCACCAGAGATAGCCCCCCAAAGCGGCCTATAATGATCGGGTAAGTAAACCGTAATTATTCCGTAAACAATCAATCCCCAACCCCCGTTGCCGTCCGTTTTGAGAGGGACAGGCCCGTGACGGGGGCCCGCCGAGGGCCCCCGTGCGCCCCCGAAGCCTTCGGGGGCAACGTCGAAGTTTGACAACTCAATTATCCCCCAGATCCGGCCGTTCGATTCTCCCAGTCCCAGCGCAGGGCCGGAGCCGGCACAATAATCCCCGGGCCTCCCGATACAAATCGCGCGGAATGAATAACGCGCCGTTATTATCTCCCTTCACGTCTCGGTTTTGTTCGGAGGCCTTTTGTGTTCCTCTCCTCCGATTTGTATGGGACCAGGAACCCTTTCATTCGAGGTTTTCATTATAGATCCACACGTTACGGGGTGGGGGCTCCTTCGACATCACCTCCATAACATCATGCATTAGAGTCTATGAGCTTTATATTTACATGTACTTGGATTTTTCCTAAACACACAACCTGAATGTCTGCGTTCCTTCCTTGTTGTGAGAGAAGGCGACGCCACTAACCCCATCGAAAACATCTAAATAAATCAATCAATTAAACTTCCAGTCTACCACATAATGTTATATCTACTTATGTACAAGAAGAAGCAATGAGGGTGTTTATTGATTGGCGTGAGGGCCGATAATTGTCGGACTTATTTACTTCGCCTTATTGCCATCAAAAACCGAATAAGGGTACGAAAGAGAGAGGGCGACAAAACTAGGTAAACGTATATAGAGCAGAGGGCAGACTGGAAATCGATTTCGCATTAGTGTATTGGGTAGAATAAGGGAAACAAAACATCTCCCCTTGTTGTCGTAATTTGTGATAATTAAATCGGTTTGTTGTTATTATTACGAGTGATGGCCGAAATTGGAGTAGTTGCCGTGCACCTCTATGCGGCTGCCTGATACAATAACTAATCGAAAGTGCTTGCAATAACGGCATCAAGTACACACAACGTATTATACGGCGTGCAATTCGACTCGTTCGATATGTATGCGGCATAGAGATTGCTGCTTAAGCCGCATTAATCTCAATAACGCGCTTCCAAAACAGTTCCATAGTTCGAGCTTTGTCCCAGAACCGCCTATTACAGATGCCTTAACGAGGATGTGGTGTCGGTGCATATCCGTGCTCTCGAGGTGCGTATCGAGATCGATTTTCACAAGGGATGATCAAATTCTTCTGCACACTTTACAGGAATTTTCTGGAATTCTTATCAATCTGACGCCGAGAATTCAGAAGTGTCAATTTTTGTGAATCTACAGAGGACTTGCCAAAGTCTCTGGGAGTTCTTAAAAATACTGAAGAATCCTTGGAAATTTTCAGGAGTGCCTGAATGATTGGCAATTTTCGAAGTCTTTAGGAATCCTCGGGTTTTTAAGTAATTCTTATTGGAATTCTCTTGGTATATTTTTTCAAACCCCTCGGATTTTCGCTGAAACACCAAATGTTTAATCCATTAAATGTGGGAAGTATGAATACTGACGCTTATTATTATGCATTATTAATATTAGCGATGATGTGTGTGCAGTTTTGTGTATTTCCCGAGATTCGGGGTGGGTGATAAATCGTTTTTATTGGCGCGCGCATTTCGAATGGGCATTAACGCAGGACGAAATTTTTAGAACACTCGTTAAACTTTTATTATTACTGCCCGAAGTTTCGAAATATTTCTATCCGGATGAACGTTAGGTGCCTCCGCTTGCTCATACTTACAGGTAAACGTGTTTTATGTAAGCGTGCCGAAACGACACTTCTAGCGTGGTTTCCTCAAAAGAGCCACTCAACCTGCGGGTAATTAACCTCGAGTTTATTAACTTTATACAGTCACTAATGGGGGAGGTTTCAGGTGAGGTGGAAGCGAAATTTATTTTGGATCATTACTGTACGTGATGGTCGGGCGCGCGAGGAAAGATTTATTTTCGTCGGAGATATACCTACGTTTATGAGTTTTTAATTATTTACAAGCCGTAAAAATGTACGAAAATAGGTCGTTCATCATTCGGGACGCCTCTCCCATAGATATAACGCGAACGGAAAAAGAATTGATCGCACTTTGCTCTCTATGGATACGAGAATCGGGGAGTCGTCCCAATTTCCTCCTTTTCCTCCTTCGCCCCGTTCCGAACCGTCAGTTCCGCGATTATACCTGCACCCTTTGGCGGGGGAGGGAAAGTATCGAACGTCGGAGAGGGCCGACAAATCTGCGGGATCATCGCCGTGCCGGGGGCGCACTTTATATTTCGATTAGGGGGCTTAACTCGGTAATTTGCATACGGCCTTCGCCGGATTTCCCGCCGCCTCCCCGGATTTTTATGCATATCCGCGCCGCCGCCGCCGCCACTGCACGGCCGCCTCCCGGTGACGCCGCCGACTTGATTATGTGAAAAGTACCGCCAGTCGATTTTCAGTTACGCATCGCCGACCGGCCCCGACCACCGTGTATGAAAAAGCATTTAAAATGTAAATGCGGAAATTTGAATTTTTATTGCCTCCCTCTCCCCCGCCCGGATTTTTTCCGCGCTTTGTTTACGCTTTTTTTCAGACGGGACCGGATTCGCATTACTTTCCGCGAATCCACCTGCTGTACGGTGAAAATCGCGGGTAATTGCGTGGGTCCGAAGGGGTCGCGGCGTATTATTCGCGTCGCAAATCGGATTCGCGACGGTTTTAATGCGCCCTCTCATCTTCGGATGATCCGATGACGATGATGGCATCAGTCGGAAAGAATTTTTAATTTGTTTAAGTCCGGCGGGCTGCGGTAATGCCGTTATGTGCGTAATTTGCATCTCAAACGGAACGGGTCGGGATTTTTTTTTTAATTCAGTTGTGCCGTTTTGTTTATGGACCGGGGAAATCTACGGGAATTTAATCATCATCATCGGGGAGGCGGGGGATTCATTTTTCGTCGTGTGTGTGTACGCAATTTGAACTTCCCCCATCGTATTTTCGCTCGTTTGAGTGTATACAGGGTGTCAAGGAATTAGCTTACAAATTTCCAAGCTTTCAAATCTCAAGAAGGCGAACGGTTTTTGGCGGTAATCTGCATGTAATATGCGCATTGCAATAGATATCGGTTATACCTGAATTGGCATTTTTATTTTATCGAGTGTTTGAAATATTCTTCTTCCCATTCCACAAATGAGCACGTCAGATCCATTTCGGGGTTTTTGAATTTTGTTCTCCAAAAATCGATCAAATCGATCTACCATGCGAATTACTGATATTTGTCCAGAGCATATTATTCTTAGCATACTCTGAAAATTTCACTGATTATGCTTTGTAGTTACAAATTTGTAGTTTTGACTGATTTTCAAGCCGAAATGACTTTAGACGCGCATCACTGTCAGCGCACTGTAGAACTTCTGCATTGACAAATTTCGATGACATTTCCCTCGACATTTTCAAGATATTCTAAAAAATCGCTCTACACGAATACCACATCACTTTAGAAAATTATATAATTTTGGAAAGTGGTGGATTTGGTCGCTTATAATAAGTTATAACAGGTATATCGTTATATCCGAGGGGTCGCTCACTGGTTACAATACTTGTACAAATGTCTGTACAATACTTGACAATACAACATAATACGACACAATACGTGACGATACATGACAATACATGACAATACATGACAATACGTGACAATACATGACAATACATGACAATACATGACAATACTTGAAAATATTGCAGAAATTCACGAACCAGGAATAGCTCACGATACATAACGGTACCTTACGATACCTTACAATACTTGACGGTACCTTACAATACCTTACAATACTTTACAATACTGACAATACTTCACAATACTTCACGGTATTTTACAATACTTACAATACTTAACGGTACCTTACCATACATTACAATACCTTACAATATTTACAATACGACACAATATTTTACAATATTTACAATAGGGACAATACCCCACAATCTAAATTTGATGACTTTTCGGGTTTTAGACCGCGTTGTCGTTGATGGATGGAATAGAGAACTTGCATAAAAAATAAAATACCTTTAAACTATTCGAGATTTTGGCAAAGCAATATGGACGCTCAAATGCGGCGATTTTTGTTGATATTTCCTAGTAACCAATATCAATTACTTAGGAACAAATCAGTTGCTAGGCAATATCAACAAAAATCGCCGCATTTGAGCGGCCATTTTGCTTAGCCAAATTCGAGAATAAGGAAATGTAAAAAAATTAATGATTAAAAAAAAAATAAAAAAAAATGCATGTAAAACAAGTTTTAGGGCTTTAAAAATTCCTTAAAAATCACGTGACTGTAAACGCGCCGCTTATCGATGTGACGTCACAGACTCCGATCTGTCACGTACCAGCTGAGTTACTACGCAGTTTGATGGTAGCCACAATCACCTAAACAACGTGGCCCTATTTTACGTGCACTTTATTTTTTTTATTTTTTAGTATGTATTTTAAATCATTATCAATTTTGTTCAATTTCCTTACAGTTTAAAAGTATTCTATTTTTTATGCAAGTTCTCTATTAAGTTTGACGGTTCGAATGTCATATCACGGCCTCAGGAGTTAGTCTGAAGAATTCTCAAATGTTGTTCATCAGCGAATGCTATGCTCTCCATCTCCATGTAGAAATTCCACAGTGATAAAGTCATAATTCTATGTAATACTTATCAAAGTAGATAATCTACAATACATTACAATACGTTACAATACATCACAATACAGTACAATACATCACAATACCTTACAATACCATATACAATACTCACAATACGGACAATACATGCAAAATCTACAATACTTGTACAAAATTTGGCCAGTGAGCGACCCCTCGGTTATATCCGATATCTGGCATAATTCCACACACCCTGTATACAGTTGTAGGGTATGAGGTGTCTCAATAACGAAAGAAAATCCCTTTGTGTGCGAACTGGAAAAATCGTAATTTATTTACGATTCCGCCTTTGTTTCGCCTCGATATGTTCCGCACCGATATAGAAATCTTTGCTCTGGATGGGTCTCTCACCTTTCCATCAATATTTTAGCGGGGGATTGGGCGACTTCAAAGGAGCCCGGACGAAATCTCCATTTGCATCGTCGTCCTGAAAGGACATCATCTCGACCTGACACGACCAAAAAGGCGCCCAAACCGAAAACCGCCCCCGGTAAAAAGGTCGTTCCGTTTTGATTCCGGCGAGCCGGCCCTATATACCCGCGTATGCACGTGTGTGTTTCATTTAACGCACACAGAACATGTTTGGTCGCGCGATATTGATATTGGGCCCCGGATTCGGTGGCGTGTTTAATTTCCAATAAAACGCGCCAATGCGACGGAACAGGAGGGTTTTCCAAACATCATACACGGGGGCCGCATATCACCGTGCACACAAACACCCCACCCCCTGTCGGTTTGTCGTTTTTGGGCACGCCGCCCGCATCGCGCAACCCTCGCTGAATTATTAACGGTATCAATTTCGCCTCGTCAACAATCCGGTCCGTTTAAAACCGCACCTCGGGAATAAACGCTTAGCCGGTGAAAACCGAAAGCCCCCGAAACTGCCCCCTCCGTCCGGGGGTGAGTGGGGGTCGGTTTGCCGCCCCCGCGGGTGCGGAATCGACCTCTAAACGTGTTCAATCAAGTCCGAATCCGCTAATCGAATATTCATGTTTGACGTTACGGCGTATCACGGGGAGAGGTGAGAGCGCGCGCAAAAATGGCAACTCGTTATCATGCCCGAGCTGATTGTTTCCGGTAGCGGGAAATTGGCGCTTCCGGCTTGCCAGAGCGAAATAGTTTCCCTCTCGCAGACATCACGGCACACACGCACGAACACATCACGTGAATCCAGAGCACACCTCTCCCCGGAACTGGAAGATATCGTTATCCCTCGGGATCTCTCTCTTTCGAGTAGTGCGCGATTTTTTACATATTTCTCTCCAGTGACGCGATTTTCCGCCCTTAATTCCATTGTCGGGATTGAAATCCCTGTTCCGCCTCGCCTTTTTCCGCCGGTTCCGGCGTTCCGGACCGATTTTCACCCTCATCATCACCGAACGGTTCGGGCTCGCGCACAATAACCTAATAGTAAAAAAAACTAGTCCGGGGGTTAAATAACCGTTTCCAAGATAATTGCTGTGTACAATTGGCAACGCTGTATAGGCTGAGTGACATTTTGCATTTGGCAGTTACCTAACTTAACTTGTTCGGGGGTTAAATAATAAATAACCGTTTCCAAGATAGTTGCTATGTAATTGGCAACGCTGTATAAGCTGAGTGACAGTTTGCATTTGGCAGTTACTTATTAACTTAACTTGTTCGGGGATCGAATAATAAATAACTGTTTCCAAGATAATTGCTGTGTATAATTGGCAACGCTGTATAGGCTGAGTGACATTTTGCATTTGGCAGCTACTTAACTTAACTTGTTCGGGGGTTAAATAATAAATAACCGTTTCCAAGATAGTTGCTGTATATAATTGGCAACGCTGTATAAGCTGAGTAACATTTTGCATTTGGCAGTTTCTTAATTTCATTAATTTTTAACGGTTTTATTCTCTCTAATTTTTTTAGCTTATTTTCTCTCAAATCTATCCAAAAACCAGGCACCAGTTAGGTATTTTAGATAAAAGCAGTAAACAATCAAAATGTGTAAAAATCGGGTGATATTATAACTGTTATTTTATATCGTTTTAGCTCAAAACTTATACGCTCACCTTAAAAAATATATAAAAAACTGGAAAGAAGCTGAAACTTGCGCGTAATCGAGGCCCACGTCAACAACAGGCCAAAGTACTGAGCTGGCAACAGGGCAAATCAGCCTCTAGAGATGTCAATCAGAGTCTGTGATCATATCTGGTCTACTTCTCTCATTTTTTGAGGTTCAGTGGCGGTTTTATACCAAAATAACATCTTTTGGTGCAAAAATAAACGATATGATCCTCGCCCCGGTTACATTCAAACTTGTGTCCGACCGTCACTGGTAAATTTTTTTACAAGAGCTGAGTCTTTTAGAACATTCCCCCAAAATAAGTGAAAAACTTTTTTTTTCAAATGCCCGTATTACACTGATCAAAGTCAAAAAATGAAATGGATTGATATGTCTAGAGGCCGATTTGCCCTGTTGCCAGCTGAGTACTTTGGCCCGTAGTTGACGTGGGCCTCGGTGTAATTCATAAAAATATCTGAAAAACTGACGAATATTTTTGAGTTTTCACTGTGGCCGGTTTTATATACACATCAAACTTCAATTGTTACTGCCTTTTAGGTTATGTGTGCATCATCTCCCTATTCGCCGATCCGAAAGGCGACCTTCTGTCCGGCTCATCCGGCTAATTGCCCGCGGGCGTATTCCGCATTCATCGCGGGGGCAAAAGGGGGTCGATTCCGATCAATCGTGCTCGAAATTACCGGCGCGCCCGCCGTCATTATCGCCGTCATCATCATCGGTCCGGTCCGTGAAAGGGCGGAAAGCTCCCGGAATTCGCACGGCGCGGCGATGAATGCGGGCGGGAAACAAAGGTCGGGGCCCGTGCGGCGCGGGACGCGCTCCGGCCGTCCGGGCATCCGGGCCGGGGAAAGACGGGCCCACATCGGACCCGATGTTCACCGGATCGAAATTGATATTCGAGTGCACAATCATTCGCGTCAAAGGGCCGGTCGCAATTACTAGATGGGCCCGGGCGCGGTTATTTTGCGCGGGGGTGCATCGGCGGGGTCGAGAGGGCGAAGACGGGGGAGGGGCAGTTAATTTCGGGGGTTCATGCATTTTTCATGGGGGGCTCGTCTCGTGTATACGGGGGGGCGGGCGGGCGGACGAGACGGTGATGCGGTGAGTTGGCCGGGTTCTGCGCCTCCGGAAAATCTGCATTAATACAACAAGTTGCGGAACGAACAATCCGGGCCGGAAGAATGTGCGGCCGCGTTCGCTCCGGTAACGACCCATTGTGCGGTGCCGGTCGAGGAATAAGAATGAGGCCGCGAACCGGACGGAAAAAATCTCCGGACTATTTCCTCCGGAACGCGAAACACGTCATAACGTGTAACGTATGCAATAGGTCGTCGAAAATTTGGGCAAAATTTTATTTTTAAGGACAAAGTGCGATTTCAAAACGCCTGTGTTATTGACTCGGTCATGGAAATATTCTCAAATTGATTAATTTTTTTCAGGGCCCAGGAGCTGTATCTGAAAAAATCTTGGACATGAAAAACATGTATTTTTTTTTTAATATTCTTCCCCATTAAACAATTATCAGAATCTTGGTTTTGAGTTGACATCTACATATGTAGGTAAAGATCTCTAAAGTCTTTAAACTAGAAAGTGCATATTTTCGAGCGGATTCTCAAGTTCTTACCTGAAATTGGTGATGAATTTCCGAGTATATTTCGTTTTTGCAATGCAAGGACAATAGTGACCTCAAAAGAGGAAGTAGAAGTGCCTTTTTTCCCCAAGAGAAAAGAGTGGAATAGGTGTTACTTTTTTCCTAGAGGAGAGAAGTATCTACCGAGAAAAGAACAGTGCAATAAAAATTTGAATAAAAAAATTATGAAAATATGAAAAATGCAGTTTTTTGTTGAAACAGTTATTTTCAAAGAATTCCATTGTGAGCTTGGTGGGAAAAATGATGTACGACCTCTTGAGTAACAAGATGGTAAATCTCACATTTTATATGTGTAGAGCGTCAACTTTGGGGTGTAGAGATAACATTTTTGGAGCGTAAGTAGAGATTGTCGCCGGTGAGTCAAATATTCACACCTCGATTTACACCTAAAGTGCGATAAATTACAGAATTAGTATGAAATCGTACACCTGTCATTGGTAATTGATTTATTAATTCCATGTTTGGTAAAATATACCTATAATTTTATACAAAATCTTTACTAGCGAAATTTCTTATTTATCGATTTTAGCAAGCTTAAATAAATTCCAAGCCATTTTTTTATGGCAAAGTTCTTGACAAATTTCTGATAGCGAATTCCGAGGCGAATTCGTTAGTGAAGACTTTGGCGTACACATTTTTCTTAGGCGGTTAACCCCTCTAGTGCGGGTTAAGCTCGCCGGTTAAATGAGGCGTTAAAACCGTGCGAAATGCCTGCCAGATATTAATAAAGTGCCGAAATTTGCATGCGACTTTGTCCGGACGTGTGTGTTTTCGTCCTCGCGACATTGTCGTATTCATTGCCCCGTTCGTTATAACATCCGCGACCCGTGCCACCCTAACGATAATAATAACGATAACGCGAAACGTTTCTAATTAGGTGGAGCAGTTTCCCACGGTTTTTCCCCTCGTGATATCGGCCTCCGGAGCAATTAAAAAAGTCCGCGCGCTCTTGTGTGCACCCCGTAAAGCGGACGTGGACCTCTCGTTACACATTCTCGATGCGGACGCATTTTCCGGATTTTCCCCCGCACGCCATGATGATGATGGCCGCAGGGCCGATCCTCCCGCGGTGGACATAATCTGATTCGGTATTAAGGAGAGGGTTCTGATTCCCGCTATAATATGTAAATAAAGTACCCTTCGGGGTGCGGTTTACTGTCCCGCGTATAGCGGGAATTTATGGATAAACAATTCGTAACAGGGCGTTTTAACTACAGGTGATGGAATGGTGGCGTTAACGGGGTCGTCCGGTTAAGGGGGATGATCGAATTCAACCCTCTCAAGCAGGAAGAGGAAATCGTGCGATTATTTTTCGGCGATCCGGTGGTGGAATTGCTTCGGAGGAATGTGTGCGACACGCCGTTTAGGGGTTGTTTGTGTTCGGCGATGGGTATTTTGTTTTCAAAGGCTCTCTCGCGCCCCCACCGTTAATTAGAGGGCTCGGTTTTCGCTCGGCTCATCACTATATTATGATGGGTGGTCGTTTCGGGGGTGGATCGCGGGGGAGGCGGCGCATATTTTCGCCGTGTATCCGTAATAGTTGGAATACTTTGGTGATGAGATGAGCAGAAAGCTCTTTCTCTCTCTCGTTTATAACAATGACGCCATCATCGTAATCATCGTCATCATCGGATCGGAGGTGGTTCGGTCGGTAAATCGTGATCGGAATATTAATTCGGGCTGACCGGACGGTGATGGGCGAACACGTTGCACATTTTAGTCTCAATTAGGTGCAGGGTGATGCCGGAGGGTTGCGGCCTGGATGATCGTGGGGCGTGATTTCGGGGGCGCCGGTTTCGTTTCGTGTAACGCGAATGGGGTTTTCGTGTGCGTCCCGCAGAGTATGCCGGTTATCTCTTCTCGCTTAAATATTTACTTACGTAAAGTTGGTAGTACTTAGGGTAATCCGTCGGAAGCCGGAGCAAAATAATCGTCCTTTAATCCCTTCCACATTTCTCCAGGTGGATTGTTAAATATGAAATATTAAGGCGAAAGTTGGAATTACCTTTGGGTGGTGGTTATGGCGGCGGTGTTTGCCGACGCGGCTCCGCAAGAAATTGCGGATCGCGACGCCGCCGCCGCCGCCGCCGCTCGCGAAATTCGGAGTTTTTGGCGTTTTTGCCTCACTTTGTTAACGTCGTGGTTCTTGTAATATGCGCAACAGACGCGATTGAAAATATTGCCCTCAACTGCAAAAACTTCGAGAGTTTCCTTCTACAGGGTGTCCCAGGAAAATTGAGCCAGTCAAGATCGGATGGCTGGGAAATTAGAGATCCTACAAATTTGTCTATATTCAAACTTACTATCTCGCCAAGTCAATAAAGCATCCAATTTTGTGATTTCGATTAATTTTTACAAAATCCTGCTTTTTTTCGAAAATGTACATTGGCCAAAAATGCAGAACTTCATGGAAATCCATTGGGCCAATCATATTTAGTGACCAGGATTTTTTGGTCATAGAGAAATGGTACCATATTTGGAAAACACAGATTTTTTCAAATATGACAATGCACTGAAATTGGCGCACAACAAATTGCTAATTGATGTAAAGGGCGAAATTTGCTAATAATTTGCCTAATTTCCCAATAATGTTTCAAACTTTTACCAGCAATTTGTCAAAGAATTGTCGAAAATTTCTGATGACTAGACACCAACATTGTCAGGTGGTCAAACCTCAAACCGAGGGGTCGCTCACTGGCCAAATTTTGTACAAGTATTGTGAGTATTGTATATGGTATTGTAAGGTATTGTATTGTATTGTATTGTAAGGTATTGTAAGGTATTGTAAGGTATCGTAAGGTACCGTTATGTATCGTGAGCTATTCCTGGATCGTGAATTTCTGCAATATTTTCAAGTATTGTCATGTATCGTCACGTATTGTCAGGTATTGTACAGACATTTGTACAAGTATTGTAACCAGTGAGCGACCCCTCGCCTCAAACCATTGCGATTCACCATGTACCATCAATTGAAAGAGCAAGACTTTGTGATTCCTTGGCTGTTTCCTGGTAAAAATCCGATAAAAACCATAAGAAAAGCTAGCATCATGGCATTTTGGGCTGTGACGACGAATTTCAGAAATTCTCTTTCAAATTCGGTGTTTCAGTAGAAATTTCGCAAAAATAGAAGACAATGGACTCATCTAGGATAACTGGTATAGGATGGGAGCCTCGGGGTTCTCAAATCGATTGGTCTTGGATCAGACTGAAATGGCGATATTGACATTTGCCCTTTCGAATATTCTGAAATTTCCCTGTGACGCCTTGTATACATACACCTTAAAAATGCAGTCCATCAAAATTCATAGATCGGAGGATGCAATAATCGTATGCACGTACACATCGAGAGCGGCTGTTAATATTTCAGGCGAGCGATCGATGGGCTAAAGGCCGCCCCCGGTCATCCGGAAGCGGAAATTGGAAACGGTTCGTGATGCCCAAGTACTTCAAGAGAAACGATAATTCACAGATTGTGAAATTATTCCCCATCAATGGTATTAAATGCGCGGGAGGTGGCGGGCGCGGTCGATATCTCGCGCTCTCCCGTAGATATACACGATTCGAATCAATTTCATGAATTTTAATCGCCTGAAAACAACCCACCCCTCGATTTGTGTGTCGGAGGGGGCGGCCATAAACCATAATGATACCTCGAGGGTTAAATGAAAATTGATGGTCTCTTATCGTCGGGCGGTTCGTTTTTATATTCGATGTGTTTTCTCCTATACTCTTTAACTATTTTTGCACTACTTTTGTATGAGAATGGTTTATTTATTATGCTCTCACTATACTTTTTGTAAGCGTAAGTAAAATACGTCACAACACCGCCAACTGCACCCAGTCTATTATCACTTTTTTGGGAGGTATTTTTCACAGAGTATTATGCTCTCCAAGTCTCGTCGCCCTCACTTTATTATTATTATTATTCAATGTACATAATAAAAATACCAGGAGGAAATGAGACGGGGGTTCTTTTCAAGCACTTTTCCTCCTTTTATACATGATAGTTACTAGACCTTCTCCTCTCTTGCATTATTTTCGATGAAAATAGTAACGAAAATTAATCTTTCTTTGTGTCTTATGTATGTATGTATGCGATATGATTTTTTCAAACGTTCTTTTAATTTTCTCTCTTTCTTTCTAGGGGGTTGAATGTGCTAAGGCGTCTTAAGGTAAGTCTGTCCTGAGATTTTTTCTTCCATGTTTTTTCTAAATGTTGCATGAACTCTACTGTACCTACACAGATTAACTCGATCGTAATAATTCATTGCGAGCTTTATCGTTTGTTGTGAAATGTAATTTTGTGATTCGTTCTTTTCGCGATTACGAGTGCCCGCGTGTACACACACACACACGGACGAATTCCGGGATTAATTACGAAATTGCGATGCGGGTGATTATCGTGATGATCATGTTTCGCGCGATTTTGACCCTTTCACCGTCCCGGCGCAAGATGGGGTCTCCCCCCGACTACTCCCCCTTCCGATTTTCCGGCCGCCGTCAATTATTCAGGGCCGTAATAATGTTGGTATGAATAATAAGCCAGGCGTATATGGCCGTGAGGTTGGCAATACATAATAAATGCGGCGGGTGTTTAATTATTAGCGGGCATAGCGAGCCGGCGAATTTCGCATCCACGGCGGCGGCGGCCTGTTTGTGACGTCGGCTTCGGCGTTTGACCCGGTGCCCAATCGGACGTCGCCGCCACCGAGAGCTTTTTCTCGTCCTTCTCCTCGCGCCCGTCGGCGGGGAGGAAAAAAGGGCCGCCGCACCGTCAATTCCGCACAACCGCCTCCCTTTTCTTCTCGCTCTGCGGGAAATGGGAGACGGCTTTATTGTCGCCGGGGCCCGTATTGTTTCGGCGGGTTACCCTTTTTATTATTTCGGTTGATTAAATGCGGCACACGGTCGAGTTCCCCGGTTTATTACCGGAGACCATTTTTTATTTACTTACACTTTAACTCGGCCATCGCCATTATACCGTCAAGAAGTGGAGTACAGGGCGATACAAGTAAAACGCCCCAAACGCAGATCTCGCTCATTCGCGACGGAAATATCACCAGAGTGCAGAATGCGAAGCCTCGGGAGTAATAGACAGAAGAGAGGAAATTTCTGTAGGTGGTCTACTTTTTGAGTTACTCAATTGAATCTGTATCGAAATAATCTTGTTGAAGAAATATTTTCTTAGTAGTTACTAAGAATACTCCAAACAACTGAAGATAATGGGGATTTTTCCATATTGAAATAGATGACAGAAAATTTCCATCAAGATATTGAGAATCATTCAAAGTTATTGAGAACCGCTACCAAGATATTGAGACTCTTCCCTAAGATATTGAGAACTTTTTTTACTATCAAGAAAAGCTCCTAAAATAGTGAGATACTGATATTGAGATTATTTCTTCCTGAGAACTTATCCGACTTATTGGACAACTACTAATATTGTAATGTTTCAAGATATTCAAATTCTTTCCAACAAATGTCACTCGTTTTTCCAACTTATTGAGATAGATGACTGAAAATTTCCACCAAGATATTGAGAATCATTTCAAGTTATTAAGAACAGCTGCCAAGATATTGAGAACTTTTTTTACTATCAAGAATAACTCCTAAAATCGTGAGATACTGATATTTCTCGCAAGATATTGAGATTGTTTCTCAAGATATTGAGATTATTTCTTACTAAGGACTTATCCGACTTATTGGACAACTGATATTCTCATCGCAAGATATTGAGATTTTTTAACAAAATATTACGACCCTTTTCCTTGAAATATTGAGAAAGTTTTCCCAGATATTGATATACATTCATGAGATATTGTACCTCTTTTCATTGGTTTCAAGATATCCAAATTCTTTTCAACAAATGTCACTCGTTTCCCTTCTCGATATCTTGAGATATAAAGTCAATCTCTTGGGATGCATTCTCAATATCTCGACTTTTAAAAGTGCTTCCCTTTGACGCTTAGTTATTCCCTTATTACCTCCATCTTCGGTTCCTGCAACATGTTATTTCTCATTGTCCTTTTTTCTTGGACAACCTGTATTTGCAAGTGTATATGGTAAAAGCACCGGTTTAAAATCGAGTCCGGTTTGGAGGATGCTGCGTTTTCCCCAGGGATGGCTCGGGGGTGTGGGAATCGGAGACAAGAATCGTCCATTTTAAGGGATCGGATTAATTAACCGTTTCGGGGTGTCCGAGAGACCCCAATCAAACCAACAAACATCAGGTAGAGACATTCATACAATTTTAGTGTGCATGGGCGCCCTATCGAAGGTGTCTTATAAACTTCATCGCCCTCTCCTGCCGGATGATCGTAATCGGATGCGCCACTTTAAACCCTCCCCGTCTCGTTTATTTTTATTTTTTTCGGGCCGTGTTGTGTTAGGGGACGCTTTATTCGTCCGGAGATGACCAGCGCCTCCGCCACCGGTTGCTCAAAAACCGTATTCTCGTGCATAATTCATGAGGTTTTCGGGGATGCGGCCGGTCGGCGTTATTACCGACGAGGGGTGGGTTTTCCGCGCGTGACGCAGACCGATCGTTCTTGCCGGAAAAATATACGAGAGCGCGCGCGAGCTTCCGGGCGAAAGGCGCCGTTGTTTACATGTTAAAACGTTACACGGCGAAATTGATAGGGAAATTCCCGATAACGGGTATTTTCGGGAGCGCTCTCGATGCTAACAAGGCGAGGGGGTTGATGCGTCTATACGATGTGCACACATTCGGGGGGATTTTAATGGATGCTTCCCGGGGGAGCCGGCGAGAATAAGCGACCGACCACTCGAAGAAGAAAACGAAACCTTTGCCGGGAAAAGGAAAATACGGCTTTTTCCCGGCTCATCGCCGAGAATGGCGGCCCACAAAGGAGATTAGACGACCTCCGGATGTATAAATATTGACATTCCGCCACCTTCGTGCGGATTTAACCGCAACCCTCAACCTTTGGACACTTTTTCCCTTGATGGTCGATTTATCAAATTCGTCGATAATGAAGTATGGGGCGCGCAATGCAGTCGGTATATCGAACAATCGCGGTAGTTTGCAGGGCAAATATTCCCGGACGGGATTGAGTTAGGGGTTATTGTGCGACGGTCGGAGTGGCCGCTGTGTGCGGGAGTCCCGGGGGCTCTGCATACGTAAATGCAAGAACAATACGCGTTTCAGATGTTGTCACTGCGGTCCGGCTTTGACTTTGCGCCGTTTTAACGTGGTGTAACTACAGCGAAAGTTGCTAATCCCTCACGGGGGCGGCCCGGACGTTAATTATAGTCGCGTGTCCTGTCGCCGGCCGCAAAAGCCCCGCGATCCGGCCCTGCAGGTGCCTTAACCCGGCTAATATTATCGATCGGGTCGGTCAATAATTGATTTTTATGGGGAGGGAGGGGTCGTGTGTGCGGTCGCGGTCGGATAAAATTTTCATCGGTCCCGTATACCTATTGAGAGTTATTCACACGCTATTTATTCCGGGTGATTTTCCGGTGGCGCCCATTAAAATTAATGGAAAATTCTGATGCTTATTCTGTTCTGACCACGCGGAAAAAAGCTTTAATGTATTTTTTACGCTCGTATAACGTGGGAGTTCGTGATGGGCCGTTATATTGGGCTAGAAATTGATTAATAAAGTTTTTTTTGTATCGTTTTTGATTGCCCGGTGACGGAAAGTCTCGCGGAATTCTCTATAAATTATCAGCATACAGGATGTGCCGATAATTGCTACCCCTACTATTCTATTTTAGATAGAAAATCTCTGCCATTTCAAGTTGTCATATTTCTAATCCAGTACATGTTGGGCTGAAAACGTCGATATTATATTGAAAAAATTAAACTTTTTGTTTTCAAACGACATATAAATGACAACTTATGTGATACAGAGACATCAAAAAAATCCTTCATGAAGGGAGGCTATGATAATCGCTCTGTCTCATCTGAAAACTACTAAAAGGATAGAGAGAGAATGAGAGTCATAGCCTCCCTTTATGGAGGTTTTTTTTGTCTCTGTATAAATGAGAGGGTATACGAGTAAGTTGACTTTATGTGCAAAGCCACACATAAACTAAAAAAATTAAATATTTCCGCTGTACCTTATTATTTACATTATCAATTTTTCTGAAGAAACGTACAAAGTTGCATCCGAAAAACAGCCTAACCTAACCTCACTGCGTTTGTCAGCCAAACTTCCAGCCTCAGCACATAACGCTTCACTTTTGATTCTAATAACATAATCTACTATTTCCGATTTGGTGAAAATGTTGGATGTAACACCCGGTAACTATTAAACCCTTTAGTTTGACCTAAGGAATCACCCGTAGAGCGTTGTCGGGGTAATATCGAACCACCATGTATATTCTTCTTGAAAAATGTCAGTTCCTCATTGTATAAACTGAGATATTGAAAACTTGAAATAGGTATTGTTGAAACCGAAAGACGGCAGGAAAATATTAACATATTCTTACAATAGTTTAGGTATTAAAATTATTCCAATATAAGCTGTTTGAGGTCATCTTCTCTTGTTAGCGTTGAATTTTTTTTTTGTAATCCGCAGAGTCAATATAAAATGATTGCGTAAGAAATCAACAATAATCGGCATTTGTATTATCTTTAAATATGACATCAAAATAACATAATTCCAACTCTTCTACATACAGGCTGTCTTATAAAAAACGCCCCAAGCCATAACTTCTTTATTTGACGTCCGATTCAAAAAAGTTAAGAAGGAAAAATAAATTGCTCGATGAGTACTACAAACTGACCCTAATTTGAATTTTTTATACCATGGACCTCTATGTCAATCAATGGGCAACTTGAAATTTTTGCTGGGTAATGCATACTTTTCTCAACATAAATGGGCAGGATTATTTTTTCTATATTGAGTAATGTGTATTTTTTTCCATTTTGAGTCCTTTTTACCAGCAAAAAATATTAAAAGAAGTTTATTTAAATCACAAAAAAAATTGGAGAGAGTGCCGTGTACAACAATCACAGAACTGGATGTGACAGCGACAATAAACTCAACACGTTGAAAGTTGATTGTTGCCCACCGCCGACTGTACAATTTGGTTTGGAAAAGCCAATTTGATGCCGATAAACATTTCATTATTTCACCAGTAAATGTTCTTCAAAATTCAAATTATTGTACATCATTGAACTCAGAAAAGAATATCCTATACATTTGTTTTGAAGCAAAATTGCATTTCTACTTGAAAACTTGAAGTTGACCGTTAATTGACAATGAAGACCCTTTTGAAAAAAATTCAAATCAAGGTAAGTTTGTAGTACTCATCGAGCAATTTATTTTTGCTCTTCAAGTTTTTTGAATCGGACGTCAAATAAAGAAGTTATGGCTTGGGGCGTTTTTTATAAGACAGCCTGTATATGCTCTTTTTTAATTCTTTAAAACTTATTTTGTGAAATACTCGAGAGAAAAAATCGAGGAAAAAATAGGATCTTTGGTTGACAGAAATAAATTTAATCATTTCCAAAACGAATTATTCTTGGGTTTCGGACTTGTTCTTCGTGCTTCAAACACCCACCCTTTTACTTGGTGTAAGATTTTCCACCGTCGCGACGTCAATGATGGAAATGTCGCGCACGTAACACCCTGTATAACGTTCACGTGGGTGTGTGGAATTATTGGTATTAGGTGGTGCTCATATAAGCGCTAGTCGGCGCATCAAGACGATGATGGTGTGCTTTATGCGGCAAGTAACAACGTCGGAACTATGTTAATTTAGTTATAAAGTTGGCTAACCTGACTTCCCTCTCTGGTTGCCTCCACCGCTCGTTCATTTCGGGGCGAATGTGATGGCGTCGTGCGTCCCGCAAAAACCGGCGGTTGTCACCGTCGTGCCGCCGCCGAGGCGCTCGTGCCCACCCCTAATCTGCATCTTAATTGAGGGAGCTTTCCGCGCCCTCTCTTCCTCTTTTTTTTTTATCGCCCTCACGCCAGAGCGGAGGCGCATTTCTCTCGCACAATAAAAAAAACGGTCGTCGTTTTTAATTTCCTCTCGATCGGGAGCCGTTGTTGATGATGACGTCACGTGTATAATGGCCCACTTTATCGTATAGCGTCGTTTTAATAAGATCGTCTCGCGCCCGGCGCGAAAATACCGTTTCCCTCCTTTCCGGGATTTTTTCGTCATAATAAGAAAATTCCGTTAATTAAGAAGTCGGCGCGTTTTTTTCCGGCCGCTTTGAATTTTAATTTGATATGGGGACGGGCCGATTTCCGCCGTCGCCCTTCGAACATTTTTCGAAACTTTTACACGTTCCTGATTTTTATATGAAATTTCTTTTAATTACGACGGATTTTCGCCTCTTCCCCCCTGTCGTTTTTTCAGGTGAACGGAGGCGACGCCTTTTTCGATGACGCGAGATGCGACGGCCAGATGGCCTCACCCGGATCGCGATTTTCCGGTCGGACGGGCCGCGTCGCTTTTGAATAAAAGGATAAAAGTACCTACAGAGTGATCCATCACTTATGGCATAATTTTTCCTGACTAAACGGGAAGAGTCATGGTTTTTGAAAATGGGGAATCCGTCTGCTGTAATAAAAGGACTACATCTGAAAAAATCAGCGAGTTTTTTACGCCAAAAATAAGCGCAAGGACGACAGACGTACTAGTTTTTTATAATAAAGGTACCGATTTACTGACACCGTTGAATTCAATAATTATTTCCAGATATCATAAAATCAGGTCTCAGCGGGAAGAATGCCATACTTTACCTTTTCAACTTCTTATTAGGACTCATCATTTTCAGATTGAGAATAAACACATTCAAAAACAAAACTTCATAAGATACACTGCTCAAAAGAATTAGGGGAACTCCAAATAGTTTTTTGGAAATTTTCACATTTCATGTCAATTCCAAATAATTTTTCTACAATAATAGCTTAGAATAGAGCATAACTCATTAGACCCCTTTCGGTGTTTTTGGAAATTTTATTAGAAAAGGCAAAACTGGCAATATCCGTCAATTTTCAGCAACTTTAAAATCAAGGTAGGTATATGTACTTGAAAAATGCTCTCTACACGAATATCGCATCGGTGATTGATTAAACCAGTTAGAAAACCACGACAATATTTTATCGATTTTTAGGAGAGCCGTTTTTCCTTTTTTAATAAAATTTCCAAAAATGCTTTAAGGGGTTTCATTAAATTGAATTATTTGAAAATAACAAGAATCGTGAAAATTTCCTGAAAGTTACTATAGTGTTCCGCTAATTGTTTTGAGCAGTGTACTTCGATGTCATCTCAAACGTATTCAAATTGAGAATAAACACATCCAAATTCAATTCAAAAACATTGAACACTTATTGTTGTTATTCTCAATTTGAAAATGTTGCCAGTTGTTTATTGTTGATTTGGTGCCCCCAGTTAGAAATTTTTATTAGCTGACAAGAGGTCTTTTTATTAATAATTACCAGATGAATAAGTGATATTTCAAAAATCGGCTTTCATTCTTTTAATGAGAAAAAATTTCTGCTTCCAATGGCACCATTGTAATGAAAATTGAGTACGTCTGACGGCCCAGTCTATCGTCCCATCTATCGAAAAAAAAAATTGTTGACTTACTTATCCCTTGTTATGCCAGACTGATTCCCTTTTTTGAAAGCGACAACTTTGAGCGTTTTGTCAGGGAAAATTATCCCAGAAAGTGATGGATCACTCTGTAGATCGTGGGTCTTCCTCTTTCTCTCGTTTCACTATCCTCGGCACTCGGGGTGCATCGGTCGCGATTATCGCGAAGCGGGTAGCAATTGCGTCATCCTTGCGAGCGAGTCGCATTTCTACGGCCCATTGTGACTGAGGGATCGGCACAGAGAGCCGACATGTCTGTCTTTTGGCGGGCATCTACCTGTAATACGCGGGAGCGGCACGTAATCCCCGGAGCGTGTAATTCCGCTCATACAGACGGCCTAAATCCCAATCAGGCGCGTGATTATCCGCCCCCCGCATCACTTCGGTCCTTAAAACCGGCCCGTCGATCGCATTAAACCGTTCCAATTAGCCGTGCGCTCTCGCCGTCAAACATCTGAAACAATCACAATATGCGTCGCATTATGTGAGCGGATTATGACTACACACAAAAGGGAGCTTCCGGGCCCGGAGCCCGGAGCGCGCGCGGTTTCGCCGGTGCCTTTCCGGGGGCCCGCGATAACGATCCCCGCAATTTCCCGTGAGTTTTTTCCTCGGGGCGCTAAGTGTCAATTATTGAAACGGTCCCCTTTTCCTCGGGAAAAACCCGCGCGTGAATTATTGATGGCGGTTTCGCGCGCCGCCTCCGAATCCGACAGGTCTTCGCGTCCCCGTGTTTTTCGTTCTCATTATGTGCGTCCCGACGAAAGCTCTCTTTCTTTCGAGGAAGCTCGGAATAATCGAAGACCCAATCTGTTACGTCAATTAAATGCGAACGGCCCTCGATAAAATCACCTAATTGATCGTCAATTATTCAACGTCTCGGGGCGGTACGGCGGCGGTGGTGCGGAGGGTGCGGCCGTGTCTCTGAAAGTAGTGAGGACTGTGTTAGGGGTGGCGGCGGGCGCCAGGTGCCTCGCGCTGCCGATTAATTTTCTTTATGCGACTTTTTCAAATTTAAATTAAACAGGCGGCCCCGTAAAGCTCGACGTTATCAATCACAATCTCGTTCCACCCTTGAAAAAATCCCGCCCACTGTATCATAATACGCGCCCGCCTCTCCTCTGCCCCTCGTTATAATAAGGGGGGATTATTAAAATTAAACGTGGAGGCTAGGGGTCCAATTATTCTTGTCAGCGCGCGATGGTGACGATGATGATGTGGCGCGTATAAATATTTGATTTCCTTATTCGCTCTTTCCCCTCTCGTCTCGCCGCCGTCTAAATGATATCGAAAGGGGTGGTAATTTCCTCGGTCCTATTTTTCCGGGGTGACGCGGGTGCAACGACGGCTGCGACGTCGGGGGTTGGGGTCGTCGGCTGATTCGAATTATTATTATCGAGGGCGGCGCACGAATACGTGGCGGTGGTAGTAGTACGTAGTTGGAAATTAATTTCGTTAAATAAGCAAACTATTGGTAAGCAATCAATTAAATCTGTTTACATGCGGAATTAAATCAGTCGAAATAGCTTCCCGGCTACTCGCCTCTCTCTCTATCTCTACGCACCTAAGAGGATATTATGCATAAACATGAGCATCACCCATATACATAACGTTACCATTACTATGCGGGCTGTTATCACCCGCACCCCCAAATCCGCCCCAACGAGATACACTTTTCATCAAAGATCTCAAAGCTTCACGGCAGACATTCTAGTAACTCTCGTCCTCTCGTCCTATCTAGACCAATGATCATTCATTTCCACCTATTGGTCATGCATCTATGTATTTTTAGATTTGGTAGGTAACTGAAGTTCCGAATGGTCTTTTTTTGGAAATGCTTAGAAAATATTAACTTATTTGTTCTGGTCACTTGACTAGTTTTTTGAATAATAGACTTGTTCATTTATGCCTTTGACATTGGCCGAAACATTTGAGAGTTATCATCACAACCTCGATCACAACCAATCAAAAATGATGACGCTTATTTCTATCCAATAGGCATAGTAGAATTTGGCCGAAAAATGAACATCTCAGTCATAGAAAGCAATCCTATTTTGAACCCGAATGTCACTCTAGAAAAAACGTCATTTCCATCATGTATGTGTGTGCATTTAGGTAATTTTATTTTGAAATTCGAACTACGTCCCTCGAAAAACTCAAAATGTATCGTTCTGATCTTTCTAAATATTGCTACTGATACTGTTTTGGGGCTTTTATTTTAATGAAACTTTTGTTTGGCACTTCTCGAGTCAAATTAATTATGATATTTGTCAATTTCTTTACAGCATTTTCGTGAATTTTCACAAGAAATGTTGGTATTTACTTGTTGTAGTTGCCGGAAAAATAGTGTAAACAACTCGCAGGAAAGTTTTCCTTTGTGACTCGGATCGCGCCTCGCGGTGCAATAATCCCATTAAGGCAGCGCAAATACTGTCTTAATCGGCCATAAGAACAAAACGAACAAGAACGATTCGTTTTTTGTATCGTAATAATTATTCGTTTTAAATCAAATACATGAATAATCA
This sequence comes from Salpingus planirostris, assembly GCA_949788335.1. Classification (NCBI taxonomy): domain Eukaryota; kingdom Metazoa; phylum Arthropoda; class Insecta; order Coleoptera; family Salpingidae; genus Salpingus; species Salpingus planirostris. The sequence goes on from OX460922.1 coordinate 3,741,117, forward strand.
TGTGAACATATTACTATGTTGGAGATTTAGGATTTCGTGACACGGAAGAAAATTTAGTAGGTATACATATGTACAATGATAATATATGTTAACCGAATGATTCATATCTTCAATGTCAAAAAATAGTGGCGCAAAATAATGCTTAATAATATTTTTCAACAAAAAAGGTATATTTTCTGGAATGTTATTCTCTACTGTAACCTGTGTACTTTATGATGCGTATGACGATTATCTACTTACTACACTGTTACAGTTCCCAGTCATGTGGGGTTGGCTGTTGGGGGTCGGGGGTGCGATTTTGTATGTATATGCATCGTCGCCTAATCATCGCCGTTCCCGGTTTAAACCGGCTCCTCGTGATGATGTTGAATATACATGTCGCCCATAGAGATGTATATATGCGAAGCGGCTCCGGGATCGGGGGCGGTTCTGATGCGGGGGTGGCGTTTTCGCCCGGCGTGTGATTTAAACTTACTGCTTCAGCTTTCCACTACCCATAACCCATATCCGTATACCGAATATGTCATCAAAGGCTCCTCGGGTTCGGATTTCGGGGGGAAGTCGACTCGGCGGCGGCGGCCGCCGCCACTCGCTGCTCCGCCATCAGTCATAACATATTTACCGCGGCTTTGTGTGTATGCGCGAACTATACCTGCGACGCGGAAATATTATGCAAATAAATTGTTTATAAGCCGGGGGCGGCGACTGCACGACGACGACAACGTGAAAGGGTAGACGGGCCTAATAGCGGCCACCGTAAATTCATAAGTGGGTCCGGGCTTTTCGGAAGCGAAACCAGGGGCGCATAATTTAAAATCGCCCAGTGTTTTTTTTCACAAAAATGCAAGTAGAGAATATTTATCGCAATGATTATTTTTAGTTGAATTGTGAGGGAAATTTCGTAGAGTGCATATTTGGTTGCCTAGCTCGGGAGTTATCCTGCCGCCCCCGGATTCGGAAGGCGCGCGTTTTTCCCGCGCGCCAATTACCGCACACGCCCGGACTTCCGGAACGTTCCGACCGCTTCACAGCATTGTTTGATCCGATGGGAAATCTAAATACGGACGAGAGGTCATCCGGGTGCGGGTGTGTTGAACTCCGGTTCCGAAAATTATCGCGATCGAACGAGAACCGTTTCGGGTTACGGAGTCGGAGCCGGCCGAAAAATGTTGGCTCGTTTCCAGGGCGCGATCCGCAGATGGGATCTGACGGGTGCGAGGTTGATGAGCCGTCCCCGAACTGGGTCATTCTCCATAAGTAATGCGATTTTTCTCTTTCGCGTGCAACCGTTGCCGTACGGGCACGTTCGATCTCCCGGTTGCACCTCTTCCCGGATAAATAAAGGGAACTTTTCACGGAAAGCTCGATGGATACGGGATCCGGGGTTCGGTCGTCATTATTTAGGGTCGAAACGAAACCCACCCGCTCTCCGTATACCCGTAACTAACTCGCGCTCTCTCCCCTCGGGGGAGGCTTTAATTGAGGTTCAGGTGCTTTTGAAATGCGAGGCCCGCACTTCCGATTATCGAACAACTATAATAAAATCATTGTTCCATTGTGTTTTAGGTACAGCCTTCGACGAGGCTGTGTGCGCCACGCTACCGGAAACTAATCAGTTACGATTCTGGACCCGCCGTCATAATACGTACATATCTGCGCGAGCCGGGGGCGGTCGAAAATAAACATTTCCGGCGGGCGTGCATACGGGTGTGCGGTTCGCTCTCCTAGGTAACTTTTGTGTGCCGGGCTCAAAAAGGCACAAACTCGAGCTCGGTGTTCTACACCCGACCAGTTACGCCGTTGAATATTTCAAAGGAAAAACTGCGGTCTCGTGCGCTTTTCCCGCTACATCGGGAAAAGTTGAGGGCTAATTGATTGCGTAGGTATGTGCGGGAGGACGAAAAAGGGTCGCAGGCGGCGGGCGGCCGCCCGGACCGTAATATACCGGCGGTCGGCCGAAATGCGATATATTCCCCGGTCCATTTGTGTTTTCGCGGCCGGTCGCACATCAGCCCCGATTCATTTTCTATTATGGAAAAGCGGAATAATTTAAAAGCTTTTCTGATGGTCGCATAAACGGGATTAAAGCACCGTGACCGTTCACCGTGTCCACCGTCCCATGCAAAACTCATTACCCTCGCAGTATATTCTGGACGCTTAATCTCATTGTTGCCGGCAATACGGGGGACGTTTCGGGACACACTCTCCCTGCTTACTTGCGAATTCCCGTAATGGGATTATCGGGAAACGGCCCGAAATTGGCCCGAACTGATTCCGACCACTTTTATTTTTCAATTATCGCCGTAATACCCCTAATAGAGGTTTCACTCGTTATTCGATTATTGCCTAACGGAATTACGCACCATGACCTAAAGGTTTCAAAAACTGAGCCACATTAGAAGTCCCGGTAACTTGAACCTTTATGAGATTTTTCGGGGTGGCCTGAGTAAACGCAGTCGAGTTATTTTAATAAGATCGGCTTATGCGAGGTCTTCTCTTTTCTCGCTTCACTTTAGATTTTAGACTCTTTATAGATAACCTACAGAGAGAGCCCGGGTTCTTCTCGTCCGTGAAAGGACGTCAAACAGATAAAGCGGGCAAATTGAAAACGTCATGTGGGTATTTACCGGAGAGCCCCCGTGGGGTAGGAAAATAATGAACAAATTTTTCAGGCCTGGCGGCGGTATTTGCCCGGCTCCCGCTCCGGGGCCCTTTAAGCTAGGATTATCATATGACAATGCAATAATCTGGCGGCTTTTTGAAAAAACCAATTGCGTTATTATTATTCAACGGATTACGATTATGATGATGATGATGGTGATGCTGTTTGCGACATTCGCGGGCCTTGGCCCACTCACCGAGGAACCTCGTCTCCTCTTACCCTACGGCTTCCAGTCACTTCGCTCTTTAACATTAGAATTTAATGTTTTTTGCGTTGATTTGCGTCGGGTTCTACAGTTTAATCGTTCTTGGCCGTAAAACGAATTGGGACGACGTCTGCTAACCTGATGGCTTCTTGCTTCTCGGGGAGAATTAACGTCGCATTCGAGTTTTTCCCAGTCCGAGTCGCGCTCTTCTCCGTCTTTCTCGTGTTTTGCTAATATAAGACAATGTACGAGCTCGTACATCATCCGGCAAATAAAATTAGGCGTGGGCTAATTGAATGAAATGTTGATTGTGCCCAATCAAAAAAACATGGCCGACGATGTTTAGTTCTGCTCCAGTCGGCTAAAGCAGATGAGATCATTGACGGTTATATTTTACGATGACGATTGACCTCTCGCCAGCCGACGACTTGAGTTACACGTCTAACGCATGTACTTAGTCAAACAGAAATCTTTTCGAAATGAAGTTGCAAAGTGGAAAATTAAATACGATCGGAAGCGTAATATCGGAAGCTGCCAATGAGACTGCGAGATTTTAATTTGTTTGGTTTAATAATTATTGAAATTATTCTGGTTGGTGTTATTGTTGTCGGGTCGAAAGCCCCGATGATGTGCGGTTGTAAATTTCAATTTTTAGGTATTAATAAAGATAATTGCGAAATGACGTACCTAATTTGGGGTTAAATCGGAAATTTACATTAACATCATGCACACACAATTTCAAATTCGAATACACTGAATTAATATTTTAATTGGGTTGTTAGTGGAACTTGTTGGGATTTGTAAAAGGATTTGCATTTGGCACGAAATGTCGCGGGGATTTTTGCGCTTATCCTACATAACATCATCCAGAATCCAGAGAGAAGCGCGAGTGTCGGAGAGAGACGAGAGCCTGACCTGTTTCACATCATTTCGAATTGTATTTCAGACAGATTAATTTTTTTCCACCCCCATTGTCTCTCGAGTCGCGAGTCATGTACAGAAATCAAAATCGTGACGTCTTTCCCCCTAAAATTCATTATCTTCCCTGTCATATATACCTGCCGGCGCGTATTATAATAATAACATAATACGCAGATTTTCGTGCGTATACTTGGGACGATTTCGTGAAATCGCGTGACGCTTTTATAATTTATTTCAGTTTTTCCGTATAAAATACGAAGAGAGAGCGCAATAATATGGAGTCCACCTCATTACGCTAAGTGAGATTATTTAATAAAAGTCACGTCTCGACGGCGCCCCTAATTAAAAGCGACCCGTTATCAGGCCGTATTTTCTGTCGTTTTTTTCGGTTTATATAGAAAATAATCTTCGAAAGGCATCGCGCGAAAGGGTTCGCTAACAATGCGCTCTTCGGTCCTTATCGGCCTTAATTAAATAAACCGGGAAATATTTCGTATAAAGAGTCCGCCGTCTGTATCCATGCACAGTCGGGGATATCTGATGTTTGAACTGACGATGGTCCGGGGCTTTTGATGCAGCCGCCGCCGACCGAGACCCGCCCCCGGACCCGAAGATGTTATTAATCTTCTTAAGTAAACCCGACCCGTATAGAAGATCCGGGGATGTGAACAAATACTGATGTATCTGCCGAGACTCGACGCGATTTCCATCTCGGCTTGTTACGGCCACCCCTTTGAGAACCGAACCCCCGACCTAATCATCTCCGGCGATTTCGAACTCATGCCGGGGATCTCGGAATATTTCTGGAGGTGTTCGAATTCCGAGTCCAATTCCTCCTAACCGATAAATTGGCATAATATGTGATGATGATAGGCCCGTGCATTTTGTCGGAATCCTTAAAGATGGTCGAGATATCGTCAATTGAATATGACACCCGTTTGACAGTTTTTGGATTGCAATTTGGAGGTCAACAGGGTGGTTTTCTATGACTGAGAGATTCATTTTTCGGACAAATTCTATGATTTCTATTGATAGAAATGACAGTTATCATTTCTGATTGGCTGTAAAGATAACTCTCAAATGTTTCGGCCAATGTCAAAGGCATAAATGAACAAGTCTATTGAAGACACATGAAAGCTGTAAATATGACTCAAATCAATTGAGCATCCCCATCTTCTTCTTGAGGAATTTTTTTCTTGTAGGTAAAGTGATCATGAAAATAACCGTAGGTATTCGTTTATCCCATTAATAAATAACATTTTCGATTGAATGGTTTTTGTCGTAGAACTTACGGTTTGGAAAGAAATCGACAAAATGTACGTCAAAACATGGTCAAGTTTGCTGAATTTGTTGTGGGGAAAATCCAAAATTGCTTAGCTCAGAAATGGAGAAAATTTATATTACTGAAACTTACAAAGGCCATTGGATCAAATTTGAATCGTTTTATAGCTTCGCTGTTCAATTTTTGATTTTCACAGTGACAAAATTAGCAGTTTTTGACCATGTCTTTCTTCCATGATGACCATGATTTCTTCTCAAATCGTAAGTTTTACGCCAATAATTGAACGCATTGAAAATGTTCCTAACTATTATAATAAGCAATCGAATGCCCATGTTTTCATGATCACTTTAGGTGCAGGAAAAAAAGTTCCTCAAGGAGAAGTGGAAGAGGGTGCCGGAAAATAACACCATCGCTGAATCGATTTGATTCCATATTTACAGACTTTATGTGTCCTTATTAGCCCTATGACGATTGTAAATTGCAAGTTTCTGTCTTCAGCCAGTGAAAAGTTATCAACGAAAAACCCTCAAAACGGCTGTCATTTTCTATAGGGTTGTTTTCTATGACTGAGAGATTCATTTTTTGACCAAATTTTACGATCTCTATTGGATAGAAGTTGGCGTTATCATTTTTTATTGGTTGTGAAGATAACTCTAAAATGTTTCGACCAATGTCTATGGCATAAACGATCAATATCTTGGTCATCTTGGAGAAATCCGAAAAATGCCCTCGCCGTTCCTCATCACATCCGATGCCAATTTATCGGTCAGGAGGAATTTGAATATTTTCTGGACACATTGTATACGAGGGCACGACGCCGGGCGTCGGGGCGGAACGGGCGTCCTGATGAATAATTGAGTGCGTCCGCTTTGTTTGCTCCGGGTCAATCCACAAGTGTTCGCCACGGTAAATAAAGTGCCCCTTCCATTATCGACGGGCGCACGTACACCCAGTATATGCGGCGGGTGGAGAATTTAATTCTTTCGGGTGGAACCCCGTGAGGTCGCGTCGGCGGTGCGCCCCTCCTTCGCGTTTTCGGTTCGAGGTGAGCCGGGTCCGCTCGCGTCTCCGAAATTGGGTCCCATTCAACAGGTACCGGAGATTATACTGGTGCCGGTTGTTTTTTGTTCGTCGGTTTTCGACGGTTTTCGAGCTCGCTCGCCCGTCGCACGCCGCGAGTTAAGTCAGTTTGGCGCGTCGGAGTCGGTTCGGATGTGTATATGTGCTATGCGAGCGAAATAAACGCAGTACCTTACCGCCGATAATTAAGTGCGTTTGTGTGTGGCTCATGTGCGGCGGTCTAACGTGGTGCGTTTTTCGTCGTACCGCATCGTCGGCCCCGTAAAGACGTTAGGAGACGTGGAACGAGCAAGTGCCCGGAGACGCACGGACAAGAGCGGATACGAGAAATTCCGGTGTCGAAGAGGTCTGTGCCTTCTCCCTTTTGTACGCCGTTATAACCTCAAAGTCTGCGCGTCCCCGTGATGCAGGTGACTCGTAGTACCGGAGGTGCGCTTCTTTGTCTCGCTTTCGGTACCTGCGACTCCGAACGATTTGTTAACGTTTACGGAATTTAGCGATGACCGCATCTTATTATGGCGTTAAATTCATAATGAATGCAAAAGACGAATTCGCGTTTAGCAACTTTTTTTCCATTAGTGATAGTGGTACCATCGAATTTATTTATTCAATGTCGCAACTTGGAAAGGTATTTACCTAAGCCCGGCGCATTCCTTCGAAATGGCTATTCGCCTCACGATTCGAATTATTACGACTTTCCTCGCAGAAGGTGGTACCATCTTGGTGGTACCGATTCGGTTGGTAATGTTTAAAGGTGACGACCGCACCTCTTTAATTCTTCGCTTGTCGATCGAGTGGAGTCATCGCACCAAGAGGTAGAAATCAGCATAAAACGGTTCCGATGAAGAGTAAACGTGCACCGAAGAGCCGGTTCTGGTTGACGTAAGCCGAACAGGTGTCATTTTTCAGCTGGCTGGCCGTTCTGCGGTCTCCTAATTGTGATTTTCGACGCTTTTTTTCCGTGTCGCCTCGGCTGGGATTCTCGTTATTGTTATACGGTGGGTGCGTGCTATTTATTGTCCCCATCGTTCACATCTGGAAGGCAGGGCACACGCGTCGCCTCTTTCCGATCGATCCGTTTCGTGGAGGTTACCGTCACATGCGGGCATTTAGTCTGGTTTTAGGGCCCGGTGGTTCGTCATTGCGGCCGATTGTTCGGGTCGTGTGTTAATTATTATTAGCCACGACGGAATTCAATTAGACGCTCAATTAATGCCTCATTCCTTATTATCATGGCTGCGTACTATCTGAGTCACAATACTGGCGATACCGGTGATGATGAAGTTCCTCGACGGGTTTCGCGTTACCGTTGGGTTTCGTGGCGAAAACGTCCCACCGATATCAATTCGCTCTTCTGTTATCGTTCGTAATGAACCTGACCTGTATTTATGCGACCGTCTCGATTCTCTTCTAAATTTACCCGCGTTTTGTAAACACGGTCTCCCCCTCGTATTTTTAGTCCCCCAGCTGACGTTATCATTCATTCTTTCACACGCCACACACCGACATCATCCGGTGGAGAAAAGGCGCCCCGTTTTGACGCGTTTCGAGAAATTTCGAAGGGTGCCTCCGGATTCTAAATATAAATAACGAGACAGGGGTTCAAGAGACTGTGATTGACTTTCTCCGTAATCATCTCCTCTGATGCTTACGTAATCGAAATGAAAAGTGTTACGTCGGGTGATTAATGGCAGTTTTAAAGCCCTTCCCGCCCCTTCATCCAATTAGTCCGAGAAAAAACGTTGCATGATGATGGTGATGCGCGAATCATTTTTCTGTCGGAAAACATAACGTGCGACTCGGATTATGCCCGTTTTAACGAGCTCGAAATAATTGCGTATTGTTATCCGTCGTAGGGGTGAAGTGGTACCGGAATTCCGATACGGTTTTTCCGAGTCCGAGGGCTCGGCTCGAACGCGTATCGTTCGGGTGATTTAGGCGGTTTCGAGTGTACACGAACTGCTCCATTGTCGGTCGGTTCGGTTTTGTCTGTGCTTGTGCCGTCTGCGGATTTTCGCTCAATGGCCCCGTGTGAATCATTGTCGAGGTGTGTTCCATCGCATTGTTCGGGCCGAGGGGCGATAAAAGCGACACCCCGGTAGCGGGTGGGGCGCGATAACGCCTTATCACTAGACAGCTAGGTACGGCGGCCGCATTATGAAGTTGGTGACGTTGGGAATTTGCGTTTTTCCTCGGAATATTTTTAGCGCGTTCATTCCGTATGTACATATTTGCGCTCGAGATATGTGGTGTTGATGAGATCGGTAAATAGTACCGACGAACGGTGCGAATTAATCCAACGGTGTATCTGATGCCATCCGCGTTATTAAATAAATTAGGCGAAAGACTGATAATCCGTCGGATCTTGACGCGAGGGTTTTATTTCTGCGCGGGGTCGTTGCCAGGAGGGGGTGGACGTGCTCTGCATGGTGTTCACTGCGAACTGCGAGCAACAAGCGATCCGAGGATCAACAGTTTGCCCCGTCGATTCCGGGCACGCGATGTCTCATGCCCGGACTAAGTAAAACGAATTCTCCTCCTCCCCCGACATGGTCGGTATTATAGTGAAAAGGGTAGTTTTGCGATATAAAACGCCCCAAGACGGACCTGAGTCTGGCAGAGGATAGCACGCTAGCGTATACGTGTGCGGCTAAAGTTTCGGTCATGTTCGGTTAATGAGGCGCAAACTTTGGACTTCTTCTTCTTCTTGTTAGACTTGCCCATAGTAAATTTGGCGGTTTCGGGGTTTCCTCTCTCGCCCCGGTGCCCCCGGATGTGGACCGGTCCCTTCTCGAACCGTTTATAAGTTCATTACTCGATATTCATAATCATCTCGGTGTAACTACATTACGAGAACAAGAAGTAGCTCCGGTTCGTGACTTATTGTGCGATTGCGTCGTCTTCTCGAGTTTCTCCGAGAACAAAGAGTGTAGAGTTTCGAACTCGTTGTACGATGTTGTTCTTTCTAATAATAAAAATGCATTTCGTTCGTAAGTTCGATTTGAGTCGTATTTCAAATAGCCGTCGTTTCGATGAATTGTCAGCTACTACATTATGTACCTGTAGATTGCCGGAAACCGGAAGTGAAGTCGACAAATTTGCAGAAATACTCGTCTCCCCTGTACTAAAATGGGTTTATTGACCAGCGACAAGGCTGGATGTGCGCAATTCACGTCGGCGACATAGCGGACAGGTACAAGCACATGACTCAAAATTAATGGAATTAGCCATTAGCTGGTAACTGGCTGAATCGTATGCGCGTTATAATGTTGCAGGTACGAACCGTTCACTTTACATAAAGCGTGCAGAGACGCGATGATGATGATGATGATGATGGTGCTGACTGTGCGAAATACCAAAGGGTTCCAATCTCCTTGAGTCGCGGCGGTGACCTTACGCGTATCCTTAAAAATGATAGCGATCCACCTTGATGGCTCGACATTCTGGGCCGAACGCTTTTCGTCGATTTTTCGACTTTTTTCGGGACGATTGTTCCGGTCTCTCGGACCCGTTCGTCCTTGACTGATGTTTACTCTTTCGTAATCCGAAAGTTTCGATTCGTCTTGTTATTCGTTTGTGTGTCAGATTGTCTGGATGTTTGTCCGTGGGAAGGAATTCGAATCGAATCCTGCGGGCCGATGGCCCCACGGTTTCACTCCGCTTCGTTTCCCAGATGCATCAAAGGAAAGGCCAAGGCTCTGGTGTGTCCTCCTCGAGGGTGTTTTGTTGCTACAACCGACTATACAGTACTACACGACGATATTTAGTACTCGCATACAGGGTGTTATAGGAAAAACGCCTACGCCTATGCTTGCAGATTAATTTTCAAAAGCCAGCTTGCTTTAAAATTTTGATTTGTGAATCTCTAATAAGTTTTCATCCACACTTAGAGAAGAAACTTCAAACGAAAGTTATAGACGTTGCCAAGACAAGCATTTTTGTGGAATAATAATTTAATAAGTGCTCCAATTCTCAAAATATCACAATTTCTGAAACAACTTGTCAAAAGCAACTTGTCACATTCTGGTCTCAAACTTGAAGTTTCCAAGAGGTCTAGGTTTCGATTACCATACACAGCAGAGACATTCCTCTCCGTGGCCTTAGATGTTAACTGTGTATAATTGGTGGTGATTCAGTATTTTCGAGGAGTAAACCATACCTGAAATTTTATACACCTGACTTCCTGTAAAACAGACATTTAGCATGACTTCCTCTTACAAACTTCTGACTTCCTCTTCGTTTCTTTTGACACCTTTTCACTTCGTCTTACCTTTGATTTCCCTTTGATTTGCTTTAGAGTACCTCTGCCTCCAGCAGTTTACTCCTTAAAGAAGTCCATGGCTGATAATAAGTGACGAACCACATAAACCATCAAGGAATGAAAACGCAGACATTCTGAATGAACTAACTGAATCAGTTATCAAAAATGTGAATCATTTTCAGAAACATTCACAACTTTTATCGGAAAAATATTTCCCTTGTCAATGGAATAACTTCTTCTGGGGGACCTTGACGTGAATACCGTCGCTGTTGGGGCGATTTTCCCGAAGCACCCTGTATCCAGAAGAGGAGGGAGGAGAAGAGGCGTGTGTTTATGTCGTGACCGAGTCCCCATCCGCCTTCGGGAGATTGTGGAACGCGGTGGGTGGGCGCGACCATTGTTTACGTTCATCCGGGAACGAATCCGCGCTTTGTTTGACAAATCCGTGGCGTTTTCGGGACGCTTAATTAGGATGTTCGCGTAATCGACGGAGCGGGATGAAATACGACACCTCTTCGCCGATGGATGCGCGAAACTTTTTCCCGTAAAACCGGAGCGGCCCAAACTCGCGGAAGCACCCCGCGAGAGCGAGAGCTTTTTCCCCCCATCATCTCGACACCGTATCTCACATTAATGGACGGCGTTTACTGATTAACGTCGACGCTCGTAAATTACACGGGACGCGTCGGATTATTGTTGTTTAGTTTTTTTTGTTCGCCAGGCGACGTGCGGTGACAGAATCGGGCGTCTCGACGCCGAGCGTCGCGGAGATTTACTCGCTTTAAATCGTCCGCGTCCCGTGCGATTTCTGCTCCTAAATCAAACCGGTAAACGGAAAATAAACACGAGCCGAAAGTTACACAACTGCTTCATTATTATTATTATCATCATCTGTCGAGGATGCCGTGTGAGAAGCGTCGCGACGCTCTGTTACCCTCTCGCGATGGCGCGCGGTTTATATTAAGGCGGCGATTCGGGAGATAAGGTAAAAATAGAGGCGCTCCGCTTTATTATTCCGTGTAGTAGAGCGGTCGGGAGCCGGGGTTAGAGGGTGATTCGTCGTCCAGATTGGATAAGAAGTCCGAAAGCAATCTAATTTTCGCCGTCACTAAAACTAATTCTGACCTCAAAGTGCAGTCCTCATTCACGGGCAATTGGTTCGGCGAATCCAATAAACTTGCCGTTACCGGCGCTGCGGCGGCCGCCCTCGATCCGGTTACCCCCGACGTCGGGGCATTACCGGAACGGTTAATAGGAATTCAACAAGTGTTGGAGGAGGCCCCTCGCCCCCGGTAATACGGAAAAAGCGAAAAAGAATACCCGGCAGCGGCAGAGGGGGAGAACGGTCGTTTCGTTTGGAACGTGGCCAGATTTCGAGTAGAAACAATTCGAACCCGATTTTAGGTTAGTAGAGACGCCTTTTTACACGAATTATTTTTATCAGTCGTTCACTTGGATGCAATTCCGTTGCATTCTACCGCATCCGGGAGCGGATCGGGTTATGGCCGCTACGTGAGTCTCATTTGGAACGGACGATTACGCCAGAGGCGGAGAGGTTTTTAATAGGGACAGATTAAGGGCGCATCTCCACTGCACGGGAAATTCCGGCGAAAAACGTGTGCCTCGACTTCTCAAGTGGGCCTCATCCACCATGTCGGATTTCTTTTCGGTGCGTGATTATTATAGCTTGAGCCCAGGGATTAACCACTAGGGAAACGTGTGTATTATTATACCAAATTTTATAATTCATCAGAAATTTGCTCAAAGATATTTTGGAATGTTCAAACTTGACAGATAGTTGGCAATTTTCTCAGAAATTTGCTGAAAAATTTCTTGTATTTGTAAAATTTGCCAGAAAGTCTTAGAAATGCACTAAAGAATCTCTTGGAATTTTGAACTTTGACAAAAATTTGCGAAGTAGGTATCCCAGAAATTCACCCAAAACTCCCTTGAAATTTGTAAGTTTATCAGAAACCAAAATTTGCAGAAAATTTGTTCAATGACCTCTTGGAAAATTTATCAGATATTCACCAGAGTTTGTTAGGAACTACCCAAATTTCCACAATTTCTTCAAATCAGCACAGATTTACTAAGAATTTTGTGTATTATCCGTTTAAGTTCTTACAAAATTTGTCAAATGTACTACATTAGACACAAACTTGCATTTTTTTTAAATTCGTCAAACTCGATGGAAAGTTACCAAATCCGCAACATTTATGGGAAATTAGTTGCATCGAGGCTTTCCCAAAAATTGTGCAAAATACTTTTTGAAAATTTGCTGATTTCCGTAGGCCAAAGCTTGAACATTTCTTGAAATTGACCAAAATTGCCAATGACCGAATTCGTGAATTTGTTGACCTCCTCGATTTGGACTCTGACGGAGGGCCTTCGAGTTTCTTTCTCGTGTGATTAGAGCTCCAGCACTTCAGTTCGGTTAGGAAGATGACGGCGACAACAAGCCCCCGGGCTTTCCACCATCATTCTAAATTTAGCGGAGATGTAATAGCCTTCGAGTAATTTGTAATTTACGACTATTTCTGCTCGTAGATTTTGTGTTACTTTTGCGTAAATATGACGGCCGGATGAAATTCGACGCTTTCGCAATGATTATTATCGTTGTCGATGTTTTTGTGAGATTTCGGCCCTCGACTCGAATCCGTTGTAGGACGGTCCGAGTGGGCGAGTCGTCGTTGACTACGGCGGCCTCTCGCGAGGGGTCGCAGAAAAGTTCCGGGGCTCGTTATTCGCGCTAAAAATAGTCGTTCCGGCTCAAACAAACGACCTGCACCGTTCACTGCATCGGCGGATCGGCCGGCAATAGTGTAATGGACGAAACTGTTTCCCCTTCATCGAGATTTCTCTCTCATCATCATTTGTTAGCGAGATGAGAAACCGCACGAGAGTGCTCCGATGTAGTCGTGTCAAAGTATGAAGCCAAGGCTAGCCAGCGGTGAAATCATTACCCCTCAAGGCTAAAAGCGGATCCTCTAATTCGTTACGTAAATATTGTTTCTTCAAATGCTAACCGAGGCTTTTCGCCGATGTGTAAAGTGACTGCGATGTTATTACTGACGCATTTTAGATTTCAGCGACCGGGCGTATTGGATTAGCGCAACTCGCTTTCGCGAATTTTAGCGTCGGCCAATTTTCGCTTTCATCGATTATTAGCTAACTTTTCAACGGTCGTGAGGTATTTGGCCGCGGTGTTAGCACTCAATTATCGCGAGACGACTCTAATAGACGTCGCGACGCCTCGACCTCTCTCTCGCTCTTTCCCACTCCCATTGTTTCCGATTTCGATTTCGCTACGAGTATAGGCAACTCTTCAGGCGGCGAATTATAATTCCATTATGCGCGATGAGATCCACGCGCGTTAATAATGAGGATCTGGATGAACTGTAAACGGTGTTTACGGCTCGGTTAATAAAAGCTCCGGTCGGTGTCATAAAGGGGATATTACGCCTCGAATAGACGTGTGAGAAATGGGCCGACGACTTGGACCGATTCCGTCAAGGCGTTATCTGGATTGCGGATCGGTTTAACCCCCATTGTCTCTTCTTGTGGGAAAGTCGGGTATTTTCTTGCGGTGGGATTTTTTCCTCTCGATTGTAATCATTAGTGAACTGTTGGCTTGGCGGTTCACGTCGAGTACGTTTATAAAGTTGGCGACTTCGAATTCGGAACCGTTGGTTGGCTGGTCGTGAACACTAAACATTATTGTCTTTTGGAAAGCTCTCAACGCCGTTAAGATTTTTTCGTCGTATTAATGCACCCACACTCGGGGCCGAAGCCAAACAGTGCAGAAACCCCGAATCCATCACTCCGGCCATCGTCTATTTTCGAACGGAGATTGGTGGTCGATTTGAGGAATTCGTGATTTGTATTATCCCGATGTTGCTGGTGCGGATCGACCTGGCACGATACCAATCCGAATAATAATGGTGGAGCGTTTTCCGCGCGGACTAATGCGAACGGTGACAAATTCACGTAAAAGCGCCAGGTAGAGCTAAGAGAGGAGAGAGGTTCTCGAGTGATTAATGCGGGAAATGCACGGCATGCCCGTTATACGGTTCAGTCGGAAAATTGCGCATCCACCTGGGGACGTCGACGTGATTTATCCCGTCTCGTGCAGAGTACGTCACCGGATCGGGCATTGTTTATTAATCCGGACCGCCGGTAATGATCCGCTCCGAGTTAATTTCGGATTATCGAATCCCGATTATTCGGTCTCATTACATCCGTGGCGTTTTATAAATAATCGCGGGCTTCAGGATGATAAAATTGATTTATATGGGAGTTTTAGGCGGGCTGCCAAAGCCGCCACCTCCGATTCCCGCTCGCCGCCACTCGAAATAACACGTTTCGAATTGGTTTTTGTGTTTCTTGTTCGGTGTGGGTTCGGGTGGTGCGAATATTGTATCGGCCCTCTGTCGCATTATACTGTAATAATAGCGGAACGGGCCGCAAACGGCGCAAAGTGCCCCTGCCACGAGTAATTAAAACAATCGAGCCGGATGTAATTACCGGCGTATTTTAATTAACAAATAGGTACCGGTATATGATGGGGCGGCCGCGTAGAGAGGGCGAGATCAAAAGCGACTGCAAATTAGAGCATCGGGAAACCGCCGAAATTATTTCAAGCGGGCGACAATGCCGTCGCACTATCGGCATCGCTTAGGCCGGTCCACCGTGCAGGAAACTCGTCCATTAGATAATTGATTACCTAATAGTCCTCGTGCAGGACACTGTACACCTCTGCAATAGTTGATTGCAATCGGAGCGCTACTGGTTGGGTTGGGGTGGGTAAAAAGCGTTATGTCGAAAACAGTAATCCGAGATGATGGGCTCTCTTTATAAATTTTTATTGTTCAAGGTAAAACCATGAATTGTTTGTTATTAATTTAATTTTTATTGAAGCGTTAACCCCTCCTGAAATGCAATTTCTGGAAGACGTGATATTTTATCATGGAAATATTTAACTCATTAAAATCAACTTAACAGGGTCTATTAAACTTATTAACACTTAATTTTATTACTTACCAAAGTCACTTTCGAATTCGCTGAAGAATTCCGATCCTCTGGAGAATTTGAGTTCTTTTCATAATTAGCTACTTTCAAGACATGAAAATTAGGCTCTTTTTACTGTTATGATGGTCCTTTTCTGCCGGAAATTCGGAAAATAGCGATATTACATAGACTGATTATGTAAATAAAAAATTTCGGCTAATCGGTAACTAAATAGTTAGATTTTGAATTTCTTATACCTAATGTGAGTTACCGGTTTCTAAAAGATCTGGAAAACCTGAGCAGGGATAGTCGAGAAAACAGGGATCGATGTGATTTGTATGAATCCCCCGATAAATCCGGGTAATTTAAAAAATATACTCGAGAATATACTTGAATTTGCCATTGTAATGTTATTATGTTATTAACCTCGAGTTTGTAAAATCAAGGTTTGCTGCCAATTTAGAAGAAAAGTCATGTTTTGAAAACAAACGTATTGCTTTGGAAGGAATTGAGAGATAATCTACTTTAGATAGCACAATTTTTTAACAAATTTTCCCCTAAGATTGGGCAAACATCAAAACTAAATGAAGTCCACATTTTTTACCTGTTTTATCATCTGGATGCATGAATGACCGAAATCAACGACAAAGTATTATTTTTCCCCAATAATCAAAAATTGGATAACTGACCTACGGTTTTTTCTCCAAAGTTCTCACTTTGGTAGACTCTGAATTGCGAAAAAGTTTTATAATGATATAAATTAATTTGAATTTCTTAATTCGAAATATAGCGTACCCTCAAGGACTTTTTTCAATGCGGTGATTAATGCGTAACTGGTTGGCAATTTTTACCCAGGAAAAAATTCCTTCTACAAATCTGGAAGTGTGTAATGTGCGTGATTATTCACATGCTTGGAAAGTCATTAAAAATCCTTAATTTTTCCAGGACAAAGATCAGTTGCATCAGTATCAAGCCTGATGGTTTTCCATCCAAAACCGGATGCGTTAATTCCGACCCTAGTTCGAATGTCGGATTTCCTTTTTTTAGGTCGAGTCCGGCGATTAAGATTTTTTCCGGGGCGCACGGGTGACTGACGGGGCGGACGGTGGCCGCCCCGTCCGGATTTGGTTATTTATGCGGCGGGTGGTCGGTTTTAACGAGGGCCACTCGAACCCCAAGTGCACCACGTACAGTCCGTTTCCCCGGAGAGGGCCCTCGGCGTGAGCACCATCGGGCACGTATATACCTGCCCCGCAACGTCAGGGGGCGGCCGGTCTTCCGCCGCCCCCGGCCGGCGCGATGCACATTCCGCATCGATCCCGGGCCCCGGCGGCGGTTTTATTTCGCGTCCGTCACCGACAACATTCAATTAACCTAATGCAAATCGCGAGCTTTCGTCTGATGGTTTCGTAATTTATGCGCCGCAGTTTCCGCCGCCTTACGGCGCATTTGTCAACGCGGACACCTGTTCGCCGCCCCCTCAGCCCTCGGCGCGGAGACGGGTCCCGTATTAATCGTCATGCCGGATTTTTCCCTCCCCGCTCGTTGTTTACCTTTCTCTCTCGATGGAACGAGCGATTTTTGTTTACCCGGCAAACGTAATAACCGGATTTTAATGAAATTTGCTCGCGATATAAATATACAAACGGATTTCGCATTAATATCATCAGATTTGATTATTATTTCGGCCGGTGACGTTCGGTTAAATCGCGAATTGATGAAAATCCGGGACGGAATCGATGAGGCCCTCTCCTTGGCGCTCGCCGGTTAATTGAGCTTTTCTGTCCGGGAGCCGGATGAGATTATTGTGCTTAATTGCTTTCATACGACACGGATGTAAATAGTGGCGTAATTGCAGATATTTCTTGAACCATTTTTTTTCGGCTCCCTCTCTCGTTTTATTTTTCGCCGGTTTTTCCCCGGGGACCCCGCGGCGCCGAAAAATAAATCAAACGAGTCGTATAGTATTAATACGATAGATTTAAATTAATCGATCCGCGCGGACGTCCGAACCGAACCTCCCCCCTTTTATAATAAGGTTTGAGTTATTTACATCGCCGGGGGTCCATTATTTACTTTTAATAGGAAATTTCTGGGTCTTTATTGCCCGATATAAATTTGAGTCTGCGTGCGTGGATTATTATTTGCGGGGTGAAATCAAAACGGTTTGAAATATATCGTTCCGCCCCCTGTTTTCTGTTTCGCACACGTGTGAAAAGCGCACCTCGACAGGTATTCCTTGAAATTAAATTTTCGGGGTGGAAAAGGGTGCCTCGCATTATAATATGACGTCTCGAAGTCGCGAATAAGTCAACTCGTCGACGCATATTAACGCATAACGTACCGTTTGCGGAAAAAATTTCATCATGGGGTAGATTATTCTGGTGGTCTTTTTTTTGGGGTGAAATACCTACAATTCTGCTAACTTTGTGTACTTACGCCAGGTGATGTGATGGGTATCTAGTGATATTATTATCGTTGGAGCAAGTTGTAAATTAGCATAATATTGTGGATAGTTGTGATTTCTAACTACCAGACAGGTCAGGGTTTATTGAATCAACTCGCCCGTCTGCACGGGGCATCCATAATGCCTGTACTTGGTAAATAAAATTACTAATTTATAATTAATTCGTACCTGCCTCGAGGGCGATTGGATCGGTCTGCCCGTGATAGAGTTTTGCGGAAATTTGATAATCGACAGGTTTTAATTAATATTTTCAAATATTCACTGCCGGTATCAATCCGTACCGCCTTTTTCATAGAGTCTGAACTAACCAAATTGAGTTAGTCGTCTCTTTTCCTCCTCGTTTCTCATCATGATGATGATGTCGATGACTGTACAGCTGGAAGCGCGGGTTTTTATCCGAGACCGGATTCCACAACTCCATTCTTTCATTATACTTACTATCCTTCCTCTCCGTAAATCCAATAGAAGCGTATTTACCTTTTATCCGGGAACTCGAAAAGGCTCCGCTTTTTCCATCTCTCGCGGTCTCGTCATTATTTATTAAACATATCGCATACTCTTATATGAGCATCAGTCTAGTGGGAGAGAAAATGTGGGTGTTCAGGTTGCGACCATGATCTACGGCAATGTTCGCGGTCGATTTGCGCCGTATTTGGATTTGTGGAACACTCTCCTTTTCGGGCTCTTATTCTCGTCGGCGATTACGTAAGGATAAACACGAAATCGTCCGGTGTGAATGCGGCTCGGCTGGCGGCCATCAACCCGCGGATAGTCCACTCTCTCTTTCGCTCCCGCGACTTCTTGAGGAGGAACTGGTTTGGTTCGGTCTCGAGAGTTGAACGATCTTCCTCAAGAATGCGCCCGAGTCGCTCCGGCACCGGTGTAATAAGCCCGGGACGCCATATGACGTTTCTCGGATCGATTCCTCTCGCGATTTACCCAGCGGCCTGACACGGTGATGATGGTGGTCTCGTGGGTCGACAACCCCATGGCTGTTTTGTACGAGTCGAGTCGCAATTCGTTCGCAACAGGAACGGGAAATGAACGCCTGTTGCACCCGAACATTGTTATATCGTGCGCGTTTTTATTATGCGTGCTCCATATCGATACCGCATATCGCAATCTTTTTCTGTGCAATTTTCTCGCGTTTTATTATAAACACAAAGAAAAGTAATCGCGGGAGTCGATCTATTGGAATTACTGGACCGACCGGTGTATTTTTACATTTCCATTAAGTCGTTGCGTAAGAGACTTTAACTGGTGGTCCTGTCATAATGCGCTTGAGATTTTGATGGTTCGCGGATCACTAATTTCTACGTCGTTTGTTTATTTAGGGATGCCTAAATCGTCCGAATGGGTTTTTCGGTTTTCGTTTTCAATTAAATCGGATTTTCCCGGCGATGCGAAAACCGGTTTTCCGGTACGGGTCGACTCATCTGTTGCATTTTTCATATCTCCGGGTGACTGGGGCGCAAAAAGAGATCCGGTAGAGGGCCGACATCCAGAATTATGTGATCGAATGCCACTATACACGAAAGAGGGTAATAACTTTCCGTTTTATAAAAGTTTCGCGATACGGCGGTGCGGAGGGTCAGGCCGGAAATGGGCCTCCGTGTATATTTCCGGTGCCGTATCGCCCGACTTGTTGCTCATTTCTTCCCGGACCCGGCGCATATGCGTGCGTATTCCGCCGTGTCGAAAGGGATATTTTCCGTTCGGAAAGTTCCGACGGCCGAAAATAAATTCGTCAAGTTTCGCGCGAAGGGTCTCCGCACCGCATACCCGTTAATTAGCCCGAAACCTCTCACTCAAAACTCGGGCTAATTATAAATAGTATCGAATCGAACGTTTCGATTACGCTTTCGAAACTTTGTAATTTTATTGCACGAAAAAGAGAAATTTCTTCCATCGACCACCCTCTAATAATTTCGATAAATACCTGAATAAATAATGGAAAAGTGTGTTGGTTACCTAACGGAATAACGCAAGAGCGGAGGCTTTCTCTGTGTATTTTCATCCTGATATTCGTGCCTCTGTTTGACGGATTCCGAGATAATATCGCGACGACGTTTCTCTGTGTAAATATTCCGCGGAAATTAAAAAGTAAACCTGTCTGTAGTGTACGAGAATATGTTATGATTACCTAAGATGCAGAATAAAGGCTCGGGCGACGGACGATTACGTATCAGGCCAGGAGTACGAATCGGACCGGGTCCGGGGATAGTGTATAAGTGAGAGTGCATTATTTATCACCCCGAATCCCGGAATATTACATTGGCGACGAGGATAAACCGGATCTCACGGAGAACCAAGGTAAATCTACGTTGAGTATTTAACGAAATCCAAATTTAAAGTAGAGGGCGAAACGCACTCAGAGTTGAAATTAAGCACAAGGTGCACGACCTCGGATTATTGACGAGACTATTGAAAGGTCCTTATTAATTAAGGAATGGTCGGTGTAGGCGTAACAATTTAATCCGGTTTCGCAGTCGCACGCGGCAGATTACGGAAATGAAATTGAAGAAATACTAGTGCAAGGCACAAGTGCAAGACACAAGTGCAAGGCACAAGTGCAAGGCACGAGTACAAAGTACAAGGTACAAGGTACAAGGTACATACAAGTACACGGTACTAAAGGTAATCAGTCAGGGACTCGGAGATTCGAGAGAAATGACGAATTACAGCAACCGAAGATTGTTTCAGAACAATGTCGAGCATCTCGGTGCTAGAAAAATTCGACTGTGAGAGCGACCCCAGCTCATTAGGACTGAGATGGGAAAAATGGAAAAGAGGGTTCGGAATCTATCTTTTGGCCAGCAACATCACAGAACCAACCAAACAACGGGCAATGTTATTGCACACAGGCGGACTAGCGCTACAGGAATTATTCTATAACATCCCAGGAGCGAATCTAGTTAATCCGGAAGAAAATCAAGATGTTTACAAAGTGGCCATAGCTAAATTGGACGAATATTTCTCTCCCAAATACAGCAAGATTTACGAGAGACATCTCTTTCGACTACTGAAACAGGAACAGGGAGAGACATTTAACAAATTTCTCATCAGATTAAGAGTCCAAGCCTCTAAATGTAAATTCACCGCAGCCGATGACCATATCATCGACCAGGTCACTGAAAAGTGTCTTTCGGCAGATCTCCGGAAGAAAATTCTTTCGCTAGGTGACGCAGCGACATTGGAAGACATAATCGTTGAGGCTAACACGTTAGAGGCTGTCAACTCGCAATTGGAGGAGTTCGGAAGAGACAAAATGCAACCAATCGAAAATGTGAATCGGTTGCAAGTGAGGCCGAACCGAATCCGGGACACGAATTGTTCTAGATGCGGTAGTAAAGATCACTCGCGACAGGATAAATGTTGCCCAGCTTTTGATAAGACTTGCCATAAATGTGGATTCAAAGGTCACTATCAAAAATGTTGCAAAACGCGGCCATCCAAGAGGAAGTCGAGGGACACGCAAGAAGCGGGACCTTCGAGAAGGATCCGTTACGACAAAACACCATCTGAAAAAGTAGACTACGTATTCCACATTGATGATGACAGTACCATCAGCTGCATTCTCGGAGGGGTCTCCATCGATTTGACAATAGACTCTGGGAGCAAATGCAATTTGATAAGCGAGGGGACTTGGCAAACCCTGAAAGCTTTCAACATAAAAGTTCGGAATCAAGTCAAGGACCCTGAGAAAACCTTTGTCGCATATGGGAGCAACAAACCACTACACGTTTTGGGTTCCTTTGAATCGCAGATATCCATTTTAGGTAACGAACAATCCGCCAAATTTTACGTGGTGGAAAACGGCACAGCAAACCTGCTGGGGAAGAATACAGCGATCGCACTGGGTGTTCTAAGATTGGGAATTCCGCAGCGAACTCAAATTAACGCTATCTCACAGTTTCCCAAATTCAAAAACATTCTGGTCGAAATCCCCATTAACGACAAGGTAGAACCCGTTAGCCAACCATACCGGAGGGTCCCGATACCTCTGGAAGAAAGGATCGAGCGGAAACTCGAAGAACTGATCGAAGCGGACATAATCGAAGAAGTCAAGGAACCCTCGAGATGGGTGTCCCCCATTGTGCCGGCGCTCAAAGCCAACGGCGAACTGAGAATATGCATCGATATGAGGATGGCCAATCGGGCCATTCAAAGGGAAAATTATCCGCTGCCGACCATAGACGAGTTCCTTCCACAACTCAGAAATGCAAAGTACTTCTCCAAACTGGACATAAAAAATGCATTTCATCAAATCGAGCTAGCCCCAAATTCCAGACACATCACCACCTTTCTAACGAAGAAAGGACTATACCGGTACAAACGGTTGATGTTTGGAATAAGCTGCGCACCGGAGATCTTCCAAAAGACTTTGGAGCGAATATTAACCGGATGTGAGGGCACGGTCAACTTTATCGATGATATCCTGGTTTTCGGAGCAACCAGGGAGGAACATGATCGACATCTAGAAAAGGCACTTCGCACCCTCCAAGAAAACCAAGTCCTTTTAAATGCAGAAAAATGCAATTATCGATCCCGGGAGGTTCAGTTTCTAGGCCATAAGCTTTCCGCTGGAGGCGTAGAGCCTCTGGAAAGCTATATCAAAGTTGTCTACAGCTTCAGGTCGCCGCACACAACCGATGAACTTCAGAGCTTTTTGGGGCTCGTTAATTATATAGGGAAGTGGATCCCGAACATGGCGACATTAACGGAGCCACTTAGGAAACTGCTCCGCCTCAAATTAAGGAAGAATGGAAGCCTGAACGAGGTATGGGGGAAAGAGCAAACCATAGCTTTTGAGGAACTCAAAGTTTCCCTCGGCAAAATCAAGTCCTTGGGATACTACAACCCCAGAGATCGTACTCAAGTAATCGCGGATGCCAGCCCGGTAGGACTAGGGGCGGTTCTAGTCCAATTTGAAGCAAATGAACCACGAGTGATAAGTTACGGCAACAAGAGTCTGTCTGAATGTGAAAAGCGATACTGTCAAACGGAGAAGGAAGCTCTGGCTCTGGTTTGGGCAGTGGAACATTTCCACATGTACCTATATGGGAAGGAATTCGAACTGGTCACGGACCATAAACCTCTCGAAACGATATTCGCACCTCGCTCTAAGCCGTGTGCAAGAATAGAGAGATGGGTACTCCGTTTACAATCATACAGATTCAAAGTAGTCTACCGTGCTGGGAAAGCGAATATCGCAGATCCATTTTCTCGACTGTGTGGAAGCTCACCGATCAACTACGCGACACTTCATGTGGAAGAGCACGTTAGACAAATTATTGAGTATTCGCGACCAAATGCGGTTACTCTAATGGAAATCACAAAACATTCAATCAGAGACGAGGAGATCAAAAACGCGAAAAAAGGGCTGAAATTTGATGATTGGGACGATTCAGTGAAAAACTTCCAAATATTCCAATCCGAGCTTTGCATCTACGAGGAAATACTACTTCGGAACAATAAAATCGTTATACCTCACACACTTCGAACCGAAGTTCTAAAAGCGGCCCACGAAGGCCATCCGGGCATCGTGGCAATGAAGCAACGATTACGCACGAAAGTCTGGTGGCCAAAAATTGACCAAGACGCTGAAAGATTCGTCAGGAACTGCAAAGGATGCACCGTAGTGGCAGCCCCGGATCTCCCAAT
This sequence comes from Salpingus planirostris, assembly GCA_949788335.1. Lineage (NCBI taxonomy): Eukaryota > Metazoa > Arthropoda > Insecta > Coleoptera > Salpingidae > Salpingus > Salpingus planirostris. The sequence continues at coordinate 3,764,666 of OX460922.1, forward strand.
ACCAATGAAACGTCGCGAATTACCAATGGCTCCTTGGGTTGACGTGGCCATGGATTTCATGGGACCTCTTCCAAGTGGGGAGTATTTATTCGTAATAATCGATTACTTCAGTCGTTACAAGGAAGTAAAAATTATGAGGACCATAACAGCCGCCAAAACAATCGACACCCTAAAAGAAATCTTTTCACGATTAGGACTTCCCATGACAATAACTGCAGACAACGGACCACAGTTCAAAAGTTTCGAAATGCAAAGGTTTTGCAAAGAAAATGCAATAACTCTCCATCATACAATTCCATATTGGCCCCAAGCAAATGGGGAAGTAGAACGCCAAAACAGGAGCATATTGAAAAGGCTGAAAATCAGCCAGGCCGAGAAAAGCGATTGGAAACGGGACCTTCAAGATTATCTTGCTATGTACAATAGCACCCCGCATTCCACCACGGGCAAGTCACCGTCAGAATTGTTCTTCCACCGACAATTTCGAGACAAGATACCCAGCATCGCAAATTCTCATACGGGCGTTCTCAGCAAGGACGAGGAAATCAAAGACAGAGACCACGTAAAGAAGACTTTAGGTAAAGAGTATAGCGACAAGAAACGGAAGGCTCGGGGGAGCTCGCTATCTACTGGGGATAAGGTTCTTGTCAAAACCGCGACTAAAGAGAACAAGTTGACCCCCAACTTCAGCAGTACCCCCCATACAGTGGTTTCCAGTCAAGGTAGTGACATACGCGTCTCAAACGATGAAACAGGTCAAGAGGCGCGGAGGAATATAGTGCATTTGAAGAAAATCGACGGAGAATGGAGAGTACACGAGGAGGAAAATGGGTCACTCGGCTCCCCCAGGAGCCCATCCCAAACTTGACTTGGTGTTTCATTATTATAAAATATTATAAAATTGGTTAGTTGATTATCATTATTACTATTATTACTTATATTTAATACTTCGTATGTTATCGTTAAGTCTCTATTAAAATTATTATTGAAAGGAAGAGATGTAGTGTACGAGAATATGTTATGATTACCTAAGATGCAGAATAAAGGCTCGGGCGACGGACGATTACGTATCAGGCCAGGAGTACGAATCGGACCGGGTCCGGGGATAGTGTATAAGTGAGAGTGCATTATTTATCACCCCGAATCCCGGAATATTACACTGTCCTTTATCGACGTGTCTTGTCATTCGGGGGGACTTTATCGTCCGAAAACGGTGTTTTCGTCGCGGATCAGACACCAGTTGAATGCCGAGGGCGGATGTCGCATTTTTTAAAATATTCAAAACGCGAAGAGGGCCATTAGGACGGGCGAATTCGTCGATCGAGGGGCCGCGGGCCGCATATCGCGCACGATGGAGACGAATGCGGCGGCGGATTTTCTTATCGGCGGCATTATATTCCGCCCGAAGAGTTTATTGGGTGACGTTCAATGGCGCAGGCCCTTTTCAAAGGACCCACTCTCCGGGAGCGGCTTCCTCCCGTAATTTAATCCCTATGTGTGCGGAGATTTCGCATGTGAAATATGATTGATTTCGTACGTATTCTTCGCGTCGCAAAGTACATTTTCGATTTTTTCCCCTTTATATCCATTCGTCTTGTCGTCTTTTGAAAGCGCGACGAGGCGGCGTGTACCTCCGTTCGCGTAATGCGGAATCGGCGCCCTGAATGGGGACTCTCTCTATAATATAATAGACGTCGGAAATGGGGGCGATATTTCTCCAGATCGAGCACAATGGACGCGGCTTATTCGCCCCCGATATTATGTTTATTAAAGCGAATGTTTACGGTCGTAAATAAGCGAGCGCGTTTTATGAAGTCGCGATGCGCGCCCCCGATCCGTTCCCGCTATTTACTTTGTAATTCCGGGCCGATTTTATAACGTTTTTATCGCCCGATATTACGAGGCCCGGGCTAATTGTGCACATGTCCGGATCGGTCCGTTTATATTATTATCATCATGAGCGACGACCGTTCGGGCTCGGGACGTTAAAAATCACAAGTTACAAGTAAAAACGCGCACGAGTCCGCGTTATTGGCCCGTCCGTCCGTTCGGGCCGTAAAACCGGCGGCGCAGGACGCAGATGCTCGTCGATTTTCTATGGCGTCCCGACGCTTTTGTGTTTCGACGTCGCGGCGCGCTAATGAGGAACCGTGTCCGACGGCCGGATTTACGACCACTAAATGAACACAAAACACCATAGATTATTCGCATTGTGTTCGGACATCATCACACAGGAAATTACGGCTCCCTCTCTCTCCCCATTCGTGGGCGCACTTTTTCGATCAGAACTTTATACGCTTCTACGTTTTTATCTCCGATGGCGACGCTTTATTAGTTGCCCCGTGATGGATGCCGCATCGCGATAGCCCACGGGGAACGCGGCGATGGCAATAACCCACTCCGTATAATACAAAATGAACAGAATAAATAGTTCCTAGTAAAGAGGAGCGCGCAATATTCAAATACCGGGTGTCACTTTTAACACCATTCCGCTTTTTCAGAGTTTCTAGAAGGAAAGTCTGGTCATACCAGAAAAGCTTTCTCTTATTTTGATTAGTCCTTCCAAATTGACCCAGGGGACGAACCTTCGAAAGGGTGGTGAATTGTTCGACAACATTTTAATCATCTATTCATTGAGTATTTCACTATTTCACATTTGATATTATCCTACGTTTGTCATTATTCTACGGGTTTTACAGTCTTGTTCAAGAACTGGAAAATTTTTTGGGCATTCAAAACTGAAATTTATTATGGATATTTGACGACACATTTTATGTAATTTTGCTTTCATATCTTGGTGAATTGTGAGGAGTTGTAAGGGAATTTAACATTCATTCGCAATATTGTCAATTCAGTCACTTTCTTGCTCTTTTGGCAAAATTTGGGTTAGTTTTTCATAAATGTTGATGAAATCTCTAGGTGGGCTGAATTTTCAAACGTCAAAAATTTTCGCCAAAAGTGCAATAAAAGTTGTATTGTTCGATTCGAACCGGGCATTATGGGGGTGGGTTTCGGTTTCGGGTCGGTTGAGAACACATTATGCGCAGTGCCAATAGGAACAGTCTTTTATTGAATTTCAAGCGATTTTACCTAATTTTTGGTATAAATGTATTCATATGGTATTCATATGGTAAATTAATAAAAAAGTGCTTTAGAAATTAGAAAAGATATCACCTAGGGCATTTCTGAGAAATTCCATTGGAATTTTGAGAAACTTTCTTTGTAATTCAAGACAATTTGTTACAATTGAAAGATACATACATAGTTTTTGTTGAATTTCAAGTAATTTTATCTAATGTCTGGTAAATATATGTATTCATATTACTTATGGTAATTTTTTAGAAAATGGGTGCTTTGGAAATTTAAAATTATAATAGGGCATTTCTGACAAATTCCAAGGAAATTTTGAGAAACTTTCAGAAGTTTCCTTGTCATACAAGACATTTTGTTGCAATTGAAAAATACTGAAAATTTTGTAGTAACTTTTCAACTTAACTTCAGACCGAAAAATGTTTGTCACCAGAAATTTTCCACTTCTCCAATCAGGCAGTGGTCAACTCTTCGAATTTAATTTTCCATTCAAGTTTTTTTCCCAATTTGTAAGTTGATTCCCACCGAAGATTTGGTAGAAATATTAGGTGTGACACCCTGTATGTCGATGACCGTTTGAGACCTCCGACTGTTTGCCGGTACAATATTGAATCACCTCGTATGCATAACAGTATATTTTCAAGATCGAGTTCAATACACTTTCTATTTTTCCTGATTCGTGTATGGGGGGCGGCGTGGGCGACGGGCGGAAATGCACCGTCCCCCACCGCGCGACCACCTCACGTGGGCAAACTCGTACAGCCACATCGAGTATACGTTACGTCGCGCGTTACGTTTGCGTTACGGGTGCGTCAGAAATTCCAGCGCGTATACGGCACGGAGTAACCGGTCGGTTCGCCGTCGCCATCAGGTTCAAGGCTTGCACCTGAACTTAGAGCGGCCCCTCTTTATTTCGTCCGCTGACCACGACGGCCTCGTCTGCGCGCCTCCTCTCTCTTTTCCGACATTTTTCCCGTCCGCCGGTCCGTGATGCACTCTCGCTCGCCGCTCATGAGCGCGGGACGCGGCGCGTTTTCCGGGGGCGGCGGGCGTCTTTTCGGTGCCGTCACACGCCGGTGTGCACTCTCCCAGATGTCACGCTCTGCCGTTTCCGCGCGCGGCTCTCTGCCGGCACTAAATCCGGCCTAAGTACGGGCGCGGGAACAAAGTGCGGGGGCGGCGGGCGGGTCTTTCGTTAATTGCGGCGGTGGCGGCGCGAGGAAGGGGACGGAGCGTCCGATCCGGCCGGGCGGCGGAGCGAGAGGGCGAGAGCGGCGGCGGCGGATAATTTAGGGGCCACTTCGAGCGCGACTTACAAGTGGCCCTCCGAAGGCGAGCTTTTTACCCTCGTAATCACCCCCTAATTCCACCCCGTGAGAAATCGTACACCCTCCGCATATACCTACCGTATACTTTCTTCGACTCGTGTGTTCTAGGAGTTTGCTGTTTACTGGGTCGTATTATGGGTACTTTTCGCTTTTGGACTGATTATTTTATGTATTGTTCGATTCGAACCGGGCATTATGGGGGTGGGTTTCGGTTTCGGGTCGGTTGAGAACACGTTCGGCGTCAAAATGTTTCGGGTCTAATATAACCGTCAAAGTTGGGCAATCAGAAAGAGATTAGTGGAAGACTGGAAGGAACTGTGACGTGAGCAGAAACGGAAATAACGTGGAGAGTTGAGGGTACCTGTTGGATGGCGACCTCGGGGGTGGGTTTTCGAAGGGCGAATTTTCGTATCTATGCGCCATACATGTTGCACCACTAATGCTTTCCTAGTACAATTTTCTCGTTTTCAATTCAACATGCGGTGCTTTTGGAGCTTTTGGAGCTTACGTCAATATTTCTCAAGTTGATGTCATATTTTTAGGAGACAAATTCTTAGAAATTTTCATCATTTTATACAGGGTGTCAAATAGCGTCCCCAGGATATGAGGCGATTCCATCAGGTGGCATCTGAGAATAACACAAAAAAATAACGTTCAAAATAGGATTTCGGCGGGATTTTTGCGAAGAAATAATAGTGACAAGGCATTAAAATAGTACCTAATAAAATTTTCTCGAAGTAATTCTATTTTCAGAAATCTTCTCTTTGTGTTTAGCTATATAGAATATTCCAAATTCAGTGGAAATTCTTGGACAGCTTTCATGAGCTTCAGAATTAGTTCACTTTAAATTGACTGAAAAAATACAGAAAGTTCAAAATCTTCCCGATTGAAAAATTTCTATTACCTATGTAGTGCCGAATTTTCCAATTTTGACTTTTGGGAATTTTCACAAGAAATGTATATCATTGTATACAGGGTTTCAAAGAGCGCCCCCGGGTTATGAGGCGATTCCATCACTTGGAATCTGAGAATGCCACTAAAAAATAACGTTCAAAATAGGATTTTGGCGAAGAAATAATAGAGACGAGGCATTAAAATAGTAATGAAGTTTTCTCAAAGTAATTCTATTCTGAGATGTCTTCTTTTTGTCTTTAGCTAAATTATTTCGAGTTCAGTGGAAATTTCTGGACAGCTCTCGCATGAACTTCAGAATTAGTTCACTTTAAATTGAATGGAAAAATACAGAATGTTCAAAATCTTCTCAAATTAAAAGATTTGCCGAATTTTTCAATTTTCAATTTTGAGAATCTTCATAAATTTTAAAACATGGATGAATTTCTGATCTTTTTTCGATGTTATCCCAGTTTAAATTTTTCGAATTTCGGCCGGTGTAGAAGAGTCATAAACTTGGCTACCTAGAAAATTTTCCATTTCAGTCTCTCGAATGATTTTCTATTGAATTTTTTTGTGGGACCCCCTGTACAGAGGGCACTAATAACGATAAAAGAAAAAGGAGGTGGCGAGGCGCGCACCGTCGCGTTTCGAAAGGACAAAGAGTAAGGCGAGTCGTGTTCGTGATGGCACTCTTGTGTTCGTGCAATCATTAGCGAAAGCGCCCCCGCTAATTCGTCCCTTTTCCGAACGCCGCAGTAATGGTGCCCCTCATACGCCCGGTCTCATCCGTCATTCCCGCTTTACTTCACGGTTGAGACGTCATTGTCTCGGGGGCGGCGGCGGCCGGACCGCCCGCGGGCCGCCCCTCCTGGTTAGGCGACGCCGCAATTAGGCCGAACCACCCGCCGATTTCGCCGGGCCCGAAAAAATCACCCGGATTCGCGTCGGCGGCGGTAATCGGGCCACTCCGCGCTCGATCGTCCGGAATCCGCCCGGCAAATGGAAATCCGGGCGCATTCCTGGGACCTAATACGCGATGTCGGGTATGCGCGTGTGTGTCTAAAGGGCGCTTATCTCCCGGCATCCCGTCTCTCTCCTCTTAATTAATTTCAGGTGGCCATATTGTTTTGATTTAATTAAGATACCTGCCGTTCACTTTATTAACACACATCCTCGTCCGGGGCGGGGGACGGGGGTGGCTGTCGGTAAGCGATAGCGCTAATTTTTTTCGCCGGTGGCGCTAGGGCGTAAGGGCGCCGCCGACGATCGACGCCGCTTAATTAAGTGACCCTTTGTGCGGGCGGCACGTGTCGGCGAAAGATATAAGGGTCGTTTTGTTTTCCGTGGCCGATTTTTGCGCGGCTTTTGCCCGACGTTGCCGTTCCGTTCCTGGGGGTCTTTAAATTTAATTTCGGTTTCGACGCGAAAATCTGGGGCTTTCGAGGCAGTTCTCCGGCGGGATTTTCGTCGGGCGAAGGGTAATCCGGCCATTTCGTATGCATACACATCGGGAAGGAGATCTTTTGCGATCAGCCGTGCACGATACGGCCCGGTTCGCTCTCTGTGTTCGTTTATATCGATAATCTCCGAGAAGCTCGCGTTTTGCTGTTCGTTGCGCACATATGCCCGGATTATTCGCGGTTTTTTGTTGTTGTTGTCGGTTTTGCGGTTAATTTACGCGGCAAACAATTTCTATAGTGCATTACCAATTTGCGGTTCATTAATTTGTTAATTAGATTTTCAACCGGTCGTTACGCCCCGCTTATGCTAAAACCGGGGGGGAAATTCATAATTTCGTGTCGGAACTGTCCCGAGCGAGATCAAATCCCCGGACTATACCGAGTTCGGAGTTCGGTTCGGGCACGCCAGTTTACCTGCAGTTTTTATCCGGGCAATAATTTTTCGAAAAGTTTACTTTCAATTTCTTTCCCTCGCGTCACTGTGGCGGAATAAAAGAGAGCCAAAAGTTTTTAATCCCAGATGAGATATACTATTTCCGTGTCAACTTTTCACTCGTAATTCCGTTTGATTATGATCGGATTGGGGTGTGCAATGGAAAGTTATTATCGATTGCGAATAATGTCACGCGGCGGTGGAATCCGGACCACCTGCTACTACCCCTGTTCTAATAATAATACTGGTCCCGGTTTTAATCCTCCCTTTGGACTTTGGCAATTATTACATCAGAGGCTGTGCGGCATAGGGTCTCTCGTCGTCGTCGTCAGAATTCAAAGTTTCGGCCGGGGGAAATACCTGAAAAAGAGGGGAGCCGACTGCAGAAACAAATACAAGAATGGAATTTAATTATCGGGATTATCATAAATTCCGGATTTGCGAAGGACCGAACGGCGGGGGTATTTTTGCAACAGGTGTTTTCCTGCAGCCAGCAAACGAAGCCGAGTCGACGACGATCGGGACCTAAAATCCACCGGCTGCAAGTCCCATCATCATCATCTCGTGGACGATTAGAGCGACTCTGCTTGCTTCTTGTAATGAGATTGTTAAGGGGGCCGTTCTCGCATAAGAGAGAGAGTCGACTTTTAAATTGCCAAACTTTTCGTATTTCAATTTGGCGCCGTCGTCGCCGGGAATATTGTTGTGCTTTTCCGCGATAAAAGTTGATAATTCGGTTGGCGTGTGCGGGTCCGGTGGACGAAAATGACGACGTTCTCCTCTTGCCTCGAAATTAATTTTCCTCGATTCTGTTTTACTTTCTTAATGCGATTCGGCATCATCGCCGATGGAAATTTGCATCTTTATGATGAGTTATTCCACTTTTTCCCTGCCCGAGCTGCGATATTCCGGGCCGTCAATTAACCGGGCGAAAAATAATTAAATCAATCGTCGCGTTTTGTTATCTCTCTGTGAACGCAACACGGAACGATGATGGCGCGTCGTAAATTCTTCAAAAGCGACTTTTATGCTCGCGGACCTCGTCGATCGCGTAAATTCCGTTGCAGTACCACTGTCCGCATTCCACCCACTAGTTTCTTTCAACGGCGAGGCAGATCGCATCAATTAACTTGGCACTTTTTGGATTTGGATCCCGGCCAAAAACGCACTGTTCCCAAATTTCTCATCGCGTATACACAAATTTTCCCGTCGGATCTTATATTCGGAAGATCTAATTGGTACAGCCGTATATACGTCGACTTGCTTTATTACATCCATTGTTTCGACTAATTGCGACCGTTATCCTGTTTACCCCACAATGGCGGACCCTGATGAGCTACCCAGATCTGACCTCCAGTGCGAAATTCACAACTTTGCAATTGCGATCTATAATAGATCCAGCGGCTCTAGAAAAGCGAGTCCAGATAAATATCGCAATCATCGAAAGTAAATAGGAAATATTCTAATACCTGAATAATCGAAAATGAAAGCATGCATGACAAAATTAATTGCTCCAAATATGTTTGCCATGACATTGAACATTTTTTGAATATCGTTTTTTTTTATTATGAATGGTCAAAGAAAGTTAAGTACATACAGGGTTTTCATTCAAGTTCGGCCACCACGTGACCTACTGAAAGTATGCAACCCAACTTACATCATTGGCGTAGCAAGCATATTCCATGGACCATAATGTATTATGACAAATAAAATCGGAAACAGCCAAATAAAACCATCAAAATTGAAGATTGGTGATTTTTGAGCAATCAAGTGTTGCTGCAGTTCTTCAATGGTGTGAGTATTCAAAATCTTCTGTCAACAATGACTGTCGTAAATTTTCGAAGTAATCGAAAACTGACACCACTGGTGACTTTGACACAAATATTACGAAAAACAACCCAAAAACTACCCATATCCCTAAATATGTATAACAAGTTGCCTACATAATGGGCACGTGGTGCCCGGGTGTATTAACGAAAGTCCTGTACATACTTACGTGGTTCAATTCAAAATTTCAAAACCACACCCCCTTAATAATCCAATAGACACTTTTCAGTGGATTATCAGTAGTTTGCCCTAATTTCAGAAACTCTGTACTTTTTCCATATACTTAATGGAGCTGTCGTTTCCGGTTACTTCGGCGACAAGCGGGTATGATGAGTGTGGCATGGGTTTGATCTCGTTGGCTATTTGTGTAATTTGCGAGCGTCGGGTGGGCTTTTTCGCGTTTTGATTAGCCGGGGGAGTACGCCTAACAAATAGAAGACGATAAAAATTTAACGCGATTACGCGGGCGCACGGTAAAAAGGGCTTATTATTCCGCTCGTAAAGTGCTTTTTACATATTAAAGCGCTCCGGCGCTCCCGACAAGGACACGGTTCAAGCACGGGGAGCGTGCGAATTTTTCTCTATTTATTTTTCATTATGTTTCTGCATAAAGCCGCTTAAAAACGTCCCTCGAAAAAAGTGCACGAGGCACTCGGCCGAGGTACCCGGACTCTCTCCGGTACCATCACGAGCCGGATTCGAAAATAATAACGTTTTTATTAATTTTTTCCAGGCCGACAATATGATGTCCTGCCCGCTCCCCCTGGTTCCGGTCATCCAGACGCTTCCGTCTCTCGCCAGCCAGACTGATTACCCGATCCACATAGGAATCAAGGTGAGTTTGTGACGACACATCTGATGATGATAACGGTTTACGGGTATTATAATAATACCTTTTGACATTGTCGAGCGAGTCAAACACAAAAGCTCCCGGATTAGCTTCCTCTACCCCGGTCCCTCCCTCGCCGTAATTTTGATTGTGTTCCGCGTACACTTTATAACTTACACAACTCGAAGTTTATACGCGCCGGCGATGATGATGATGATGATGATGATGGCGGCGGCGTCGCGACGCGTCCTGACGCTGACGCGGTCTTCGTCGCTTCTTCGAATCGGATAAGACGACGCAATTACGCCGCCGTTGCCGTGTCGTCCCGATCCCGATGAATAATTTGATTACGCCTTCGTTATAATATTTGTCTTGTGTGCGAATGTGCGCCTAATGTTGCGCGGGCGAAATGCGTCGGAGAGCGCCCCTCGATGATGATAATTAGATACCGGGAAATATGCGCGGAAATTACGAAAATATGCACGAAAAAATACGAAAATAACGAAAATATGCAGGAAAATCACGAAAATATGCAGGAAAATAACGAAAATATTGCATGTATACTACATTAGGTATTTTTTTTGTCAAATTAGCCAGGACCCTCTTTTTCATATTAACCCCCATTAGAGAAACAGCTAGAGACAGAGAGGTGGTTCATAGCAGCTCGTCAGAAAAAAAAAACGTTTGTGCGCACGGTACTCTATCGCAACTTTTTGATTTTTTTCATTCAAGTATTGGTCTTATCTTCGAGTATTGTTATTTTTATTTTGACACTCGCAATCAAAAATATTGTTCTACTCTCGGTTCTACTTCAGTTCGTTTTCACATGCATCCACAGTTTTCAAATAAATTAGAAACTTAATTCATGAATTGGTCACGTAATTACAAAAATTGAGACAGTTGACGATTTCCGGGGGTTGATTCTATCATATAGAGAGAAAATTAAATGTTGATGATATACCTACCCTCTATAGGAAAACCACGTCATTAGCAAATATTAACGTACTGGCGAGATTATATCGGTCTATTCATAAATACCAATAGAGACCCCGACCGAGAGCCGGTACTCTCCTATTTTGTGGAAAAAAACAGAGAGATATGAAATATGCACGAAAAAGATGACCGAAATATGCGGTTCTCTCGAAAATTCACCGAAATATGCAAAATATATGTAAAATGCATATTTCCAACCCCTAATGATAATATTAACCGTCAAAATCCGCGTTCGTTTCGTAAAGTATCGAATGTCTCGATAAGATGTATGAAATTCGATAAGAGGGTAACCCGATTAATGCTCTCCGGTAATTATATGAGACTAGCGGTTTTCTTATATTAGGCAAGTTTGCGCGCGGGCCCAAGTTTACGTATTATCGGTTTTTCCCCCGGCGCCCCCGCCCCCTCTCGAATAATAAGGGCCTCGGGCTTTGAGTTTTAGATTCGCGTTGGTTATTATGTATTCGTTGCGATGAGATTATTTGTTGTCGGCGGGGCGCGCCGCCTCCGTATCCGCCGCTGTCTGTTCTCTTCTTTTCGGGAAGCTTTGCGAAATCCGGGCGAAACCGTCCCCGGAGACGCATCCATCAATTAATGCGGGCGTTTGCGAGAGAGAAGGGGCGGCGCGGTCTATCTGTCACCGACAGAGCACGGACCCACGACCGCACATCAACCTATTATACAGGTACAACAAACCCGCCGTCTCCGGAACATAATTACCTATAAACCGACCAAACTATGTATTCTAAATACACGGTGAACCAGGAAAAACGCAATATCTCCAGTATTCAAGTGATGATCTTTGGCAGATAGCATAAGATCCGAAAGTGTCAAGATCAAGAAGTTATTTATTTTAAGAAGATCGAAAGTGTTCTAGTTTGCGTTAATATAATTTTTAAATCGAGCTTTAAGGGGGGCATTTACCATGAGACGGAAGATTGAGGTGCTACATGAGAGAGGCAAGTAGATTTAGTTTCCAGAGTATCTCAAAAACTAGCGAAAATTTTTCGATGCGATTTTGGCCAATTGGAAGAGTATCCTCTTTTGTTGGCTCTGAATGAAAATACAGCATGTATGTAATTGAATTTGAGGCCCACATTGAGCTTTGAAATGTGGTGGTTATTGGTTGTTTTCATAATCTAAAAATCTCAAACATAAATCGCCTTTTCAAAGGTAAAACTGCATCGAAAAATTTTCGCTAGTTTTTGAGATACTCTGGAAACTAAATCTACCCCGATCCTCATGTAGTACCTCAATCTTTCGTCTCATGGTAAATGCCCCCCTTAATCAAGTAAAGTCTTGAACATGTTCGGTAATCAAAAAATCACAAAAATCGTCTCAAATTTGTGTTTTGTCAAGTTCAAACGACAAAACTCATTTCTGCATAAATGTTAGCCAAGAATTTGTCAATATTTGTTTGAAATTCACCAGAAATTTGATAACTTTATTGATGCCTCCAATAATACTTTTACAACGAAGTCACCAATTTATTTTGGAACTTTTGGAATCAAATTCGGCAAAATTTACTTTTACGAGTTTCAACAATTTCAGCTGAATTTCAGCACATTCTTTAATTTTCATCGCATTTTTTCATTTATCTTTCTAGAAGTGCTCAAAATTTGTCAAATTCAGTACCTAGAAAAAACACGAAATTGCCAAATTTCTGAGAGTTGAAAATGTAAGAAAACTTGCAATCTTTCCAATCTTTCCATATGATTGACCTTATGATCTAACATTTAATTTAAGTATACCTAGGCACTCCAAAACTTAAGGGAGGTTATAATAATAGACGTATGAAAAAAATCGATTTTTTCGCCTTCGGGCGAGTGGCGCGTTATTTCTCGTACTCTCCGGAGTTCGGGGTGTTTTATTATCGGGTTTCGGTGGTTTTAAGGGCCGGGTTGTGCAGCGCCACGACTTTAATAAATTTCGCGGCTGCTTCGCGCCACCACCCCCGCGGTTAATTATTCCGGCAAAGTTTGCGTCTGGGGTAATTGAAAGGTATTTACGCGTTTCCGCCTAAGATCTCGAGAGGGAAACGGCGGGGCGGCATCGGAGGTGGCGCGGTGCAACTTCATTAAATTTGACGAATCGAGCCCCACTTTTTCGAAATTCGATCCGGCGAACCCGGCCACTAAATCAGGGGGTTCTTTCGCCGCAATCAGGTCAGGTATAATAAGCGTTCTCAAACGGCCCTGGCGGGCCGCGCGCCATAACCGCTGAGCTATCGGCCTCCTAGGGCGCATAAGGGCCGCACTAAATCGTCGGTAATTCGGAATCCCCGCTGATTTTCGTCCGGGTACGCGAAGAACGCGTTCGATTATTTCCGGGCTCATCACGAAGCGAAATCCCGGAAAAGTCATACCCTTTTAGTGGCAGCGGGGTGAATTATTGCACTTTTCTCTTTATGTGACGTGTCGTATTTATCCGGGGGCTTAAATTATTCACGTTCCGCATTTTATTTTTCCCGAGTTTTGTGTAATACGCGAGGCGACGTTCGCTATAGCAACCCCCGGTAATGGAGTTTTGTGCCCCGGATCGAAATTAGCCCGACGCCTCCGCCGTTTGTCTTATTCCCTCTCCGCACGCTTTCCGCTTTTTCGATGCGTCGCCGTCGTGTGTCCAAATGGGGGTTGCATGATGCGCGTATCGGGTGTCTGATCTCTTTCGGGGGGTGGTGAAATCGACCACGTGTTGAAAATGGCTCGGGCTATTACGGCGCGGGGAGGGCGGAATGTTTGCGGGCAATAAATTCCGAATGGGGCCCTCCCCTCCGGCCCCGCCGTCCCTTTTTTATATAAATTGATATTTTATGGTCTCCGGGGCTAAAGATCTGGTTACAGGGGTGGATTTGCGCCGTCCGGTCTGATCTACAACCGAACGCACGTCCATTGGCCAGATGGATGTCCACGCGGGTGCGGGCCGGACCGGCGGAGAGAGGGCACGGCGCAAATTGATTTTGCCCTGCTCCAGATTTATGGGCTTTATTGAGATAGATTCCTCGCCTCTTTTTTCCTATTTTTATTTTGAGCGGAAGAATAAGACGCGGTATAGAGGTGGGTCTTTCCGGCGAAATCGCACGTAGGTATATACTCAAGGGTTATATTTATTTCACAAACGTGTGTTTTACGGCCCACTCTAATACTGCGGCGTATCTAAGTATAAAATATATACGCGAGTGTTCTAATATTTAAACGGGGCTTTGCGCTTTTACCCAAAGTCTTCTCTCTGCAGCAGTAATTAGGTGTGTACACAGGGAGAGAGAGAGGGAGTATAAAGCTGAGCTTTTCTATTTTTCGGCATAATACAGCAACAAACAACATCGTAATCGGCGGATTCGAATTTGATCTCCATCAGAGCTTTCAGATGGAGGCGGATCCTATCACCAACAGGTTTGACGTCGATTTTCGGTCTTCGAACAGAAATCCGGCGATTATGAGATTTGTCCTCGCCGAAAAGACTAATCGTGAGGCTCAAAGTGATTACGGGGTAACGAGGGTTGACGATATGATTAGGCTCTGAATTTATTCTTTCCATTTTCTGTAATATTGCACCGATTTCCTTCCCTCTCTTTCCCCGGTTAATAGACGGGATTAAACCGAAGCTCGTATAAAGCGAACATTTGGAATAATCGCTATTTATATGCCGATGTTATTATTAAAACTCGAAATCCCTGTACCTACCACTTTTCCGCCCTCTGTTTTATCGGCGTATAATACGTGCGTATTTAAATTATCATTTTGCCGACGGTTCTAATAAATAATTTATATTAAAATGGGGCGAATGCGCTATGGATGCTGTTGATGATGATTATCATGATGATGATGGGAGCATTTCGGCTGATGAGATTTTATGGACTCGCCATCACTAAAGTAAACATTTCGTTCATCAGACAATAATATTTAAAATATGAAGTGATGATTTCGCGAAAAACCGAGTATTTCGCTTGAAATTTATCATAAGCCTTTCTCTAAAATCAACAAGGGAATACCCGACGGCGTATCGAACCGATTAAGCCTATCTAATCCATTCGATTTGACCCAAAGTTTCCTAAAAATTTACCTAATTTAATTCAAATTCACCAAATACAGAATTTTATTTTTTAGAAAACTTTCAAATTTGCTCGATACTGGAGAAAACATTGCCTCAACTCTGCTTCGTCACATGTCTTTGACCTTTGTTAATATCGGATTTCACCATATTTTTTCAAGAATTTTTCCCAAGGGTTGCTAACGCTGAAGTGATTATTCCGATCAGACACTGATATTTAAAACATGAAAAAGTGTTGATTCTGGGGAAACTCTTTGAACCCCCGCATATTATAAAGTTGTAACCCTCTCTCGAAAATCAACAAGCAGAACCCGAGCGGCGCATCGAACCGATTAGGCGCATCCGGATCGAATCGGCCAAATCCGGCGATTATTTCTAATAATATGCTCGGAACGCAGGTCCGGATTATGGCTGGGAAGGCGAAGCGGGCCGAAAGTCCCTCTTTGATTCGATCACGGGGCCAATTAACGCGGGGCCGCCCGGCGCGTCACGCGTTTACCAGGACCGGCCGTGCGGAATTGATCGTGTGTACGAAAGCGTTTCGAGTTAATTAACAATCAAGTGGGCAGCGCGCCGCGCAAAAACGGCAGAGGCGGCGACGGCGCCGTCCCCGTCATCGCCATAAGCTCGCGGCCCCTTTTCCGTCGAAAAACGAAAAGCGTTTTCGCCGCCCCCGCCTCGCAGTCTCCGGTGGCGGGAACGGTACGTGTCTCGCCGCCGCCTCGTTATCCGCACGCGGGAGGGCGGGGGCGGCGTCAGTCGGCCTTGTTAGGGTGCCGAGTTTTAAATCCGGTACTCGCGCGCTCGGCTCGGAAACGGTTATTTTTATAGCGGACTCGGCGACCCATCATCCGGGAGAGGGAGCGAGGGTGTCTCTTCAAACCACCCCTTTCGCACATAGTCGCGACCGCGGTAGGTAAGCCTCCACCATCGAGGATTGTCGGGGAGCAAACCAAACAGCGGCAAATCCCTCACGGTCTTACCTCCTATAAGCTTAAAATCGAATACAGAGGCGACAGGGTTTCCTCTTTCTTTCTCTCGTGTTTTTTTCGTTCGTTCGTTCGGGGGGGTGGAACGCTCCCTTGTTCGTATTGTATGTACAGCGTGACTCGATGTTTTAGCGACAACGCTTTAGGGGATGGGTTATATTTTTGTTCGGCCTGGGGAAAAGCTGTAATAAATTCTGTTCATACTGATAGCATCGATTCTGCTGGTGCCCGGCTGGTAAGTGAAATTATCAAGAATCTCCCCAAAATTGATTAAAAACTACCATTGCCGTATGAATTTATAAAATTTGGTATTTATTGAAATTTGCCAAATAGGAAAGCGAAATTTTGGTAAAGGTTCACTAACACGTTAGTCAGGTATGTTGAGTTTTCCAGAATTTGACTCGATTTGCTACAGGTTTTCCAAATTTGCCAATAATTTGTGAAATTTTTGCCATTTACGAAAAAGCTTGTAAAAAACTTTGCTGGAAACTGGTCAAATTAGGTATAAGAACTATTAGCCATTAGCAACACAATTACAAAATTTGACAGAAATTTCCCAAATTTTACGGACATTACTCGGATTTGCTCGGATAAAAAAATTACAAAAGAAAAAATCCAAACTCAGCAAATGTGACGAAAATTTTTAGGGCCTGTTATTTCAGTAATGGTCCAACTCTCAGTTCAACTCAAGATTGTAAAAATTATTATATGTATGTAACAATGAAAATTACCAAAATTTTATCCGAAGATCATTTATGATATGTATTGAAACCGTGATTGAAAACCTGTTCTTTGGAAATTTCCCTCGAAACTTTTAAAATTTTGTTAGTTCGTCAAAGTTTTCTGAAAAGTTGCCACATTCTTTGACGTCAAATTTACAGAGAATCTGGACCAACATTTTCTCCGACATGTGCTAGGTCGAAATTGACAAAAAGCTCTCAAAGAATTCTTGTAATTCATACAAAATTCAAAAAAGTTGCTAAGATCCGGTATTTTCACCTCAGAATTTATCACAGTGTAACGTTTCAGTTAGCCAACAGGAGGATAACCAGAGGTGAAAATACCGGCCCTAAGTGAAACTCGTACACTTACGAGTCTTTTCACCCCTACTTAGATAAGTATATCTGGCAGTCAACTTCCTTGGTTATAAAGAAAATCGAAAGGTTGACCACCCAAGAAACTTGCTAAATTTGCTAAATTGCCAAATTTGACAGGAATTTGCTGATGACTGTACACCAAAATGGCCAGGTGGTCAACCCCTCGAAGACAATCAACATATTTAACTGCCAGCTGATTTTAACCGGAAGATGAAAAGATTATACCTTAATCTGCATCATGTTTTCTGTTTTTTTTTTTAACGGTGGATTTTCGAATCACCTTGTATATTCGCTTACGTACCCGTCTTCACGGGCTGTGTGTTATTTTCATCAAGCCGTGCGATAATTTCGATTCGAGCTGAAAAGACAGGCGAGCGACAGGTGCTGGATTGTGAAAATTGCTCGAAGATGAAATGTGTGCGGATGCGTTTATGGGGGATGTCTGGCAGACGGGCGAGGAGAGCCGGGTTTTTCCGCCCGGAATTTATGGCGACGTCGCGAATGCAAGTTACGGAAAGGGATCGACGCGGCTTTTCGGCGTGCATCTTGACCGGGTTCGCGCCGGCTCGAGGGGGAGCCCCAGCGGGTCGGGGGCAGGGCGCGGGGGCGGCGGCGGGCGCCGGGAAAGGGGTTAGTCGAGCACGGGGGGACGTGCACCTGTGGCGGCGCGTTCGCCGGGCTCACCTGTGCGCGCATCAATACCTGGCCGCCGCCACCGACGACCTGCGCATCGTTCGCCGCCGTCCCCGACGATTCCTCTCCCTCCCGGTCGCTCCTGGAGGTGGCGGGCGGCCGCCGCCGCCGAAAATAATCCTTCGACTGATGACGCGTCCCGATGGTCGTAAAGGTGTGCCGGGTCGAAGGGGTGGGTTTTACGGGGGCTTTATGCGATGTAAACGACGGCCATCTGTGTTTTCTTCATAACGTCGTCGGATGGAAAGCGGGAAAAAAGCGGGAATTCGCCGGAATCAGGGTCATTACACGCACCCGGTGGCCGCCGAGATCCGTCTTCACCTGGATTTTCACCCCTTTTTGTTCGTGGGTTGCAAGGGATTCATCACGGGAGAAAAAAGCATACTTGAATGAATTCGCCAGAAATTTATTTCTTATAAAATTGAAATTCTTCAACAAGAATCTTGTCAAATGTCACTGGAATTACACATTTGTAAGAAATCTGCAGTATTTTTCTCAGAAACTTCTTGAAATTCTTGAAAAATTCGTTAAATTTCCAAATCCGCCAAATTCGTCAACTTTTTTCAAATTCAAATTTACAACGAATGTGGAACATGTTTCTTAAATTCCACATTTGCAAAAAATACGGCGGGTTTGCTGAAAATTCGGCATATTTTCCAGAAATTCTCCAAATCCGCCAAATTCCATCGAATTTCTTTAAAAACTATTCAGTTTCTTCACTTTCTTCATTATATTCATAGAAGATTTCTAATTAGAACCGAAGGTATACTGATTTACTGAAATTGCCTCAGACACCGAATCTTTGCCAGAAGTTAGTCCATACCTCGGTCTGAAAATTCACCAATAATTTGACCAACTTCACCAAATTTGCTATAATTTGCCTAGTTTACAAGATAATCGTCAGAACTGTCAAGGATTTAAGTAAATATTTTCTGTGATTTGGCGAAAAATTGCTGTATTCACAAATTCACTGTATTCGTCAGAAATGTACCAGAAATTTGACAATCACTGTAGATACTCCAAATTTGATCAGGAATTTCATGAAATGCGCCAAATTCATCAGACATTCTGCAAGTTGGCTATAATTCGTCTAATAACAAAATAATCGCCAGAATAGTCGAATCTTATTTGTGATTTGGCGAAAATTTGCTAAGTTCACCACAAATTTGCTGTATTCGTCAAAAATGTACCAGAAATTTGATAATCTTTGATGGTAATCCAAACTTCAAACTCCAAACATCAGAAACATGAAATGCGCCAAATTTACCGAAAATTTGCGGAATTTGCTCTAAATTTATCGAATTTTCCAAAAATGTACCAAAATTTCGCTACATTCGCTGTACCTGCAACAAATTCGCCAAATGCGGTGCGATTATAATATCGGCATAGGGGCGGCGAATCGCGAGTTGTTTATGACGGTTTCAAATTGGAAATTCCAATCGGGCGATACGTTATCAGAGAGGGCGATTAAATCGGCGGCCCTTACATCGAACCGGCCCGCGAATTTCGCGCGCCTCTGTAATACATTGTCGCACGAGGGTTGCAATATGCGATTCTTAGCCCCGAAGTGTTTACGACCCGGTTTTATGTACGCGTCAAGCACCCCGGCCGCATCAGTGTGCGAAACGAACCTGTTGGATTTTCTAATTCGAGAAGTTTCGTAATTTTTATCGCGCCGTCGAGATAATTCCGCCGCTTTATTATTGTACAAGTTGAATCGGTGGCGGATTTGCATATGCGGCGAGTATCTACGGAACACATCCGGCCTCTCTCGCTGAAACCGAGCGGAATAAAAACCGAACAAACCGACTCCGTCGTGTGTAAAGACGGTGAATGATGATTGCGATCCGGGCGCATATCCGGAGGAGAAGAGAATTTTCCTATACAAAGTTAAACCACGAGGCTAATGTGCGCTTGTTCAACGCCAGAACATCGAACGTTAATTAACGATCACCTTTGTTGCTCTAATTAGGTTTCATTTGCAATTTTTACCGGTAATAGGTCACGGATTATGAATTTTCCGACTTTTAACTCGGCACTTTATAAATAAATAAATACCTACGTGAATGGGGTATAACCGAGTCGGCCTCGATTCGGGCAAATACGCATAAGGATAAGATGCTCGAGTTAATGGAAACTTTAAAAAGGACTCGCTCGATCTAAATTTAGTAGCGAGTTTCCGCCGTATATCCATCTCGTTTCGCTCACTCGAGGAGCTACCGCCTATTACTATTAAGTAAACTGGGAGTAAACTCGTTCCATGTCTGGTCTAGCCGTGGGTACCTGGAGCAATTAGGTGGCGCTCCGGATCGAATCCGGGGACTTTACGGCCATTAGGGCCTCCGCGGTTGCCGTTTCTGGCCGAAAAGGGTGGAAATTCGTACGTCATAAACCGCACGGAGCGTCCACTTAATTCCCGGGCAAAAATTGATGGGGAGCAACACGTAGTTCCACATTCGCCCTCGTCCCCGACAGAACTCATAAACCGGACGTGTCGCCCTTTTCCCGGACGAAAGCCCGAAGAAAAGTCCGGGAAAGTTGTGAATTAAATATGGCGTCTTTTCGATCGAGACGATAAGCCGGAATTAACCCGTCGCATTTAGCGCCTCCGCCGCGAGCTTATAGCGCCGGGTCGAGTCGAGCTTTTACCGATGATGATGATGGTGATGATGATAAAGTCGTCGGATGAGCTAGTGGCTATTTTTTCTAGACGTGACAAGAAGTCGCGTTTATTTCGGTATACCGGGTGCGCTTTCATGTAAATGTTTATGGGGATGTTCTGTCGTGAATTATGGATTTCGTGAGAAGGTATATGCGGAAGTTTTGGGGGTGGCGGGTGGCGATAAAATTGGACGGTCCCTTCGGGATGGTCCGTTATTTCTTGTCGAAAGTTCAAGGGGTCCTTCAAACGTATGTATTCATCATAAAAGGTCGCTTTCTTTTCTCTCGTAAATAATTCCGATTTTTTTGTGTTATACTTACATACAGGGTAGCCCAAAAATAAGAAATTTAACTCCGTTTTTTTTTTCAAATGCCTTTGTGAAAATCTCTGTGTAAGGTCGATTTTTAATTCGTAATTTTTCAAAATTTTTTGACTTTTATAACATCCGGCCAAATTCGCCACATTTGACACAAATTCCTTCATTCGTTGAAGGTTTTCCTAATTTTCCGATAATAGTTCAGTCCAAACCCATAAATACAAGTCGTAAAACTGTTCGGTCGATCTTCGACCAGCCGCTAAACGACCCTCTCTCTTAAGATAGGTTATGATAGCCGCAAACGTCTTTTCACTCGTCTTTTCAGTTATCTTTGTTAAATTTTCCCTACATGTTTTGAAATTTGGCTAAAATTGGTTTGAAATTGGGCAGCTAATTTCTCAAAATTTTCCAAGAATTTGTCACATTTTTCTGATGTACCAAATTTCACAAACACAATTAGAAATTCGACAAAATTATTAAATTAGCTGTAAGGATGTGCTAAAAATACACCAAGTTTGATGAATTCATGGCCAAAGGTATAAACGTGAAAAATTACTTTCAAAAAGCTAGGAAAATATGATATTGTTTTACAAACAGAATAAAACTAAACCCCACAGGCTATATCCTCATAAGGGGAGGCTATGACTATCGTTTTGTCTCTTTTTACAACTATTAGAGGAATAAAGACAGAACTATGGCCATGGCCTCCCTTTATGAGGAATTTATTCGCTTCGAATCTGCAATAAAACAGGTGTTTCCAGCTTCCATGAAAAGTGCGAAGTGGAAATGCGGAATTTTATCGAGTTTTTCCGGATAACCCTGTAGGTAATGCGCGCATTTCCAT
Organism: Salpingus planirostris; assembly: GCA_949788335.1. Lineage (NCBI taxonomy): Eukaryota > Metazoa > Arthropoda > Insecta > Coleoptera > Salpingidae > Salpingus > Salpingus planirostris. The sequence goes on from OX460922.1 coordinate 3,786,171, forward strand.
TATCTTTCACCTATCCATTTGCATATACTCACCCGTGCCAGGTAGAGAGGTGTATATTTCTACTCCACAATTTGCGCCCCGAGTCGGGGGTCGGAAACGAAACGTATACGGGGTGGATTTCCCGCAAGGCCCACTTAACGTCCCCGTAATCAGTTTCAATTTGTGTAAAAGTGAGGTCGGCTCTCCTCGTCTCCTCGCACACACACCTGACGGCGATAACGGGGGGCGGTTTTTCGTCCGGGGAATTCCCCCTTTTCTTGCTCCGGCCTGGGGGTCCGAGATGTCCGGCGATTTCCATCGTTCGCCGCCCCCCGGCCGCGTTTTTCGTCGGCGGCTGCACCGTCGTCGGCGGGGGCGGCCGCATGCATCAGGTTGTATCGATGCGGCGTGCAGCCGCCCCGCCGAAGGCCCCCGAGGGCGGCACGGCGCAGGCCCGTGCCGGCGCCCGCTCTCTCGCAGCGGCGGGCCCGCCTCGCTTCGCCTCGGTCCGCTTTGCGGCACAGTCCGGGCGAGAAAGCCAGCGAGTGCGGCGGTCCACGAAACCTCTAACACTTCCTACGAACTACTCACTCTGTCACCGGTTCCTTCACTATAGACGTCAATCCTTGAAATCATTTTACTTTTGCAACACACCGACAACCGCAATCGATTTACACGATTCCACCGCACACCACACCGATTTTGTCCTTCCGGGGGAGCCCATCGCCATCAAGAGTGTCGCTCCGCATCATCCACCCGGTTATCCGAAACGACGATTTTTTCCGAAATCGAAATTGGGGAGGTCGATTCAGCGGCCCGCACGAACGATAACGTCAACACCGCGACTCAATCCTGAAAAAAACGAGCGCGTCGTTTCTCTATTGTATCAGTCAATTCGCCAATTCTAACTGTTGTTCTTAATTATTATTCGCTAGGTACTAAGCCGAAATCGAATTTTGGTCTTTTCATCAATCAGGCGAGTGCTCTAATCTATATTAAAAAGTGCAGTCCTTTCAGTCGACGGATCCCATAAAGGTAAAGACTATTTTACGACCGCCACCACCAATTTTCTCTAGTTTCCGAAATTTCGCACTCAACCAAAAAAAAGTCCTCGTCGACACGTTCCTTTTTCCAGTACAAATCCACCAACTTGAATTAATTAATATTCGATATATTTTTATTACGGGATCGTTATAGTAGAGTATATCGTGTATGATAAAGTTAAGAGAGATCAATCAGTATTAGTGTTAAATTTTTTAGCGTATTGGATAGTTTGAGTTTTGGCGTTTTGAAGGCAAAGACGACGCGCGCGTCTTGTCCAAGAATTTGACGACAATCATTGATCACTTGTGCGCCAAGCGCGTACGGGGGTCGCTATTAAAATAAGGACCTTGTTGTACGTTATCGTTGTGATAGGCGCGTAGATTTTCATTATACAATTAGCGAATCGTGTTGTGCCGGTCGTGTCCTCTCGCGAGTTTCTTGACCTGAGAGAGCGGCAAGTTCTGCGTGTGTGCCGACCGACGACGACGACTCTTTTTGCCCACCGAACGCGAACTTTTCCGGCAGAGTCGGCCGAAATTACTAACTCACGACCGTCCTCTCCGTTATTAACAATAATCGTGATAACGGACAAATTAGCGTAACTAATAACAGAAGAACAAACTCGAGCTTTATATTCGATATTATCAAAGAATTATATTACTATTAGTTGTTGTAAGATTTTAAGGAGAATTTAAGGGCCCAGTGCAATATTTTCCGAGGTCGAACTCGCAAACACAAGTCAATATTTCTCGATGTATTATAATAGTAATAATAATAATATTAATATATAATGATAAATCGTCACTATTCGATGTTCGTGGTGTTTGTGTCTTAGACAATCATTCTCTTTGTGTACATAAAGCTCCGGTAGGTTTCTCTCGCGCGCAGCACACCCATCAAAACCGAAACCCCCTCACAAACAACACATTGCCTATATTCCTACGCGTTTCAATTAAACTCGAACACATCTTCACTGTTCGTGTTGTTCGGTGGCAAAAAGACAATCCGTTCGAATACAATTTTTCTCCCCGATTTCGAAGTCGTCTTCGGTACACTCATATCATATCAAATCCCGAACATTTACAATCGCACACGTCTTCAATCAAATTCGTGTTGAATACATATCTGATAGGTTAATTATTTAAAAATAAAATAATAATAGTATATTTTATCTAACAAAAATTTATAAAGCTCAGTTATTATTACCTGTGTAATCAAAAAATTAAATTAAATTATACCTATTTATAGTTGAAATATTTATATACACTTTGAATTAGCAATTAGTCGTTAGTTTCTAATTAGCTAATTAATTAATTGGAATAAAACGTTCCGGAGACAATCGTGCAATATATAATATTGAGCAAAGGATACCAAAAAAAACAATCTAATCGTGTATAATTGATATAACTGAAATTGAATTTTCGACAATCGTCGCTCGACAATCCGAGATTTATCGTGTTAAATAGAGGCAATCGTAACTTATACACATCACTTATAATATACTTAATAAAAAAAGTACTTGGTAATAATATTACGTAAGTTAGGTGAATAAAATCGTTAGGGCACATCGGTCGCGACGTCGATCGCACGCCGGAATAAAGCCCTTTCGGCCCAGTAGTAACCCACCACCACGACGTACTTCCTGAACGCCCCCGGCCAAATCCCTTACGTAGTGCCCCTGTGTCCTGTCGTGCCCTGTCAAGAGATCGCCGCCCCACCGACTGCTTACGCCCCGTCCCCGGTGCCCTGTCCTTGCGGCCAATGCGCCCCCCCGCACATGTACAGTGCTAACCACCACCTGGCCGCCCCCAGTACGCTCATAGTCAATCGGTACACCGAAATCAACTATTTCGACAATCCGCCAACGGCGACCAGCCCAGAAAAGTACGCCGCATACGACATGGTAAGCGAACTTTTTTCCTAATTTAATTTTTTTTCACCTTCGGGGAGCGACGCGACTCTGACGTCGTAAAGCTCAATTTGAACGACATCCCGGATGATGTTTTCTAAGCACTTGAACGATATTTTATGGGCGCGATGCATCGCCATCAAGCCGAAGACGTATAGGTGTTTGCGCCATGCCGGAGTAATCGTGAAAAATGCTAAAGTCCCTCGTGAAAATTATACGAAGCATTTTTCCTAAAAACTTGGTTACTGAAGACTTTTACCAAAAACAAAGATTCTTCTGTGAATTTCTCAGACAATAATATGATGGTCTTGATTCTTTGTGAATCGCCCATTGTTACTGCTAGGAAATGCATTTGTAATTGTCACAATCTGAGATGTGCTACTAAACTTGCATTCGGATTTAATAAATTTTGAAGTAAGAAAACTCGGGTGTTCGTTGGGTCGGGTAAAGTAACCTTTGCTTTATCCCGTCTCCGTGTGCGCATTAAATCCCCTGATGCAATTATTGGGGCATCTCTTATATCGAGGAAGGCTCATCCTTTGGAAAACTAGAAAACTATGTATGTACCCAACGTGAGGAAGCGCTCCCGATGAAAGCTCTCGGCTCTTTCTCTCGCCAGAAACGGGGGATTTCCTTCGGTGATTGAAAATTGATCATCCCATCCGACGTTTTCAGTTATTGTTTACCTGTTTGTTTGTCTGGTGTGTGTGTGCCGTTGTAACAGGAAAATCGATGGAAACTTGGGCGCAAACAACTCTCCTCGATTTATAACATCATCCGCCCCGAAATTCGCCCGGATTTTTATTTTCGCCGTGGAGAATAATCGCATGAAAGGATTCCTTTCTAATCCGGTGCGTGTTTCCGGCCAAATCGGCCTCGTTCGATACACGTGCCGAAAAAAGGTCGCAAATAATTATTATCCCGAATAATCCAAAGTTGCGAGCAATAAGTCCCGGAGAGAAAGGAATTCTCCGTTTCTTTTGTGCCGTTCGAATTTGTTGTTTTTTCCCTCGCGCCGTTTTTCCTTCACCACCTGGGGAAGGTTTTCTTCCGGAACGTGTGTTTGTCGAATCCGGGGTCTTGTATCGTTATTTCGAGCGGGGGGGATTCCTTTGTGGTGGTGGCGTGGAAAAGTCGCGTCTCGGAATTTGATTTGGCACACACGATCCCGGAGACCTCAAACCTTTTCCTCCTCTCTCTCTCTCTCTCGGTTCTCGCACTTGGCACTTAAGACTCTTCCGATGATGGCTTTCGTGTCCGGCTGCAGTTTATCGCCGGTTCTTCACGCCGCAGCGACCGGTTTGCGTGCCGGCTCTCCACTTTATCGACAACAATGGCCCCAGTTTTCCCCCATATCTGTCATTTTAATAACCGCCGTTCGCACATTCCGCGCTAATCCGCCAACCCCCCGGAATGACGTCAAATGTTGTCGATGTACTCTCGTGCTGCACACGGAACCGTCAATATCGGCTTAGCGCCACAAATATTTACCGAAACGTTTCACGGGTAGTTTAGGTTCGTCTTCTTGTCGCATAGGTGGATGTTGATTCATTTTCCGGGATCGGGGCGGATGTGCCTGGCTAATAATCCTCGCGGGAGGAGCGTCGTCGTTCTTGGAGCGTCGCGCCGTCGTCCGTAAAAGCCGCGACGAAATAATGGAATTTATATTAGTTCATGGCGTGTTTGCTTTGTTGTTCGTGGTGTTTGCTCCGGTCGGTCGCTCCCTTCTCCCTCGCCGTGTACACGCTGCCATTGTCCTCGTTACCGTTCCCGTAATGACGGACTCTTCGGGTTCATTTTCGGCCCGGTTTCCTCGATCCCGCCGCGAAGAAAAATGGCGTAGACGGTCCCGGTTTGTGATCCGGTTGATGTCCGGGCGCGCTTGGAAAACTGTTTGATCGAAATTTAATTAAAATAATTTGAATTAGTAACGTGATATTCGCCGTTCTGTACGTGTTCAATCAAATTCGAAATATTATTTCCGAGCGTTGTTCCATTCAGCGTCATTCGGCGTGCGGCTTATTATTATTATTGTTTGTTTGTAGGTGAATTTTCGAAATTATTCGAATGGCTCTCGTCGACTTGTTAATGCCGGCATGTTTCGTCTATTATTTTTCATCGGATCTGGCTAATCCGGCCGGTGTTATTTTTGGAGGCAGTGTTTATGTGTTTGCCGATTTTTACCGGAATATAAATAATAATGATCAAATATTTATGGGGCCGTTTTAAAAGACCGCGCGTTTGTTGTGCGTACACTATTATCGCGATCGGCAAACTCATCAAAAAATAAAATGCGCAAATATTGGCCGCGCCGGTAATTAAAAGTGTAAATAATAACGGAATTAATTGGGCGCGAAAAATTATCGAATTAGCTTTGTAAAGTGCCGTTCCGATTTCTGATTGCGATTATAATAACGCGAGGGGGGCGGTCGCGCTTCGGTTTCGGAGCGGTGGCGGCGACGATCCGTTTTGCCCCGTCGAGCGTGAAGCCAACAATAATAAAAGTTAATCACCTCTGCGAGCATTTTTTAATTGCAAATCCCACCGCGGAACGCTCGATGCTATTATTTATCATAAACGTCTGATGCTATCCTTTGCTTTACACAGGATGACACAGGAGAGAAATCTTGAAAATGTATTTTATCTACAAAACTATTAAAAGTAGGCTTTTTATCGTTCCCTGACATCTGTTGAAAACATCACTTTATGAAACAAGTGTTAAAAGTGACGTACTTTAAAAACTGGATGTTGAAAGTGACAGACATTCAAAGATTTCGTGATTTTCTATGCAAATAACAAACCGGTTGCTGTAGTTTTTATATCCGGTCATAAGCGATGTGAGTTCTGCAATTTCGATTGATTCGGTTTTCGACCACCTTTTATAAGAAACACTCACGTTCAATAGTTTTGTAGGTAAAATAATGTATGATCTAGATGGCACATTCAACATTTATATCATAATACAGCATCCTCTGTAGGGGATTTTCGGTTTTAATTTCACTTTTTCGGATTTCTACTGCATTTTGATCAAACAATCGAAAGGTCAATCATGCAAGCGGGGCATGACACTTTGCGAAAGTTGGGTTATGATTTGGTTACATTTGACAGTTCTGTCACCAAAAATCCTGAAAATTCAACGAATATCTGGTAAAGGTAGAGCATGTTGTCTCTTTTTAGACGTTGAATTTAAATTTGTCAAAATTCCTCTCTTTGTAAAATAACTGTTTCAACTGCTGTTATATTTTGATATAGCTAGTTCTTTTTTCCTGCTCGACGGGAGCTTCTGCTCTACCTTTTAACATCGTGAACTGAAAGTTGTGTTTAAGCGCTGATTACGGCGATGGGAAATTTTTCGTGCGCATCCACCGTACGGGCGCATTAAACACGCTTCAGAAAAATAATTAGATGCGATTATGAGTCTCGTCAATAATTCATAGAGTCGTGTGGATCAAGCGGCACATCAGGTCGGTGGCCCGGACGGGTCCGAATCCGGCGTGCCGGAAACGGATCCGGTTTCGGCCGCGACGCCGCCGGAATTCCAATAAGCCGCCGCCCCCCCGACATTATTACACGGCAAAAGCCCCGAAATTTTTCACGAATTTCGTTCGAGATTTATTAAAGACGGAGAGGAGGGTGCGGATTATGTTTAAGGGTTTCGCTCCGACCCCCTTTTCCCATCGCCGCCGATCGAACGGTTCCCTTATAAAGACTTTTGATTGGTATTGACTTTCGGTTGATACCTCCTGACGGGCCCCGATGATGGGAAATCCAGAAATTCGCCCGGATCCGCGAACAAACATCGCGCACACACACACACAAACACACGTGATGCCCGGAGAAATATGGCGCCGCCACCCCCAAGGGTGTAACTGTTTGAACTGAACTGAACCCGGAGGGTTGATTGATTTATATATCAAAACCGCCGAATTCGAAAAGCCTCTAATAGTGTTATTCGGAAGGAGGTGAAATTTATCTCGGCCCGATTAGGTTTTTCCGCTTTTCCACCCTCGGGACAAAAAGCGCGGGGGTGATGATCTCTCGTGGAAAAAGTAACGGGGTGCGTAGTCATAAAAGTGATGGAAAGCGGGGCGGGCGGATTGATGATGCGGACGGGAAAGGGGAGATCAGGTGAAAAATCGTCCGCCCGAAATTCGTTCCTAATTGAAATCGACAAATCACCCCGGCCGACGCGATGAATAATTGGCGACACATCGGTCGAATTCCGGCACGACGCCAGATTCCCGCGACGTCGCGCGCAAATAAGTAGTTCCAATTACGCACTTTATCATTATCGTTCAAGAACGAGAGAGGAGTGATGACGAAATCCGGCCAGGGACGGCCTCTCGGCATCATAAGACCCGGAACTTTCCTGTGGGCTTTCGAACAAAAGCGCCCTCGTTCTTTCATCCCTTAATAATTTCGCTTCTTTGTTTCGACTCACTTTCGCCTCCCGTTCAAATACCTGGCGGCCCCGACGATAACAAGCACGCGTTCTTGAGGGGGCGGTGATTGAAAGCTCAATTTTTAAAAATCTCGAAAAGTCGATACGTTTTTTTCGAGGCGATGACCTTTTTCGAGTCATATTCCTCTTCCTCTTGACGTTATTTATTTATCGCGGGGAGAGACGACTCGCTTCGCTTTGAGAGCGGCGTCATCATCAGGAACTGCGCCCCGTGCGCTCGGGGATAAATTATGTCAAGTAAGCAAGCCACGCCGCTTGATGATGATGGTTTTAACCGGGGAATTACTTTTCAATATTGCGGCTTTGCCAGGTGGTTGCCTGAGGGCTTTCATTAAGTCGCTGAGGATAATTATCGAATTTGGCGCAGCCGAGAGGGTGCGAGCGATTTCGCGGGGCCGATATACGCGCGTATAATGGGGGTCGCCTCGTTTATTCCGAGCTTTCCGGTTTATTAAAAAAGTGCTTTTCGTATCGAAATCGGTACATCAAAGAGCGGCGGCAATAATCGTGATCTCTTCCGATCCCGTGCAACTCCGCGTCCACGGACTTTTTGTCCCGCGTGCATGAAGACCGCTGGGTCTTTGTGCTCGAAGATGGTAGCCTTGACCGTTCAAGGTGAAGCGCGATGGAGGATGAACGCGTCCATTATCGTGGAGCGGCTCGCTTCCTCTTTTCACTCGCGGTTTCGCTCCGAATTCGTCCGATTTTCCTAGTGTGGATTTCATTCGTGGTAATTATAGGCGGTGATGCAGGCAAAGAGGTTTGTTACGGTTGCGTATGTGTGTACAAAGGCGGTCGTAAAAACGGAAATAGACTTTGTGGCGTAAAGCGTGTATAATATGGCGAGTTGAAAGAGTCGACCAGTTTTCTGGATTAATAGTAATTCGTCGCCTTTTTCGAGATATTTTATTTATTTCGAGTCGCGGATATAACGAAGTGGATCTTTCTGCCTTTTATCCTCGTCTTTTCTCGAATTTAATTGGACGGTTTCGAATACCTACGTTTTTCGGTCGCCTTCTCGAAAAGGAATACTTAATGCGGGGGGCGGTTTAATGCGGCCCGAGGGGACCGAATGCAAATTATCGGATTAATTCGGCCGAATGCAACACCCGCTATCGTCCTCACGGTTTAGAGATATTTCGAGCGTCAGTACGTCATTTTTTCGCTCCGGTGATGATCAAAAAGTCCGATAAATCGCTTCCGCTATCCGTAGAAAGAGAAGAGGACGAGGACGCATTCCGACTTGATGGACACGACGCCCGTTTCCGCTCCTCAACGAGCATCCACCAGCTTTTTCCCTTTTCCTTGCCTCATATCCTCCTTTCTCTACTTTTTTTATTGCTTTGTGTGATAGTCTGAAAAGATGATTTTTCCGGTTCGCTCTTTATTTTCGAAAGTATTTTTAATATTAATTGACTTTGAGATTCTTCCACTATACGAAATACCGAAACTTTTTATTATCTATCAAGTAGAGTTTAGAATTTTGTCCATGAAATTGTGAATTATTAAGAAAAGTATCATACTTTGAACTATAGACTAGACGGTTTAATTAGTTTAAAATTTCTAGTCACCGCTTCCTTTCTCAAAGTAAACAATTTTTATCTGGCTGTGTCTTCGTCAGGAATTTTTAATTTGATTCGGTTAAAAGTGCAGAGACTTTATGTAACATCCAGTCCTCGATGCGATATTCCCGTCGTCGGTTTATTTACCTACCCACCGTGAAGCGGGTCGTTTTCCTTTTGGGAACTTTTGATTCGCGGAGGAAAGTCGGGCGGCTTTACGAAATTAAAAGTCCGGGGCGGCGGATCGGCCGCCTCCGGGCGTTCGGCGCCCATACATTGTCGACTCTCCGCTTTTAACAGTCGCCGGTAATTCACGGAGTGGCGCATCCGAACCGGAATGAAAGCGGCGACTCCGGGCGGGACGCCCCGCTCGCGGCGTCTCGGCGGGACGCGAAAAGCGCGATAAAAGCGCGCACGCGAAAATTAACTTTATCGCGGGCTCATGATCGCCGCCGAACGTCTCCCGGATCGCGTCGAAACTCGAAACGCGGGAGTCGACCCGGAGCCGGAACGTACATCCGCAATTACCATGGCGACGGCGACCGTAAAAGCGCGCTTTATAGTGATGTCCGGTCCTAATTCAATTCCGATGGCCACCCGGAATTTCGAAACAACAAACGCGGATCGATCGGCGGATTGCGTGCCCCTCTATACCTGTATTTCGTAAATGACCGACCTCTGCGGGGCGAAAATCCCCTTCGACGTCTCGTGCCTCGTCTGCGAGATTTTCGGCTCGTTCGGTTTCTTTTTACATGTTTATCTGATTTTTTCCGGGTGAAAAGCGAACCGAACGCCCGGACTTTTCCGCTCCTCCGTTTCCTTTATATCACCGAACTTAGGGGATGAGGAAATAAAGAATTCGCCGTACGGTGGCGCGGTGACTCCGGAAGGGTGGAACGGCCACCTTTAATTATTCACGGGGCGCGGACGCCTCCCGTTTATTCAATTCCGGACGTTTCTTCCCGGAAACTGCCCTGCAACATTCATGTTCGAGCCGAAACCGCCGAGAGAGCCGCCCGGAGAGGGTGCGAATTTATCAGCCTCTTCTTCGTCTCCTTCGCCCGTCCGATATTAACGATAAATTTCGGGATTAATGGAGGGAGAGGCCGCCATTACCTCAACTATCGAACTGTTTATCGGGTTGCACGGGCGCTTTTCCTGCACCAGAAACGGCACGAAAGCGCGCGCCAAATTCGAGTTATGAATTTAATATAAGCCACTTAATTAAAATTGATGTTTACTCGAGGCCCTCTCTCGAACTCGCCTTTGTGCTCACGTACGTATGTGTACCCACATTCATCCACTCTCTCCCATATTGTATTTATACAGGGTGGATCATTAATTTTTCGTCTAATCCGCGGGAGCTTTCGGGAGTTTGGGTAAGGTGCGTGCGGTAATTCGAGACCGGTTTTAATTGAATTGCGGCCGGAATGATTCCCACAATTGTGTCTGCTCACTTCTTCTTCCATATCTCGTCGTCGGGTTGGTCGGTACCATTGAACTTGATGGTCTCGGTCTTGGCCGTAGCCTTGAATGCGGTGGTCGCTCGGGTACAAAGACCTCATGCGAGCGAGGAAACGAAACGGACGGTTTTATCGCGCTAACGACGCGAGGACGGCGCAATTACACGATCAAAAACGGAACTGGAACGGCGGAGAAAACGCTCGCAGGACTCGAGATTCGTCCCGTTCGCTGCCCGATATTATACGTGAATTCCGAGCGGGATCGGACCTAATTAAAGTATGAAATTTTAATCGCGCCCGCAAAGGCGGAAATCGTCCAGTATTCATAAAGCAGGGGCCTCTCGGCCGATTATTATTTTTTTCTACAAATACTATGAAGAGTCAAACTTTGCGATCAATTTCTAGGACGCAAAGGAGGTGATTCGCGCCCTAGGGCGCAAAGTTAATTTTTGCGCCCTAAAGCATGGTGATTCGAGTAAAAATTTTCTGAAAATCTGTGTTCTACTAGAAGATTGCTTCATTAATCAACCATTTATTTTCAAAATTGAACATACAATTGGAAACTTCACACCGGCTAAAATAAATACAGAAGATCATTGCCATTATCGTCACTTCCATCACCCACTCTAACAGATTTCGAACGATTATCCGAAGATACACGGCTTTTTGGCACAATTTTTGAACGGCGCAGAAAATTTGATGTGGAATGCAAATAAAAATGATGTTATAATTTCTTTGAAAATGAATGCGTGGTAACTTTTTCATAGTATTTGTAGAAAAAATATTGTGTGCACCTCTGGCGCAAAGTGTATCATTGGCGCTCTCGTCGAGATGCAGCCCTCGGCTGTGCCTCAGGCTGCAACTTTCCTCCTCAAGCGCCAATGATACACTTTGCGCCCTAGATACACAAATAGGTATTATCAAGGCGGTTTTTCGCCAGGGCGCCGTTTCGGGGGCGCGATGATAAATCCGGGGCGCGCGGTCGAGTGTTATTAGACGCCTGAAATATTTCAGGGGCTCGCCCGAAATACGGCGGGGCGTCTTGTCGACCCGCGACTAATCACCTCGCGTAATCATCATTAGGCCGAATTATGATTACACGTACTCATTTATTGTTTTATTAATTAAGTGGTGGATTTCGTGTCCGACCGCGGACAGAGGCGTTAATTGGGGCATGTTGGCGTAATTAAAATATTAGTGAAAGGGGGGTGACGATTTCCGCCGAAAAGCGAAGGGGCGGAATGCGTAAGAGACGGTGGTGTCGCAGGCAACTTCGACGCCACCAATTAGTGGGCGCGCTAGCCCCGGGATTAAAAGTGTTAATCACTAGCGCTCGTCTCCGCGAGCGACTGCCGTTATAACGAGTCGCTGTAAGGTGGCGCGATTCCGGGGGATAAAAAGGGGAGAGAGAGGCGTCGTCGTCGCGACGGTGACAGATACACGACTCCAACTTTGTAACTACACAAACGGCACCGCGGAACTCCGGTCGTACAGGCGAGAAGAAGGGAAGCGAGAGCAATTTATGGAGCGCGTTTATGGTTACTTTGTTTCTCTGTTTAAACACATGCCACCCGTTAGCGGGGCGCGCCGTAAATAACGTCGGCGTTATTGTTTCCTTGTTATTGCGAAAACGGTTTCCGAAAAAATCCCAAGATGATCGTTATTGTTATTATAGAGCGACTTTTCGAGAGATGAATGAGCGCGTCGCGATTCACGGCACTCGACGACTGATTCCTCTTGTCAGAATAAGAATAAATGATCCTTAATGGGGCCCGCAAACGCTTCATAAATACAGGGTGTCTCATTTATCAGTTTCACTTTATTTCCCAGCAAAAAGTAGAAAAAACCTCGCAGAAAAGCTTTTGCTGATTCTCGTATCATGCTTACAGAACTGCAAGTTTTCTTTAAAACCAAGGACACTTGTAATTTTCAGGGAATTCGAAAATTCAGTAAAAAATCAGGGAATCCTCATGATTTTGTAGGAATAGTCAGAGAACTTCAACTCATTTTGTGGAATTTGTGAATCTGATCGCAACAGAAAAAATACATCCTCCATCACTCTTTAACCCAACACAAATTCTTCAGAGAAAACCTGGAATTGTTAAAACATTGGGAAATTGAATGAAGATATTTTTCTAAATATACTGGAGTTCATACTTAGCTGGTGTTATTTTGATAATTTTCAATGCACGGACATGTGAAGGGGTTCATAATTTGTCAACTTCCTGCTTGGCATTTTGTTGAATTTTTCCCATAAGCTATTTGGTAGTGAAACAGAAAATTATATTTTTTTAAACCTTACTGAAAGGCGGACCTGATGATTAGCTCCTCCTGACTATACTTTGTCGCAAAAATCACAAGGAATAGGAAGACGTGAAAACTGCGTAAAATTGGACCACTTTTTTCATACAAAAAAAAACTAACAATATGCATACCTAGTAGGATTTTTTTTCTCAAAACCAGAAACGACAAACTGGGAATAATCGAAAATGTGTTTCAAAGTTAATGTGATGGACGTCATTTTCTAGTTTCGCAAGTTTCTTTCTACATATTTGTATAATCAAGCAGAAAAGCCTAATGAGATATCCTACGCCCTATCAGGCGCTTGCGAACTTGTTTTTACAGAAGCATTTTTTCTTATGTTAACGAAGGAATCAGCCTTCAAACTTTGCCGGCACATTATTGAATCGCCTTGTATTTCAGCCTCGTTGGCTTCCATACGTTTTTTCCTCGATTCGGAGGATATTTTTACGACCTTTCTCCAAATAATAATCCGGGCCGCCATTTTGGCTACCTCATTCCCTCAAACAGTAGTAAATCCGGCACCGCGCGCCCGGAGTCGCGGTACGGAGCGGATCGAGGCGGTCGTTAAAAACCGTACCGAACGGCGGGCGCGTCTAATTCGAGGTTTTTTAAGGGTCGAAGAAATCGCCCACCCTTCTCCCTTCCTTCTTCTCCCCGCGCTTTCTCCCGGAGTTTCGCCGGTGCGAAATTTGAATTGATATGGCGGAAGCCGCCTAAAAGCGTTTACCTTTCTCTGGAGAGGCGCGACGCCTCTCCCGGTGCCGCCGCCATCATAATAAGGTGCGGAAAAGTTCGGAAAACTTTTCCCTCTCTCGCGTATATGCGGCCGAAAGTCGAAACGTCACACGCACAGACAAACAAGACGGGAAGCTTTTAGTGGAAGGCACATGGCTCTCTGATGCTTCAGTCGTCTGTGTCTGCGCCCGTGTGTGTGTACAAATGGGCGCTATTTTTAGGTCGCCGGTACATTAGGGATCTGCGATGATGGTGTAAACTCCGTCCAGGTGCCAGATGCCGTCCAGATGCGGCCATCTATCGAACGGTCCGTTTTTTATATCAGGGACGACGTCAATCGGCGTCGCGACGCCTGCGATCTGGGGCGCCCGCTCGCGAATGTTTATTCCGTGACGAATTATTATTATCTGATATCAGGAGCAACCCTCTCGATCTCCCCGTTCGAGCTTTCGTTATATTTCTTCCCTGAGCGTATTTATTTATTCCCGTATAAAGGTATAAGACGGGTTGGTATTAATTCCGTAATCTTCTTAAATCTCGCTGACGAGAGCGACTATTGAATTCGGAGGTATATCTGCTTGTATAAATACGAAACGTGGTTGCTGCTGCTTCTGGGAGACGTCGATAAGAGACGTCGGGCGCCCGCGTGCGACGTTTTATACACGCATATACACAACAGGTGAAGAATCGGTTCGGTTGATATCCAACCCACTGTTGACTCTGATATAACGAAATTCCATTTCTCGTACACCTCTCACTATTATTATTATTATTACGAATCGGGGCTTAGGTAGGATGCCTAGATGAGGAATTTTCGATTAGTGGGTAAAAGTTGAGATTGAAGTTTGTCATATCTCGAATTAAAAGATCTTCAGAAAGAGTGTGAATGTTTTCAATTTCCATATTACGGCTCGAAATTTATGGACTTTCAAATGATAAGAATAAGAAAAACCTATTTTTAACAATTGTCTCCCTTGATCGTTGCGTTTTTCCTATGCACACACAGTTTGTAGATTTCTTCAAAACCAGAAACTGAATTTTTATAATAACTAGACAATCAAGGCGTGCTAGGCGCGCGTTAATTCAAAATTATTGCTGTTTGAATTTAAAAAATACGGACTGCTTATTTACAGTATTTTCCCGGATGGTGATACAAAGAAGAAAAACTTTGTCAGTCTTGATTTCACAGAAAAAGTTCGTCTGCTTGCTCTTAAATTTCAAAAGATTATCTCGTTTTCTTTCTAACTCACTGGATTAGAAGAAAACGCGGTTGACTGTACGGCGCCCGAATCACCGAAATCGGCCAAAACTGCAGCCCGAGATATGCAACCAAACATACATATATCAATTCACCGATCTTCACCGCGTTCAAATTCAGCATCGTGTCTACTACTTTGTTTAACTTTGTTTGCCTCGTTGTTTGCCCATGTTTTTTATATGATAGGAATATGTTAACCTAGGCATCAAATCTGTCGAAAGATTTTGACTAATTGGACGATCATGTATGTACATAAATTTGAAGTCGATATCTTAACTTATAAGGGGGAAGAACATTAGATTTTTAAATATTCCTAAAGATTTCAAAAAAATCTTAAAACCATCATCAAAAACAGGTATAATTTCCTTCGTCTCAACATTTACTACTAATTTAATTTGATTATAAACTCGATTATAAATATGTGAGGACATATATTAAATCAAGTCAAACTTCAAACCTATGATAATCAAACATCATTAAACTTGGATCAGTCTGACTCACTCAACCTGACGACTTCTTTGTCGCAAACATCTAACGAGATAGGCGTTAAAAATGCATGGAATTAAGCTGATTTTTCAATACAAAACAAGAAAATGCCTCGGAAAAGGTGCACAAAAAGTGCGAAAGACGTGAGGTTCACGCGAAGGAAATTTTTTTCTAAAACGAGAAACGTCAAAATTGTATTCATTTTTATGCATTTATTCCCCGTAAAGGCTATTAAAAGTTGGAGAGGATGCCAGAAATGCAATCAATCTGCATGAGAAACGTTTTCATAAGGTAGGAGAATACTTTTCTTGATTAATTAAAGAAAAAAATCTCCACTTTTCGGATAAACCCACAGATGATACGAAAACACAAGCAAAATTGGATTATTTTCACTGTAAATTAGATTGAAAAAACACATAGAAAGTAGTAAATCTATTTTAGAATTTAAATCTATTTTAGTATTCCCGGCCGCGATAGACAGAAGATACTATATTCCACGGAAAAAAAAAGTTCTACTGCAAGAAATCTCATAGTTTCCTACGTTTCTCTCGCAACGAGACACCCTGTACATGAGGGTTGATTGCCTTAAAACTCCATCAGCATCAGGTCCGGTCCGTCCGGAATTAGATCGATCGGTTTTCTCGTCGTCACCATCCGTTTACTTACCGAACGGGGTAATTCCTTCCGAAGGGTCGATCCGAGGGAGAAATTCGGGGGTCGCTCGGATATCGGAAAAAGGGAGCTTTCCGTCGCGCGGCCGAAAAAACGGGTCTCGACCGTCCCATAATGCCGCGGTCCGCGTCAATCAATCGATTCGCGCGAAAACGGACGCAAAAATCCCCGTGTACGTTTCCCGTGTCCGGATTCGGTCGCTCCGGGGCGTCCCGCGAGTGATTCGGCCCGGAATTGGATTTGTCCGCCTCCACTCTCGCGCGGTGCCGAGGTGCAGCGCGAGACGCGCCCGGAAAGCTTTTAGCGTGTTACGGAGGACGGCGACGGCGGCGTCGGAACTGGAGCAGGGATGTAAATGAAGTGAAGGAAAGCTCGCTCTTTCGCGATTTATTCAGCGATCTGCCGGGGCGAAAGGGGCGAGGGTGGGCCGCATTTCCATACATTTGAAATTCCTTTCGCACCTGATGACGAGAGAGGCGAATTTTTGTTGTCGTCATTCCGGATTAATCCGGGCGAAATCGGACGCCCGGAAAGCGTTTCAGTCGCCTTAACCTCATAGCGCCAATTATTTTTTAAGGGCCGCTGAATCCGCACCCGGATTCGATTCGATTACGGCCGGATGGGAATTTCGCCTCTCACGCTCGAAACGGCGGCGGTAATCGTCGCGACGCTTATTCTCCGCGCATTATCGCGGATGCGAGCGCCGATAATAAATAGAAGCCGCGGGGGCTCAGGATAACGCAATTTATTGACAAGCGGAAATGTGATTTAGGGCAGACGGGAAATATAATCGCTTCCCTCTCGGTGCAGCCCGATCGGCCCTTTTCTTCGACCTTCCTTATTATTTATTATTATTATAGCGCCCTTATTATTTTCCTGAGATACGTTCGCGTTCATCCTTTCGCCTTTCTCGCGGTAATTCCGGATTCGATTCGGTCCCGGCAGCCCCCCGATGTCGCCGCAATTTTCTCATTCGATTCGGGCGAGCTTTTCCCGCTTTTATTTTATTTTTTTCTATTTTGTTCCAGAGAGGAAGCGAGGAGCTGTTGTCGCAATCGAACGTGTCGGTGATGGCCCCTTCAGCACCCCACGCGGACAACAACAACCAAGAGGCCAAAAAGGTTGAGACTCTTTCTTTATTCTTTCCGATTATTTCGGGGCGGCATCGCTTTTCGATTTATCACCGGTTTTCGGCAGCGTCATGTCACGTGCGGATGTATCGCCGGTTTCACACACGACTTCACGCAGTCACATGCGAATATTCGCCGGTGATCAAAAATCGATTCATCATCCCCTTTGTGCATAAACCGATCGGATTTTTTCCCGGTCGCCCGGTTAATGAAAACGACGGCCGAAAAGTACACGTCGCCTTTTTCGCGGATCCGTCTCCATTACGGCCTCCTCGGCCCCCGGGGTGACTTGTGGGGGTTTCGCGAACAATTCCGTTTATATAGAAACAAACGGCGACTTTCGCAACTGCCATAAATAAAGCCGGGGGCAGATATTAATTATCGTTCATAAAGAGAGGAAAGTAATTCTGTGTTGTGCGCGTTCTTTTTTTTTCGTCCGGGCGAGCTTGTTCTTCTTCTTCTTCGCCCCATCATCATCATCATCATCATCATCATCGTCGTATAGTCGGGGCCTCGCCGAGAGCAAACTTGGTCCATTGTCTATTGTGCTTTTATTGTGAGATCTTATCGTAAAAATCCGGCGGGGGCCTTTCGCCGCCACCGCGCCGCCACTGTTCGGCCGGATGAAAGGCGTCGCGACGCTGCGTGCAACAGGCCATTGTTAAATAGGGCGCTTTCGCCACCACCCTCTTCGAGTATTCCCAACAACTTGTACGATTTTTAATCAGAGAGCGCGATTCCACTCGAACCTTTTTCATCGGCGATCTTTTATTACCGAAAAGATTCTGCTCGAAATAATAACGGCCTTAATGCGGTTTTATGTGGGACGGTTCAGAAAAAGGGCCACGTATCGCTTTTTCCATTTATGAAAAATATCAAATCTTTGGGGTAACTTGAAGAAGTGGCGAAAATTGTGTAGGTGCTCTAGTTTTTTTGTTAATTCAATTTACAATCTAGCAAAATTAACATGAAGCAGACATTTTCGGTGCAATAGAAAATTTTCACAAATGCTTTAATTTTCAAGATATAGGTATTCCAATCAAGGATTTTCAAGAGGTTTTTCATGTCATTTCAACCGCAATTTTCAGGAAATTAGAGCACTTAACGAAAATGATTATTCTGCAGAAAATTTTCCATCTCACCTGAATTCTCAATAAAAGACGTTTTTATTAACTTAATAACTAAAGCACTACCTACAAAATTTTCACCATTTTTCAAAATTGCCAATTTTAAATTGTTTCTGCGATTGTATCCCAAATAAACGAGGTTTCTTGTACTCCCTGTGTGATTACGAGACGAAGAATTTCAGAAGGTACGAGTCCTTCGGGGTCCTCATATTATTCCGGGATCGTGTAACAAACGGCTGGAAATAAATGGGGAATAAAAGACGAGGTCTGTTTCGCCCTCGGATTTTATAATACGCGAACGAGTCCGACTTAATCCCGGGTCGCGCTAAATATTTAAACGTTCGTACAAATTGAAAACCGAAACCGGAGTCGCGGATTGAAAGCGTCGTCGCGGATTCGCACAATCGTTTCTGGAGGAAATGACCTCTCCCCCACTGCAACTGCGGATTATACTGTCTACGTGCACGGATTTAAGCGGAAATCGATCGAGTGAGGATATTGAAGGACCGGTCGATGGTTGTGTTTTCAGGTGAAACTGGAACAGAACGTGGGGAAACCGTCTCGGGTCATCCACATCCGGAACATTCCAAACGACGTGTCGGAAGCGGAGATCGTCCACTTGGGCATACCGTTCGGGCGCGTCACCAACGTCCTGGTGCTCAAGGGCAAGAACCAGGCCTTCCTCGAGATGGGCGAAGAATCGTCCGCCACCACAATGGTCAATTACTTTAGCAACTGCATGGCCCAGCTGAGAGGCAGGGCGGTCTACGTGCAATATTCCAATCACAAAGAGCTCAAGACCGACCAGACGCACTCGAATGCGGTAAGTTACACGATTATGGACCTCGCCGTACCGGGTGTCTCGGATAAATGACGCTTATTCGCCCTGAAAAAAAATCACAAGAATCGGAAGTGAGAGCAGTTAATTTGTGAGGGCTATCGTTTTTGAGATTGTTCAATTCTTGAAATTTATACATTTTGCTTGTGGAAACAAACTAAGTTTTGGTTCAACTGTATTTTTAAAGCCAGAGTTCAGATTTTTATCAATTTGTTAACATTTAGTTGTTTTATATATTTTTTGACAATATCATATGAAAGTTTTTGTATTTCAGTTTTGAGGGATTAAAGTGGCTCTTCAAGGGAAAAAGTGGCATGGGTTTCCCTATGGGATTAAAGTGCTCTTTTTCCCTGGGGTGATTGTTGCTGATATTCACCCATGGGAATAAACTGTCTTTTTAGTCCCTAGATGCATAATATATTATTTCGTCTCAGAATAACATAATAAATCTATGGTTGCCGGCTCCATCGTTGAATTCGGGTCATTCTGTATTCCAGTTATTTTGTTGGGTTTTGTTATCAAATCATATCAAAAGGTAATTTTCATAAAATAGTACAAAATTGATTTTTGGGTTAAAAGGCGTATTGAAAATTGACAGAGAGATTAAAAATATAAAATCATCATGATGCATGATGGTGACCGAGTTTTTCCGATAAATTCATTAAAGTTTATCCAAAAACGCATAAAAATCATCGATGAATAAATTTAGTTAGATTTTAACAAAGGTTAATTTAGGCCATTGAAAATAATTAATCAAAATAATTAATGCATCAGCTGTATCCAAAAATTGTTTAACTCAAAAACTTGAAATTAGAGCCCTTATAAAAAACCCATCTTTCTTCCATATCTCGTGATAAGTTTTCTGGGTCTCTAGTTTAATAAGCGAAATATCGCGTTCGGTGCGTTTTTTCCGGCGCACCCCGTATTTCATTTGACGGTGCGGTCTTTGATATTTAATTTCGCCGGGTCCGGGGCGAAAAACTCGCGCTCGCGTCGCTCGGGGCTGAATTTTTATTGCGGCCGAGGGAAATCGATCGGCTTAATTAATATTTAACTTCAACAGGTACGGAACGCGGCACGCGAGCGCCGAACCTCTCTCTCGAAACTTATCCCCGTATACGTATACGCCGTGCATTTTCCACCCTCCATACGCCAAAACCGTCCCCGGGAAATAATTGCGCCTCCGACCCGAATTTTCACGAGTCCGAGTGTCGGATCCGCCACAACAATAATAAACACGACACCTTACATTCCGTCCGCCCCGACGGTTCGGTGAATCGATCGCCGCCCCCGTTCACGTAATGCGCCGTGCGCTCCGTCGAATTAATGTGTTTATAATTGAAATCCGAAACGAAACGTCCGCGCCGTCCCCGGCGGCGGTGCGGCTGCCCCCGCCGGGCGCAGAACGCATCGGCGCTAATAATTATCGCGCCGCGTCGTTGGATCGGACGTGCGGTCTACCTGCCCGCGTAATAATAACCGAATAAATGGTGATGAGGGGTGCATTTTCGACACCCTTTCGGCGTAAGACGAGACGAAGGCGCCTTTGGAATAATAATTGCCGCGGTGAGGGTCCGGGGGTGGGCCTTTGTGCCGAAAACAATGGCCTTTATGACGGGGGTGGGTTTCGGTCCGGGGGCACCTGTAGATCTTTTCGGCGATATGATGATGACGTGGGGTGCGGGAGAGGCAATTGATACATTGAGGCAAAAATCCCGGGGATTTTACGACGTCGCCGCCGCCGTCGACTCGGCCGAAATGTCAGGTGATAAAGCGGTTTAGTGTTGTTTCCTGTAAGACATCGGGGACCTCGCCCCATCGAACTGTTATCATTACGGGCGACCTCTGGAAAAAAGTGGTTATCGATTTCGGGACGGAACAAAGGACTCTTTTTTTTTCGCGGTGAAAGAAAGGCACACGCATCGAGAACCCTTCTCGTTATTCATTATTATACAGGGTTATTGAGGGTAAAAAGGCAATTGTTAAGATATCTCGCCTAATCACGTTATGGTTTAAGAAGAATATCACGAGAATTGAGTGAAAAGTGATGTCTGGGGTGTAATCTTGGAAAGGGAGAAATATTTTCTGAGTGCTCCAGTTTTTGAGTAGATTCAGTTTTAATGTGGTTTTAATCGAACGACCAATTTGATCAAAAACTAAAGAGATATGTCGGAGAAATGAAAAATTATGTTTCTTTATGCGATATAAATCTCTTTTGTCCGAGGAATTTTTCAATTCATGAAATTGGTCGTTCCATTAAAATTGAATTAACCCATAAACTAGAGCACCTACAAAATGTTTATCCCTTTACAAAATTACTCCCCAAGCAACACCCTTTAGTTTTTGTGATATTTTTTAATGGCACATTACGATTAAGCAGGCATTTCTAATAAAATGACATAGAAATCACTCTAATTTGCTATTTGTATGGGAATACAATTTTTCGGCAATAATTTGCACTTATTTATGCCTTGCCTTGCCTTAATTTGCAGTTTTGATACGGAGCGATCGAATAAATTCTACATATGGTGGAAACTATTACTATCATTTTGTCTCTTTTTACAACTATTAGAGGAATAGACACAGAACGATGGCCATGTTCTCCCTTTATGTAGAATTTATTCGATCACAATGTGCCTGCAATTGCGAATTTGCCTTAAAATGGCTTGAATGTCTTTTTTTATATCGGAATTGAAAACATCAAAATACGGGGTGTCTTTGAAATACGTGTACAACGCGCTACCACATACTCCTGAGGTCAAAATAGAACGATTTAACCACAATGACCTCAGTCCAAAAGTTGATAATAAAGAAGTTACAGGGTGTTGAAATGAAAATTTTTATTTCCATTTTTTTGAATAATTTGTCAAGTTTTGTGAATAATAATTCAAAAATTGGTACACGAGGGTTTTTTGGTACGGGGAATACTTATTTGGACTCAGTTTTGCTATATTTCCTAGGGGGCGCTACGTACGCTACAAGCATTTGCAAATGACAGTCTCAACTTTTTCCCTCTTCAAATTACCGATGTTCCAATAAATGGAATCGACTGCTTGATGATTTTGCTTAATAAAAGTTCTCTTGTTTGATGTCGCTACAGTCCACCGTTTTGGTATAATTCATTCTTGAATGGTCGATTTCACCCAAAAATGGCACCAATTTTTGGGGTAATTTTTCATAAAAAACACATTAGCCTGACAAAAAGTTAATTCCATGACTGCTTTGCTAAGAACAAATCACCTGACGAAAAAAGTAATTAAACTCCCTTTTTCGAGGGTTCATTTGTTTTTCTTGAAAAATTTCCCCAAAAATTAGAGCGAATTTAGGGTGAAATCCACCATTCGAGAGTGAATAATTCCAAAACGGTGGACCGTAGCGACATCAAACAAGAGAACTTTTGTTGAGCAAAATCATGAAGCAGTCGATTCCATTTATTGGAACATCGGTAATTTGAAGAGGGAAAAAGTTGAGACTGTCATTTGCAAATGCTTGTAGCGTACGTAGCGCCCTCTAGGAAATACCGCAAAACTGAGTCCAAATAAGTATTCCCCGTACCAAAAAACCCTCGTGTACCAATTTTTGAATTATTATTCACAAAACTTGACAAATTATTCAAAAAAATGGAAATAAAAATTTTCATTTCAACACCCTGTAACTTTTTTATTATCAACTTTTGGACTAAGGTCATTGTGGTTAAATCGTTCTATTTTGACCTCAGGAGTATGTGGTAGCGCGTTGTACATGTATTTCAAAGACACCCTGTATTTATCTGAAATAATTTATTTACATTCCAAAATCACCAACACAAAAATTGAATTATCTCAAGAACTAGATCACTTACAAAAAAAAATTCGTTCCTCAAAATTACCCCCCAGGCTTCACTATGGATTCTCGTCATATTTTTCAGGGGCCATAAGGCGAATAAGCTCGAAATTGCGCCTCGCGCGTTTCTCTGTAACACCCTGTATGATCTGTTTTCGACTTTATCCGGAATTTCGTACTCATAAATCGAGTTATACTTATCCGTCGTAATTAATGAATTTTTACTGTTCAGTTTTATGCGTTCCAAATGAGAAGTTATTCGGGGGGTGGGGGCGGCGTGCCGGCATCAGAGAGCGGCCCCGCTCGTCCGGGGGGCGCCCGCGGGCCCCCGTCCGGATAAAGCCGGGCTTAACGGAGCGTTAAGTGCGCGCTTTTGACGAGTTTATTACTAATTAGCGAACGAGAATTAGTAATTTAATACGCCAACAGTGCACAAAAGACGCGCCGAGTCTTCTGATTAAAGTTCGTATATACGGGACGCCCGCCGCCGCCTCCGAATCCAAATCGAAAAGTTCCCAATTAAATACGTTCACTCAATGATGATAATAATATCACCTGATGAATGTTTAAATCCAATCAGCCCTCCGATATTCGCATTCTCTCGATATAATAACCCTCTCGATATTCGAATCGGCGACTGCTTGCCGGTTTAGGGTGATTTATTATTACCGGTGGTGAACGTCGATGGGGGGAGGTTTTCGTTTTCGCGGTAAACACACAAAACGCGGGGGACCTGCAGGAATGAAATTTATTAAATTTTCAATTAACAGTCGTAATTAAGCCGGCGATTTTTGCCTCGTGCAACCGGAGGAACGACGTCGTGTTGTTTGCCTTTCGAAATTCTCA
The DNA here is from genome assembly GCA_949788335.1 of Salpingus planirostris. NCBI lineage: Eukaryota > Metazoa > Arthropoda > Insecta > Coleoptera > Salpingidae > Salpingus > Salpingus planirostris. Next base: position 3,809,808 of record OX460922.1, read on the forward strand.
TTAAAACCGGGCCCGTGCTGCCGGTGATGATGATATCGGTAAATGACTGCGCTACATTCACCCCGATACACAGGTATCGGGTTATTTTTTTGCGTTCGGGGGGAAACGCCATAACGAGGCCCATTTAGCCGAATCTTTTTCCGCTGCGTTTTAATTATTATCGCGATGCCGTGATGATGATGGCGGCGTCGTCGCGCACAAAAGCGGCGAATAATAAAATTTATGTACGGTTTCTGTTCGGCGGCTATTTATTCTCCATTGTGTCCTTTCATCCCGCGAGAGGGTGGAACGGGGCGCGCGCCCTCTTTCGTGCTCCGCGCGCGCCGTTTACAAGGTAAACAAAGTTCTCTCGGCCGAAAGTTTGGCCCTGTGTCGCACAAAAGCCGCGGAAAAAGTTGAGCGACGACGGCGGGAACGAGAACCGTGATTAATAAAGCGGTCTCTAGGCCCTAGGGAGAGAAAGACTACTTAAAATAATAACGGAATTGAGGTTTTTCCACAGAACGCGTCGGCCCAGGCGGCGCTGCAGGCGGCACAGGCCCTCACGGGCACCCAGAACGCGCTGACGCCCGCCTCGACGCCGGCCACCCCCGTCACGAACGGGCAGGACATCCAGGGTGGGCCCAATACGGTCCTGAGGGTCATCGTCGAACACATGATCTACCCCATCAGTTTAGATATTTTGCATTTGGTAATATAATCTCCTTCGGGACTTTTTATTGGTCGTGATGGTAATTTTTGTGCGTTTTCAGATATTCCAACGTTTCGGGAAAGTACTCAAGATCGTGACGTTTACGAAAAATAGTAAGTATTTCATTTCAGATTATACAGCGTGTCCCAGGGACACGCACAAGACACAAGACGAGATATCACGTCTATTCGCGCTGTAATCACAAAGAAATGTAACAGGAATTGGAAGGGTTGGAAAAGTAATTTTTAATAAGTATACTTACAGAAATCGTGATTTACAATAAGATAATAATGATTCGCCATCGCCAGTCACTTTAATTGAAATGTGAAATGTGAAAATTTTGAAAAAATATTCCACTTTAGTCTGGTGTTTTTATCTCTGGTCAAACCTCCGGTTAGTTAACTGTAACTTTGAATGTGAGCCTTTCTTATTTATTTAACCAGAATTGTCACAGTCTGCGAGGTCTCAGTTGGCTAACAAGAGAACAAAATCTTGTGACTGAAGATTTTTTGGGTATCGATAAATTTTTATGTGAATGATGATCAGGTCAAGTCAGTGAGCATTTATCAAAGAGTAAGGAGGTCGAATGGTCAGGAAATGTCATGTGCCAATGCCTAAGGCCCAGTATTTCAGTTGCGGTTTAATAAATCTTCAGATACGAATTTTATGATTTCCATTGCTTCAACCATCGTTACTCCAAAAATTAAACTGCGGTTAGGTTGATCTTGCTTTATATCACGATTGAAAAACTGGTCCTAAATGAAGTCCTTGTTTTTGAATAGGTTTTGACGTAAACGGTTGCATTTTCATGGGAGAATCGTGTCTTTATCATTCCTTTTTACTAGTTGTTTGATCTAGATCTAGCTGAGGAATCTTCCATAATGTGATGAAATTATTACAGGGACGCCACTCAATTTAACTCTGTTGATTTCGAAAACTTTCTTTAAGATGCCATACTCCTTTTTAGCTGCAATTCTGTTATCCTGTTCTGAAAGAAAAATCCACGTTGGTTAATAAAAAATCTGAGGCTCTGATTATGGATTTTTAATAAATTGCATTACACCAACACCAGATATTTTAGAACTTTAGCATGCTCAGCAAAATTCAGTTCATCAATTAAAAAATATGCGAAGTCGTTTTGTAAATTATAGGATGATGGTAATTTCGCCACTTCCTAATGTAGAGGCCACCCAGTATTTCACTGAAAAGTATCTTGTTTGTGAAATTTCAAACTATTTTCTACTATACATAGACTAAAGACTTCATTCAGTCTATGTTTCTACTAATTCCCCAATAATTTCTACAAATTTCCCTAATAATTTCTACTAATTCTTTACTAATTCCCACTTATTTCCCACCTAATTCTTACTAATTAACAAATAATATCTCCTATTCGCCTAATTTCTAATTTCTATCAAATTCCTGGAGGTAGTACATACACCAAAATTCTCCTGCGAGATACCCCTCGTTGCAACCTAAAGATTCCTGTAATACCACGGAACGTAAATTTATATACACCTGGGCTTAACTAGGTCCAAGTTACGGAGTCCAAGTCAAGCAACGATTATACTCATCCTTATTTCTTGTTCTCTACTTTGTGGTATTCAACATGTATTCAACACGTTAACTGCCGCACTGTAAAAAATGCATTAGTCGAGGCACAAACCCAGTTACCGTATCAAGTATTTAGCTATTTTGATTCAATTTGAATTAAGTGAAAAAGTAGGTCAAGAAAATATTGTTGCTGTTCAATATTACTTCTCAAACGTCACTCTTTCAAATCTTGCGATATTTGTCTGTGATTATAACGCGAATGATCGCCATATCTCTTGTCTCGTTGATTTATTGACCTTTAATTATTCGAGAGAGACAACATGCTCTGCCTGTAGGGGATTTTCGGTTTATACTTCAGTGTAACCAACTGGGTTTTTTAGTGCTAAACAATCAAGCAACTAGTTTTGAGTTTGGTTTTGATTTTTGATAATCCAAAAGTCGTATCGTGTAAGCGGGGCATCACATTTTGTGAAAGTTAGGTTAAGATTTGGTTATATTTGACAGTTTTGTCACCAAAAAAACTAGAGATGGCTAACCTGAAAAATCAACGAAAATCCCCTACAGGCAGAGCATGTTGTATGTTGCCATCCCCGAAAGGACTCCGCTATTAGAGAATCGGTTTTTGATGGTGCCGTTTTCCAGACTCATTCCAGGCGCTGATCCAGTATCCGGACACGGCGTCCGCGCAGGCGGCCAAGCAGGCCCTCGACGGGCAGAACATCTACAACAGCTGCTGCACGCTGCGCATCGACTACTCGAAGATGTCGTCGCTGAACGTCAAGTACAACAACGACAAGTCGCGCGACTACACCAACCCGAACCTGCCGACCGGCGACGCCGGCGACCAGCTGGCCACGCTCGGCGGCGGCCTGGCCGGCGGCCTCGGCGCCGACATCCTGCTGCTGGCCGCGCAGCCGCGCCTGGCGCGCGAGCGCATGGCCGACTCGATCCTGGCCGGCGCCCCCGGCGTCCTCAGCGGCCCCTTCATGCACGGCCTCGCCTCGACGCTCGCCTCCCCCTATGCGGGCGGCGTCGCCGGCGGCATCCCCGGGATAGGCGGCTTCGCGCTGGGGCAGACGGCGCCCGGGCTGAGGGGGCTCGCCGCCCCCGGCCTCGCGCTGGCCACCGTCTTGCTCGTTAGTAATCTGAACGAAGACGTGAGTATCCTTCTTGGTTTTTCCATTTTTTTTTCTTTGTTGAGATTTTCAGGCGTTTTGCTTGAAACTTTGCTCAATGTCGGTTACGATGTAGTAGGCCCGGTATTTCGGTCGCGGTTGAACTGTGATCCGTAATTTGATCCTCTCGAAACAATTGTTTCTGGAGATTGTTCGAACTCGCTCTTGAAGTCGTGAAGTTGAAGTTCTACGATGAGGCGCTGGGTTTTTATCTTGCGGTGGTTAACTTGTTTATACGAGTTTGGGGGGGAGTTTGGTTGATTCGGGAAGTTGGGACGTGACGATTATTTGTTCTAAAGAAATCGTGCATGTTTGAGATTCACATAAATTCCAAAAGTCGTTTTTATCATATTTTTATTAACTATGAAAATTTAGTCATTTCTTTTAAATTCCAGAGTACTCATTCATAAGACATGCCTAAAGTTTCTTGAAATTGATATTCCATTACCAAAAATAATCAAATCTCAAAAATCCTCCGATATTCCCTGAAATACTGAAAGATTCTCAGACAATTCATAGAATTTCTTTTGGTAAATTTTTATAAATTTGTAAACATTCCCATACTAGCGTAATCTCCAAATTTTGATAAAGTTCTATAAAAATTCCAAAACATTTCCAAACATTCATACATTCCCAAAAACGAGCAACTCTGAAGTATTCTCAGAAAAGTCCAAAAATTCACAGAGATTCTTAGAAAATTTCTAGGACATTTCTAGACATTTTTGAGGTTGCTGATTTCTATGAATTTGTAAACATTCCCATTGATTCCCATGAACTTAATCTAAAAGTTGTATAAAAATCTTGAGACATTTACAAATATTCATACATTCCCGGACCTTATCAACCTTCCTCAGGTATCCTCAAAAATTTTCCCAGACAATCCCAGAAATTCTCAAATATTTACAGATATTCCCAGAAAATTCCTGTAAATTAGTTAATAGTCCCATACCTAAGTTGAACTTCCAAAAATTTCATAAAACTTTATGGAAATCCTAGATCATTTCCAAACATTCCTACATTCCCAAAAATGATAAACTTTCAGAAATTTTCTGAAATTTTCGAAAATTTCACGACATTTCTAGAAATCCTCAAACATTCTCCGGCATTCATATAATTTTTATAAATTTGTAAACATTCCCATAAGCCTATAATCTACAAAATTTCATAAAATTGTATAAAAATCCCACATATTTTCAGACATTCCTACAGTTCCAAAAAATTTTTTTGTGATTTAAATAAACTTCTTTCAATAATTTTTGCTGGTAAAAAGGACTCAAAGTGGAAAAAAATACACATTACTCAATCTAGAAAAAATAATCCTGCTCATCTATGTTGAGAAAAGTATAAATTACCTAGCGAAAATTTCAAGTTGACCATTGATTGACATCGAGGTCCATGGTATAAAAAATTCAAATTAGGGTCAGTTTGTAGTACTCATCGAGCAATTTATTTTTCCTCCTTAACTTTTTTGAATCGGACGTCAAATAAAGAAGTTATGGCTTGGGGCGTTTTTTATAAGACAGCTTGTATATGTCTGTAACATTCCCATAAGTTTTATAAAAATTCGGCATTTTAAACATTCATATCATTCCCGAAACTTATATCAACCAGGTATTCTCAGAAATGTATGATGAATTTTTCAAACATTCTCAGCAATTCTCAAAGATTTATGGACGTTCATGAAAATTTTTTACCTGAATTTCCAGAAGTTCTCTAAAAGTTACAGACTATTCTACAAATGCATAAACATTCTCAGAAACTCTGAGACATGCACAGACATTCCGAAAAAACTCAAGGAAGTTCGAAAAATTCACTCCTAAGAATTCTTGAGATATTTCTAGAAATGTCTTGAAAATTTCAAGACTATTCAACATTTCCCAAATTCCTGCCTCTGTTTTCCCTTTGTTTGCTGCAAGACCTCAGAAAAATGGAATATTACGTTTGAGCAGAGTTTCGGTGAGGCGCCTGCGCATTTTTCCACGACGTATACTCTTATTTTGTTACGCATAACTATACAATAATTAAAAATCATGGACATTTGATCGATTATATGACGTCTAATATGCTGTTTTTCTTTTTTTACATTTGCTGCCCCTCGGTGGCATATACGCCTCCCTATCTGTGCCACGTTATACATCCCTCCTGTCGTCTTTCTCTCTCGTAGTCGGTCACGCCTGATGCTCTCTTTACACTATTCGGTATGTTTTCCAACACTTAATTATATTCGAGCCTCTCGCCGAGAGTCGGCGCCCCTACGCGGCTCTGTTCTTTTAACCAAACGCTCTCGTCGTTTCGCAATTTGTGCATTTTTATATTATTTTAACAAATTTTAATGCGAAACGAGACGACGTCTCGTTCCTCTCCCCGGGCACATAATACTTGCGCTATTACTCGCTTCGTGGTTGAAATAACAGAGTTGTAACGGGTGTAAAACCGAGCCGCCCTTTTTTTCCTTTCTCAGGTATTACACAATTTTTCTCCATTATTTATGTCCTCGAGGAAATACGCGGATGCGAAAAAGGGCGCCTCGGTTTTAGGATTTTTTTAATACTTTTCCATTTTATTTATTCATTTTATTTTTATTTAATGTATGATCATTAATTTTTAAATATTCCGTCGACTTTTTTTATTATTAATATTTTCCCTGTATGTATCGTTTTTTATTTTTATTTTTTATTTATGTGATTTTTATTATTTTTGTTTATTATTGGAGCTTACTGCTTAGAGTCGACTTATCGTTTATTCATTTGGGGTCGTAAATTCGACGTCGTGAATTGAAACCTTTTCGATTTACGGCCCCAATTTATTTTATAATTTATTTGTTTTGTAGCCTTTTTTGTATCATAAATACTTATTTCCGTTCGTTTTGTGCATGTGTCGTTTGTGTTTGATTATCTTTTTCTATTATTATTATAAAACATACAGAATCAAAACTGTGCCCATTTATGATATTTCACAGTAGAATTCGAGTCGACCCTAATCCGAATTTCGTATCTTTAGGTGTTTACGGTGACGTGCAGCGGGTGAAAATTCTGTACAACAAAAAGGACTCCGCCCTGGTCCAGCTGGCCGAACCCCATCAAGCGCATTTAGGTAAATTGCCCATATCTTGCGTAAAGCGAAGGGAGGTTCCTGCATTACCGGCATTTTGCAGCCATCACCCACATGGACAAGCTGAAGGTGTTCGGCAAGACGATCCGGGTGATGCTGAGCAAGCACCAGTCGGTGCAGATGCCCAAGGAGGGCCAGCCGGACGCCGGCCTCACCAAGGACTACAGCCAGAGCCCCCTGCACCGGTTCAAGAAGCCGGGCTCGAAAAACTACCAGAACATATATCCGCCGTCGTCGACGTTGCATCTGAGCAACATCCCGGCGACCATAAACGAGGACGACATCAAGGAGGCCTTCACGCAGAACGGCTTCACGGTCAAGGCCTTCAAGTTCTTCCCGTGAGTAGACATTGAGCAGGTTTTAACGCGAATACGCCCTCTGGTGGATAAAAAAATCAGCTAAGCTGCCGAAAACGTGTACTTTTCTCAATATATAATTTTTTTTTTCATTTCTGGTGATTCTATTACGAACCATGATGCATGGTAATGATTGCATGTTGGGGAAATGTATAGATACTAGATACTTCCTTTGGATACTTCTTAAAAAAATATATGGTAAATTTGATTGACACATGGAAACCATAAGAATTACCGCTTATTTCGGTTCACTTCTCTTTTCAATGCACGATTTCACTAATTATCATTGAAGAAATGACACAAAAACAGTTGAAACAATTCTCATTGCTTTTTTTATTTGAAATCCAAACAAATAATTAAAAAGTACGCTTTTTTGGATGCGTCTGCAGCGCCCCAACTGTAATTATTTATCCAGAGTCTATTTTTAGTGTAAATAGGTCGGAATACTAACTGTCATATGCCTAATTACCTGATATGGGTGCAAGTTATTCGTGATCAATGAATGAGCTCTTTTTAAATAATTTTCTGTAATCTTCTCCCTATAAAGGAATAAGGCTAATTTTTATAGTGAAAATTATGTGTATCTTAAATAGATACATTTCATAAAATTTTATCTCGATAGATTGTTTGACATTGTGAGACTCTTGGAGAAGTGTTGAGAATAGAAGATGCCGACCTTAAAATTGCTGACCGAAGAATTATTAAAATTTGAGCAGTGTCTCAAACTTGGTTGAAAAATTATGAAACTTTTTTATTTTTAAAAGAATATTGTATGAAAACCATCGAAATACTTGTCAAAAAAGGTTGGAAATTTGGTTCTTTTTCTATTGAAATACTCAGGCCCAGTATTCCCACATATGGTTAACCTCCAGTTAGCTAACTGTAACCTTAGACTGGGACAATTTCGGTCAAAATGAATGATAAAGGCTCACATTCAAAGTTACAGTTGGCTAATCTGGATGTTAACCATAGGTGGAAATACTGGGCATTACAACCACATAATTCACAATAGAAAACTGTAAATTTTAATAAATTACTTTGATTTTTGTTTTCATCTGTCAAATTTGACGTTTCGACCAATGGCATGGCAGAATTCAAAATATTTCGACCAATCAGGTTGCAATTTCCGGACAATTTTGTTCGAAATGCAATCATCGGATAATTGCACTAGTGCAAATTATCGGATAATTGCACTAATGCAATTATCTGCTAGCTAGCCCATTTTGAGCGCAATGAAACTGTATAGATAATTTTCATTGCACTTGCATATTACTACTGAAAATATCATTCAACAAGAAAAGTCACGAAACGTCACAGGTAACTGACTTTTATACTTTTGGCATATGACGATAAGGCCTGTTTACACTATAGTAGGCAACGTTGACATATTGACAGGTGAATTTTGTTTTCGGTGCAGAAAAGACAAGAAGATGGCGCTGATCCAGCTGCCCAGCATGGAGGAGGCCGTCGAGGCGCTGATAAAGATGCACAACTACCAACTGTCCGAGTCGAACCACCTGCGGGTGTCGTTCTCAAAGTCCAGCATATAATGCACAATCTACTAAACGCTAACATTTATGAAACTTTAAAAGTCCCGTCGTGACTTTCGCGAGTCGAGACGATGGCCGCACACACAACAACAACAAAAAAAAAAACACAAACACATAAATACACACAGTATTCATTCCATTTTGTCATGTCGTTTACCTATACATTATAAGTTTTATTGATAATGGATGATAAATGATGATGATGATGAAAAAACGACGTGGTAGCTATAATAATCGCAGCGCGCTTAATTTATTAAAATAATTACAAAAAAAAGTCCAAAACTGATGGAGACTGTTGAGAGACCGAGGCAGGTTACAAGAGCTTTTTCGATTATAATGTTGTATTAATTATATTATTATCGTCGACAGAATCAGTATAATGATCTTAGTATTTTTTTAAAGAGATGATTATGAAGAGAAAGTCTAATAAGATAAGTTGTATTGTTGAGGAGTATTATTATTACCTAATTGTATGTTCATATTATTAATTATATTTAAGTGATTATTTTTTTGTTACGTTTCGCGTTCAGTATTGGATGGCTTTAAATTGCATAATAATTAATTATATTATTATAATGTCTACACGAGGATGGAAAAACGACCTAAAAATTATAAACCTTATTATAATAATGATAATAGGTGATTATGTGGATCAACTCGCCGCCGCGATGTTATTTTTTGTAAGTTTATAGAAGTGTTAGCATGGAAAAAAGTAAATTAAGGGCGGCCTGGACTTTGCGAGGGCCTCTCTAGTATTAAGTGGCTAGTATTTTGTTAGGACGTCGCGGATAGTAGCGTTAAAATAAATATAAAAAAAATCGTAGCTTTAGTCAGTGAAATTTAGCTTAGGGTAAAACCACAGGGTGTAGCTGTACCCTAGATATAATGGATGAGTGTTCATTCATTCACGATATCTCCGATGATGATTATGATGATGATGATAATATTTTATGTTCTCTATAGTTAGCTAAAATGATATGACACACATGAAAAATAATAAAACCGACCCTTGAGTATTTGGACCGTGTCGGCGCAGCGACTTATCAATAATATTAATATTACTCACGATTAAAAGAATCTCTTTATTTTTCTAAGGCGCGCCGGTCCGGTCCTGGTATAATGAGAAAAACCTCAATTCCCTTCTCCTTGCATTATGAAAATGACCCTCTTCACATAGAATCCTTCTTATTTCTAATATTAATCTAATCTAATCGATTATATATAAACGATATACATTTCTCTATCTATATACTATACACTTTGACAATCATGAAATCATACTACTTACTTATTATTATCTACTATTGTATAGAAAAAAAAAATGAGGAAGTGGCGCGTGTTTATACTCTTTCGATCGTCTCTTAACATCCAATCAAAAAATTTCGTCGAGGGACATCTTTTGAATCGCATACGCATATAAAATAATGCCATGTGTTATTTGCCAAATCCAGAGTCAATATCTACAATATTTTATTGTGACTATAGACGAGATTTATATTTTTTAAAATATGATGTCTTTGTTGAGTGCGCACAATATGTCTTTCTAATCTCCACACACCGAAAAAATCTACTTTACTTGTATTATTTTATTTTCTATACTTTTTCCCCTCTTATATCTTATAATTTTTTAAGGAAATGTTTAAAAATACAAACGCTCGAAAACAATCTCGTATTAAATACAATTTAAAATAGCTTATTCTCCTCAGGTTCGTTTTGTCCGTTTGTATTCGCATTTATTGAATGTTTTCCCGTTTATTTTTATTTTATAACTCGAGTAAACTTTCTTTAATTTTAATTTTGTTTTATTTTTTATCATCATTTGGGTAGCAAATTTACCAGTAATTTCAAAAGGTTTTGAACGCCTCCATTTACTTGATGTCTGTGTAACAACACAGGGAAACTCTTTGTGATTACCGGTAATTTAAAGAACCCAAAGAACCTTCCAATTGAATTATTAAATTATCAAAATTAGACCCAAGCATCCCGAGGACCACCAAAAATCGCAGATTATGTGCACATATCTGTTTTATTGGGGCTGTGCCTGAGACTTCGGCAAATTAGTAATTAATTTATAATCACAAAATTATTGAAAATCGGGCTGTGTGATGATGGCGGATTATTTGCAGACGCACCTCCGTTTTTCGTATTAATTATCGTCATGTGACTTGAACCTAAAAGTGTTTTAAAAATTTTATGTAATAAATATTTATGAGCGTGAACTGGCACTGCACGCCATAAACGAACAAACGCTATTTATGGCTACGTGCCTAGACCGTGGGATCAACTTAAATAAAACAAATCATTGAATTAAAAAGATGAAAAATGAAGAAATTATCTATTTAAAACATATTATTGCATTGAAGCATTAATCGAGACATAGCTAAACATTATATCTATCTATTCACATATACTTACCTAACTCTATAACTTTAGATTACGTTTAGACTTAAAAATACGTAGTGTTAAATGAATTTTAGCTTAAACTACTATGGGCACAATTTGGATTTTTGAACGGTACATAATAATAATTACCATACATATATCAGCATCATCAGTTTAAATAACTTTCGCACACACAAAAAGAAATTACATAATCACCCAAATAAATACCTGAGGGCACTTTGTGAGCCCTATGATATCAGTTCTATTTACAAATTAAATTTATCAAATTGTTAGTTAATATATTGTATTATACTACTGTTGTATAAGAAAACTAAAATAATGAAGAGGTTTTGTTGATGCTCGGGTGTCAGATCTGCATATAATATACTTATTTTCGAATCCATACATACGGCCAGTTCTGTTTATGCTTATTCTTTCTATTCAATTCATTTGTCTACTACAACACTGTAATCTTATTTTCACTCTATATACTTGATATCATGTATTCGATAATCTACTTATACCTATGATATATCAGACGTATATTAATTCTGAAATTTTAGATTTATTCTTTGTCATTTTACAATAAAAACGTTAAAGGAAACGCATTTTCTTTTCGGTATTAGTAGAACATCCACCTTTTCTTTCATGTATTTCTTATGTCTGGTTTAATGGAATGCCAGCATGCAGATAATATGAACATTTCGCCTCGCATTTCGCAATTTTCGGAATTTTTCCAAGATTTTTCCCGCGTTTTCTGTGAAATACGCTATAAAAGTTCCGCCCCTGTGTAAAACCGTCTTTACCGCTCACTTGAAAATGCGCTAACTTCACACAAATGCGAAACACCAAAAACCCTAGAAAAACAAAATGGCTACAGTTTTACGTTGTCACGGCTGTCATGTGTGTAATCTTCGAGCATCTTTACCCCAAAACGATGTTTTCTCCGACCAATAGCCCCATTTCTCGCCCGATTTTGCGTGCGGATCCGCGGAAATGAAACTGCTCGGCAAGTCGATCGACAAAGAAGGCCAGGGGTGAGTCCCGTCCCCGTTTATCCTTGACATTGACCGAGTGAGGTTAGGTCACATGCCCACCACCTGTGATAAATCCTGATCCAGACCTGATCCGATAAAGTTTTTAAACGGCCACCGTTCCAGGCATGTCGTCCTCATCCCCGAGGAGCCCGAGGACATGTGGCACGCCTACAACCTCATATCCGAGGGCGACTCGGTGCGCAGCACCACCATCCGCAAAGTGCAATCCGAGTCGGCCACCGGCTCGTCCACCTCGAGCCGCGTCAGGACCACCCTGACCATCACCGTCGAGAGCATCGACTTCGACACGCAGGCCTGCATGCTGCGGCTGAAGGGCCGCAACATCGAGGAGAACCAATACGTCAAAGTCGGTACCATCAATTTCCATAATCAAAAGACGTTAATTCCCTTCGTTTTGTTGTAGATGGGCGCCTACCACACCCTCGACCTAGAACTGAACAGGAAGTTCGTCCTCCAGAAGCACGAATGGGACTCGATCAGCCTCGAAAGGGTCGAAATCGCCTGCGACCCCACCAAAAGTGCCGACGTCGCCGCCGTCATCATGCAGGAGGGCCTGGCGCACGTCTGCTTGATCACGTCGAGCATGACGATCGTCCGGGCCAAGATCGACATGGTGATCCCCCGGAAACGCAAGGGTTTCGTCCAGCAACACGAAAAGGGCCTGTCGAAGTTCTACGACAACTTGATCCAGGCGCTGCTGCGCCACGTGGACTTCGAGGTGGTCAAGTGCGTCCTGATCGCCTCTCCGGGCTTCGTCCGAGACCAGTTCTACGATTACATGTTCCGGATGGCGGTGCAGACCGACAATAAGACTCTCCTCGATAACAAATCAAAGTTCATGCTAGTTCACGCCTCCTCTGGGTTTAAACACTCTTTGAAAGAGGTTTTGCAAGACCCAGCGGTCGTCAATAAGATTTCTGATACGAAGGCTGCCGGGGAGGTTAAGGCTTTGGAGAATTTTTATACGACTTTGCAAATGGAGCCTGATCGAGCTTTCTATGGGAAAAGACATGTAGAGAAGGCTTGCGAGGCCCAGGCGATTGAGACGCTCCTGATTTCCGATAACCTGTTTCGTTGTAAAGATGTCAACTTGAGGAAGGAGTACGTCAACTTGGTTGACTCGGTGAGGGAGTGCGGGGGTGACGTCAAGATTTTTTCGAGCCTCCACATATCGGGAGAACGTAAATATTGTTATTAGGGGAGGCTTTTGACGGAAAAGTGATAATTATGTTTGTTTTGCAGAGTTGGAGCAGTTGACTGGGGTGGCCGCCTTGCTCCGTTTTCCCATGCCCGAGTTGGAGGACGAGGAAAGCGATCAGGAAGAGGACGAGTGATCTTTTTATTCGAAGTTGGATTAATTGAATCGGTTTATGATTATTTATTAGGTTAGGTAATTTGTTGATTCTTTTTGAATGTTGAATGACGATCGAGTCGATTTTAGAAATTGTTACGATGTTTTTCGCCCATTCTCTTTGTATATTGTGTACATTGTTTTTTTTAATGTGATTGTAATTTATTGCAACTAATTGATACGAAAAAGGCCGATTGGTTTATTTTGTACATTTGCTCCAAATAATCGGAAATCGATAATAAATTCATTTGGAGATTATTTAAAACTGATTTTTATTCACAAGAACTCGCTTTCTATCGAATCGATATAATCTCGATGTAGGTTGAAATCAATTTCGCTGAGGAGCGTGCGGGATTTCCCATAAAAGTAGGCAAAATCGGAGGCTTACGATCTTCGCGGCACTAAAAAAGATGTTTAAGAGGTCGATATACGGCCTATCCTATGGGTGAGAGTGTCGGGATTCACGAGAGGAATTACGACAGGAAAGACCCCATTTCCTTTACTAAAAGCGTAGGAAAGAGACCGTTAAATCCCTTCAAACGTTCGGTAATAAACAGAAATCCCCCTAAAAAACACGCTATTTTCTATTTGAGCAACCCTCGATAAATTGCAGAAGCTCAGACAAATTCATGATGATAATAATTCCCTACACCATTTACTGAAGCACAAAAAAAATCACAAATCCTGATTTAAGAATATGCTTACAAAACAAATCCGAGATGAAAACAGTAATAATTTACGTCTTATTATTCTTGCTCTCTGTTGTTTTGGGTACATTTATTGTACCGTCGACAGGCACATTATTGGGATCAATTTGGCAAGCATTTTCAAATATTAACATAATTAAAAATAAATAATCGAGTTCATATTAACATTGATAATCTTTTTTATTAAATATTTACATTAGAGTTTACATTATATCGTTTTAATGAATTATTTTTATTCATATTTATAATCAATGAAATACATTTATGAGAATATAATATAATTGTAATTTTTATACTTTAATATTTAATTTCATGATTACAATGATCATAATAATAACCATAACAATACGAAAAAAGTTGGATGTCGTTATCGTCACACTTAGGGCTCAAAAGTGCGGTGATAACGCCTCTCTAAATATCCAACGTTTCAAGGAATTATTTCGTAATTTTTCTCATATACTTAATTGAGATAAACAATATCACATTTATAATAACTAGAAAGGGAAGCACTTCACGTCCGATTCGCCTTGATGACTTTGATATAATCATTTCAAAAATATAAGGGATGTTGGAATTTCCGAAAACAGGGTGGGCGAATAATAATTATGGACTTCGGCGGATCTTTTTATGGAACATTTCGCTCACCCTGCACTTTGTCCTTACGTTATATCTATTCCTATGATACCCACTACATTTTCATAATATTATATTGCCTGATGGGTTGTGTTGTTTAATCATTTACGTAAAAGAACAAACAGTTGGGTTGCTGTATTATATTTCTGGATTTTTAGTTATTAAAATAAAGACCCGAGGTGTGTGCAGTTCGGGGTCTAACATGTGTCTCTTTTATGATTGTACATCACATTTCCTAATAATGCATCAATAACTTCTAAGGTAATTATTAACATCATCACAAATAATAGAATTTAAATTAGTCAACTACTATTTTATTATTGCGTTAATTAATTTTTTTCTAATCTAATAAACTACTTACTCTGATAATAAGCTATTATTTACATAGATCTAATTCTTTATGTGGTACGTACTAATCCTCCTACTTAATTATTTTGATAAAAATATTTATTTTGGTCGGTGTAAACATCATATTATACATATTTAGTAATTGCTATATTTGTTAGTTATTTATACAACTTGAAAATGAGAAAGCTCTTGTGGGTAAAAAGTAAATGCGATATTCGTAATGAATGGTCTTTAAAATTCAGTCATAATACTTAAGATATTAAAGTTCCATCCGTTTCATGTAAAACTGAAACGGATATCTCAATAATATTGATTATTCATATCATAATAAATAGGAGCAAAAATACCCGTTTCACTTATTTAATTCTCTTGAATATGTACAGCGTTATCCAAAAGCGTGGAATATAATCCGTAACTGTCTCAAGTCATTTTTGAGAAAACCGCTCGGACAGGTCGATTTCAATTTCAAAATACATATTTTCATATCACGCGAGAATATGTCTCGCGTCCTATTTGGGCTCAAATTGATATTTTCATTAAATATTTTTTAAGATTGAATAAGTTGGTACAGGGTGTCCCACTACCACCGGAGGAGTCGGTATCCATATCGACATCTCAAATTTGATCACATAAATTTCGATGTTTTGCAAATTTACTTATTAAAAATATGTCCAGTAAAGATGTTGTTTTTGGATAAAATATTGTCTTTCAGTATTTTATTCCTATATTCAAAAATGCAAGCACTGTTTCATAACGTTTTGAAAATTTTTAGGAAAAAAACCTTGTCCGAGCGATTTTTTCGAAAACCACTCTCAGAAGACTTTCGTACCGCGCACCATTTCACACCCGACCCCCCGTAAAAATTCAGACCTATTTCAGCTCGAGCAGGACGACCCTCCTGCCGGTCGAAGAGGACCTCTCACTGCCGCTGCTGTCCGATCAGTCGCACTTGAACGTCACGTTCCGCGGCCCGGACGCCACCGCCGTCGCCGCGACGCTCGCCGCCAGCCGCGCCGCCACCGGGTGCCGCCGCGGCGCCTCCTCGTCCGCCCGCCCGCCCCGCCGCCATCATTGGAAGTGCCGGATGCCGAAGTGCCTGTTCCGGCGCGCGTAGTTCCGCCCGCACAGGATCTTCTTGAACGCGTGCCGGAACTCCGGGCTGAAGATCGTGTAGATGATCGGATTCAGCGTCGAATTGAAGTAGCCCAGCCACAGGAAAAGCGAAATCACGTACGAATCGAACCAGTCCGAGTTTATCGGCAAGAGGACCGCCATTATGAAGAACGGCAGCCAGCAGAGGACGAAGGCGCCCGTGATGATCGCGAGCGTTTTCGCCGCCTTCCGCTCGCGTTTCGAGTCGGCGCTGTCGCGCGATTTCCTCTTCACCGGGTGGTGCTGGGCAGGGCCGTACCCGGTGCTGCAGTCGGTGGCCGTCGGCAGGTCCGGCTCCAGCCCGTTCGCGAACGACGTCTTCTCCGGGCTCGAATTGTTCGAGGAGACCGTGGTGAAAGCGGTCGTCGTCTCGGATATGGTCGGCAGCGGTCGGCCTATGATCGTGACGACGGCGGCGGCTATGCCGCCCGTGCCGCTTGCGGCAGCCAAGCCGCCCGCGATCCCGCCCGCCGCCGGGTTCTGCGGGCCGCCCGCCGCCGCCGCGCCGCCCATCACCTGCTGCCGCCTCCTGATGCGTTTGCGGGCCGTCTGGAATATCCGCCAATACAAAATCAAAATCACCAGCAGAGGCAGGTAAAAACTCGAAGCCGTCGCGAAAATCTGGTAGTACAAATCTTGGCTTATCAGACATCGGCGCTCTTTGGTTATACGGTCTTCCCATTTCGGGTCCTTCCAGCCTAAGAGCGGGGCGATGCAGACGAGGAAGGAGACGAACCAGATGACGAAGATCATCATGCCGATGCGTTTGGAGGTGCGCTGGTGGATGTAGTCGATGTTGGTCACGGCCCAGTACCTGGAATCGAGTCGAATTTTCAGGATTTCCGATGTATAAAGTGGGGTGCGAGCGGGGGGTGGATGGAGGGACTGGGGGTTGACAAATGGCGTTTCGCACTCGAGTGGAGGCCGATGCAAATTCGAGAGGGACCCACTCGGGCGGTGACTTATTTCTGTATCGCCGGCTCTCGTGATGTGGCAAATCCATATTTGTGCCGATCTCGGCACGTTTGTGAGTCGTTTAGGGCCGTTTGGGGGACTTTGGGGCCGAAATTGGATTTTTTTACATGCAGGTGTGTTGGGAATTTCCAAGGGACTTTAGTAATTTGGGAAAATCAGTTGCTTCAGTAGCACAATACCAATTGATTAGTAAAGTTATGTCATAATCGATAGAGGGGACTACGACTGTACTACTTTAGTAATCATAGTGGGGAATTCGAGATAAGTTGGGGTGAGTTTACGGAAAGTCCGAGGAAGTAATGAAAAACATACGGGAAGTCATTAAAAGTTTGCAGATAAGTAAAGAACGACATTTGCATCAGGTGCATAAGTAATAAAAATGTAGCAAAAGATTCACGTGACAATGAAATGAACGAATGTAAATCTCGAATTTACGAAGGTTAAACCAATCAAATTTATCTAAATCTCATGTAAAATACGACGTACAACTATACAATTTACTTCTACTCGAGATCTACCCTGCAACTAGAGCAAATGAAGAATATTTTTACATGTAAAGTAAATACCAGATGATCATTTGAAAGCAAAATCCATCCTAAAAATTTCTTTGTTCGGAAAATACACGTTATGATGACAAATCCAAAAACAGCGGATTGATTTTCCAGAAAAATTGGCAAAATTCTCCCTCAATTAATTTAAAAATAGGTTCAGTGGAGCGATCTGTGAAATTTCAGTTCAAATAAAATTTTTGGTTAATTTCTCACGCTCTCTTTGCCTTTGTGAACTCTGGTGAACCATAATAATTTCGATAAAAAGCTCACAGAATCGTTCATCTTTTTAAATTAATTGAGTGAATATTTTGCTCTTAGATGTATTTTTGGCCATAACTCCTGAACGGGTGATCGAATTACAGAAAGTAGGGCACCAAATTGTTGGGTTTTCTAAGCCATTTGAAATGGTTTATCACAAAACGAAAAAAATATTAGAGTGACGGTTGCTGGAGGAAAATAGCGAAATGGAGCGATGGCAAAGCTACACCCTTAAATGTTTCCTCAAGAAATTAATTAAAATGTAACCTCATTTTGGCTTAGTTGCTTATCTTTTCTTATTTTGTGGTGTAAATTACGAAAGTAGCAAAACGAAAGTATAATCAGGAAAGTTCGTCAGAAATCATAGAACATGTGCAAGAAAATATAAGCACATGGAAACTCTGTGAGTTATATGGGAATTGGCAGGAACTTTGAAAAGTCTCGTATAAAGCTCGAAGCTACTGGCAGAAAGGTGTGTAAATTTTGATCAGAGGTTCGCCCCTCGATAGATAGCGATCGAATCTGCCCAATCGGTCGGAAATTGTCTGAACTGTTGCAGAATAAACTTCCACCTTATTTTATTCGCGTTTCTCCGATTTAATGCCGGGATTGTGGCTGGAAATCCGATGTCTGGTCGCTTTTCGGACGGGTCTCTCTGTACATGTGCACGGAAATCGATCAAAACCTCCAGCGTCAGCACCAGGGCCGGCCTGCCACGCTCCAAAGGAAATAAACACAGTTTGAGCCGCTCCGGGGCGATAAATTTTCAACGCCCGGTGACCCCACCTCCGCTTTCGACACCGAATCTCGCAACCATCACCCCCTTTCGGTAATTAAAACCGGCAGTAAATCGCCAAATTAGAAATTTTTATCCTCGCGAGCGCATCCCCCTTCTTAATAATAAAAGAGACGAGCAAAAAATCGACAACCCCCCGGTACTTTTATCCCTGCGTAAAATACGACGTAGATCCACAAAAATAAGTCCGCGACGTCTATTATAATGGCTTTTCACTTTTAATGGAATTAGGAGCTTTAGGCTAAGTGAATTGAAGTACCTGCGCGAATTTTGCGACACTTTAATGAATAAATCTCGAAACTTCCGAACGGAACTCCGGCGATAATCATTTTAATCGAGTTGCCCCGTTCAGGTAATCGATTCGGGGCTTTCGCGAAAAGCTCGTGCGGTATGGGTGCCGATCGCTGCCCGCACGACGGAACGGACGCGCTGACCCGGACTACCGGACGAAACCGCGACATGAAAATAATCCGGTCAAAGCTCCTTTATGCCGCGGACGCATCATCGCCGAAAGTCGAGGGGGAAAACGACGGACCGGACTAAATTTATAACGGAATTTCGTCGTTTTTCCCCCGCGACCTTTTATTTCCTCCGCATTATCATTATTTGACTGAACGGTCGGTTATCTTTCGAAACGATATAGAGCTATTTGTTTCATTTTGTTGTAATCTTCATGTGGGAAAGAGTGATCGTATTAATTTCACAAATGAATATTCAAAATCACTTGTTGTTAAATTTTTGTGAAAGGAAATGCCGAGGGAAATGTTTTAAAAATCCGATAAAAGCCACTTACAACATACTAAGTATACCTATACGTACTAAATATAGCCATGAAATTTTACATGGTTTTATCAGTGTATGCAGTCACGGTCGGATATTTGGAAAGTTACCGAAAGTTCAAGTGCTGGATATTGCAATATTTGAGAATTGTAGCTCTCAAAAAATGACTATTGCTAGGCAATAAGCCCTACGGTCACATGAACTAAACTCATAACAGAATTTCGTCATTTACCTTCGCAAGAGATTACTTTTGCATCACCGTCCCTTTTCCTTCATATTCGTATTATTGTTATTTGGCCGAACGGTATCAGTACGATAGAAAGCGAAAAAAACGGGGTTTTTCTCAAATTACCGTCATTTTTGAAAACGATTATTATTTACGCTCCGGTGTACAATGCAATACACGTCGAGTCCGGGAATGGCGTGTCCATTATGACCCGCCACGAAACATTACTATGTTTCGCGCACAAAACATGCGAATTTAATTGAATTAGCCTGGAAATCGAGCGAAACGAAAAACTAATACAAAATTGTTGCATCTGATGGATAAAATTTTCATTCCCCCGATGATGACGGTAATTAAATCCACTCAACTATTCAACAGAATTTCGAATACGATAAATAATGGAAAAGCGGGAGCGAACCCAAGCTTGATGAAAATATACTGAAAGCGGGGCTAATTAAACGACAATAAAAGGAATTTCGTTACTTTAATAATATCATGAAATAGTAGATCATAACAAGGGATTCGAGCGCCACTTTTTCTCAACAGCCATTCCAGGAAAAAAGCTATTCTCGCAATTTTCAGAAAGAAATCCAGACAATTAAAACATTCCTTGTACTGACTGGGATTACAATCCAATGCTAAGAAAATAACTATGATCAACGAAAACGGCAAAAAATCAATTTTCTTAGTTTCGCACGTCAATTTCCGAGTCAATTCTGTATAATTGATGAAAAATAAGTGCTTTCGACCTAAATAGTAGACGAACTCACCAAACGCCTTCAAAATCACGAAATGTTACAGTGGAGCAGTGTTAGTTGAACTTTTATTCTCTAGGGAAGAAAAGTAAATTTTCCCTTGGGGAAGGAAGATACAAAGAAGTTCCTCAAATAAAGAGACTAAAGTTGACACTTGAGCCACTAAATTGCAAGAAAAAATTCGTACCTGTCTAGGGCTATTGCGACCAAATGCAGGATGGAAGCGGTGCAGCAGAGGACGTCGCTCGAGGTCCACATGTCGCACAGTTCGGGGCCCAAAGTCCAGGCCTGGCCCACCTCGTAAACGGCGCCCAGGGGCATCACCAGGCAGGCCACCAGGAGGTCGGCCACCGCCAGCGACAGGATCAGATAGTTGGCCACGTTCTGCAGATTCCTCTCCAGCAGGATGGCCGCTATCACGAACACGTTGCCTGGAACGGAAGCGGAAATAAAATCCGGCTCACTTGCCACATATGCGAATAATCATTAAAGTGTATCTGGCCGTGAATTATATTTAGACAGTGCCGTCGCCACCCCATTCATGTACTTTGTATTCGGCGCCCGGGGGTCGTAAAGTTAAACCGAAAAATACAACATTTCGGCCGTTTTCGCGAATTAAAGTGCTATGGGGAATGAATTCATGGCGGCACTTTCGCTCGACCGATATTAATATGTTTAATTATCGGGGTCGCGAGCGAAGGAGTATTTCGGGACGATTTTTGGGGTCGGGGTGGATAACGCTCGAATAATCCGACCTAATTGGAAATGAATCGGCGGGCGGATTTCGAATGGGGAAATCCTCAACCGACCGTGCCTCGCCCTTATAATGACTGGATCAGTGTCGGATAATTGCCCCATTGTTAGTTTTATCCGAATGCACAAACACAAAAAATAAAACCGGATGGAAGAGCAAATAGGTGAAAGGGATAAGACCGCGAGTTCCGGATTTCGATATTCGATTTATAATGAATCCGTCCTTATAATCCGATGTTGATGCCCGGGAGACCGCGGGTTATTTCCAGCGGTAATAATTCAATCGAAACGAACCCGAGCGCTTCGCCGTTATTGTACCGTCTTATTGTGCCCGAATATTTGTCGCAACTATGTCTCGCCGGGCCCCATCGATAATAATATTTTACGGCCTTTTGTGAGCGACGGGCGAGTTTTTATTGGGGGGACATCAATCATTTCCGTCGCGCATTTTTCATGAATACGCAATTCGCAGAGGGCGCAAGAACCGAGACGATGACGGGAATTAGCCGGCGAACAAATAAAGACAGGGCGCTTCTTTTGTGAGCGGTCGACTTTTTATCCTACGGGGGTGAGACGTGATGCAAATGGCCGTAAAGGGATGAGTCTCGCGGACGGCATTAAGGGCACTTGATGAGGGTGTCTGAAACTTGAGTTGCCCGGTGTGCAGCCAAGTCTGTTTTGATCCGAGATCCGACATAAACTAATAATAACGTTATCCTCACTCCACTTTACGGCATCACTCGACGCCCTCCTGCAGGGGCGCACTTGATACGTGGGGTTGTTCTTTTGTGACGCTGGCTTGAGCAAACTCCCGGTTTGGATTAAAGATTAACCGTGCCGCAGGTGTTTAGTACCGCTGAAATTTCTCACACCCCGGAAATGGGGCGAAATTCCAACATGCCAAAGAAAACATTCAATTTGATTGGAAAAGTGTAAACAGCAAAGGTGATTCGAAAAAAAAAACTAGAAATGCCAAATAGGTTTGGGAGTTCTTATCAAAATTTCATCATTTTCATGTCATTGAATTTTTACGTGTTTTTCAAGCTTGGATTACTTAAAAATAACTTGTATTGTTGTGGAACTCCTTTTTTTCGTGAAATAGTCCTACTGAGTGTTCCGGAAAAGATTTCAAATAGTATAGACCTGAGATAAAGGGCGTTTTATAGACCTCTTTAATGATTAAAGTTGAAGTTGGAACAGTTTCGAACTGCACTTTGTTAGATTTCGTCATTACTACCCTTTGACGTTGATTGAGTATATTCAAACAATATATTTTGAATTTCAAATGAAATTTCGAAAATTTCACAACAAACTCAGTGGATCCCCACGAAATTCCCTATTTGGGTAACAGTAGACGTAAAATAACATCTATCCATCTCATCTGCTCCCTATAAAGAATGGGGTTAATTCAAGTAGGGCAACCGTATATGGGTCTGGATGTAGGCGCATCTTGATTTCGCCCCTAGAAATAAAAAAGGGAGCGAGTGGAAAAAGTTGGAGTTTTCGAGATCAATTGTTCGATTCTTGTCGCCCGATTGAAACTCCGTTTTCGCCCTCTAACGCTGTGTCCCCTTAAGTAAGTAATGCCCGGATGAAGTAAGAAAATGCGACTGGAATTGGAAACTTTGAAAGTTTCGTCATCATCGCGAAAGACCGGGGAGAGACAGCCGGAGCTTCTGAAATATTTAAAAAGAGCTTTCCGAGCGGATTAAATTTTCAAATGCATCACGTTATTGGCCCATGAATAATACCTCACATTTGCATTTCGCCAAAGCGCGAAATCGCCGATCGCGCCAAAAAGCGCCCCCAATTTGAATCACTCGTAAAGTTTTATACCTCCCCGGAAAGACGATGCACTACCGATTTATGGACTTTTCCCGAAATAAATACACGCGCGGACTACGGGATGAGATTACGACCCGGGAAATTAGCACGGACGCGTTAAATTTATGCCCGCAGCGAAAAATATGACGGAAAAAGCCCGAATCTCTTTGAATCGCGACGATATAGGAGCGCAGGGTCCGTAATGAGCCTCCCTATGCGGGAGCGAATTTAATTACACTGATATTACAGCAGAACGTTCCACGCAGTATAAACAAATTCTGGTGAAATTCCGGTTGATTTGAGCTAATGAAATGGCGCATCAGGTGTTCAAAACCGATAAATAAACCCGCAAACCCGCAAATAAATAATAAGCACAAAGGGAACTCACTGGGCCGCCCTCATCGTCACTTTAACCGCATTAAAAATTCACAAGACCTTTTTTGCACTCGAGTCTTCCCAAAAGGGAGGGCATTTCGACGAAAACGTGGCTGAATTTTATGAAGTCCCCCCGATATTTCGAGGGGGTGGGAAATTGGGAACGTCGTTATTATTCATCGTCATCGGGGTCGGTTTTAACAAATTCTGAACATCGGTCGAAAGTTTTTCACGAGTGTATCTGAGGGAGCGCTCTTGATGACGGGGAGCAGGATTTATGAGCTGTCATTGTTCGCCACATAATCCGGGCCTGCAAACCCCCGCCTCGCGATACATTAACCAGAATTTTTAATAACATTAAGCGCGCCGACTCTCGCCGTTATTAAATATCCGGCGCCATTTTCGTGCCCCCACAACAAGCCGATACGTAAAACGCGGAATAAAAACCGAAATCCGGGAAGAAACCGGAAAGCGATTAAACCGGTCGCTTTATCCGTCAGTTTATTCCGTTATCGTCGTGATGAAAGTTCGTCGATTTTTTTATTTCTCCATGCGAAAGTTGGATGTGTCGGGGGTAATTGGGGCTCGACGCGACGTCCGAACTCGGCTGAAGCCGGGGATGATGGCGACGTTGACGTCACGTCCGCCGCCGCGACGTCAATAGTGCGGGCTGGGGGTGCATTTGCGACGTAATGGATGGGGACGCACCGTCAAACTCGATATTCGATCCGGGGACGTCACGAGAACTACACGGCAGATGCGACGCCGCTAACTCGAAGTGGCAAAAGCGAATGCAATTTCCGCGAGCGTCGTCTCTTTCGGCATAAACGGCCGTTTTAGGGGCCGAAAAGGCGTCGATTATTCCGCGAGTAATCACTCAAAGCGCGCAATCTTTTAGGGACGGTTTTCCACCGTCTGCGTTATTATGATTATTGTTCGGCCGCGACGTTAAAATTTTACGACACCCCAAAATTCGGACTATTAAACGACGGAACGGCCCTAGAAAATTCGAAATCGCGTCATGTCACGTGTGGCCGTAAACGAATCCCGGAATAAATAAACTGGTTAGTAGAGAAATTACCAACTTTACCGTCTCATCATTAAAAAGAAAATTAAGAATTTTTTAAAGTAGAGGAATAGATTCGAGCAATTTTTTCAAAAATTCCGGAGTTTTGAAGCTTTTGAATTTACGTAGAGTACGCCATATACTTCCGATGCGGGAATAATTCGAGCGGCCCTTCAGCTGCATGCAAATCATGTCACCATCACAATATCAACGACCTCATCAGTGGTCGGTCACACCAGGTCAAGCAGTTTCGTCTATAGAAATCCGAAACCCGCTGAAATAAGCTGAAATTTCTAAAGACACGTAACTCTATCCTAGGTATAATAATGACGGTGATAATAGACTAGAAGAAAGTAAGCTTCTTCACTTAATTATCGCGTTTTTCGAGCGAAGAGCCGTCCTAACTATACTTTCAAGTTAGTCACGGGATAAGCGCGCATTATCTGGAAATAATCCCCCCGGGAACTCCATAATATTATAAAGTCCATAAAGGAGCGAGCATAATCCTTCCTTATTGGCCGTTATCAGATTTCCGTTCGGTAATTAGCCGGTGTAACGTTATTTTCGAGAGCCCGCCCGGTGATGAGAAAGAAATCGACGAGATTGATGGCATCCGGAAAAAATCCGGCGCTTAACAGGTCCGGACTATTAATTCGCCCCCCTGACAAGCCGCCCCACGAAAAAACCGAACCCCGCAAAGAAGCGTAATGTATAAACAACGGGAGCGGGCGATTGCAGCGATATCGTGCAGATTACGTTCTCCGGGAGAGTCCGGGTCCGCCGTATAAACGCCCCGTCTACTGCGATAATGGACTCGTAGCCCATTTTTCAGCCGGCAAAAACATTAAGTATATACCAGGACCGGATTTTCCGCCCGGCTGAAAAAGCTCGCTCGCATCACGCCATGTACACGGGAGACGACATAACTCTTCGCGCCCGCCCCGAGGATAATAATAAGAGATGCGCGAAACGAGTACAAAGTGACTTTTCGAGCGTGATCAATAACCGCCCCTCCGCACCCACCCCCACGGTGACGATATCATACGGTTGCCGTAATCCCGTGACGTTACCAAAGACTCATCAGCGGAAAATTGAATCGCATTCGGGCCTTCTCCCGGATTCTGGGCTAAGGGCGTTTTCGGAATTTTCCGGAATTTCGGTCCAAAAGGGCGGAAATCGATCGCGCTAACCCTCCGCGTACCTAGGGGGATCGGGCGAAGAGATAAAAACAGGTGGTTAAATTTCGAACAAAGTGCGCAATAAACCACGTCGCTCCCGGAGAGTACGCGCGGAGGAGCTTTTAAAAGCCACAATTTTCCCCGGTTATTTATTTATGTGCATCATATTTCCCGCGCGCCTAACCAGGTGCATAACGCGACTAATTTGCAAGACGGTTACGACTTCAAACAATCCGCCGCGAACGACAAATTAATTGCACTGTGCGCGGAATGTTGCAATTTCCGGTTATTCGGGGGCTGAAAGCTCCCGGATTAGGGCGCCGGACTTTTCCGGCATTTTTATTCGCGCGCTTGTGCATAAACGTCGCGAACACGACTCGGCGCCTAATTAGGGATTACGCGGGACGAGTTAGAGTCGAAAAGCGAGCCGCCCCTCGTAAACATCGAGTCGAATCCGAAACGGAAAGCTCTCCACTCTTCGCGCGTATTATTATTCCGAGTCGCGCCGTTACTTCGGGCGACGATTTTATCAAGTCCCCGTGTATTTTACCTGCTCGACCGCGTCGCGTTATTTCGAGATGGGAAAACAGCTTAAAACCTCGACAACAGATTATGGAGCGGTTTATGCGAGCCCCTCCGGGTTAAAATCGGGGCACTTTCCGTATGGAGTTCGGTCGTGGAGTGTGCGAGTCGGTACACCTGTCCGCTGCAGTCGCCTCTTGGGCCGAAATTATGTAAGCAGTCCGAAATGTTTCGCATTATTCGAGTTTTTTTCGCGGTGGGGTGTTATTCTGTTGCGTATTATTTGTATAAAATGACGATGCATCACTGTCGGGTCCACCGGTGGGATTTCTATTTATACGTTCGCTTAATGGATTGAAATCCGATGCCGCCGTCTATCATCTTTTCTAATTACACATATCCGGGCCGGAATGCGAAAGCTCGAACCTTTCGAAGCCGAATGAAAGGATTCTGAACGGGGTCGAGAAACCGGAGCTTTTCCACATGTTTCCGTTATTATACATACATACAGCCGACCCGGAGCGAATAAAAGAGATGCGTAAAAAACTGTGTCGAGAAACTTTAATTCGAGTTTTACCGTGAGTGGGTGTCTCGAGTTCGCTTGCAAATATTTATTTGCCCCTTTTCCGGGTCCGGAATTATATCGATCCCGAATCGAAAGACGATGATGCCTATTACGGCGGAACTGATAAATGCGCGCGGAAAAATTCGAAGACTGGCAGGAATCCGTGCGATTAAATTCCAATTCCGATATCGATTCGCGCTCATTTCTGTAACGCGCGAACGAAACCTTTTAAAAATCGCTCTCGGCCGGACGTGTTTAGAGACCGTCACTATTTCGATTAGCGCCGCCGCTTCTGGCCCGGATTAACTCCTCTCCCTTTTCGCAGACGGGCGCGCGAGGCTGGACGTGCATGTGGAAATTTAATATCGCGCGAATCCATCGGCCGAAAGGAATAGCGCCCGTTTCGTGGTAATGAGGCCGAAATTCCGGTGAGGAAAAGCCGCCGACGGCGGGGGCGGGATGCGATTACCTTTCGACTTGCGACCTGTGCTTGCGACCTTTTCAGTTATCAGCATTGCACGTGAGGGTCACTTGGGAGACGAGAGCCGCTGTATACCGAACCGCTATAACTTCTTGTAGAGTGATATAGGTAGAGCAGAGAGGTCTGCCGCTACTTACATTCAACAAAAGGTCGCAATCTCCTCGGCTACTAGCCAACATTATTATTATTATTATTATTATTACTATTATTGCTTCTAGAAAGAGATCCGGGAGAGCCGCCGTTCTGATGATGGCCAATCGGGACGTTTTCGGGACGTTAACATAAAAAGGGCTCAGAAAATCGCCAACATCCCCGAAGCATTATTATGTTTAAGATATACAGGGTTTATTTACGTTATATGAATGGCTACTAAAACATTGCCCAAAATAGGCGTAAAAACTAACCGATTTGTCTCAATAATATTCTATTACGTTGATGAGATAATTTGTAAACTGTTATTCGTTAGGTGCAACAAATAATTACACACTGAAATAATAATATCAAAAACACGTACACGTCTAATTCTCTGGATTGTATATTTAATGTAAATGTTTAAGATTATCGTTCAAAAATTGAAAGTGTACACAGCGGAATCTCGAGGGACAATTTCCTTTGTTTTAAAATGATGAGCAAATATAATTAAAAATCTTCACTTTTTAGGCAATTTACAAATTTAACTTTAATGATAATGGGGAAAATTGGATTATTTCCACTATAAATGAAATTTGAACAGACAGGTGTTTTTCTATACCAAAAAAGAAGTTCCACAACGAATAACGTTTTAGAAAGGTACACATACCTTAGATCAAAGATTTCACATATTTCGATAACATTGATGCCATTTCACTTCGTGAAATCTCTGAAACTGTAAATCTTAGGCCAAATATGTGATAGAACAACGAAAAGCTCTGTTAAGCTTTCTGCAAGCGTATGTGACATTCTTTGTTATTGGAATTGTTCTCCTGATTTTGCTCATCACGTCAGTGAAAAATATGACACGCTGTATCTATGAACCGTTTGCGGACGTTTTTTTCTATTTTCACTAGAATGATTACACCGCATACAATTGCAGACAATCCTGAAACACGTCGTATATCGAGCTGGCCCCCGTGGAGAATTCCTGAGTGAAATCATAATAAATATTATGGGAGTGAAGTTCTATTAAAAAAGGGTACGCTCGAAGGGCTACAAACGTAGAAAGAGCATCAAGTAAAACGCGCGCAACGTGGAATTCAATTTGTGCGTATAAGAATGCCATGTAACTTCGGGGATTCGAAACAATTTCCTTTAAGCGTGACCGTAATACAACAAGAGCGCGCCGGCTTCCCCCCGTTTCGCGATGATGTACCGGCGTATCACGATGTATAATACCGCCGATATTACGCGGGTAAATAATCGGCACTCTTCCCGGATCGGGCGCGTTTTTCCGGGACCTTAATTCGTTCCGAAATTTGCATCCAGCGCACGATCTTCTCCCGGGCGGCGGCGCAAGCGATACAAACTTTCTCGGCGAAAAGTTCGATTGGGGCGATGGGAGAGATGAAGAGACGAAGATGAAGAAGGGAGCCGACGACTCTCTCATCAAACAAAAGCGACGACGTTCAATTACACTTTTACGGTTCTACCGATGTCTGGCGAGACGGCAAAATCGAGAGCTCGGGCCCAGATCGGCATTCAAAACCAACTTTCGCAGACTGAGGAGCACTGTAATTTCATTTTCGATCAATTTCAGGGGCAACATTGCAAAGTTTCTTCCGAAATCGCATACCTAAATGACTCACCGATTCATTTTTATGGAACTCTTAAAAAAATTCTGATATTGGAGATGATTCAGGACTACCAAAGTTCAAAGTCTATTATGGTTTCAATTTTGCAGTGTGGAACGGGATTTTGACATTTTGGGGACTTCTGTTTTGTTTCTGTCGCGAACTTTGGCATTGTGTGAACAGAGCTTTTGAAATTTGATCAGCTGTTTTCTATCAAAAATAACATTGAACTTTCATTTAATCAAAAGCAATCAGAACTCCCGTGGAATTCCCCATTAAATCATGGTTTAAGTAGAAGATAGTTAGTTGCGCACTGAAATTCGGCATCTACTGCGCAACTACAAGTACAGTATTTTCTCCAGCATATGTAGCGCCATCTCACGGTTAATTTAAGAACTAATGCCAAAACCGGCTGCACAATGACCCGGTAGACAAAAATCGAAGGAATCGAGAACAAAGAGAGCCATCCTTTCCGTTTCGTGCTTCCATAAGCCATTGTTGACCCATAAAACGCCCCCGAAAGTCCCAAACTAACAGCGAAGGGCTACCACCTGCCGAACAATTACCAGTTCGGTGAAAACTCGCAAATTTCGAATTCATTTAAATAGTGGTACACGCGAAGAGCGCTCGGGGATTTCGCCACTAACAATGGATGATTGACGTGCGCGCTTTCAGCCCCCATTTTTCAGTTTCACTAATCAAACGTCAGTACTTTTCAGGGAAATAACGCGAAGAAAGGCGAAAAGCGAGGCGGGTCCTGTGTGTGTGTGTTTGCGCCAGGCGAGCAACAGTTTTACAAATGGGCCGAGAGCTTTCCGCTACATCATGAGGGTGGCGGCGGCGGTGGCGGCCCATTTATACGACCCCCGGAACCGAAAGCGAAACATTAGCCCCCGCCCGATCCCTGATTCATTTCGCAATTAGGCGAAATATCGGCGCCGTCGACCAGAAAGCTCATCACGGAGGTGCCTCGAGGTAAATGTTTACCTTGAAGGGGAAAAATCGCCCCAATTAGGGCCCCACGGCTGTTTACCCTCTGTCTATCATAATAAAAGGGCCTTTTACTTAAATAAGGTCGCCTTTACGCCACTCGCGACAACTCCCATTTAGGTGTAAACCATTATGCCGAACTCGGTACAGTGGAGATGGGGTATAAAGTTGGTAAGTGTAAAGTGCTCCCTTTTCACTATGCTTACTATAACGAATAGGTGCGACTTTACAAAACGGGAGAGGCGCAGAGGGCTTTTTCCCGGACTTTATTGGGGATCTGAATTGGAAACCGTACGCTATTAAACTCGACTTTGAGATTCAGCCCGCCTTTAAACAGATTCCGGCGCTAGGCTCCGGAGCCATCCAGGCAGTTCCCCGTTTTCTCTGTGAGAGGATCCAGCTTTGACTTGTAAACACACGCGAAAAGACGCACGAGACACCCCGCCTTAGTGGTGCGGGACTCGAGTTCGGGTCGTGTTACTCATCTGCGCATTATTTTATTATTGTCGGGGCGAAATTAATTCAGGTCCGCTTTTTAATGAAATACCTCCGGAACGGATTTGAGCCGAAGCGAAGCCTTCAAGACAGAACTCGGAATCCCCCGTTTAATATTAATAGAAATATGGACTAATCCCCTGAATTAATTTGAATGATAATCGTAATCACCGGCGATCGATTATTTACGAACGGGTTTAGTCTTATTTTTTATCTGAATCTGGGTCTACGCTATGCTCTGCCCGGTCTTCGTTCATAAAGCGCGACTTTCACACAAAAGTATTTTTTTCTCTCGTCCTGAAAACCCGTTTCGCTTTAGTGGAGCGTATTGTCTAAGTTTGTTCAGTGTATAGACTGGTGGCTCCTTAAAATAACAATAACATAGTCGATAGAGCCGTGTCTTCTTTTTTCCGAGCAGTCGCAGCCGGTTTGAAATTCAAATTGTTGGGGTCTTGTGCCGACTTTAAAAATCCCGAGCTTATTCGTATTATTGGGGTGGAAATTCGAGAGTTAGTTCTGTTATTGCACACAAGACGTCTGAGAAGAAACGCAGCAGCCGCGATTTCTCGCGTATTCGCGTCATGATCACAGAAAAATAACACAGGAATTGAAATAGTAAAGTTCAAAAGGTTGGAAGTTTTACGTCCAAAAGCTTACATCGAAGGAAATAATTCTACCGTTAAAATTGAAAGCTCACAAGAAGTTTATTGGGATAGGGATTCGAATTTTCTGCTACAGTTCATAAATAGACGCACGAATAAATCAACGCTAAGAAGTACAATGATTTCGGGGCTCTATAAGAAACCAATAGTTCAATCGTACCGCTTTCATTATTGGATCGGCCTAGACACTTTTTCTGATTTGTTCCTACGATAATTATGCAAGATTTTAGTTATTAAAATGCCAAAAAAACAATTTTTGTCTCAGCGGATCCAAAGATAACTGCCATAACAATTTTGTGTCCAAATCCCAAGTTGATTCTCTTAATAATAGGGGCGGTACGTTTGAATTGCTGTACTCCCTCCTAAACTAAGATGTCATTACGAGGTTGTATATCACCCTGTATAAAATGCGATACGATATTCTAGCGATCCCCCCCTAGTTGATGAGGGATTCAAACGTAGTCGGTGGAATATTAAATCAGCCGGTGTATTACGTTTGTTTCGATTTTTGTGCTTTTTCGATAAATAATACACTGTCTCGCGTCCTTCCTCGAAAAAAAGGGGGCGGAATCGCTCCACCGCTATTATGCGGGAATACGTTTTCTCAGGTGAACACACAGTTGGAGCGCGACTCGGCTGATAAATATTTGAGCGTTCGTTTACACATCGATTTGGCACCGGTCCAAACTCTTTTTATCAATCATTCGGGCAGCAGGAGAGAGGCAATATGCACCGCGATCGATGCAAAATGGCCCGCAATCCACCACCGCCACCATAACATTTCCGAAATGCCACCGCCGACACCGGAAGCCCGGGGAAATAATCCGGGAAAGTGTCCGGAAAGTTTCCTCGTCCCCGTTTGAGAAATCGCCGGAATCGTCCGATTCGTAGGTGTTCTCCAAATCTCGACCCCCGAGTGAGGTATGATAAAAAACCGGAATAAATGGACCCCATCAATTAAAATCGACCGACCCTTGGCCATCATCGAAAGCGATCCACTTTACCATCGCACGTCCAGAGTTCCGATTGCGATTTACAAACGCACGCGATTACTTCATTATCATAATAGAAAGCGTGTCAAATTCGGCGCTCCCGGATTATAATTCAGACGTTATCCCCCGCCCCCCGGATCCGGTCCGGATTTATTAAAGTCTCCCGTCATCCGGATTGACGACCATTATCATCATCATTATTATTATTGTCGTCCCGATTTAGCTCTCGAGTGCTACATCCTTCATCCGGAATTAATTTTTAAGTGCGATGGAATAAAGTCGCGACCTTTGAAAGGCACGGGCTTCGGTGCATCGGAATTCAATTTCGACCCCTTTCTCGCACATGGGAGGTAATTAAATCCGTCTACCGTCAACAAGTAGTGCCAAATAGTAATCAACTGGTGGTAGAAAGGTGCGAGCTTTCTCTGATCAATATTATTATACCGCAGTCGGATTTAATCACACAATTACCCAAACTTGGGTATTATTTTCTTATTTAGCTTAAGAACTTTGTTAATCATGAGAAAATTTATTTATTCATTTATTTTGATAGCCTTTTAAAAGAGAGGGTTTAAAAGCCCAATTTTTCCTAGTCGGAATAATGCTCAATTTTCAATCAGAAATTCCGAATTTATTAGTCAGAAATCTGAAATATGAGTGCAAAAAATATGAGGCGAAAAATCCCGCATGATTGTTTCAACTTTATGCAGTCGTTATTAGGGTGGGTCGGCCAGGCATATGACGTCAGAGTGCAATTACTTGAGTAAAGAGGGAAATATTAAATTCTCGCTCCGGCCAACCCTTAAAAGTGGAATTTACGGTTCGACCGTGCTTTCGCGACCCAGAAAACCCATTTTACGGTCATCTTAATATGTGTTCGAACACACATACGCCCTCTATGTGCGTACGATTCCCACCCCATCCATTATACGTGCATTAGCCGTGAGGGCGGAGGTGGGAGCACTGGAATTGAGGCAAAATTACGGAATAATAAAATGGCGTTTTGCCGAAAACGCTCCCACGTCGGCTGCATTCGGATATTCGTAATTAAAAGTGTGCGCCCTCACGTCCTGCGATTATTGCGGCCGTGGCGTTCGATTTGTTCCGTTTTTCGGGGTGAAGGCCGACGCCGGCGAAGAGACGATGACGGTAATTACGACAGTCGGAGTTCAAAAGTGAAACTTTACGGAATAAAGTTCACCCCTCGGATGATGATGCTGCTGATGGTGGGGCTTTTTTCGGTCGGCAGACGCTCCCTCTGCAGCCCCGTACTAGCTCGCGCAGTGTTCGGGATTTCAGAAAGCGGGCGGAAAAGTTGCAAACTTGACTAAAAACGGACGTTAATTAATGCGGAATCCGACGCGGTGAAACTCGCAGACAAGAGTTGCATCAATAACGGACGCACAAAGAAGTAAGCAAAGTAATAACTTCACCGAGATGATGATGATGCCACGAATCCTCATTTAGCCGAATCGAAAAACGACGAAGACGCCCTTAATAACCCGCGCCGTAATAATAACGATACCCTGTTTTATCGATTCTTATCGAATAATAGTGTAACGCGACTACTATGTCATAATGCGGTAAGTTTCGTCTCCGAAAATCGGATTACGATCCTCTCCTCTTACCCGATCCGGCCCGTTTGGTCTGATGGTTTTGATTTATCCCCAGTCAGCGTGCGGTTAATTGGCAATTGTGCACTTGGCCCTCATAAATTTCAATTCCGAAAGCTCATCTCTGTATCCACCGCCCGGAATTACGGCGACCGTAATGTTGCGTCTCCTACTTCAGAAAATTATATAGGAAAAAGTCCATATGTGCGTGTTTAAAGTATCGATTTCGATATTTGTAAAGCAATAAGGATAAATCAAAAGTTGTCTCGGTCGCCCATAATAAATTTATCGGCCTTAGTGGGGCTCACCGATTCCCCCTTTACGTATAAATCAAGGGCGGTGCGGGCCGGGCGGGGGTTGGATGAAGATTCGTTGAAGTCGGATTGACCTCGATTCGGACACGAGACGGATTAAATCCAATATAAATTGAAATCTATATCTCGGATGACGCGGCCTATAGAAATTAATTTCTGGCCTTATAAACCGGATAAAGGCCATCTGGAATTAAGGTGTACGGGTTTGTTGTCAATAGACAAAGGGCCTCATCAAAGACGCGATCGATGATGATGATAGTTCAATTGCGAAGGTAATTGACAGAACTGGGACCTACAATTAGAAACCCGATTTCTGAAAGCCCGTCTTAATACATAGTGATTCCAGAATAATTCATACTTGCGCTTTTGGAAATTTCGTTTAAAAGGCAAAAACGGCTCTCTCAAAAAATCGATAGAATATTGTCTAATTGGTTTAATCAATCATACCGATGCGATATTCATGTAGAGAGCATTTTTTAAGTACACCCTCGAGTACACCTATCTTGAGAATTGCATCAAAATTGATTAATGCATCTCAAATGCATCTCAAAGATTTAGAATTTGACGGATATTGCCAGTTTTGCCTTTTTTGATGAAATTTCCAAAAACGCCGAAAGCGGTCTAATGAGTTATGCTCTATTCTAAACTATTATTGTACAAAAATTATTTGGAGTTGACATTAAATGTGAAAATCTCCAAAAAATGATTTAGTGTTCCCCTAATTGTTTTGAGCAGTGTAAGTAGCTACAGGTAAATTTTCATGATATTGGGTGATTTTTCCTGTCATTGCAGATTTTTCAAGTTTCAACAATTCATACGTATGTTGCTCTAAAAACGAAAATGGAATCATTTCTTTACTTTTTATCGTCAATTTCTCCAACTCTAATTTCAGCACCGAAATGTATTATACATATATATATTATATACCTAATATATTCCAATCTAGAAAAAGTCGTAAGTACCCTGAATTCAAATTAACAACAAAGTGTGGGCGTTCACATTTGAGGTAGCAAAGTTGATGACATTTCCACTCAACCTGGAGATACCAAGGAAAGCGACATTATACAAAAAGTCAAGCCGTTTCGTTTTGGAGTTTCTCCGTATGCTCGGATCTCAAAGTGAGGAAGAAAACCTCAAGGGGATAAATTATCAGTGTCATTTCCATATTTATCCTTTTTGATGAGCGCGGTAGATAAGTAAGGGGAATAAAACGGCCGCTTCCAGCGGAGGTTTGAATAATTTATCCGGATATTTGATGTTGCCCATTTCGCTCCCCATCTCCGATCTCTAATAATAAATAAGACGACGAGAATCGCTCTGAAAACCCTCTCGCCGACGTGGCGGACCGCGAAAAGTCCGTGTTCATTCCGGCGAGAGTGCCCCCACATTGACGTTATCCGACTCGAAACGATCCCACTATCGGAAACACAAACACGACACCGCCCTTACGGGGTGCACCACCCCGTGTCGTTTCGCGATTCACCCCATCGCGTCATCGCGAAAAGAGGATCTTCGGTTAAACGCGCCCTAAGCGAATTCGCCAAGTTTTAACGACGAAATCTCCCCGAAGAGCCCTCTCCGGCAGCGAGCCGAAGTGGGCGAAGAGCGGATTTGCTTATATAATTAGACGTCTCCCCGAGAGTTTCGCCCCCATCGGGGGCGCGTCGATGGGGCGAAGAGGTCGAGGGCCCCAAAAGAGCACCGCCGCCTCCCGAAACAGTTATTGTGCGCGACAAAACGTTTAATTACTGACGTATAACATTATTCGAACGCCTCTCGCATTGTCGGCGGTTTTGTGTTGGAAGGCGAAGAGGGAACCGAGATAAGTCTGGCTTTGACAAGCCGACCCATTATTGCGGTTTGATTGCTCCGAAATTCACCGCAGTTTGTAGTAGGCAGTTATGGCCCGAATCGACCCCCGAAACTGAAACCGAATCCGAAATCGGTCAGCCTCCCCATCGATTTTTCTCGGGGGATGAGAAAAGGGAATTTTCTTGCGTGCGGTAAGTCGCGTAACCGAAAAGTCTCTCCCTTTCTCCATTACCGACACGTCTTCGTGATCGAATCCTTACGGTTTGTTGGGCGACGCCTCGCCGGCATATAAATGCAATTACCGGGGCGCCTTTTCCGTTGTTTCGCCTTCGAAGGGAGTTTAAGGCGTGACGTGTATCGCGAGTGTGTATAAATACGTTTAAAGCGAACAGCCCCGTGGCGTCACACAGGAAAATAAATAAAAAACAACCCCCATACTCCGTCTGCATCTTAACAATGTCACACACACCCCATCCACTCGGCGTCGTATCTCGTGTAACGTGCATTATAACTTATAGGACCGACCCTCTATAGATAAAAATAAGACGTAAAAGTGACGAGACACGACGCCGGAGGGTGGCAAAAAAGGACAGTTTTTAGGGCGGCCGGACTCGAACAGGTGGCCGCTTGGCGATAATCCTCCCTTCGTTAATTTTTAAGACGTCGTTCAAACCGAAATTACAATATCCCGCGATAAATAAGGGGGTAGGTTAATTTTGGGCCCATTAGAGTGAGCACAGAGCCCCAGTTATCCTTCTGGGCTAATCTTCACCTGGCCATCTTTTCCTTTACAAATGGTTCAATTTGGGGCACTGGGTTGCTCGAATTGAACCACCAATATCATAAATTATGGAAAAACTGGATCTCATTATTCACCGTTGTGAATATATTATGAGGTCTGACTCTCTCAACCGAAAAACTCCTTTCGTTTGGAATAGGGGTGGAAACTGCAGAAAATTAAGACCACTTTTGTATCAGAAACTGGAAATGTATACAATAGGAATATCAGGGGACAATTTTGGTTATTTGAAAATGACGAAGAATTAAATAAACTAGTACAAAGACTTCACTCTTCACCATATGAAAGTGCAGTCGACGTGAGGTTTACGTGTAGGAAACTTTTTTCCATAACGAGAAACGTTCATCATATTATTAATGTTTGCGAATTCATTCCCCATAAAGCTACTCAAAGTAGGGAAAAGTGCCAAAAATGATTTAAATCTGCAGGAGAAACATTTTTACAAGATTGGGGAAAATGTTTCTTAACAATAAGAGGAAATTCCTCACTGTTCAGCTAATTCACAAATATAACCGAAATAAAGAGCAAAACTGCATTATATTCACTATAAATTAAATTTAATTAGTTGGAAATCTGTTCTGCAACAGACAAGAGCTATTCCATAGAAAAAAAGGGTTCTGCAGTAAATCCCATAAGTAATTTAAAATGTTCATAAAAGAAATGTACAAAAAGTTAGATTTATCCTATCGCTAGGAGTCAAATTAAAAAACTACCAAAAGTTCAATGTAGTGTCCTTACTCGGAAAAACCGATGTTTAATACAGGGTGTTTCCATGATTGCAATATTTTTCCAATATAACGAACCAAGGTATCAAGACTTGGAAGAAAGTGGGAGTCAAGTGCTGGTCTGGTTCAATTTTGCAGTTTCAATGCCCAGTGTGACTTCCTCATTATATCGTGTCGGATTTGTGTTTATTCAACAACGATAACGATACGAAGGTTCGGGCGAGCCGGCAAGGCAATTCACTCGAGGGTGGCGACGATGCCGGCAATTAGGGGAAGAACACCGGGATAAAGGGCACCTTATACGTGCCTGGGCCCCGTCGGCCGGCAGACGCAAAATGAAGAAACGATCCGTCAAATTTAATCGGCGTACATTATGCGAAAGATAAAAGCACCGAGAGCGGGGCAATTCATCACCCGGGCAGTACGGTCGGTACTCTCTGATGCCTAGGTTAATTTTTGCCAGGCCGTGATGTGTACGTTGATGAATCACGTTTTAATTACGTTACCCTGTCGCGCCCGCATCGGCCGGGAAAATAAAAGGAATCGGACGAATTCCCTGTAACACACCCATCGTTTATTGGAGCCCAATTTCCCTTTAATTGACACCGTTTCACGTCGCGGCTCGGAGAAAAAGACGACTGCGAAATGAGCGATTTTTAATCGATTTATGTCGTTTCCCCTATATTATCATTTTATGGGGATTTTATTGATATTGCCGTTTTAGTGGCTCGCTGATTGAATTACACTTTTATTTACTCTGATGGGGTTAATTACAAGAATTGCTCCGGTGAACCAAATTGTCTCCAACTTTCGCAATTTCGCTTTAACTAGCAATCCCATCTAAATTTTCGGAGTCGGATAGATGAAATAAATTGAGACGTTAGATGCGGGGAGATTAATTTTATTCCCGACTTTTACATGTACACATTACAGTGGGAGCCAATATTCGACTTTGGATGTGGGGGGTGACGCGTCCCGGAGCGGTGTCTTTCTACATAGCTTGACATTTCTATAATTGAGAAACTTAACAGAGAGATAACCGAACGCGATTTCCAATCTAACTACACGGGATATAACCGGCCCCGGAGCCAAATGCGCACGGAATATTTGCGGAAACACTATTTCAACTCCGATTTCATGTATACCCGGGCGTTATTTATCCGTGATACGTCGTACTAAAACTGACATTTAATTCGGGCGCACACATCCATCCGGAAATTAGAATAGCCCACCCCCTACGATAATAACGTGGAGAGTATGTACGCGAGGCGCTCCACACTTCGAGTGACTGATCGAATTATTATTCTCGTTTCGAATGGCGCGGTTATTGTTGTCGGCTTTAATTGGCACGATCGGGGCGTTTTTGCGAATTTATCGCAAAAATTCCGGCCAAGGGGTGGATTAATCCCCGGGGGTGCGTCGTGTGACCACGTCGCTCAATTAAATTCGACATTTCGGCGGCGAATCCGATAACGTGATAATTCCGAGACGTGCAAAGTTATTAAAACTCGTTACAAGTGCTAAGTCTTCCGAGCGACCATCAAAAACCTCCCCTTTCTTAACGATCTTTCCGGTTATTATGGGGGGCGGAGTGGCGTCAAAGTGTGCAACATAAAAGCTCGCCGGTTTTGTTGCAATAATATCGCGTCGCGAAAATAAAACGACGTCGGCGCCTCGACCCAATTTTCGCACGGGAAATTTTTAGTATAAGTAGATCGTGTTTACCTGTACGTCAACCACTAAGGTAAACCCGATTTTAATATCGAAGGCGAACAAGGGAGGATAAAAATATCGTCACAAGGCTTTCCGGAATGGAGGTACTGGGTACACACATCACGACAAATATTGGTAAATACGTTATACCTTTACGGAGGAAATTACGTTTTCTACTTGGGTTGCGTACAACGGAAAACTCGATTTTCCAGCCCGGCTCGTAAATTATTAAACGCGATGATGAGGGCGAATAATTCCGGTTATTTTCCGTGCGGGAAAAACGGAGCGACGAGAAATCTCATACGAAAAAGGGGCTCGAGATTCTTCCTGAAATTCCATGGCGTCTACCTAACGATCGAGAAAATAATTCCGCTCATTCCGGTCTCGTGCCGGGTGTCCCACGGCAAGTGGAACATGAGGCAATAACGGGGAAAATTGTGAAAAAGCATTACAGATGGTGGGTCTCGAAAGGGGGATTTTCTAATGAGGCGTTTCGAAATGATAAATTATGTTTACTACTTAGTAAAGTAAAGTGTCAGATTTGCTACAATTCGGAGTACTCTATTTTTCCGTTTGTTTATCTGGGATGCGATTTCTCATTTTAATTATCCATGGGACACTCTGTACACTACAGGGCGCGAAAAATAATATGGCGTCATCTATCATCTTAATTACACGTCCGAGTGCGCTTCGCCCTCCCCGGGAGAGCCCCGGGACGATACACGAAACGCGAACACAACCCAAAACCCTTTTCCATAAATTCAGTTTGACACCGACCCCTTTTAAATTATCATCGCCCGAAAAAATCGACGTTTCGGTATCATCACGGCCGTAATAACGCCTCGTGCGAATTCCGACGTTTCCTGTTTGCCGATAACGCGCGAAGAGAGAATTCCGAACAGAAGTCGTGCGGCTTCCTCCAACTTTCTTTCAATTAAACGCCACATTCAACGGCGACCGCGAACCGAAACTACCAAACAGCGAGGAAATCGCGAAACTCCCCGTGCACGTCGAACGTATTATGCAACGAAAAACGGAAGTTGGACCGTCGGCGTTTTCGATTAAAAGCGCCGAATTTCGCCCTCGCCAATTTCGCGCATTTTCATCACGGCCCCCGACGTAATTACGCGGATTTCATCTGAAGGGTTCGATACCGGACGGCCCTCTAATAACGCGTAACGAGTGTGGGGTTTGCGACCGCCGCAATTAGTCTCCTCGGTCGTGTCGGCCCTTGCGACCTCGACTTTTCCGGTCAGGATGGGGTAATCCGCCGCGACCGA
The DNA here is from genome assembly GCA_949788335.1 of Salpingus planirostris. Lineage (NCBI taxonomy): Eukaryota > Metazoa > Arthropoda > Insecta > Coleoptera > Salpingidae > Salpingus > Salpingus planirostris. Next base: position 3,850,142 of record OX460922.1, read on the forward strand.
AACGGGCGGTGATTATCCCGGATCTTCGGTGCGCTCTCTCGGGCGATGATCGGGCCGGTCCCGTTTAAAAACCGCAAAGAGGATCGGAATAATGAGGGGAGCAGGAATAAGTAAACGGGTGTTTCTAATCAGAGGCGGAGCGGCTCATTTAATTAAAGAGTTTCGCCGTTATTTCCGCCGGAGCGACGGGCTACGGATTTTTTTCCGGGTTCGGTTATACGCAAGGGGATTCCCGAGGGAACGAGGGTAAATGTTATTTTTAAAGAACAAGGGATTTTCGTACAATTTGTGTCAGGGGTTCATTACTAGTTGGTTTATTTTATGATGAATCTTTCCCGAATGTGGGGCATCAACAGATTTAACCGCTTTCTGGAGAATCTTGGTAATTTTCGACGAAATGGCATATTATTCCAGAGTTTTAAGAAATTGTTGGAATAAATTTTTGACTCATTTCATTTGAAGAATTTTTTTGTGATTTTTGATTTTCCAATTAATTTTTGGTCTTTATCAGCAATTTGACAAGCTTTTGATAAATTTGGATAATCCCTAGAAAACCTTACATAATTTTCATGGAATTCAAAGTTATCTTCATCTATTTCGACTTTTGGCTCATTTCTAGAAACTATTGCGGATTTCATTTTTGCGATTTTTTATTTATTTGTGGTCTTCATCAGCCTATTTAACAAATTTTTTATAAAACATGGAGAATTCCTGAAAAACCGTAAATAATTTTCATGGCATTCTAAGTTATCTTTAGTTATTTTGACTTTTGGCTCATTTCTAGCAAATATTACGGATTTGAATCTTTTTTGCGATTCTCCTAAGATAATTTTTATGACATTCAAAGTTAACTCAAGCTATTTTGTCGTACAGTAAATTTCAAAAGAATTTATCTATTTGTATATTTGGGCAATGAATTTCAAGAATTTTCGTCAGAAATCAGTAAATTTTATAATCTTCGGCGAATGTCTCGGATTTTTAACGAAAAAGATGGATTTCCCGAAGGATTTTCCACAGAGGTTTATAAAGCTTTTAAACAGATTGGTACACATGGGTCGTTAAACTTAGTGAATTTCTTGTATATTTGATGGTATAACATTTAGGCAAATATGCGAATTCTATAAAGCAAGTTTTTGGAGAATGATTCATTCTTTGACCAAATTTGGATAATTTCTAGCAAACTTTTCTGGAACTCCAAGAATTTTCAAATGGAATTCAAAAAAATTCTGGCGAATGTAGTTCATTCAAGTTAATCTGACGATAAAGTACCTCTACTTGATCATCAGATTTTTGACGAATACGAGTGAATTCTTAGCAAATTTATATCGAATTTCAAGAATTTGACCAATTTGGTGTACATCGAAGTTAGTAGGACTCAATCGAATTCTCAGCAAATATGGCAAATTCTGAAAAGATATTGACGAATTCAACAGTTTGACTTTAGCAAACTCGATAAAATTCTTGCTAATTTTGCTAGGGGAGAAGCTATTTTGCCTTTCCATGACTCAATCGTATTATAGGAGATGAAAATTCAGGACTCACCTATAACGGTGGCCAAGATGATGAATCCCAGCACGACCGCGATCGCAATCATGGTGACCAACTTGACCGTCTCCTCGTCGACCGAAAAGCCGGTCCTGTTCGGATGCGCCCAATCCGCGAAGCTGAAATTCCCCGAGGAGGACGAGTTAGCCTCGACGATCCTCTCCGTGATTTTCTCGAAGTACAAGCTGGAATTCTTCCGGAACTGGATCGGATACCAGACGTCGTTGCTGCCCTCGGTCGTCGATTTCGCGACGGCGTTTAGCACGAATTCCAGGGTGGCGTTCAGCGGGGCGGCCGTTATCAGGGCCGGCTCCTGGTCGCGGCCGGACATGGCGGCCAGCGGCCGCCACAGACGGTAGCGGCCGTGCGCGTTCTCCATCGGGGAGGTCGTCCGGTGTCGCCCTTTGACCTTTTCACGTGGGGCGACGTCGTCCCTGCTTTATTTCGAGTCGTTTCTACACTTCCGGGCTCGTGCGGGGGGGCGCCGCCTTCATCCTCTCTCTTTGCCGGAGCGTATCCCGGACCGCCGCTACATCTGAAATCGAATTAAATTAAACACATGTACCTCCCGGAGTTATTGGGTCGGCAGACCGACTCGCCGGAAACCGGAATTCTCCGCCGAAATGAAAGCACCAAATCCGATTCTACTTCTAATTGGTTTTGGTAGGTTTTGGGACGGAGTTTTTTCCGTCGACCCGGTACGAGGTGATCCGATATTTCACCGACGTTGCTTCGGGGCTGATTCCGCCGAGTCTGAGTGGCCCCGAGGGGTGGGCGAGCAAACATACAGTGTGTTCTTTAACGTTTCCACAATATTTTTCACTTTGAATGAACAAACATCAAGGAAAAGCAACGAATAGAAAGGAAACTCTTCGACTTTACACATGGTAGTCATTTCTGGATCATTATCAATTCCCCAGATATTGTGAATTTTCGTGCATCTGTTTGTGAGTTAAATATATTTTCAATTAATGCAGCAAAATAGATAAAAACGAAAAAGGTAGATCGAATTAAGCCATTTTTATTATAGACTATGGACCAAATTTTATAATTTTAGTAAGAAATAGTACTTCTTGTACTAAAATGCCGTTAATATGCTAAAGCGTCCATTACTGCCACCTTTATGATAAATTTTCGATATGGATTCTAAAGTGACGGTGCCTTTAGTATTTGAATGTCCCTTCAAATTCAACACATTTGATTCAGAATCGACCCTAAATTTCGAAAATTAGTTGAGGAATTAGTAAAAATTAGAGGAGAATAAGTATTTTTCAGCGAAATATCCCTCACTACCTTGGAAAAACGTTTCATTGCTGATTTATTGTTTTTTTGGGATCTTATCCTACCTTGAATAGCTTCACGGAAATAAATTCGCAATAAGATAAAAGTTTCGGCAAAAGCTTTTCTGCAAGATAAAATCGTAAACTTTTCGATTTTTCCCGCTTTTTGTCGCTTTCCAACAACTTAGGGCCAACTGCACCGCTTTGCGCTTTCACTTAAAAGTTAAGCGGAGCTTAAGTCTTGACTACGATTCTTGACAACAATTGTTGCTAAGGTTTAAGTTCCACTTAAATTCTAAGTGAGAGCTGTGTTTTTGGCCCTTAACCAACCTGTGACACCCTGTAGTATGTGGGCTTTTTTCTCATTTTGAGGAGATTGTAGTCATTTCTGAAGCGTCGTCGGCAGAATATCAAATCACCTTGTATAATATAATGCTCTCTCTGAATTCTTACCGGCGTTTTTGCCCGCTCATGTTGGTATACACGTTTCGACCATTCATCAGTCTATAAACTCGAAGTAAAAACCGTGTGCGGGATTCATAATTTCGGCAATAAATTTGGGTGCGGTCATTGCGGTCGATGGGCGTCGGGACGCTTTTTTCGGATTCACCTTTTAAAAATCCCGGATCGGTCACACCCGCGGGCGAGTTTTCATTCAAATGAGGAGAAATTTCCAAATCAAATTGATAAACCTGAAGCGCTTCGACGTTTCGCAGATTAGATCGGCCTTTTCGTTCGGCGATCTCGACGAGCCCGTTCCGGCCGTATCACGCCCCGACAATAATAACGGTCCGCCGGGAAAGTGGCACTTTTCTCCGTTTTCATCCTCGCCGAGGGGAGAGAACTGGAAAAACATGCAAAGCAGTCCGGAACGGCGGAATCCCCGAAACGGATGGAGACACGGATTTTTGATCCCCTTGTAGATTTAAAGCCTTATCACTTCATCCGATATGAAAAAGGTACACCCGATCGCGATTAGCATTCATAACGAACGCGGAAAACGGCGCCTTTAAAAAATCGGAATAAACGGATCGCCATTAACCCGGCTTTTGCACATTAAGCCCAAAACCCGACCGAGTCTAATCAGGACGGACCGATTTAATTGCGCGATAACAATAATCGCGTACAACTTTGATCTTTTCCTCGTTCGATTTTACGACCGTTTTATTTTCGCATCCGTACAAAACCGAGACCGGAAAATTTTTATTTCGCCGCAACATCGCATAGAATGTCAAAATTTCGCAATATAACGACCCGGTATGCAAATCGAATCGCATTCTTCCTCGTTTTTATAATGGAGAAAGCGAGTCGTGTGCATATCTCTCGTCAAAGTCAATCATTCCGCATAATGCGCCGCGGCGTCAGACGCCGAGGGCCCGGAGTTTACTGGTGTAACTTTCCGAACTCAAATATGTACCAAGAGAGGGAAGTATCTGCGTTTACCATCAGCCGCCGCGCCATCTGGGCGTGATTGATTGCGAAATAATAAAATCCCTTCCGCCGAAATATCGCCCGCGTTCGAGGGCGTTCGGGAGGTGCGATCCGGATCGTAATGATCGGACGGAGACGGCCGACTCCCCGGGGATCGATTTCGGACAATTAATACCGCCAAACGTCATGTTTCGGCGAAAGGGCTTAGGAGGCGAGCCGCAAGAGCTTAGGGCGTCCGGCCCTGAATGAATCCCCGATTGAGACCCCGAGGATAACAACTTTTTCCCGAAAATAATGCGTTGTTTATGCGCCGTCATTTATCCGGTTTAATTGGGTCGCGGCTTGTAAGGGACAATCACCGTCATCATCGCTCCGGGACGAAAATGACCCGCAATCTCGGCCTGATTGCCCGGTTTGATTAGACGAAAATAGCGGCGCACTGTGGCTACTTTGAGGGACGGAATTCGCGAAATGATACACGTTATAGACGGCGGATCCTATATTTAGAGAATTCGCGGAGCGTATCAAGGAGTCGTCCTTTTTCCGCGATATTAGATTACGAACCCGCGCTTTTATTCACGGGAGACGAGTCGATCCCTGGGAGTACTTCGCGGTACTCCGCATACGTATGCAGACTCCGGCGAAACTGCCGTTTGTAGGATTTTATGAAAACATAAATTAAGTTTAGTCGATTTCGCCGCCGTTCCAGATAAGGTGAAACTCGATCGAGGCCGTAAATTTCGTATTAGGGGCGCCGAAAAAAAAAGCGTCGGGCCGGGAAATTAAATGCAAATATTGGGACTGGCGCGGGGCGCGAACGGACGAGATGAAAATAATAAGCCGCCCGATATTGCAGGTACGGATGCAAATAGAAAAAATTACGCATGGAAGGTGTCGTAAGTCTGTTCCCGGTATTTGTTCAGCGTATTGGTACTCGAAGGTAAATGTTTAAACTCGCGCTTTTTACGTGTCATTCGCATCCGAGTAATTTCCCAACGGTTTATTTGATCTGGCCCGCGGAGCCGTCCATAAAAGTTTACAAGATTTGTGGCTATTAGGTAAGTAAAATATCGTAGGAAACATTTCCCGACCACCACAATGTAAAGTGATACTTTTCGGCAACAATTCAGATGGCTGTTACGCCGCTCATTCCCAAACTGTTATGTAATGGATTTCATTAGCCCCGGGTGCATATTTTTATCCCATAATGTCACCAAATCTAAGCAAAACGCTGCAATGATCAATTTTATTCTCATTTAATTCATATAATTTTATTGTTCAGCCATGACTTTAGATATTGTGGAATTTCGCATTCCTTTGCAATTTCTTTTTATAGAAATTTAAGTTGACAAAATAGTGTACACAATTCGTAGGAAAGTTTTCTTTCGCGGCTCACGAGTCATAATCATTTCACTGGCGCGAAAGTATGGCACTTTTCCGATTCAAAGTGTGAGATACTATTCTACTGCACATTTAATTTTTCTCTTCTGTAATTATGTGAGTTTTGGTGTTAAATTGTTGTGGTCGCCAAGAGAATAGTATACAAAACTCGCAGGAAAGTTTTATTTCGCGGCGAGTGATGCAGAAATTCCCTCGAGAGTTTTTGCTAGTAATGTTGATGTTAAGCTATTATTGTGGTCATCGGTAAAATAGAGTACAGAACTCGTAGGAAAGTTTATCTTCGCCGCTCGTGGGTTATAATAATCACACTAGTGCGAAAAATGGTACTTGAAGTGTACGGTTCTTAATGTAAGATACTATTTCATTGCACATTGAATTTTCCTTTTTTTCTATATTTATGTAAGTTTTCGCGAGTAATGTTCATGGGTTATTGTGGTCGTTGGGAAAATAGTGTACCTATGTTACACAATTCGCGGCTCATGAGTTATAATAATTCGTTTGGCGTGAAAGATGGTACTTTTCCGGTTCGTAGTGTAATGTTGTACTATTCTATTGCACATAGAATTTTCTTTTTTCTGTATTCATGTGAGCTTTCGCGAATAATGTTAATGTGTGATTGTGCTCGTTGGGAAAATAGTGTACACAATTCGCGGCTCATGAGTTATAATAATTCCTCTAGTGCGAAAGATGCTATTCTATTGCACATTGAATTATTTTTTCTGTATTTATGTAAACTTTCGCGAGTATTGTTAATGTGTTGTGGTGGTCGTCGGGAAAAGAGTGTACACAATTCGCGGCTCATAAGTTATAATAATTCCTCTGGCAGCGCGAAAAAAGTAGGTACTTTTCTGGTTTCTAGTGTAAGATACATTGCACATTGAATTTTCTTTCTTATGTATTTATGTATGTAAGTTTTCGCAAATAATGTTGGTATTGAATTAGGGTGGTCACTGGGACAGGAAAGTTTACTTTCGCCGCTCGTGGGTCATAATAATCCCATCGGCGCTAAAAGTGGCACTTTCCCGGTTCATAGTATAACATACTATTTTATTGCACATTGCACAATGCCGGGGTCGAAACGGCCGATCAGGGGGTCAGCGGGAAAAATGATACTTGCCTCGAGAATGTCAGAGGGTCGGCGAATCGGAGCACTGGGTAAACTTGGTCACTGAGTCTTTCTGTCGGAGAAATGGGGTGGCGCGCGTACGCCGGTTCGATTCGAGTCCGTGCCACTTGTCGCCCGCAGGACGCCCGGTGAGAATCTACAAGTTCGGCGGGACCGACGCTCCGGGTTCGCGTACGGCGCGTCTGGACGCACAACGCAAGCGTCGCCGTCGCCTCTCCTCCTCTTCGCGCTCCCGCCGGTCCCCCAGACTCCGGCCGGCCGACGTCATCCGCACTATACGACGGCGACGGCACTATAAACGCGGCCTAGTGCAATGTCGTGTATGCGGATTAGGGCGGAGGGTGAATGCGCCACGAGCGGGACGGCGACTTCTCGGCTGTTCGCCTCCCCGGGGAGTCGGCCGCCCGCACGGGGACCCCGGATCGGGCGACGCGCCCGCACCTGCATACCTGTGTCGGCGGTCGACCGCAAATCCGGACGGGCAACCCATCTAATTCCGGCGAAAATGATCAATTTCTATTCCTATTGGAAAGCGAAAAATTTCCTCTTATTTATCGAAAAATTATTCCCCTCCTTCCTTGTAAATCGTTCCTCATGCTGATTGATTGCATTTCGATACCTTTTCTTACTTTGGATAGCCTTGCAGGGATTTTGACAGATAACGTTTCTCGTTTTGGGAAAAAAAAATTTCACGTAAATCTCACGTTGGCTCACTTCCAAGGGATAAACCAAAATACAGAGACCATTTCAAGAAGAGTTTTGAATCTTTTTTCAAACCATATGTTAATTAAATTCAATTGTTGAGAGATTTGTTTCGAAAATAAGAAAGGGACAGGGATATACAGGGTGTACCAAAATCACCGGATGTCTGGGCGGTGGTGAATTCCTTGGCTCATTCTAAGACGAAAACCTCAATACATTTTTGTCGGGGTGTCAAAAATTGAAAATACAAATGAATGTGGAAAAATTGATAGAAATGCAGTTTGACTGCAAAAAGTAGGAAGTTAGAGAAGTTTATTCTGCATCTACGGTCCCCAGTTTCAATTTAGCAAGATAAAATCATAGCTTGAAGAAGATGTTTGCATCAGCACCCCCATTTGCTATCCATTGGAGCTTTGACAAAATTGTATTGGAGCTTTCGTCTCCAAATGAGCTACGGAATTCACCATCCCCAGGACATCCGTTGATTCTGAGACACCCTGTATGAATGACCTCAGTAATTGTCCCCCGCTAGTCACTGTGTATACTTTTCATTTTTGATTGGAAAATCTGGTTATTTATATGCAGTTTCCACGACTATTTATATCTGTATACGTTGAACGACGAGTCAGTTTGGTTTATGAAGTGGAGTTCATATTCCGTATTTGTGTCGCGTGTTCGGGGAATTTCACGGGGATGATAAATAAATATGCAAATATAATTTGCCGATGCACCGATGGATACTATGGGTTTCGGGGAATGGCCGCCCCCGGTGTGCGGTGCTTTCGAATGCGGTTTATTTTGCGTGAAATTTATAAGCGACCCGAGCAAGTTTTCCGGTTGTTACTCCCATAAAATAACCGGTGAATGTCGTTGACAAACTGCCGCTGCATTTTCTGATATTGCACGTATACCTATATACGTATAACCTATAACATATACGTATCCGCGTATTCGTATACATGTTACTTTGAAAATTGATTACTTTATTTTTGCTACAAAGACGTCGAGATGTACGTAAATAAAACGTGACCCAGTTGGGCTCTCTGAATATAAATTTCACGAAAAACTTTTATATCCTGGTTACCTCTGCTAATCCGCTCACTTTTATAACGCGGAACTACCGTGTACGAATGCCTTTACTGTCGAGTTGCCATGATTCACACCTCTGTCTCTTTTCCTCTAATGGTTATTATATGGGACAGAAATATGGTCATGGCTACCTTGACTGAAAAATGTGGCAACTTTTTACCAAATTTGGCAATCAATAATATCTTACTTTGGCAAATTTTTGTAAAGTTTAATTTCCGAGCAAATTAATTTGGAAAATATTCAAGCTTCTAACTAATCCATTATTGTGCTGGATTTGGAACCTCTAGAAAAATTCGCCCGATTTCTATAGCAAATGCGGAAAATGTTCCATAAACATTGCTGAATTTTCGGGGAAAGGGACAAATCGCGTCGTGTGAACGGTAATGGAAACCTACTCCGGAGTCACGGGTTCACTTATCCCTTTGCGTTCCGGTTCGAATTCCCGGACTTTTCCGCCATCACGCAAAAATCCGCACGAGAGTAATGGCCATCGCAAATGGTGATGTCGGTAAATCGGCGAGATTTTCCCGGCGGATTTGCCGCGACGGTAAACATTTGTTCTCGCCCCCGGAGATGAGCACCCCTTCGAAATCGCGCCGCCCCTGTGTAAGCGTGCACGTCGCGGCGAAAAGTGAAGAAAGCCCTTTCGCGCCCCGAACGTGACGTCACCGGGTTCACGCGGGGCGGCGGCGATGCTCTGACGTCGCCGTCGAGTCGGGGGCGGGGGTGCGGGGTGATTGAATCAGCCGAGTTCTCTGGGCGCTAAATGAATTTAACGTAAAGTGCACATGTAATGCCGGAGGTTGAACCTCGCTCCCCCGCCGGTGGCACAAAGGCTGCAAATGCCAAAGTGCCAGCGGCTCCGCCATTTTGTATCCGCTGTTCCGCCGTCGCCTCTCCCTTTTTGGGAACGGTGAGCAGATCGTTTATGCATCTGCAGGGTCCCTAAATAACGTAACACGTGGGCCGCAACAAGGAAAAATCGATCTTATACAATTACATTTTCCTCGCCAATTTAACTTTATCAATTTAGGCGACGCGTGTAGATATACAGGGTGTCTCAGATGAGATATGATGATCCCAGAAAAATGTCGCCAGTGTAAGCAGTCATTCTGAAAAGAGTCAAAATTCTATTCTATTCTCTGTAGTTTCTGACTTTTTTGAGCCGCGATGGACAAACTTCACTGAAAAATCAAGAAATTCTTCAGACGAAAGTTATCGATTCCGCTAGAACTACGAGATTTTTTTAGTGAATGAACAGTTTTTTAATAAATAAAATTTGACATTTCAAGTACATAATATGGCAAATTTGTGAATTTGGTGAATATCGAGCAAAAAAATGACGAAACTGATTAACAAATTATACAACTTCTTAACAAATCTGACCAATTTCTGATGGATGTGGCAATTGATAATGTGGTAAACATCACAGAATAGTCGAGGCGTTTTGTAGATATTGATTTTTGGCGATTTTTGGTGAACTTGTTGAATTTTCAGCAAATAATTTGCCATTGATGAATTTCTTAATGAAGGTAATTTGGAAAACTAGTGAATATCTCGCTTATTCATTATTACCTTTTATACATTATACCTCATAAATGAATCCTTTTTATTTTAATTTTAGAGATATCAGTGTAAATCCGGGATCATCATGTCTTTTCTTACTCTAACTGAAGGTAGATTTCATCCCTATCTAAATGAAATGGTAATAATCATGAAAAATTATGGTGTTGGGACACACATAAGTAGTCATGAAAAATGATTTTTGATCTTAATGGATCTGGATTACACAGAAAAATCTGTTTTTGATCATTTTTTTGTGGAATTATCGGTATACTGGTGTTTTTCCGGAACACCCCGTATACTGTTAATTAAATACACTAATTCCAGTCGTTTTTCCGAGTTTAAGGACCAACTGAAGCATTTTTTTAGGCCACTCTTATTAACACTAAGTAATGATTTTTTTATTCGTGTAACAATTGTTACCAAAGAGAATAAACCCCTCTTAGCGTTAAGCCCTTCTTTGAAAAATCGGCGGAGTTGGCTCTCTAGTGGAACGGGGTTTCTCCCCATCATCCGGATGGTAATAATTACGAGTGGACGAAAATAATAACAATTGTCCTTTGTTCGTTTCCACCTTGGACAGAAAGTTCCAGGTCCTTCATTATTCGATAATTAATGATTTATGCGAGCACAAAGGTTCGGGGTTTTCGGGTCTCTCTCGCCGCGTATAACAAGTTAAAAGTTTATATACAAATCCGCGGGGAGCGAAAAAGCCACCCCGAACCCCAAAAGCAAACATCTAAACGGAATAAATTCACCACGACGCCTCGTGTTTATATTATCTCGAAACCGCGCGTCTTGCCGGTGCCACTCCTTTGAGACTCCATCCGGCTGCGGCATTCATCATTTCAATTCCAAAGTCGCCGGTTAAATTTCACCCTACGTACATACGTCGCATGAGGAATTATCATAATAACGAGACGTGCATTTCCGGTGTACGGAACAATCTGTTATACACTCATAAGGGGCGCGTGTTTTCCAAAGGATCCGATTTTCCTCAATCCGGGGCGGAATAACCCCGTGAAACGGTGATGCGAGTCGAGCAGAAAGCTCCGGGCGAGCTTACGCTTCCTTGCCTTTTAACCGGACGAATCGGAATCACCGGGGTCCCTGCACCCGCCCTTACGTGTGGGATAATGGACGACCATAATTAATTAACCGCTCACGGGTCGCGAAATCAAAGCCCCGAAATCCCCCGATCTACCGGAATCGAAATGATCCCACTAGTCGAGGACACTCGAGGAAGCTCGCAGCTTTCGCGGCCGCAAGCGGGGCTATAACTACGGATCGATCGATTTTCGCGAAATAATTAAAGCGGATTTAACGAGCGTTTGTTGTCGGCGAGACTTCATTAAAAACTCCGGCGACGAACTGCACGCGTGCACTTTTGAGTTTCATGTAAATCGCGAAATCCGCCCGTTCCGCCGCAAACCGGCCGATTACGCCGCCCTCGCACTGTAGACGTCTGGAAACTATCGCAATTCCCCCGACCAGTGGCGGGGCCGGAAAGGGGGGAAAACAGCGCAATAATTTCAAAGCGAAAAGAGGGTAGTCGACCTGGAAAACTCCTCGGACGCAGGTGTCCCCTAAGCCGTAATTAAGCTTAATTAAAAACCGAACCGGATCCTTCGCTCCTCGAGACGACTCGGATTAATCACCGACATTCCTCGCGAACGTATCGAGTCGACACAGTATCGCCGATGCAAAGGTCACAGGTGAATAATGGAGCTCAGGTGCACATCTCGGCCGGTTTACGGACGCAAAGTCCGCCCAGCCTGGACCTAATTTTACGATTTTCGGGGCATAAACTCGGCCGGTAATCGATTATTGGGCGACACGAGAGCGCGTTCGGCCCGTTTCGCGTTAATAACTGATTAACCGAGTGAGGAGGAAACGAGATCGGGTTTTATTGTGGACGTCTGTCCGCTTTAAATGAGGACGAATCGCCCGTTCCCGGTTTAAACGCGAGACGCGCCGCTCGTAAGTCGCGTAATTAATTATAATTACCCTCGAACTTCCCTCGTTGTTGTTTGCAGCGTTCCCGCACGGCTTACAGGGAGGCGAGGTTCACTTGCCATTTTATTCGCTCGAGGGGAAGTGTGGCGGAGGCGCCGCTAACGAATATCGCAAATGAATTTTTATTTATTTGCCCGTCCGCAAAACGAGGTCGCGTGCCTTCGTCGGTAAATATTGGCTCGTCCGGTTTTTTCCGGGGCCGTTAATTTCCTGGGCGGCGGTCGGAAGCGGCCATAAACGAGAGTGACCGGTGGCCTTTTGTGGGCGGCCGGCTCTGTTTGCGCACTCGAAAATACATATAATGTCCGACGTTTGACCGAATCGGTGATAATTACGTTTCCGGGCGCTTAAAAGTTCAAGGAGCCAAAGCCCTTTGGCCGTAGGTACGGCGGGGAGTCGCAACTTTCCCGCAAAGGCCCTTCCCGATTCGAGTCCCTTTTGCCTTTTCGCGGGCGAAAAATCCCGGAGTTGATGATGACCCGTCCCATATCGCACGAGTTCGAATTTAATTACGGGTCGCCTTGCGCTCTCCTTTCAAGTAGCGACTTTGCGGAATTCCGAACTTTACGGCCGAAACTTTGCGTCTCATGGACTGGAGAGGTGTAATGCACTCGTGCAGTGCTCTCGTAAGTAAGGAGAATGCACGCGAAAGTCGCATGAACGTCCCGCGTACATGGAGTGGCCTATAAATAGTTTTGTCATGCAAATAGCCGCAAATTCCTCATAAGTAGATACTTTATCTGATCTAATCCGGGTAATTGAAAAGTCTCCAGATTTATGAGTCACGACTCTGCTAACCGCAATGTGTTTCTGAATTCCACAGACGCTACACTTATAGATCTAATCTAATCTGAAGGTGGGGGCGTCGTATAAATCAAAGCTCGAAATTGAAGGATTACGTTCCAATTACCGGCGAGATTAGATCTCCGAAAAACCGCCACCGACCGAAACTCTATCATCGTCATCAATAATGAATGAAGGCGGAGGTGCGGTCTTGATGTTTTGAAACTATTCCGGGAAATATTCGGAACTGTGTAGGTCGAAGGGTCACGTTTGGACACCCGCCCACGATATCTCATTTAGGGGGCGAAGTTTCACCTCACCTGAAAATCTTCCACCGTTCTGATGATAATGATGATGTCGTACGTGCGTGTGCCGGAGCCGATATTTGACACCGAACAATGGGGAAACCCCTAGGAAAATTATTGGGCTTCCTTTTATTATTATTATTATCAAGGCGACGACGCTAAATTGTGCTCCGTGCGAATTTCCCGACACAATAGGCGGATTCATAACCCGACACCTCCAACAATGGCGTTATTAACACAGGGCGTACGTTATTATTATATGTATACCACGTCAAACTGTTGCGCTATTTACTTATACAGTGTCAATTTGAAAACTCGCCATACTCGGTTTCAGGGAAATTACAAATTTTCAGCGAAAAAGAGTCATCGAAAATGTTGAAATTCTCGACAAACGAACTTTTGGGCCATGGCCAATACTTAATGGGAAATACAAATAACACCAGAAGATGGCAAAGACGATTACATTCTCGATTTTGAATAGTTTATCCCCTCGAACATAAAATCAATGAATTTCAGACTGTTTCACGAGAGTCGGTAGTTCATTTCGAGATGAGGGTGGCAAATTTATTGGCACACTGTATGTAAGTATGGGAGTTCCTTGATCGTATTTCCTCTTTTTGAGGGTTCCGTGGTTTCGTGACGGTGAGATTCGGAATATCCGCGTTTATCCCACTTGCGATGCAAATATCCCGCCTGCTTTTGGCGGATTCAATTCGAGGGCTCATTATCCGTCAATTTGCATAAGATTTGAGAAATTAGATTTTCGGCTTGTTGACTGGCAGATTTAAATTCGACGTTCCCATCATTATATCGACCCGCATTCGCGATGAAAAGACCGTATTACCTGTTCCCGAGTGAAAATCGAACGAGAATTACACATATCATAGAGAGTAAGGCCATTAGATTCCATTGAGAGGATAAATAATTCGGTATCAGTATGCCGGGCGCAAAATCGATGCATCCTTTCACAATTTAATGTGCTTTTTCCACGGGAGAGATCGGAACCCTCTCTGATGCATCGAACTCTTTTTTTCGGGAAGAGGGTGCGTGTTTGCAGACTCTTTCAGCGAGATGGGACGTGTTTAGCAATACAAGAACCTACTTTTTTCGCGTGTTTATTTTCGTTTTATTTCGGAAGCGCGAATGCCAACCGAGCAACATTCGTACAAAGGGAAAATAAACGCCAAGCTCACATTTCAATTAACAATTTTACTAGTCAATGTACATAGAATTTACATGAAATACAGTGAGCGCCGCACGATAAACCCGCGTAAACCCCGGTTTTTCGAATAAAAATTGCACTTTATTACACTTGGAGAGTCTAGCGCAAACATTAGATTGCGTACCTGACCTTTAAAGTAAGCGCAGTGACGTAAAATTTCGTTTATTTATTTAAAAAAAATAATTTTACACATCGCTCGCCACCTTATCATCACCGACGGCTTTTTTACCCGTTTTCCTTTTGAGCTTCACCTGTATTTCGTCCAGAGTTTTGCCTTTGGTTTCGGGCACCACGAAATAACTGAAAAGCGCGTTCAGGAATGCCATTGCTGAAAAAATATAAAACGGCACGTGGATGCCCCACAAATCTGCCAACCTCTGGTAGATTTCGATCGAAATCAACCCGAAAACTATGTAAAAGGTGTCCCCCAAAGTCATCCCTATCGCCTTGACGCTCGCCGAAAAAATCTCAGCGGTTATCACTATGGGCACCATCCCCAAACCGAATTTAAAGGCAGCGGCGTAGACCATGATGCAGGCGGTGGGAATCCACGACAGATCCTTCAGATCGGTCCCCTCGTTTTTGACGTTGAAGAAAACCGCCATCACCAAAAGCGAAATACCCGTGAAGATGCTGGATAGAACCAGAAGGACCTTCCGGCCGTATTTGTCGATATAGAAAGAGGAAGTGGTGGCCGCTACCAACATGACGGCCGAAAAAATGATCCCCGCGGTATTGGCGTCCAAATAAGTCGACTCGGCCTCTTCGAGAATCGAGTGCACGTTCATCAGCATGACGGTTATGCCGGAAAAGTGCTGCGCCGCGTTCAAAACCGCGACCACAATCATCGCCCTCCGGTTGCTCCTCACCAGGAAAAGGTCCTGAGGGCGGCCCTTTTCCTTCCGCTGCTGCTCGACCGCCTCCGAGATTTCCGCCAGTTCCGGTTCGATTTCGGAGGTGACGCGCAGCCATCTTAGCGACTTTTCGGCCAGATCCGGGCGCTTTTTCGCCAGGAGGAAATACGGCGATTCTGGCATGAACGGAAAGGCGATCAATTGCGTTACTAAAATCGCGCCCCCTGCTATCGAGGGGGCGTAGAACGGCACGAAAGGCGCCAAGGAGTAGATTATCAAGATCCCGACTAGCATCATGAGGTAGATTATGCCCGCGAGGAAGCCGCGGATTTTCTGGTCGGCGATTTCCGCCACGTACATGGGGGCGGCGACGAAAGCGACGTCTCCTGCTAATCCGGCTAGGAATCTGGCGGCGAAAATGTACTCGATCCGGTCGGCGACCGCGATTAAAATCCAGGCGATTAAGCTGCAAACCGCCGCCGACATGATGGACCTGTGGCGGCCGATCCGGTCCACCAGGTAGATGGTGATGGGCAGGCCGCCGATTCCGCCCAGGAGGTACAGCGTCTCGATCCAGTACTCGTCGTCTGGGCCCAAAAGCACCGGACTATCCGGGGATTTAAGTATCGGAATCACCGGGGCCGACCAGCCGTATTGCATCCCATCGGATATTGCACTTATCGTTCCTGCAAAATTCTTGGTGATTTCGGCCCTTTTGGCGTTTTTTCCGGGGTGGCTTACCAATAAGAGAGGCCAGCAGCTGCGGGGACGTCCCCACGAACATTTGGCCAATTGTGTTTTTGTTCATTTCGGCCATGTGAAATGATCATCGAACTTGGGTGATTTTTTTAACGTTTCGTACTCGAATGCGTATCGCGAGATCGTCTACACGATTGTGGACGAGATGCGAAGCCCGCGGCTAATTTATATAGAGGTGTCTAAATCATGCGCTTGCGAGATTGTTTACACGAGTACTGTTGTGGTTATCGGTAGCGAAATTTCACTCAGAGATTTTTTTTATGGGATATTGTGCGAAATATGTGACACGTAACGAGTGTTTGAACGATTTGTCGGTTTTTGTTAGGTCGCCGATTATGCTGTGTAACGTTTGAAACTCCCGAAAAATTCCTCTGAATTAAATTGGTTGAAAATATTGACATAGGCGCGTCTCAAAAGGTGAGATTAGTTACCCTCGTCTAAAAATAAGTTATTTCTGTATTGTAATAATGACGAATTTTCCGGACGGAATTTAAAAATTGTTGTTAATTAACATTAATTGAAAGGGCCTGCAGATTCAGCAAGCATTATTACTTCAATGCCACATTATATTATCATTATTTAGTTAATTTAGCGATGAATGAACGACCAAAGCACGTGGCGCAAATTCAATGGATTAGAAGATTTCTTTTTCATCTATCAAATGTTTGTGGTCAATGAAAGATAATTATATCGACAAGTTCACCAGTGGTCTAAGCGGCATATTTTTTGACAATTTTACGAAAAAAAATTCTTCCGAATATCATCCCTGGTCTGAGTTATGGTCGACAGACTAGTAGTATCAATTTTCTTAGAAATAGCACTCGTGCTATTCATGGACTAAGAGCAATTGACACTCGTAGTTTTGCTGACAAAACTGTCGACACAACTCAGACCACTTGTAGTACATATAACATACGAAAACTCTCTAGTCGATTCTCGAAAACGTTTTAATTGCTTATTTTTCTAAGTAGTTTACACTTTGAGCAATAATGGTAATTATACAAAAGTCGTTCAGAAAATACAAGTAGATTTGAAATACTTTTTTAAGTCTAAAGCACAAAGTTAATTAATGATAACTTATATTGTAGGTCTAAGGAAACTGATGGAAACGTTTCGAAATTACGTTTACGATAACAAACTATATAG
Source organism: Salpingus planirostris (assembly GCA_949788335.1). Taxonomy (NCBI): domain Eukaryota; kingdom Metazoa; phylum Arthropoda; class Insecta; order Coleoptera; family Salpingidae; genus Salpingus; species Salpingus planirostris. Next base: position 3,867,364 of record OX460922.1, read on the forward strand.
CTATTTAATTTACGAAAATACACTTTATTTACATTTGCATTAACTGCTAAATACAAACACAATTGCTCTTTCTATGATGTACCTAGTAAGGAGTATTTACTCTGGCATTAAGACCTAGTTACGACCGAGATTAAAAAAGCCGTTGGAAGATAGGTTCAATGTCCAAATTGACGTCTCGAAACTCAAAAAACGAATTTCATTGAGGCTTTTCTAAAAATGAAATCGATCTCATGACCATCAATCGATAGATTATTATACTATAGATAAGATAACGGATAAGTATTTCTTTTGATTACTTTGATTCGAGATTCATGTAGGATTAACATCCTTATCACTCACTTATAATCACGAGCTTATTATTTCACCCATATCTCATCATACATGTATCGAACCTGGAGCGTCCAGTAAATCCCGAATTTCAAAAACCGCAGAAACCGCGAAAATTCACCGAACGCCCGGTACGAATAGTGATAATTATCACGATAAATATTGTCGCTTCCCTAATTAAATTAATTTGTATCACAATTATTTCGATAAATTATCGCTCATGGCAATCCCATTATCCAACCCTCCGTTTTCTATTCCGCCCTCGACGTTACCATTAGCGGTGGCGGCGCCGGCATACGGCTCCCCTTTTAAAATAAATTGAATCTCCTCCAGCGTCTTCCCCTTGGTCTCCGGTATGACGAACGCGCAAAAGGCGGCGGTCAGCAGGCACGTGGCCGAAAATATGAAGAACGGCACGTGGATCCCGTAACTCCTCGACAGCTCCCCGTAGATTTCGATCGAGATTATCGCGAAAATCAGATAGACCGCGTCCGAGATCGTCATCCCCATCGCCTTCACCCTGGCCGGAAACAGCTCCGCCGCCATCACGATCGGCACCATCCCCAACCCCATCTTGAAAACCGCCGCGTAAACCATGATCGAGACAATCGGCAACCAACTCACGGCCTTCACGTCATAACCGTTCTCTTTTAGGGCGAAATAAGTCGCCAAAACCAACAGCGATAACCCGGTTAGAAGACTCGAAGTGGTCAGGAGGATTTTCCGGCCGTACTTGTCGATGATGAAGGAGGCGGAAGAGGCGGCGATCAACATAACAGCGCTGAAGATTATGGCGGCTTTTCCGGAATCTATGTAGATCGAGCCGGCCGCTTCGAGGATGGTGTGCAAGTTCATCAACATGACGCTTATGCTGCTAAAATGTTGGGCGCAATTCAGGACCGTCATGATGAGGAGGGCCTTGCGGTTGCTTTTTACTAACAGCAGGTCCTGGGGGCGGCCCTTTTCGCCTCTTTGCCGCTCGACGGCGGCGGCGATCTCCTGCAGCTCTTTATCGACGTCACCGGAGGCTCTTAAGCGCAAAAGTGCCTTCTTCGCCGCCTCCGGTTTTTTCTTCCCTAGGAGGTAATAAGGCGATTCCGGCATAAAAGGAAAGGTGACCAATTGGAAGGCGCATAAAGAGGCGCCGACTATCGCGGAGGCTGTGACCGAGACGTAAGGGCCGACCGAGTAGATCACTAGGATGCCGACGAGCATCATGAGGTAGATGACGCCCGATAAAAAGCCGCGGATCTTCTGGTCGGCGATTTCTGCTATGTACATGGGGGCGGCGACGAAGTTGACGTCGCCGGCGAGGCCGGTGAGGAAGCGGGCGGCGTAGAGGTAGGGGGTGGAGGCGGCGACGGCGATGAGGACCCAGGCGAGGAGGCTGGTGGCGACGGCCGCCATCATGGAGCGGTGGCGGCCGATCCGGTCGACGCAGTAGATGGTGACGGGCAGGCCGGCGATGCCGCCGATCATGTAGATCGTTTCGAGCCATCGTTCGTCCGTCTCGGTGATGAGGACGGGGCTGTCGGGGCTTTTGAGCACGGGGATGATGGGGGCCGACCAGCCGTACTGCATGCCGTCCGATATGGCGCTCACGGTACCTGGAAACGTCCGGAATGGTGATTAGGTTTTGGTTCGGAATTGCGTTGACACACATTTCTCGGACGGTGATGCGGCGTAAACAGAATGATCAGTGGAGAGTCAATGTGCGCGCACTATTTAGTGGTAATAATTATTTCGATTCCCTGTTGTTTGTACAGGGTGTCCCACGAGTGGAATTTCGATTACTTTTAAGACTATTTCCGGCGTATTAGTGGAAATGCAATTGTTGGAAAAGAATAATTATCACTAAATTGAATTAACATTTTTACAAGTGATGGAAATAATTTTTTGCTCAGATTCCAGTAACGATACATTTTATTTTGTCCTCTGAATTCAGTTACAAAGAGAAGCAGAGAGAAAAATAATTTGCAATCATTTGATGAACTCAAAACACTGAAATAATTTGTTTTGTTCAACGAGTGAGAAAGTTTGCCATTTCTACAAGGATGAAATATTGCGACACAAGCCGGAGGCGCGTGGAGCAATTCATTCGAATGGAAATGGCTAATTCTCAGGAGTTAAACACTATACTTTTTCCAATCGTATTCAATAAAAATAATAGAATGGAAAAATACTGCAATCATCTACAGTGTGTTCACGGATGGGGTTTAAAAGAGGATTTTTCTTTATTTCTAATTTTACAGAAAAAAATATTCGTCTGCTTGCTCTCAAACCTCTAAAACCCATTTCGTTTTCAATTCAACATAAACAGTTATTTTTTTATTGAATTTTATTTGAAAATTTTGGAAATATTTTCATCTAAAATTAATAGAAGTAAGTGCCAGTAAGCGAAACCAGAGTTTTATTTTTATTTCATATGAAATTTTTTGTTGTTAAATATCGTGGAATTGAAGCCCTAACGACTTCGCTAATCTGAAACTATAGTCGTAAACATGGCTAATTTCTGATAATTTATTACCGGTTAAGCGGTCGATTTTCATTGTCACAATCGTAACAAAAGTATTTAACTTTAAGGCTCAGTATTTCAGTCGTAATTTAAACCATAATTACGCTAATAACTAGTTTCATTTCCACAATAACGATTGTTGTAACAATGAATAGCAAAATTTGACCTGAAGATTTGTTAAACCGCCACTGAAATACTGAGGTCGTCAATTTGACCGTTTTCAGAGGGTTCCCATTTATAAAAGCACGTGTTCATTTTCGGAAATTTTTCATTGAAAAAAATTGAGGGTATTAACAAATGATGTGTGATCACTGAAAGATTTTCCGTTATTCAAAATTATTTTCCAAAATTATTTCTACAAAACATCACGAAAATGGCTGAAATTGATCATTTTCAGTTAGACATTTATAAAAAAAAGTAAGAATTTAGGAAGATGTTCGAGGGATCATACATCCTTTCTGAAAAGATCCTGAAAAAATCACGCGAAAATCTTGATAAATGAAGTCATGGTTTTTCAAATGAGAACGGCGCTTTTATATGGCCGAATCGGCGATCCTCAAAAAGTAAAACCCCCCTTAACTAGAGGTGAAATGACCGACCCCAGTATTGGAAATCTGTTCCGCAACAGACAGATTATATTCCACAATAAGCACTTATAGTAGTACATATCTAAGAACTGATAAAATAGTTTCGTTCTTGTTGTTTTATGAAGATTTCACAATTTCACTTTTTGAAAAAATCTCAAATTCCCATCAATTTTCAAATTAATACAAATCCGTCCTAAATGCATCTGAAGAGCCGATTCCTCATTTGGCCAATTACTGGTTCCAGTAACTGTGGGACACTCTGTACGGGAAAATTACAGATTCATTTCGGAAATGGGAGCAATTAGCGAACTCGCAATAATTACTATAATAATAACGATCCCTCTGTTCTGTAACAAACACTGGCAGTTATAAATTGTTGTGGCCGGGTAGGGTGTACGATAATAATAACGATAATAATAATAAGGCGGAGGTGCGGGAAAAACGTATTCAAAGATGCGCATCATCACAAAGGACCGGAGAAAAAGAAATATCAAAGGGGCTGCAGGCGTCGAATTGATGAGGAGCCCTCGAAAAAGAAATTACCCACCCTAAACTCAAAGGGATGATAATAAATATCAACAGAGCGAGCCGAGAGCCGACTTCAACATGCCGGCAGATAAATAGTGCAAGTTGCACCCTCCGCACACACACAATAAGTAATCAAGTAATAATTATAGCGCGCCCTTTAGTTTAAGCACCGGCTGCGGTTCGGTGCGGATTTCACTTCGCATGTTGCCAACATAAATTAAATCCGGGAATTCGCCCGAATATTAATCGATCTTTCGTAACTGTTGTACTCGCGTAACGGGGAAGAGAGCGCGCGGGGATTTTATTCGCGCCGTCTTGTAGTAATAATTTACAACGGGATAGGATACGGGAATAGCCGCGTATACACGTTATTATAAACCGAGGAGGAGTTGGCGCGTCTATCCGGGGACATAATTGGGCGTAAATCATCCGGAATTAATAGAAATATATTCCGGACGGGTCTCGCACCCTCGTCACACCTGGCGTCCGTCAAAATAATAAAGTCCGGGCGGTCCTCGGATCGGAAGGACATCGGGAATTTCTTCCGGATCGGCGGGCGACCTTCCGGAGAAACGATTTTTTCGCGCTTTCGTGAGAGCACACGGCGCGCGCGACCTTGCCCCTGGTGCATTATGAGCTCGCACACGAAACGCCGATTGCGATCTCCGGAGTTTCCGGAGTCCCCGGACTTTCGCACGGTGTACGGCGAAAAACGTGATTGCTGCCGTCGGCCTTGTTCCGCGTTGCACAACTTTCGATTCCTGTATCTCATCGATTTTTGCGCCTCGCCGGCACTTTACTATCGCGTTACATAACCGAGGCGAGCCCGAGGCGATTCGCGGCCAGGGAAGCCGCGCTTATATTCGCGAAATATTTCTATTTCTAGTTTCCCGCACGGGCGGAACGCACAATTCGGAAAGGTCAAGGGTACGACTACAGTTTTTCCCGGATTCGGCCACTTTGTATCATCTAGGTTTAGGGCCCATTTCAAGTCGGTGGGAAATCAAAACTGTCGTAAAACCGCGTCTAATTAAAACGTGTACTTTCTCGCCCGACTGTGCATAACTCGTCCAATTAACTGAGACGTTTATATCGAGCGAATAGAACCGAGAGTATATAAATATATGGAAACGACGAAACGGGCGAGTGAAAAGCCTCCAGTGAAAATTGTCTCCGACACAATCCACATTTTCATTATCGTAATTAAAAAGTGGATGATCCCGGGTCGCTTTTCTCGTTATCTCCCAGGAGAAGCGCGGACTGATGGTTTTGAAAGAAGACGAAATTATTCGAGTCTTTTGTCGAAAAGTCTTCACGGCCCCGGAAATGCACCGGAGCGATAACGGGGGGGAAATTCGGGGCTCACCTGTGATGACGGCCAGGAGCTGCGGGAAGGTCCCCCGGAACATGTAGAACACGCTGTTCTCCCGCATCTTCGGATCGACTGATGGGCCAGCTGTCCGTCTTATTGTGATGTCGGCAATTAAATCGGATCGGCCGGTCACTTTATGCACAAATACGCATTTAGAAGCCCATTACACCGCTCCGAATCCGACACGACGACTATTATGTTATTAGTAATGGGAAATCGTAGAAAAGGCCACTAATAACTCGAACGCGGACTCGTAATAGGCAAATAAGTCTGTATCGATCGCTCCCAGGTGGTGTTCCGTGCACCCACTGCCTTATTCTCCTCTAATCCGAAGTTTCACCTGCAACAACAGCACACAGTCACGTTCCGAGATATTTCTGTACTAGTTCTAACGGGCCACTGATGTTGCCAATTTTTTGAGGCAACCAACGTAAAGACGGTTTAAAAAGCGAGCCCGTCACTGCTGATAATGGTATTTATGTACGTTATCAATACTAATTATTGTAAATATCAGTCATCCGGACGTGTCCGAAAATGCTTGAACTCGACTTGAACCGTGTAATAATAATATTCAATTCGATTCAATCTTCGATTAAATACTCGGATCAAGCACGCACATCGGCAATGAGAAGTAAACAATTAAAATGCACTGATTTTGCCATTCTTATCCTACTTTTATATCGAGTTGTTCGGTGTCTGGGTTTCCCTCAACTGGTTGGTTATTAATTTATACGAATTTCAAGAAAAATAATACGTAAACCGGGTGTGTAATTTCATCCTGCATGAAATCAAATATGCAAAACTATGTGCATCGCCTTAATTCATTTTCATCCTTGAATGATAATTATTTCGAGAATTATGCGATTCTGTGATGATGCATAAAGCACGACCGTGTGTGCAAAAGGTCATCGCGCGTATAGTCAAGTGAAGTTGGGCGAATGCCGGAATCCATCAAAAACGGGTCGCAAGAAAAGCGAAATAATGAAGGAGTTTGCGTCCCACCCCTTCACCGGTGCCGGCGAAACACGGAGGGCGGAAATCATACTCACTCAGCGTCTCACTTCTTCCCTCACAATGCGACAAAGGCGAGTACACCCGCACTCCCGTACTAACGTGCGACAATTAAGGCAGAGTGGATCGCGAAAGACGTCACGCTCTTAAATACTGGACTAATTGCTGTTTGTCCCCGGATTAACTTTCCGTATCGGACCCCATTATTAAGACACTTTCGGCAGGTGTCAATATTTGCCCCGGGCGCATTGTTGGTGATCCCGCGCGACAATGCCGTAATTAGCGGATATAAGATCGCAATGAGCGTGCCGGAATCACGAGTTCGGGCGAAATTGAGTCGGATCGACGCATTGTGCACATATCCGATTGCGGATCGCGCCCAATTATCCCGCTAATGTTAATTACGCTAGATCCGAGTCCCGTAAAGCGCCAGCGAAGAGACTCTCGTGCACCTGAAGCGCCTGAAACGGCTGAAACGGCTGAAACGGCGAAACACTAGAAGCTGCATCCCCGGGCGGGAAAATTCCGCCAAAAACCTGGAGCGTTTTCCGCGTCGGGAATTTCACGAGATCGGGCTTCACGGGGTCGTCTGGAGTTTTCTTCGAGGGCCGGCCATCGATTAAAAGTCGTTTCCCCGTCTTGTTGTTTGCGGTGAAAGTCGAAATCCTTCATCGGGCTCGGAAATGGGTCGGATGCGTGTCAATACGTTTTCGCTCCGGTTTCCCGGACGCCCTGTTGCCCCCGGACGTTACTATCGATATAAGCGAAAGCCTCTCCAGTTTTCGGGCGGACTCCGGGAAACTTATAATTTCAATAAAACATCAGAGGGGCGATGACGCAACCGGTCGCCCGTAATGACGTTAGGGAGGGTCGAAATTGGATCTAGATCCGGTAGTTTGGCGGAAATTATGTCGATCGCCGCCTTCGGCGTGATTAATGACACTGATTCGTTCCCGGTTTTATTCGGGCCCGGTTAGGGGCGCAATTCATTACGCGCCCCCTCGATAATAATCATCCGCGGGATTATTGTCACCTCCGCCGTGTGTCATAAACTCCGGGGAAAAGCTCCCGGAACGGCTTTTAAGTCGTTACTTACGACACGGACGTGTGCCGTGTCCACGTCCAAATAAATAAGTTTTACGTTACGGTGGCCGTACAAGAGACGGGTCTCTCTCGGTTTATAAAGTAAAATAGATATAAAGGTGGCGTATAGATCTAAATTTCCGTGAACGTTACGACCGTTCCGAGACCGGGACTTTATCAAATTTCGTCTGAAGACTAGGAAACCTCAATCGTAATTTACTCCCGGATCGGTGGGGTGGAAATGATAACCAAAAAGTCCGGGTGATTGTCTCATTCGCTTGGTTTCGGGAAACTTGCGCCACCTGTCCTCCGTTTTTATTTAGGGGGTGACACGTGGATGCGCAATTCGCGAGTGCAAAAGCCTGCTGCTACGCCTGCACCCTTAAAGATTCATGCGGGTGTTGGGTGGTTTTATTCAAAGCGTGGCTGCTCTACCTATTGTTATTAATTGAATGTAGTATTTAATTTGATTGTGCTGGTTTTTGGTTACTCACCACTCGCCATTGCGACGAGATAGTTCTGACTCTTGAGCAATATGCAGACGCAATGCGGCTCTCGTATTGAGGAAAACCGCTCGCTTTTCTCGACCTTTCGACACTTCTCTCTCTTGGCCTCTGTGCTCCTAATAGCGGAATATCGCGAAATTTCGTAACCGAGAGTCGCAAACCAGCCAACAACTGTTAAATTATGTAGGTAATAGAAATATTTCAGATTGTTTGTTCAATTTAGCGAATTCCAATGGTCAATTAGATAAATATTGGTGAAATCGTACTATGTACTGATAAGCGGAAGATAACGAAGACTTAAAAGCGTACAAGTAACATGAATGGTGCTCGTTCCAAAAATTCCATTTATTTAACTTGGTAATTAACTTAATCAGAGCTTTCACTATATCATTTAAGTTAGGATAACAATTATAACGGTATCATTACGTGGGAATTTTTACCTAAATCTCTGTAATAGTATTTAAATTTTATTTATCACACTTACAAATTAAATCAACATTACTGGGCACATTTTCACTTGCCAGTGGCGTAACATATAATATACGAATAGGGGTAGACAAATTATTATTATTATTGTTTCAATGGTTTTCGCGTTTTTCTTAATAAAAATTTTTTAGGTACACGAGAAGTAACATTCCGTACACACTACTCAAATTATCAAAATTAAATATGTTTTAAATAGGTACACCTAAATCACACCAAATTTTAATGATAAACTATAGTAACCCTGAAAAGTCTTCAGTCACGATAGATATTTCAAAATTGCGATAAGACAAAAGTGCTGCCACCTTTTAGATGATAGCTGAATGAACCTTATCTTAAACTTAGAAGTCTACAACACATATTACAATATTTATCAATTCTGCTTAATTTTCTTTTGGTGGCTCTTACAGAAAAATTTAGAAACTAATTTCTTGATTATCAAAATTTGTATATATAAAACAGCCAAAACGATTGCCCCCAAAAATAAGAATACGTCTAGTAAATGGTATTTGTACCAGGGTAGGTCAACCCCGGCGACTCTCAAATGCGGGGCCCCTTTATGGCGGATCACGTACTCCACCCAATAAATCGCACGATCCAAGGGTTTAACTTGTTGATCGTGGAAAATTCTCGAGACTTTTTTGGCGTTTTCGCGATATTTCCGATTATTTAAAATCTCCTCGATCGATTGCTTCAGATTTTCTTCGTTCAACTCCTTGTAGGTGAGAGAGAGTCCGATCTCCCTTTCGACGGCGAATTTGGCGTTCATCTTCTGATCGGCCATGAACGGAATCGCCAAAATCGGAACACCATGATACGTGGTTTCTGTGGTACTCAGCAATCCCCCGTGAGTAATGAATAATCTCACATTTCGATGAGCTATATAAAATCAATAATTCGAGTGATTTGTTTTCCACTTAATGACTCACAAATGATAGAGAGATAAAAAGCGACATACCTAGAACGTCTTGTTGCGGAAACCACTTTGACAACTTTACGTTACTCGGCAAATTCTCCATGGTCTCTTCATCCCACTTCCATAGGACTTTCTGTTTCAACCCGGCGAAAACCTTCAGCAAGGCCTCGCGCTTTTCAGGACTGATATTGGAGCTCCTCAAATTGGAACCCATGCTGAAATAGATGACGCCCGAATCTTTGGCGCCATCCAGAAACACCTTCAGATCCGCCGGGAGCTCCTTGGGGGGTTCCAAATGAAATCCGCCCACTTCAATTATATTAGGCACCAAAGGAACAGCTTGAGTTATGATCGGATTGGAATTGACGAGAGCGATCGAAGCGTTATACAGGGAGTCGTACAGATCCAGGTCTTTCGAGATGTACGTTTTCACGTCGGTATTTTGCCACGGATATATGATCAAATTGAACAGGAGGTCGGAATATAAGGAGAAGAGGGCGTTATTGACGCGTTCGAAAAAATTCATATTGCTCGAGTAACTCATCATGTTTTCGGGGACGTAGGAAGGAGGGCTGGGGTTGCCGAAAAGGGGGTTGATCCAGTGGTTCGCGCCTTGGCTGTTGAAGAGTATCAAGGGCGCTCCGAAATGCGAGGCCAGAGGTTTCAAGCAGTTGACCATGAATTCCTCGACGATGACGGCGTCGAATTTCTCGTCGGATTTTATGAGCGCTTGGAAGTTGGGGTGGTTCAGGGAATCGCCGCATTTGGACGCTATCATCGGTGCAATGAAAGACATCACCAGGAAAGGGTTGATTTCCGCGAAATCCAACATGTTCCTCGATTTCATTTTCTCTGAAATTGAAAACCAGTTATAGTCTATTCAAGATAAACTGAACATCACGTGACCCCAAAGTACCTGCTTTTCATTTAAATTTTGCTAAGCAAAAGGTCACATGATGTTCACTTTATCTTGAATAGACTTATATTGGTAATATAAAACGGGATGAGATTTATACCTTCTGCTTCCTCGATGACACCTGTGAGCACGATTTGTCGATAGGTTCCATTTTTCGGCAATTTTTTATCTTCGAACGGTGAGATCTCCGTAACATGGTGACCTTTTGCGACCAATCCTCTTGACAGTGCACTTGCTAAGATGTAGTGGCTTTTGGCGTGGGTCGGACATATTAGTAAAATTTTCGAGGTTTCCCCAATCACTAAAATTGACGATAAAATTATGAACAACACTGGTGAAATTATGACCTTCATGATGGTACGGTGTTTTTAGATTAACGAAATCACCTCGTGTTATATATGATAAATACGCGACAAACTGATTGTGATCGCATGGCGTCCTTTATTGCCTTCCAGATTCAGTTTGAGTCATATCGTTTTTGAAAAGGTACAGACCAAATGTCAAGAGCTAAAGATTATTAGGCACTCACATTTTACAGCGATACGACATTTATATTCCCAAGGTCTTATCAATTACATATCTCAAACAAACAAAATATAGATGTAATAGTAAACAAGTTTTTATCTGGATACTTTGTAATTCTATGCGATAAATTAGTCTCATTTTTACTCAGGTCTGATTAAGCTCCCCGAAACTATATTCGCAGGGACAGTCTCCTATCAAAAATTAGAGTTGATTAAATCAAAACATTCTTAATATTTCATTTATTTATTTAAAAATACATATCTTAAAGAATAATAATATTTTAGTTGTTCTTTTTCTTAATACTTGTCGTCTGTTTGGTTTGACATTTTTTACAAAATTTGCGACAAATTCGCTTAACTATCCATATTTGAGCGTACAAAATTACAAGTCCTATCAATCCCAAAAATGCGAACACATCCAATAAATGATATTTGTACCATGGTAGATCTAATCCGGCTACCCTCAAATGTGTGGCTCCATTATGGCGAATTACGTATTCGACCCAATAAATGATTGTATCCATTGGCTTCACTTGACGATCGTGGAAAATTGCAGCCCTCTTCTTGGCATTTTCCTTATATTTCGGATTTTTCAAAAGTTCGTTCAACTTTCCAGAAAGATTTTCTTCTGTAATATCGTCGTAAGCTAACATAAGTCCTATTCCGTTATTCTCAGCAGTTTTTGCATTGATTTTTTGATCGCCCAAGACCGGAATAGCTAAAATTGGAACTCCGTGGTAAGTGGTTTCAGTGGTACTCAAAAGGCCTCCATGAGTGATGAACAATTTCACATTCGGATGAGCTAAACATAGAAGGAGTAAATTAATGATGGTTTCAAAAAACTGTTTATAGAGCCATCGTTACCCAATATATCTTGTTGTGGCAACCATTTTCCGAATTTCACATTGGCGGGTTGTCCGGGCATGGTCTCTTCTTCCCATTTCCATAAAACTTTCTCCTTCAATGTCGAAAAGACTTTTAGAAGAGCATCACGTTTCGCCGCTGGTAAATCAGCACTTTGCAAGTTTGAACCCATACTGAAGTAAATGACTCCGTCTTTGGCTTCGTCCAGGAATTTTTGGATATCTTCGGGTAACTTTTTAGGAGGTTGAATGTGAAAACCGCCTACGTCGATCATGCTAGGAACATTGGGAACGGGTTGATTCATACTAGGATGGGAATTCAAAAATACCAACGACGAATTAAACATGTGATCGTAAATGCTTGCGTCTGGATGAATATACTTTTTGGCTAGATTATTTTGTGCCGGGAATACGATTAGCTGGTAAAGTAATTGAGAATACGCATTAAAGAGTAGATTCGTCGTGCGTTCGCAAAATGTCATTTTGGGAGAATAGCTCAAAAATATTTCTGGAATGTATGATAATGGTGCAGGGTTAGCGACTAGAGAATTCACCCAATAATTGGCACCAACGGTACTGAACAAAATGAGAGATTTAGCCCCGAAATGGGAAACTAGCGGCTTGAAGCACTCATTTACGAATTGTTCCACGATGACTATGTCGAATTTTTCGTTAGATTTGATCAATTTTTGCAAATTTTGATGACTCAAAGCATTTTCGCACATTTTCGACATCATGGGCTGTATGTGAGTGAACATTAGAAATGGGTTACTATTGGTCAAGTCGAACATGGTGCTACTTTGAGTTTTGTCACGCATACCTGAAAAGTATAATAATGGCGTAACTTATTCATAATTTCACAACCCCTCACAATAACTTACCACTCATAGTCATACCAGATAGTTCGATGAGTCTGAATTTTCCATTTTTCGGGGGATTTTTTTCAGGAAATGGGCTGACGTACGTGATGTCATGTCCGGCTCCAGCCAAACCCTTGGCTAGAGCAGACCCCAAAATATTGTGACTGCGTGCGGGTGCATGGAAAATGACTAAAATTTTTGCACTTTCGACTGAACACAACCCCAAGAATGCCACACACACTAAATTAAAAAGGATGTTCTTAAACGCCATTAGGTTTCAGTCGGACGAACACACTGAATGCAGAATATCTCACGCATATTCGTATTTTATAGGCTGTTATCTAATAACTCTCTTGTCATGTTTATACATATTATCGACTGATAAGTGTCTTAAATAAGAGGTACACTACACCAGTTTTAACCAAGTGATATTTATCACATCGAATTGAACTTGACTTGAGATGAAACCACCTAATCTAAGAATTGAATCTATTACACGTCCATTATGATAAGGGCCTGATAGGTTGACTCATATCATTTCAGGTGAATCACGTATAAGTGTTTTTTCTCTCATTGATTGGAGATATTTTCAAGATTTTATTCATATTCTTCAATAACAATTATATTTTAGTTAGTTTTCTTCTTAATGCTGGCAGTCTTTTTGGTTTGACATTTAGTGCAAAATCTGCGACAAATTCGCTTAATTATCCATATTTGTACATACAAAATTACTAGACTTATTAATGCTAGAAATGCGAATACATCCAATAAATGATATTTGTACCATAGTAGATCTAAACCGGCTACTCTCAAATGTGGAGCTCCATTATGGCGAATTATGTATTCAACCCAATAAACGATCGTGTCCATTGGCTTCACTTGTCGATCGTGGAAAATTGCAGCCCTCTTCTTAGCATTTTCATTGTATTTCGTGTTTTTCAGAAGTTCGTTCAAATTTTGAGTTAATGATTCCTCGGTGATTTCTTTATAAGGTAACATAAGACCTATTCCATTAGTTTCGGCTGTTTTGGCATTAATTTTTTGATCGCCAAAGATCGGTATGGCCAAAATTGGCACCCCGTGATAAGTGGTTTCGGTTGTACTCAAAAGACCTCCATGAGTGATGAATAATTTTACATTTGGATGAGCTAATGAGAAAATCAATTAATAGAAATTTATTCAACAAAGCTGTGTATAGATAGATAATTATACCCAAAATATCTTGTTGTGGTAACCACTTTCCAAATTTAACATTGGCGGGTTGTCCGGGCATGGTCTCTTCTTCCCATTTCCATAGAACCTTTTCCTTCAACTGAGAGAATACTTTTAGAAAAGCGTCGCGTTTCTCTGGTGGTAAGTCGGCACTTTTCAAGTTAGAACCCATACTGAAGTAGATGACTCCGTCTTTGGCTTCATCCAGAAATTTTTGGATATCATCCGGTAACTTTTTCGGGGGTTGAACGTGAAAACCGCCTACGTCGATCATATTAGGAACTTTGGGAACGGGTTGATTCATGCTAGGATGCGAATTCAAAAAGATCAATGACGTGTTATAGATGTGATCGTAAATATTGACATCTGGATGAATATATTTTTGAGCTTGACTATTTTGTCTCGGGAATACCACCAGTTTATAAAGTAATTGGGCATACACATAGTATATGAGATTCGCCGTGCGTTCGAAAAACGTCATTTTTGGGGAATAGCTTAAGAATAATTCTGGAACGTAAGATAGTGGCGAAGGATTGCCAACTAGAGGGTTCACCCAATTATTAGCACCGACAGTACTGAATAAAATGAGAGATTTAGCCCCAAAATGGGAAACTAGGGGCTTGAAGCATTCATTTACGAACTGTTCCATTATGACTATGTCGAATTTTTCGTTGGATTTGATTAATTTTTGGAAATTTTCGTTGGACAAACCAGATTCACACACTTGGGTCATCATGGGCAACATCAAACCGACTGTTAAAAATGAGTTGTTATCGGTCATTTCGAACATTTTGTTACCATGCGTCTTCTCTCGTATAGCTGAAAATAAAAGTAATACAGTGATATACTCGTAAGAGCGTAACCATCAGGTATACTCAAAATAAGTCACCTAATACGGCTTCCTTCATTCCCTTTAGTTCGACGAGTCTGTATGACCCATTTTTCGGGGGATTTTTTTCGGGAAATGGGCTGACGAAAGTGATGTCATGTCCGGCTTCGGCCAACCCTTTGGCTAGAGCAGACCCCAAAATATTGTGACTGGGTGCGGGTGCATGAAAGATTACTAATATCTTCGCACTTTCGACTGAGCAAAAGGATATAAATGTCACACACAACAAATTAAAGAAGATGTCTCTAAACGCCATTATCAACAGGACGAACTGACTCAATATATCATCTTACGCATAACTGTATTATATAAGTTGTTATCTTCGAATTGTATCTTGTAATGTTTAAGTTTCTTGACTGATAAAGTTTCTGAATAAGTCAGTAGGTATAACAGGGTCATTTCAATTACGTATCAAATTTGTTAAATATAGAAGGTATTTAATGTACTAAAGCTACGGTCACACGAAATGTGTCGAAAACATCATACCAATCAGATCTTTCGCATACAATCAGTTTTTTATTTTCAACAGATTAGATTCAAAATCTGTAGGAAAGCCAGGAGCTGCTCATTTTGTGTAAATTTATTCAGATTAACACAAGGTTGGTCAGGACAATGTAAAAATTTCTGCTCGATAAACTAGGGGTGAAGATTCAGACGTCTTTATAGTACTGTCGCCATGCACTCATAGAAAACTATTGAAACCGTGATGATTAAAGCTAATTTCCGTTTAAAATGTGAAAAGCTTCAGTAGATAAATCATGGTTCAAAATACGTTTATATTTTTACAAGTGGTCCAATTCAAAAATATAACTTTGAATTGAACTTGACTTGCAATGAAAACATCGATCTATCTTAGTACATACCTATCGCATGTCCATCTGATTGGGCTCTCTGAGTGAATCATAATTTTTCTAGTATCTTATATTTCGCAATGACTCGAAATATTTTCAAGGATTTATTCATTTATTTAATAATACATATTTAACGAGACTTATACAGGGTGTCTTTGAAATACGTGTACAACGCGCTACCACATACTCCTGAGGTCAAAATAGAACGATTTAACCACAATGACCTTAGTCCAAAAGTTGATAATAAAAAAGTTACAGGGTGTTGAAATGAAAATTTTTATTTCCATTTTCTTGAATAATTTGTCAAGTTTTGGGAATAATAATTAAAAAATTTGTACACGAGGGTTTTTTGGTACGGGGAATACTTATTTGGACTCTGTTTTGCTGTATTTTCTAGGGGGCGCTACGTACACTACAAGCATTTGCAAATGACAGTCTCAACTTTTTCTCTCTTCAAATTACCGATGTTCCAATCAATGGAATCGACTGCTTGATGATTTTACTCAATAAAAGTTCTCTAGTTTGATGTCTCTACGGTCCACCGTTTTGGAATAATTCATTCTTGAATGGTCGATTTCACCCAAAAATCGCACCAATTTTCGGGGTAATTTTTCATGAAAAACACATTAGCCTGACAAAAAGTTAATTCCATGACTGCTTTGCTAAGAACAAATCACCTGACGAAAAAAACTAATTAAACTCCCTTTTTGGAGGGTTCATTTGTTTTTCTTGAAAAATTTCCCCAAAAATTAGAGCGAATTTAGGGTGAAATTTACCATTCGAGAGTGAATAATTCCAAAACGGTGGACCGTAGCGACATCAAACAAGAGAACTTTTATTGAGTAAAATCATCAAGCAGTCGATTCCATTTATTGGAACATCGGTAATTTGAAGAGAGAAAAAGTTGAGACTGTCATTTGCAAATGCTTGTAGTGTACGTAGCGCCCCCTAGGAAATACAGCAAAACAGAGTCCAAATAAGTATTCCCCGTACCAAAAAACCCTCGTGTACAAATTTTTGAATTATTATTCCCAAAACTTGACAAATTATTCAAGAAAATGGAAATAAAAATTTTCATTTCAACACCCTGTAACTTTTTTATTATCAACTTTTGGACTGAGGTCATTGTGGTTAAATCGTTCTATTTTGACCTCAGGAGTATGTGGTAGCGCGTTGTACACGTATTTCAAAGACACCCTGTATGTATTCTAGTTGGTTTTTTTCTTAATATTAGTAGTCTTTTTGGTTTCACATTTTGTGCAAAATTTGCGCACAATTCGCTTGATTAACCATATTTGAACATACAAAATCACAAGTCCTATCAATGCTAAAAATGCGAACACATCCAATAAATGATATTGGTACCATGGAAGATCTAATCCAGCTACCCTCAAGTGTGGGGCTCCATTATGACGAATTATGTATTCGACCCAATAAACTATCGTGTCCATGGGCTTCACTTGACGATCGTGGAAAATTGCAGCCCTCTTTTTGGCATTTTCCTTATATTTCGGGTTTTTCACAAGTTCGTTCAACTTTTTAGATAATGACTCCTCGGTGATTTCTTTATAAGGTAACATAAGACCTATTCCATTATCCACTGCATTTTTGGCATTGATTGTTTGATCGCCAAAGATCGGAATGGCCAAAATTGGAACTCCATGGTAAGTGGTTTCGGTCGTACTCAGAAGACCTCCATGAGTGATAAACACTTTCACATTCGGATGAGCTAGAAATAGAAGCAGTCAATCAATATTTGTTCAAAAACTGTTAACAGAGTCATGATTACCCAATATATCTTGTTGTGGCAGCCACTTTCCGAATTTCACATTGGCGGGTTGTCCGGGCATGGTCTCTTCTTCCCATTTCCACAGAACTTTTTCCTTCAGTTTAGAGAATACTTTTAGAAAAGCGTCGCGTTTCTCTGCTGGTAAGTCGGCACTTTTCAGGTTAGAACCCATACTGAAGTAGATGACTCCGTCTTTGGCTTCGTCCAGGAATTTCTTAATATCATCGGGTAATTTTTTCGGTGGTTGAACATGAAAACCACCTACGTCGACCATATTAGGAACATTGGGAACGGGTTGATTCATGCTAGGATGCGAATTCAAAAAGATGAACGACGAATTATACATGTGATCGTAAATATTGGCATCTGGATGAATATATTTTTTTGCTTGGCTATTCTGTTTCGGGAATATGATCAGTTTATAAAGTAATTGCGTATACCAATAAAATAACAAATTTACGGTGCGTTCACAAAACGACATTTTGGATGAATAACCCAAAAATATTTCTGGAACGTAGGATAATGGCGAAGGATTACCAACAAGAGGATTCACCCAACTGTTAGCACCGACGGTACTGAATAAAATGAGAGATTTAGCACCGAAAAGGGAAACTACGGGCTTGAAGCACTCATTTACGAACTGTTCCATTATGACTATATCGAATTTTTCGTTGGATTTGATTAATTTCTGAAAATTTTCGTTAGACAAGGAAAATTCACACATTTCCGACATCATTGGTAACATGAAAACGGAAGTTAGAAATGGGTTGGCATCGCTCATGTCAAACATGGTGCCATTCTGCATCTTATCGCGCATAGCTGAAATAAAAGTAATACAATAATACTTCACATAATTACAGTCTTTTAGAATAACTCACCTGACATGGCTGAATGCATTCCGGTTAATTCGACTACTCTATATGATCCATTTTTCGGGGGATTTTTTTCAGGAAATGGGCTGACGAACGTGATGTCATGTCCGGCTTCGGCCAACCCTTTGGCTAGAGCAGATCCCAAAATATTGTGACTGGGTGCGGGTGCATGGAATATTACTAAAATTTTGGCACTTTCGACTGAGCAAAATCCCAAAATTAGCAGACACGCCAAATTAGAATAAAGGTTTTTGAACGCCATTATCAGACTGAATCTAACATGAACGTATCTTTCAGTAAGCCATTTTTATAGCTATCGTGTTGTCACATTTAGTTTATCGACTGATAAAGATTCTGAATGAGTCTAGAGGTAAAGTACACAGTTCTAACCGAACAATACGTGAGTATAACCACTGTTATAACACAGTACGAGAATAACCTCGAACCAAACTTGATTCGTAAACATCTAATATTAAGCCGCGTGTAGGCCTGGTGGGGCATAATTATTACTCATTTTCATCACTTGCGCAATGGTGTTATCATGATTTTTTCTATACTTTGAATATTTAAAGTCAAGTCATGATTCTAGATGGTTTGGAAAATGAAAAGTCATTGACTATAATCTTTCGAGATAATATTACATTTATTATTTTTAGTATTACAGAAATCAATCAAATAAATAAGAAATACACTAATGGTTGAGCTCCAATTATTATAGCTAATTGGTTTTTAGCTTTGTCATCACTGGCTTATTATTTCTCTTACAGAATATCTTCCTGATTAATAATTTAGCTATTTTATAATGAATATGAAGTGAAATTATAACTACGATAGATAGAAAAGCTATGACATCTAATAAGTGGTATTTGTACCAAGGTAAATCAGCCCCAGCCACCCTTAAATGTGGCGCTCCCCCATGTCGCGCCACGTATTCCACCCAATAAACTGCTTCATCTAGAGGTTTAATCGGACGATCGTGGAAGAGATTCGAAGTTAACTTCGCTGCTTTTGAATACCTGCAAATATTTTGCTAGAATAAATTTTTTTATAGCGGTATTAAAAAAACATTCTTTGGATTTTCCAATAATTCCTTCAGTTTCAGACTCAGAGCGGCCTCATTTAGTTCTGAATAAGGAAGAGATAAACCGATACCATTATTCACTGCAATTTTGGCATTAGTTTTCTGATCTCCGTAAATTGGAATGGCTAAAATCGGTACTCCATGATAGACCGTTTCAGTGGTGCTCAATAATCCCCCATGAGTGATGAATAGTTTCACATTTGGATGTGCCAAAATGTCTTGTTGCGGTAACCATTTCCCAATTTTAACGTTATCCGGTTTTCCGGGAAGAACCTCGTCCTCCCATTTCCACAAAACTTGCTCCTTCCGTTTACCGAAGGCTTTCAGAATTGCGTCCCGCTTCTCGACCGGTAATCTGGCACTTCTCAAATTAGAACCCATACTGAAGTAGATCACGCCATCTTTGGCACCATCTAGATATTCTTGTAGATCTTTGGGTAACTTTTTTGGTGGTTCTACGTGAAACCCACCAATTTGTATCAGATTCGGTACAGTAGGGACAGCTTGATTATAACTGGGATGAGAATTCACCAGAATTAGAGACGAATTATACACGACGTCGTATAAGTCTTGATCAGGTATATATTTTTTTATGAATTTGTTTTGAAGAGGAAATTGATAAAAGTACGTGCAAGCTAGTTCCACGATATGGTATATAGTGTTTAAGAGCCTATCTCGGAATGACATTTTAGCTGGGGGGCTCAAATGCATATTGGAGACGTAGGAAAGCGGTGATGGATTTCCTATTATTTCGTTGACCCACGAATTTGGAATTGTGGAAGAAAAGCCCACTAATGGAGCTTTAAAATGTAGAGCTAAAGCTTTCAGTCCGTCATTCATGAATTGCTCCACTACAACCACGTCGAATTTCTCATCCGAATTTATCAATTTTTGCACTTTAGGGTGCTTTAAGATTTCCTCCGTCCCTTGACCTACCACTGTGTTTATGAAAATTGTTAATGCAATAACGTTGGAATCCTCCATGTCGAACATGTTGATTTCTTCGAATTCCTCTGTAAGAATAATAACCAAAATATAATTTAATAGTGATGAACTGCGATTTACTTACCCCGCATCTTTTTGCCGAGATCATCTAAAACGATGTCGCGATATGAGCCATTTTTCGGATTCGGGGGAGTTTTTTCACCTTCGACTGAAATCACCGTCACATCATTCCCATGTTCTGCCAATCCTCTCATCAGGACCCTCGCCAAGAAATAGTGACTACGGGGCATCGAGAAGACACCCAAAATTTTAGCACTTTGAACATGATTTATAGCGATCACAATCGAGAGCAAACTTATTAGCAATGATCTGGTTCTCATTTTTCTGATTAAGTAATAACGAAACCAACTTGTTAATCGAATGTTTAAATACTCATTGTTATCTTTTGGCGAAACACTTAGAAATATGCAGACTAACATAATTGATAACGATATCAAGAATATTTTCTATATCGTCATTGAACAATTAATTTTGTTAAATCACTATATAATAATTTATTACTCACATACAGACAAATTATTATCAAAACGTGTAAGACTTATTCCACTTATGTACGTATCACTTCGTTTTAAGTTTTCTAATACTTTTCTTATTTCTAAACAATCTTCGTAAAATTACTCTACATATTAAGAAATTCACGTACAAGATAACTAAACTGATTAAAGCAAGGAAAGCTATTACGTCCAAGAGATGATATTTAAACCAGGGCAGATCCACCCCGGCTACCCTCAAATGTGGAGCTCCTTTATGTCGCGCCACATATTCCACCCAATAAACTGCTTCATCCAGAGGTTTAACCGGGCGATCGTGGAACAAATTCGAAACTGATTTTGCGTTCTTGGAGTAGCTGCAAACATTTTGTCAATAAATAATAGGAAATTCTTTGATTTGAGAGTTTGTACTTTGGATTTTCTAATAGTTCTTTCAAGTTTTGACTGAGGGTGTTTTCGTTCAGTTCAGTATAAGGCAAAGATAATCCGAATCCGTTGGAAACTGCAAATTGGGCGTTTGTCTTCTGATCTCCGAAAATGGGAATGGCTAAAATCGGTACTCCATGATAGACGGTTTCAGTAGAACTCAGTAACCCCCCATGAGTTATGAATAGTTTCACATTTGGATGTGCCAAAATGTCATTTTGCGGTAACCATTTGGCAATTTTTACATTATCTGGTTTTCCGGGAAGAACCTCGTTCTCCCATTTCCACAAAACTTGCTCTTTACGTTTACCGAAGGCTTTCAAAATTGCGTCCCGTTTCTCTACCGGTAAATTGGCACTTTTCAGATTAGAACCCATACTGAAGTAAATCACGCCATCTTTGGCACCATCTAGATATTCTTGAAGATCTTTGGGTAATTTTTTTGGTGGTTCTACATGAAATCCACCAATTTGTATCAGATTCGGTACGGTAGGAACAGCTTGATTGAAACTGGGATGGGAATTTGAAAGAATTAGAGAGGAATTATAGACGATATCATATAAATCCAGATCGGGAAAGAATTTCTTCACGATTTTGTTTTGAGCAGGAAATAGATAAAGTTTCGTACAAAGTACCTGTACGGCATAGTATATAGTGTTGAGTACTCTTTCCCTAAAAGTCATTTGTATTGGAAACCCTGAAGTCAAATTTGGAATGTAGGAAAGCGGTGTCGGATTTCCAATCAGTTCGTTGACCCAAGGATTCGGGACAGTAGTACCGAACCCTACAAAGGGAGCTTTGAAATGTAAAGCTAAAGCTTTCAGTGCGTCGTTCATGAATTGCTCCACGAGGACCACGTCGAATTTTTCATTCGAGTTTATGAGTTCTTGGACTTGGGGGTCCTGCAGGACTTTCTCGCTCCAGGGGCTCATCATAACATTCACGAAAATTGACGAAATTATAACGTTGGAGTCCGCCATTTCGAACATGTCCACTTGGGAAAATGCGACTGATTATAACAGAAACAGAAAACGTTTTTAGAAATGTGAGTACCTTAATGATACAAATGATTCAGACTTACGGTCCATCTCTTTCGCCATATCTTTCAATACGATATCGCGATATGTTCCATTTTTTGGGGGAGTTTTTTCACCTACTATTGAAATTACGGTTACATCATTACCGTGTTCAGCGAACGCTCTCGTCAATGCTCTTCCTAAAAAATAATGGCTTGTGCCCATCGAAAAAACCGCCAATATTTTAGCACTTTGAACGTGATTTATCGCGATTGCTATCACGAGTAAACCCAACACTGATATTGATCTCATTTCTTAAGCAGTGTTCTGTATATTATTGTCCTCTCAAAATGTGTAGAGCACTGGTGAATATGAAGAGAGGCACGTTATAAAATAACGAAAACAAGTTATCATCACTATCAGTTTATGTAGTTATCTCTACATGTGAAAAATTTCGTCTAATCACACACTCAATACTTTATTACATAATTGAAGGCCAAATTGATACAACATTACTAAATGTATGTCAAAACACATTACAAGTCTTATGTATATCTGGTCCAAAAATGTTGGAGCGTCACTTTTTTTTAACTTTTCTCGTCCTACTTTTTTTAATACCGAACAGTTTTCGTAAAATTAGTTTAATCATTAAATAATTCACGTACAAAATAACTAAGCTGATTAACGCGAGGAAAGCTATTACATCCAAGAGATGATATTTGAACCAGGGCAGGTCTAGCCCGGTTACCCTCAAATGAGGGGCGCCTTTATGACGCGCCACATATTCGACCCAATAAATCGCCTCCTCCAAAGGTGGTATTAATCGATCGTGGAATAATTCCGCTCTGTGCTTGGCGTTCTTGTAATATTTCGGATCATATAAAAGCTCGTTTATGGCTCGAGAAAATTTGTCTTCTTCGAAATCCGTGTATGGTAATGAGAGGCCCATTTCTAAATCGACCAGACCTCTTATGTTGATTCTCTGGTCGCCGAAAACCGGAATCCCCAAAATCGGAACTCCGAAATTCACCGCTTCCATCGCACTGGACATCCCTCCGTGGCTTATGAAGAGCTTAACGTTCGGATGGTCTGGAAAACGTCCCGAATACAATTTAATTCAAGTACCTATCTACTTTCGAGTCGTTTTACTTAATATCTCTTGTTGGGGTAGCCACTTCTCCACTTTTATGTTGGAAGTTCGCCCGGGAAGATTATCGTCCTCCCATTTCCATAAGACTTTTTGTTTCAACTTGGCGAAAGTTTTAACGATGGCGTCTCGCTTTTCGTCGGTTAGTTCGGTACTTTTCAGGAACGAACCCATACTGAAGTAAATAGCGCCGTCTTGGGCGGAATCCAGGAATTTCTGTAGATGATCCGGCAGCTTTTTCGGTTCCTTGATGTGAAATCCGCCGATCTCGATCATGTTCGGGACGTGGGGGACCGCCTGGTTCATACTGGGGTGCGAATTCAGGAAAACGATCGATGCGCCGTACAAAGATTCGTAAAAATCCGAACCGGGCACAGTCTCTCGAACTAATTTGTCCTGTTTGGGGTAGAAATATAATTGCAGGATCATATTCTGGAACCACGTGTCCAAGGCGCTTTCTACTCTCTGCAAAAAGTCCATCCTCTTGGGTAGATTAGCGGTAATTACGGGGATGTACGAGGGAGGGGCGGGATTCGCCACTAAATTATTAACCCACAGATTGGCCGGTTGAGTGGTGCTCACGATGAGAGGGGCTTTGAAATGAGAGGCGATCGCTTTGAGCCCGTCGTTCAAGAATTGCTCCACTATGACCGCATCGAATTTTTCGTTCGATCTCAACAGTTTCTGGACCTCGGGGTGGTTCAATACTTTTTCGGGCCATTGAGTGAACACTCCGTACATGAAGTACATGTTTTTGAAATAACCAAACTCGCTCCTATCGAAAAAATTCCTGTTTTTCGCAGGATTGGACACTGAAATCAATAGATTAATTTGGAGATTGATGTTTTTATTAATCTTACCTGATTGTTGTTCCCATAAATCCTTGATGGAAATATCGCGATAAGATCCATTTTTGGTAGGATTTTTTTCTCCAACTACACTGATCACAGTGACATCGTGACCTTTTTCAGCCAAAGCTCGCATGAAAGTACTCCCTAATAGATAGTGACTACCCCCGAGAGGATAAATCCCCAATATTTTATATCCATGGCATTCATGCCATGAAAATAATTCCGATAATACTGTAATTACTATAAGAAGTCTCATTTCGTACATTTAAAGAGATACTAATTCGTATTACCATATTACATAAGACATTTTTGTTAAACTATATCTAATCTGTTGAAGTTTGGTGTAAATAGAAAAGTCTGAATACTTTTATAGATTAAAAAACATGTCAAAACATCGAAGAGCCATTAAGATAATAAAGTAGAGAGGTCCTCAGTTTCAATTTGTTTTTATTTCGAACTTAATTCTTTTTAACTTTATCGCTCCTAATTCCCTTAGTTTTAAACAGTTTACGTAAAATCGCTTTGGCTATTAAATAATTCACGTACAAAATAACTAATCCGATTAAAGCGAGGAAGGCTATCACGTCCAGGAGATGATATTGATACCAGGGCAGGTCCAGCCCGGTTACCCTCAAAT
This sequence comes from Salpingus planirostris, assembly GCA_949788335.1. Lineage (NCBI taxonomy): Eukaryota > Metazoa > Arthropoda > Insecta > Coleoptera > Salpingidae > Salpingus > Salpingus planirostris. Next base: position 3,892,122 of record OX460922.1, read on the forward strand.
GAGGGGCGCCTTTATGACGGGCCACATATTCGACCCAATAAATCGCCTCGTCCATGGGCGGTACCAACCGATCGTGGAATAATTCCGCTCTATGTTTGGCATTCTTGTAATATTTGGGGTTTTCGAGTAGCTCGTGGATGAATTTGGAGAATTTTTCTTCAGTTAATTCGGCGTAAGGCAGGGCTAAAGCCATTCCGAAATCGACGGCAGTTCGGATGTTGATCAATTGGTCTCCGTAGACGGGAATGCCCAAGATTGGTACTCCGAAATTCATGGCTTCGACCGTACTGGACATGCCTCCGTGACTTATGAATAATTTCACATTTGGGTGGTCTAGGAACACAACATCAATTAAAACTTATGATTGGATTAGGTTTTGTGATTATTATTACTCAAAATGTCTTGCTGGGGTAGCCACTTTTCAATTTTCACGTTAGGGGGCTGTCCGGGAAGAGCATCATTTTCCCATTTCCACAGGACTTTCTGCTTCAATTTCGAGAAGGTCCTCAAAATTGCGTCCCGATTTTCGTCCGACATTTGGACACTTCTCAGATTGGAACCCATACTGAAATAAACCACCCCGTCTTTGGCTTCGTCCAGGAACTTTTGTAAATCCTGCGGTAATTTCTGCGGTTTCTTGATGTGATATCCGCCGATTTCGATCATGTTCGGGACGTGAGGCACCGCCTGATTCATGCTGGGGTGCGAATTCAGGAGAACCAAGGACACGTTGTACAAGACGTCGTAGAAATCTTTAGCGTCGGGGATGAACTGTTTCGCCACTTTGCTCTGATCGGGGTAATAATTCAATTGCAGGATGCAAGTCTGCACGAAAGTGTCCAAGGTGTTTAGGACTCTTTCGCAGAAAGTCATGCGTTCGGGGAATTCTGAAAGCACTGTTGGGATGTAAGACGTGGGGCTCGGATTGGCTACCAACCCGTTCACCCAAATGTTCGCAGGGATTGTGCTGGTCACGATTACCGGAGCATCGAAGTGGGCGGCCAAAACTTTGAGACCGTCGTGCAGAAATTGCTCCACTATCACCACGTCGAATTTTTCGCCCGACTTTAGCAATTTTTGGACATTCGGATGAGGTAATACTAACTCAGCAAAGTGAGTCAAAAAACCGTACATGAAGAACATGTTCATGAAGTAGCCATAGCTCCCTCTCTCGAAGAAATTCTTTTTCTTGGTTGAATTTCCTGCAAAAAAATTTATGTTTTAGGGTATGTACTGTTTCATCTTTAGGTAATTTTATCTGGGAGTTAAATACCTCGCTTACGGATTGTTATAAAATAATGAAAATTAAGTTATACCTGCTGGATCACTTTCACTGGAAGATGAGAATATCGAGGCTTAGAGTATTAATTATTTATTTAGAGAATGAAAATATTTACCTGCGAGATTTTCCCATACTTCGTTTATGGGAATGTCGCGATAATTCTTTGGTGCGTTCTTTTCTCCGATGGGATTTATAACGGCAACGTCGTGCCCTTTTTCAGCCAGGGCCAACATCAGGGCCCTTCCCAGCATATAGTGACTGCCCCCAAGAGGGAAAATCCCCAAGATTTTGGCCCCATTAAGAAACGGCAGACACGATAAGAATACGACAACACAGAGTGACAACTTCATTTTGCGCCTGCACTAACCGTACTAAACCAATCTTATTGATCAACAGATTTATATAATCGATAATATTATATGTGTACTATGTGATAGGGTACTCGTAAGTATTTTGGACCCTGATATAGACGTGTCCCAATCGGGATAAGACACATCAACGAACTGCCTTTTCTGTATTCGTGGAGTTTTATGTATTCATGGTTTATTATTATTACACGGTTGTATTCTTCTTTCGTTTTATCTAAATAACGGAAAGTGACGTACAATCTGAAATGACCTCGGCAACATTTAAAAAAGATTATTGAGCAAACATATGTTATTTAACACTTTTATTTCAACCGATTTCATTATTAGTCTTCAACTGATGATAATGACGGCTAGGACATAATAGTTACTATGTGCTTTAACAAATAAGACATGATATTATGATAAGAATTGAACAATAAGAATTCACCATCGCACTCGCCCATGCTCAGTTGCATTGGATATTCACTAAAGTACGACCCCTTTCAGAAAAATACGTTCAAATATGATCAAACCTAGTAGTTACATGATTTTAACAATATTAGCAGGTTTGTGATTAGAAAATATTGATATTATATTTTTAGAATGGTCTAAAAATATTTTAGTTTATCTCTTGGCAATATCTGGAGATTTCACTATGACTTGGACCTCTCCAACCCTCCCAAAACTGTATACGAACAACACAGAAATCAACCCTTTCGGGAAACCGATCACACCCGAGGAAGAATCCTGGATCAGTTCGCTGCTCAATATCGGAGCCATGATCGGGCCTTTTCCTTTTAGCATAATTTCCGAAAAATTCGGTCGAAAAATTGCTCTACTGACCATAGCGATCCCGTACATCGTGTCCTTCCTAACCTTAGCCTTCGTTAAGGACGTTTACGTTTATTACGGTTGCAGATTGCTCGGTGGAACTGCGATAGGGGGCGGTTACACCCTCCTCCCCATGTACATGGCGGAAATCGCCGAAGACTCAAACCGGGGGACGTTATCTGTATCTTTGAACATCTTTTGGACTTTTGGTGCGCTAATCCCGTACCTGATAGGGCCCTACTTATCGGTGAAATGGTTCAACGTGACATTATCCTGCATTCCGATGCTATTTTTCGTTTTATTTTTGATCGTGGCCCCCGAAACGCCGTACTATTTAGTGAGCAAAAAGAAAACCGTAGAAGCCGAAGAATCGTTGATGCTTTTACGAACGAGGAGCAGAAGTTTGGTCAGTAAGGAAATCGCTCACATCCAATCAGTTCTAGACCACGATCAACACGGACATCTGATGGATTTGTTTAAATCGGAACCTCGACGAAAAGCGCTAATTATTTCTCTGTTTTTGATAATTCTACACCACACCAACGGAATCAGCGCCGTTTTATTTTACACGCAGTCGATTTTCGAGGCTTCCGGTAGCTCGCTTTCTCCAGAAATCTCGTCGATGGTCGTAGGGCTGGTTTTCTTTTTGTCCAGTTTCATCACGCCGATTTTCGCGGACAGGTGGGGTAGAAAACTGTTTCTCATCGTTTCCGCCGCGGGGATGACTATCGCTCTGGGGGCTTTCGGATTGTTTTTCTATCTGAAAGACGCCACGGATTTCGATGTCGAACCGATTTTTTGGCTACCGATTTTCAGCTTGGTTTTATACATCGTCGCGTTCAATTTCGGGTTCGGTTCGATCCCTTGGACCGTCTCGTCTGAGCTTTTTCCATCGAGCGTCAAGTCTTTAGCAGCTTCGCTCGTGTCGGTCACCTGCTGGCTTACTGCGTTTCTCATCACGAAATTTTTCAACGATCTGAATTATGCTTTTGGAGTTTATGGAACTTTTTGGCTTTTTGGGGTGTTTTCTCTTCTGTCGGCTATTTTTGTCGCAGTTTTCGTACCGGAGACGCGTGGTAAAAGCTTTAAAGAAATCCAGGCACTACTAGAATGATGCAGTTCTGTGCGTGGTTTAGATATTAAGTATAAATTATAATAATGTCTAACTTATTACATGTTATGTAAGAATAAATAAGACTAAATTTTCGAACCACAGACCTTTTTTCAAGCAAACTAATTACATCAGATTTCAATAAAGACATTCCGATTTATTTGAGTTCCTCCCTGTTCAAATATTAAAAAATAAGCTCGAACAATGCGAAATAATCTCGAGAGTAAATAACGAAAAGATTCGAGCGAATATCCTTTCTAAAACTGCTTCCACACTTATTTTGACAAATTTGATTACTCTGCATGATGATATACCCAGTAGCTAATTCCGAATTCTATGATTACTATGTCCTTTAGCAAATAATAATATGTCACGAATATGTATAATGAGAGAACAATGAGAATTCATCAAAATCGAGCACAGCCAGGTACCTACAGTTGAATTATAGTTTTTGTTACGATCACTTCATAAAAAAACAGTCAGACATGATCAAACTATTTAGTTACACCCTTTTAACAGTCATAACAGGTTTGTACTTAATTTTAAATCGTCATTATTACACTTTGAGAATGGTTTAAAAATATTTCAGTTGATCTTTTGGCAACTGCTGGCGACATAACCATGACTTGGACTTCCCCCATTCTCCCAAAACTGTACATGAACAACACAGAAATCAACCCTTTCGGGAAACCGATCACGCCCGAAGAAGAATCCTGGATCAGTTCGCTTATAAATATCGGAGCCATGATAGGACCGTTTCCTTTTAGCCTGATTTCTGAAAAATTCGGTAGGAAAATCGCTCTGCTTTCTATAGCGATCCCGCACATAGTGTCCTTTTTAACTTTGGCTTTCATAAACGACGTTTACGTCTATTACGGTGCCAGATTTCTAGCGGGGATTGCGATCGGTGGCGGCTATACCATACTTCCCATGTACATTGCGGAAGTAGCCGAAGACTCAAACCGGGGGATGTTATCCGTAACTTTGAACATTTTCTGGACTTTTGGCAATTTGATCCCGTACCTGATAGGTCCCTACTTATCGGTGCAATGGTTCAACGTTGCGATGTCTTGCATTCCGATGATATTTTTCGTTTTATTTTTAACCGTAGCCCCCGAAACGCCCTATTATCTAATAAGTAAAAAGAAAACCGTCCAAGCTGAAGACTCTTTGATGCTGCTAAGGACGAGAAGTAGAAGTCTGGTTGGAAAAGAAATCGCCCATATCCAATCAGTTCTAGACCAGGATCAACACGGACATCTGATGGATTTATTCAAATCGAAACCGCAAAGAAAAGCCCTCATTATGTCTTTAATTTTGATAATTCTACAACAAGGTAGCGGAATTAATGTCGTCTTATTCTACACGCAATCGATTTTCGAAGTTTCCGGAAGTTCAATTCCTCCACAAATTTCGTCGATTGCTGTGGGGATAATTCTGTTTCTTTCCAGTTTCATCACCCCGATTTTTGCGGACAGGTGGGGTAGGAAACTATTTCTCATTGTGTCCGCTGTGGGCATGGTTATAGCTCTTGCGGCTTTCGGGGTCTTTTTCTACTTGAAAGACGCCACAGATATCGATGTTGAACCGATTTTTTGGTTACCGATTTTCAGTTTGATTCTGTATATCGTTGCGTACAATTTCGGATTTGGTTCGGTCGCTTGGACCGTTTCGTCCGAGCTTTTTCCATCGAGTGTCAAGTCTTTAGCAGCTTCCCTTGTGTCGGTCGCCTGTTGGCTCACTTCTTTCCTCATGACTAAATTTTTCAATGATTTGAATCATATTATCGGGATCTGGGGGACTTTTTGGCTTTTTGGGGTAATCGCGCTGCTTTCGCTCATTTTTGTCGGCGTTTTCATACCGGAAACGCGTGGAAAAAGCTTCAAAGAAATTCAAGCTTTACTAGAAAGGTGAAATACTTTAGTTCTTAAATATTTATAAATATGTAATAAGTATGATAATGCTGGATTTATTATGTAACAATAAATGTAATAATACGGCATCAATCTTATTACGAGCTACAAGGTTGAGACTATTATTTCTCGATTTATTTCCAATCACTGTCGACTCTGCGAGTATAATTTCCTTAGTTCATTTACTCTACTGTAATTATTTTAAAATAGAGTAGTGATTGCAATTAAGTAAAGTACAACGCAGGTATTAATTCTCAAGGAATTTGTACCTACAACGTTAGAAAAAATATTTCAACGGTCCTCTATAGGATCTGTAAAACGTTATACCTGATGCTTCTACCATTAATACCCTTCGAAATAATGGGCCCCTAACTATTATCCAGTTCAGACCCTAAGAAATATTACCTGAACCCAGCAGGTATGAGATCTGCAGTTGTACAATCAACGTAATAAAATTAAGTGAAAATTTTTGAAAAAACGCGCAGTAAATTAAATTTTAGCGGGTAAACATTGCCAACTTAAATATTCTCGGTTCTGGCAACTTGACGACAATCACCTTCGCCTTGTTATGCAAATTTAATGCTTTTTCAGTAATTTTCCCGTGCCTATTTCGCTTTTACGGCGAATGTACCATGAAGGACCCCACCAGAAGACCTACCTCAATGGTGTTCGCGCCAAATTCCCTTCCCATAAAGTGGGCATGCGTGAACTCGCACTTCCCGCCACCCTGCGCCATGTCTTTTTCCATTTGCTTCGCGAATTCCGTTACGGCCACCACGTGGTAAGTTTTGTTTTTTCTCCCTTAAATTCCATCCCAAAGACACCCAAAAACCGACCGGAAAGTGCCCGAGACGTAAAATCCGATCAGCGTTCACGGAAAGGGCCAAACCGCCCGCCCGACTGCGAACGGCTCCACATAACCTCGCTTTATCGCTCACCCTCCGCTCATTTGGTGTAGGCGAGGGTTCGTTCTAATGAGGCACATTTTATTTGAACTGTGACTAGATCGAACACTCGCCTGTAACTTGAGGGACGACGCCGCCCCCGGGATTGTGTGTGTACCAGTGTACCAGCTTTTGTGTCTCATCCGACCGACCCCATCCCCCGGAAGCGGGACGACGCTCAACAGGTCCTCTGAAAATGTCGGATTTATTCTTCTTTGGTGATCTAGTTGTATGAGTACTTTCCACATCATAAAGCTGGTTCAGCAAAGCAGAATGTATTCGACTACACTTCGGATTGTGCCCTCATCAACCGAAGACCGGAGAAAAAGGCGCCAAAACCAGGGAATCTGGCTTGAAGGAACTTCTGGTGTGATATGTCTATTTTCAATATATCACAGCCAGTAGTTACCTACGATATGGATTCCCTAATTCATCAAACACGTCGCCGATTTTGTAATATTTATTTAATCGTGCACTTTACAATAGCAATCGAAGTGGCCGCATATGATGCAGTAGAAGCCCTTCGTCTCGTCCTCCATTTTGGGGCCGAAATCCTCGCACTGCACCCCGATGGAGATGGTGGATCGGAACAGGGACGAGCTCTCCTCTTCGCTGGCCTCTTCACCGCAAACGCAATCGTCGTAACCGCAAGCGCAGCGGCAATACGCTTCAATAACTTCCGGATAGTCCAAGCAGACGCAATCGTCCAATCCGCAAATGCATTCGCAATTGACCGGTACTCGGGGGGTCCTTTCGCACATGCATTTATCAATGGCGCATCCGCAAGTGCATCTGGTTACGTCACCGGCCTCTAACCGATCGCAGATGCATTTGGAGGTTTCACATCCGCAGAGACACATGTCTAGCCCTTTCAGGCTTTCTGCTGAATTTTCAGGAGGCTTTGGGCCGATTTGGGAAGAGCACGTCTCTTTGATAGCGAGTCTTTCGTTCGATCTCATTTTATCCGCTCTCAGTTTATCTTGGCTGAAAGTTGTGAATGTTTTGTTATCTAGATTAGTTTTTGCTTCTGTTGTATCTTTTTCTGCGCTCTTCGGTGTCGGTGCTTCTACGGAAGACTCCGACCCGGTGACTATTGAAGCCTTGAATAATGCTAAAAATATGATTGCACATTATTTGTGATTTTTTCAAGTTTACAGGGACTTTACGATTCTTATCAGGTATCCAGTTATTTAATGCTTTGATTTCGCTCAATAATTCCTCATTGTTTTCGAATTTATTATCATGTTTCTCACTCTCCAATAATTCGCAGCACTCGCATTTTTTCTTCATCATTAGTTTAACTTTATCTAGCCTCTTTTTTTGTATGTCTTTCCACGCTTCGCCCCATATAGGCGACAGTTCTCTCAGCTCCTGAGAGACGGTTTTAATAACGGGAATTTCCGCTTTAGGTTCTTCCGGAATGTCCGGTTCTTTCGGCTCGACTAGAGTGCATTTTAGGGGTTTCAGATTTCTTTCCAGGACGGTTCTCCAGAAAGCCATGCATTTCTCCACGTCGTGGCTGCTCTCGTTCGCCTCAAAAGTGAAGGTTTTGAACAGGGATTCGCCCGATCTCACTGAATCCCCTAAAACCCCGGAATTATTGGATCCGCCCTCATTTTCTTCGTTTCGTTGCAGTTCTAGATCTTCATCGATGTCGTCGTAGCAGATTTGATCCGCTTTTTTAACACATTTTCGCTCGCAGACGTATTTTTTAACGAACTCTTCTTCAACGACTTCAGTTTTCTCCGAATTTTCACTTTTTTGTGAATTTCGAACCGAACTTGGGGCGGAATCGACTACATCGGGTTCGATTACATTCTCAGGGGTTTCGGGCGAAACCGAGGTCGAAACGTCACTGTCCATTTTTGATTTTTGAATTTGAATTTTTTATTTATTCCCGCCAATTTTATTCAGTTGGCTAAACTGATTAAAATTAAGTTGGCTTTACTTAATGTCAATGTCATTCTGACAGTTGTTCTAACCTCAAATTCGGTTTTTCTGCTAGTTTTGTTTGTTTTTCGTTTGTGCGAGTGGAAATTATGTGAAAAGACACAAAATGAAGACGGAGCGAACCGGCGATAATTGCCGGCCTTTTAAACTATAAGTATCTCCCGAAATAACCGCAACAAATCGAAATATTTGCGTTTGTTATTGTATTTGATTGTTTACAGCCCACCAAATCGTCAGTCTCACAGGAATAAGCTTCGAGAGGAAAAGCATAATTGTAAGACTAACTTTCAGACACAGTTCAGTTAGTTTTCACAGATTTATAATAATTTGTTATAGGGTTTGTTATAGGGTTTTGTGGAGCTGACCGTAGTTCCCTTGAGAGACAACCTCCGTCATGTCAAGTTGAACGCGAAACAGTGCCGGATTTATCGTGTGATTCTAAACGACGATTACGAGGCCCATTTCCAATATTTCGACCCGTTTCTAGATGTGTGCCAATCAGATACCGAAACGTACGCAATTTCAAATAATAACTTCATAATCTTCAATTTTCTACATTTTAGGCGTAGCCTCGAGGCTTTCTCGAACCACCACCTGAACGCGGCCCTCAAAATAGACCCCGACAACAACGCGGGCGAATTATTCGTCACGATACCCCCCGAAGCCGCCCATCTCGTAGCAGAAGGAACAGCCCTGCGAGTCGGAATCGAGTTCTCCCTCGAGCAGCCCCAAGGAGGCATCCACTTCGTCGTACCTCAAAAAGAGGGCACTTACGCTGAACGAGGCGTGCATTTATTCACATATGGCCACCAGAATTCCTCCCGATTGTGGTTCCCCTGTGTTGACAGCTTCGCCGAAACATGCACTTGGAAACTCGAGTTCACAGTGGACGACGAAATGACAGCCATCTCCAACGGCGACCTGATCGAGGTCGTGTACACCCCGGACATGAGAAGGAAGACCTACCACTACATGCTGAACGTCCCGACTTGCGCCCCGAACATCTCGTTGGCAGTCGGGCCTTTCGAGATATTCGTCGACCCTTATATGCACGAAGTCACGCACTTTTGCCTACCCAGTCTGCTCCCTTTATTGAAAGTCACCACTCGTTATATGCACGAGACTTTCGAGTTCTACGAGGAGACTTTATCGAATCGCTACCCTTATTCGTGTTACAAGCAAGTCTTCGTTGATGAAACTCACGAAGATTATCGCTCTTATGCTACAATGAGTATTTTGAGTGTTAATTTGTTGCATTCGGCTGTGATTATCGATCAAGTTTACGAGTCTAGGACGATAATGGCGCAGGCGATTGCCGAGCAGTTCTTCGGGTGCTTCATTTCCATGCAGAACTGGTCTGACATGTGGCTCAATAAGGGAATCAGTCAATATCTGTGCGGGCTTTACTGTAAAAAGAGTTTCGGCAATAACGAGTACCGCCATTGGGTCCAAAGCGAGCTTCAAAATGTGGTCAAGTACGAGGAGCAATTCGGGGGGATCGTATTAGACCCGAGTCAGCCTCCTGCTCCCCTATTGGTCGGGGCTAATCACACGCAGCACAACGTGAAACACAACGAGGAGAAATTCTACTTTTCTATCAGGAATTTGCACACGATGTCGCCGATGTACGTGAAAGCCTTACACAAGAAGGCGTGTTTGGTTATGCGGATGTTGGAGCATCGTATAGGTCTTGAGTTGCTCCTGCAGGTGTTCAATAAGCAGCTGAGTCTTGCGACCAACGCGGCGCAGCAGAAAATCGGGAGCGGTTTATGGGGGCACATGCTGATCAGCACTAACGTGTTTACCAAGGCGATTTTTACTGTTACCGGGAAAGACATGGCGGTTTTCGTTGATCAATGGGTGCGCACTGGAGGACATGCGAAGTTCCACTTGACTTCGGTTTTCAATAGGAAACGGAACACGATAGAGTTGGAGATCAGACAGGACGCGACGACTCAGACCGGGATTAGGAAATACGTGGGGCCGCTTTTGGTGACGTTGCAAGAGCTGGATGGCACTTTCAAGCACACGTTGCAAATCGAGAATACGGTGGTCAAGGCGGATATCACGTGTCATTCGAAGAGTAGGAGGAATAAGAAGAAGAAGATTCCGTTGTGTACCGGGGAGGAGGTGGATATGGACCTCACCGCAATGGAGTAAGTCCTGGAACTCCAAATTATCGAATTCTGCTTTACCGATAAATCGGCATCATATATGATGGAGATTAGTATTTTGTCAGATTTCTCAAAGATGGCCGCCAGGCCGAAGATGACACCTGTTTGACGGTTTTTCTGGTATAACTTTTTACTGGCTCAAACTCGGAACTTGGAGCTGTTATAGGTCTATTGCAGACACATGAAAGCTGTAAATTTGATTCAAATCGGTAGAGTGGAAGGGTCATTCTACAGCACCCCCTTTTTCTTTATCTTGAGAAAGTTTTGCTTGCAGGAAAAGTGATCATGAAAATAACGGCAGTCGTTTTTTCTTTTATTTAGTAACATTTTCTATTGGTTGTATTTTTGACGTAAAATGTATGGTTTGGGAAGAAATTGGCAAAATGTATATGGAAACATGGTCAAAAATTGCTAAATTTGTTTTGCTGAAAATCCCAAAATGAACTGGCAGAGTTGCAAAATGGAGAAAAAATCATTTTACAGAACCTTACAGAAACAGAAACTAATGAATCAAATTTGAAACGCTTTGAGGTTCTATTGTTCATTTTTAGATTTTCAGTATTTTCACCCTACGACAAAATTAGCCGTTTTTGACGAGAGGTAAACCACTCTCGGCAATACGAGTACAGAAGTTAGGTGATAAATGGAAATACTTGGGCAATACTAGAAATATTGGGCAATAATAGGAAATATTAAGTAACTTGTTAGTTCGGCAATAGTCATTAAACTAGATTCCTGTTTTATCCTTAACCTTAGGAAAAAGGTACTAGCTTAGAATATCTTCATATTCTAAGGGTACTAGCAAATAAATCGGCATTTTTCGGCAATAACGTAATAGGAGTACAAATCATGGCGGTTTTTGACCATGTTTGACGTAGATTTTGTCGTTTTTTGTCTAAACCCTACATTTGACCGAAAACGTTACTAAATAATCGAATGCCCTTATTTTCATAATCACTTTACCTAGCTGCAGGAAAAGATGTCCTCAAGAAGAAGTAGAAGAGGGTGCTGGAAAATAGCACCTCCAATTAAACGATTTGAATCAAATTTGCAGCTATCATGTATCTTTAATAGACCTATAACCACTCCAAGTTGCAAGTTCCTAACTAGAGTTAGTGAAAAGTTGATCACGATATGTTATAATATAATATAACAATATTTCGGCCATCTTTGAGAAAACCCCACATATAGATAGAAAAAAAACTTATTTGATTCTTCTAACTCTTAATTTTTTGTTAAAAAAGGTAAATGCTATGAAAACCACAACTATTCAACTTATTGAAACCATATTGGATTGAAAAAAACTTTGTAAATGCTTTGATTTTGTCGAAGAAATCTAGATTTTTACCACCCCGCCTACAAATTGCTCAAATTTCCAGCGATTCTCCGGTTTTGTGGATCCGACTCGACCCGGAAATGACTTTAATGCGTTCCGTAGTAATCGAGCAAATCGACTACCAGTGGCAATATCAATTACGTCACGAGCGCGACGTGACCGCCCAAATGGAGGCGATCTTCGCCCTCGAGCGCGAGCCGACCCCCGCCACCCGCATGGCCCTCACCGACACCATCGAGAGCGAGCAGTGCTACTACAAGGTCCGATGCAGGGCCGCCCAGTGCCTGACCAAGGTGGCCAACGCCATGGTGGCCAACTGGGCCGGCCCGCCCGCCATGCTCGCCATCTTCCGCAAGTTCTTCGGCTCGTTCGCCGCCCCCCACATCATCCGCCAGAACGGCTTCCAGAACTTCCAGCACTACCACCTGCAGAAGACCATCCCCCTGGCCATGGCGGGGCTGCGGAACGCGCACGGCATCTGCCCCCCCGACGTCATTAGGTTTCTTTTGGATCTGTTCAAGTACAACGACAACTCGAAGAATCGCTACTCGGATAATTACTACAGGGCCGCACTTATAGAGGCGCTGGGGTTTACGGTCACTCCTGTGGTTTCGGTTATTCATCAGGGGGCGCCGATTACGGCGGAAAGTTTGAGCGCGGATACGAAGTTGATTTTGGAGGAGATCACTCGGATGCTCAATTTGGAGAAGGCGCTTCCTTGTTATAAGTATACGGTCACGGTGGCTTGTCTTAAGGCGATCAGGAAGTTGCAGAAATTCGGGCATTTGCCGAGCAGGCCTACGATTTTCAAGAGTTACGCCTGCTATGGACACTTTATCGGTAAGAATGTGCTTAAAAATATGCAGTTCGAAAATTTGGGGGCAGTAGATCATAGACAAGAAGAGTTAAGCTTCAGGGTCGGAATGAAATTTTTATCGCACCTTCAAAATTTTGTAAAAATTATCTGGTGACACTCAAGGGGTAAACCATTCCGTGAAAATTTGTAAACGTATTGGGTTATTGGATTGCCTAAAAATGGCAGTATTGCTCGAGGTTGATGATAAAACAGGAATCTAGTTAACCGACTATTGCCCAACTTATTGTCGAAAATGCCTGTTATCACCTCTCATATTGTCGAAGTATTGCCCAAAATTGACTAATCTTTCCTATTATTGCCCAATATTTCCAGTATTCCCCAAGTGTTTCCCTCCATTACCTAAATCTCTTACTCTTATTGATTGCCGACTCCTAAAATTTCGTAAAAAATATTCCGTGACACCTCGCGTGACACCCTGTATTTTATAAAAAAAATATCCATAACAAATTCCAGATGTGAGATTGGCGGCTTTGGAGTGCCTGGTCGATTTTGTCCGAGCCGACGGTCGTTGGGAAGATCTCCAGCACATTCTCGACATTCTGGAAAACGATCCAGATCCGGGACTGCGGCATAAACTAGCAGAGTTGATAATACAGAACCCGCCTTTCAGAAGAGCGCATAGGGAGCGGCTGGACATCCCGGAGTTGGTCGAAAGAATCTGGACCAATATAAAGTGAGAAACGACCGCGATCTACGAATTTTCGTAAAAACTGTTGAATTTTTATAGCGGAATGTTGTCAAACGATACGAGATTGCGTTGCGATTTGGTGGATTTATATTACACCCTGTACGGAAATAAGCGGCCGGAATGTCTGCCGATTCCGGAACTTGCCGGATTAATGGGGACATCTAGGCAGGAAATTAAAAAACACCACGTGCCGAAAATCGAGAAAACGCAAGTTTCCAGAGAACAACAACCCGTAAATGCCCCCATCATTATCGAGGAAAACATCGATTTGAATGTAGAAGTGGTGCCAACCCCCAACGAGAGACTTAAGGTAGCTGAAACCCTCTTATTATGTCTGCGAAGCGGCCATCTTGGCTACTTATTAAAGATGGCCGCGTTACCATGATTACAGGTAACTGTAATTTTGTCGGTTGCAGGAAGTGCCAATGGATATCCAGGTGCACGACGTGAAGCCGCTTCCAAAACAGGAGTACTTTTCGGACAATTCGGTGTCTCTGCCCGGAATGGGCCAAAGTGGCCCTGTAGGTTTCGAGCCTGGGATGTTTAAAAAAGATGGCGGTGATAAACACAAGTCTGACGGGAAATTAAAGAAGAAGAAGAAAGATAAGAAGAAACACAAACACAAGCATAAACATAAACACGAACATAAACATAATAAAGATAAGGAGAAGAATAAAGAGAAAGATCCGAATAATAAAGCGCCGGCGAGCAGATTGAAAGAGGAGACTTTGAGTTCGGTGAGTTCCACCCCGAGCCCCAACCCGGGATCGTTAGGGGGCGAAACTATATAATCATTGGTAATATTAAATGGAACATTTCATTTTGTAAAAGTACTTTTAGGTGGAATAAAGATAATTTCATTAGAATCTATTTATTCATTTATTTATCATTTTAAATATTAATTGATTACATAGTATAGGTGTGCTCCTCAGGATAAAATATGGTATTTACAGTGTAATGTAATGGGAAGTAAATTGTCCTTGATAATTTTAAAGCTCATTTAAAGAGATAAAGTTTTTAACTGAAAATATGGTCATCAGAAAGTATTATGATTACAGTCCCAAATGCGAAATGATTCAAATCGAGGAAACTTAAATGAATAAAATAGCAATAATTGTCCTAAATGTACAATCTCTCGCCGTTATTCAAACTGTCTAAACCAGTTTCATCATCAATTTAAGGGAAATGTTATTGGTTCTCGCAGCGCCATATTGACAGTCACTCGAAATGGCGGGATTTCAGAGTGTTTTTTTAATAATTAATTAAACGCAACAACACCGCTTCAAACAGTTTGAATCATCAATCATCATGTCTCAACAAATTGTAGTCGTTCGAATTTATTCACAAATATACATCCTTCACCACGTATTTTTTATTTATTATTATTTAGTATCTTTTAATTACTATGGGGATGTAGTCGACGTAACACGCAAACGAATTGCCCATACACATCGATAACAATCAAAATAACAACTGCAAACTTATATATTTTATATACATCGACGAAAAAGGAGTAGATCCCATAAACTCGAGAACCCATAATTTCGAAACCCCGTAATCGCCAGACGTCCTTTTGTTGTCAGTGTCTGGCTTACAGGATCGAGTGATTATGGCTTTTGGGGTTTCGGGTTTATGGGGTCTACTCCGAAAAAGCCTAAGTTTGATTGGTCAATGATATAAAAATAATAGACGTACCTACGATGAGATGATGGTCACTACAAACTATCGGTTTATCAGATCAGTCGCCCAGACACGCTCAACTCTCGAGAGCATCCGATCGAGAGAAATTAAAAATTAATCAATCAGTACAATGTTTAAGTAATAATAATTATTTAATTAATAATAATAACAAGGAACAGTAGACACGATCGCTTATTCATTTATAATATTAATGAATTGAATTAATCAATTGGGGGGAAACGACGTCTTCTCCATCGGTTTTTATGTTGTAACAACGAGACCTACCTACGATAATACAAACTAAAAATTTATTCACCTTAAATACTTTGGACATTTCTAACTACCAAATTTCCAAGGATAGAGAGAGGGAGTAGTTATACATGCATTTACAGAGCATGGTTTTAACAAATTTTTTTCTCAATAATAATTATATTATAATACAACGTACGTGTATAATACGCTAGGATTACAACGTCATTATTTTTTTTTTTCATTATAGTTCTGCAAGTATACCTACGTACTGTATAATATCGTCATCATCATCATCATGAAATCGTATTGCTCCTATTGCTTTTGCCACAACAATACAACCTCATCACTCACTAAAATGATTATCATTTTATAATTATTATTTACAAATTTTTAAACTATAAATAACCTCTCTCACTATAACACCGTCATAGTTTGAACTTAGCACAACTTGTTCCTCTCAATCAATCAACCAACCAACCAATCATAATCATGTATTGCTTACTTTCTTCAATTTATTTCAAAAGACCCGGCCTAATACGGACCGGATCGATCGACAATAAAGATATTACACGCTATATCTTATTATTATTATAGTTTTCTTTTTACTCGTCATTTTCATAATAATACATAAAAATCAAAAGAATAATAATAATCGTCGTATTGTATTAAATATTTACTTAACTGTGGAGAAATTCTGTGATTGGTTCTTGTTGGCGGCCACCCAATTTGTATAAACGTCCCTGAAACAGTTACACCTTAAATAAATCCACGACGGAATTGATTCGTCTGCGACTTCGATCAAACCAACTCACCGGCAATGGCTGACGACGCACTCGTTGCTGCAGTACTCGTCCTCCCATTCCGGGTTTGTGATGGCCGGGTTGGGGCAGCCGTGACGCATACACGAGTTCGGCGGTCTCATCTGGCCCGGCTGCTGCTGCTGCTGCTGCTGCTGGGGCATCGACGAGGGCGGCGGCGCCGCCGACACGGGCGGCGAGCTGGACACCATCGGGGGCGGGCTCACGTGCTGCTGCATGTGGGGCGAGACGGCGTGCTGCTGCTGCGGCGACACCGGCATGTGGGGCTGCTGTTGAGGAACCTGGAAAACGACCACCCTCTATCAAACTAACCACCCCAAATCGGCCAAAAATCGCAAGAAAAAAAAAAGAAACTCATATTCAATTGAATCATAATGACCCCCTTTTTGTGCTAGGTTCATAAACCGGCTTATTATACACTAGTGTATAAAGTAAATTTTCAGGACAACCCATTGTCAATACAATGGAACATGTCATGCTGACATTATACTGACTCTGTATTTCAAGTAAGCAAATATCACATTAAAGGCCGATCTTTTCATCTCCCAGTTAAGTTTATCCGGCAGTTAAATTTGTTGATTTTCATTGTTGCAACAATAGTAACCAAGGTATTTAACCGCCAGAGTAACTTAACCAGAGGTGAAAAGATAGGGCAATTATCTTGCATTTGAACATAAAATGTTCCTAGGCTCCACGTAGATAATGGGTGGATTATCACCACATTATCTACTTGATACCTAAAAAAAGTACTATTACGGTATTCACGGTTCTGGAGATATTTTTGCCCTTATTCATTTTAATTGTCAACCCCATGTAAGACTGGTCATGCAAGGGTATTCCGCAGGGGGGTTTTTGGTGAAAAAGCGCCTGATTTTAGTTGGGGAATTAGTGGAAATTAGTAGAAATTGTTGATGAATTAGTAAAAATTAGAGGGATAATTGTACAAAATTTTTTCAGCAAAATATCCCCTTGACTCTTATCTTTGTCTGTGTTTTTCCCTAGAAAACTGAGCTAACATTCGACAAAAAGGTTTATCGAAATATTTTGGAATGGGAATATTCAGTAAAAATTAGGAAGTATCCGACGCCTACGGTACTTAGACAAAATATCTTGAAATAAGTCTGTTGTAAAGTACAAGTTTTTTACAATTTTCTACCCTCAATGTTCATCCGATCGAGTCAATTTTGTATGAAACTTCCTAAGAAAAAACTATTTCAAGTAATGAAACCTTTTTTCAAATTTTGGTTATTTTTCTGTGAAAAGAATATAAACTCTAAGAAAAAGGCGACAAAGCGGATGACAATAAGCTTCCAGACTCATTATGAAACTCAGAAAAATCGACTTACTATTTTGACGTTTTGTGTGATTCTTCAACTAGAAATGACCTAAAACGACACAAAACGTCAAAATAGGTGTCCATTTTCCTAAGTTGCCTTATGTGTTTGGACTTTGGACATTGTTTGGACAGTTTGGAGTCCTGTGAAACATTCGAGAGGGCCTTGGTGCATATGCCTTGATTTAGGGCGGTTTAGGGTTTGGAGATAATCTTTGGGTAAAAATGTAGATAACAGAGGGCTAGATTTATCAAGCAATTCGTAATCTAAGAAAAAACGCCTAAATTTGACATAAAAAATGATGGAACATGATGAGTTATATGTAGACTAGCGACTTATTAATTTTTTCACAATTCAGGGACTGTGCCTCTTTTGTCGCAAGGGAAGAAAAGTAATAAAATGAAAATTTTAATACAAAAATTCAGTATTTTGTTGATATTTTTCAAAGCATTCCATTCGAATCTCAAAGTGGGGAAAATGATCAAAGATCTGGATCTATTTTCAAGAATTGCGAAATATATTCACCCACAGAAACATAGTAGGTATGCTAATATTCAAAACTTTTTTGTGTTTTGCAATCCTCTGAAGACTTTCAACATACAAGTTTTCAAATAAATTTAAAAGTTTATACGGCAAATGCCTTTTTTTGGGATGGAAGAATTTCGCGTGTAATTTTTCATGATTTCTCGCTGTTTGCCATTTATTTGAAAATTTTCAAAATAAACACTCAAAAGCGAGTCAAAAGTCAATTATTTGAAGTTTCCGGGGACTTTGGAAACTTTCATAAGTATTTACCCAAAATTACGCATCTCTAATCATGTTTCATTCCACCTTTAATTCCCAAATTGAGCTTTAAAAAATAAATCGAACCCTACCTGTTGCATGTAACTGTTGTGCTGCTGTTGTTGCTGCTGCTGCTGCATAACGTTATGCTGCATGCTCATGTGACCGGGCACCGGCCCTATCGGCGACTGCATCATGTTTTGGTGTTGCTGTTGCTGCTGCTGCATCATGGGCGGCGGCTTCTTGCCGCCCATCGGGGGCGGCTGGGAGGGCGGCGTCGCCGCCGCCGCCGACATGGGCGGCGAGGGGATCGCGCTCTGCGGCGTGTAGCCGCCGTACTGCGGCGGCCCGCCGGTGTTGTAGCTGCCGTAGTTGCCGTACATGCCGTCGCCGTCCGCCGCCCCCTTCGACACCAGGCTGGCCCTGTACGCCGCCAGCGCCTTCAAGTACTCCTTCTTGGCCGCCTCCGTCTTCTTTTTGTACACCTGCGGCGATTTCGGGGGTTTTTGATCGCGTTTTGCTTTGGGGGTTTTAATGGGGTGGTTTTCTTACGTTTTTGTGGTCAGAGTCGAGGGCGTCCCACATGGAGGCGACGATCTTGGAGACCTCGCCGAAGCTGGCGTTCGGATTCTGTCCCTTAATGGCCGCTTGTGTATCACGGAAGAAGAGAGCGTAAGCCGATACGGGTCTGAAAATGGACCGAAACGGGAAAAAAATATATAATTCGGCACAAAGTAGCAGGTGAAATTGCGACAATAAATCGGAACGTTGCGACTTTATGGGCCGTATAAACGTCGCTTCCCTTATGCCGTATGCAGCTGGGCGGATATGCCGGCGCATTTTCGCGCGATTTAACGACCCTCATTTTCGCGAGAAAAATCGACCTCCTAGGTAAGTAGTGAAGTGATGCGTGTCCAGAAAATTTCCATTTTGCATTTTTCAAACTTTCAATTAATTTCACATACGACCACATCAGAAAGCAGGCTTCTCTCCTTGAAATTGCAGCCGATAGTGGAAGTTTTCCTTCCGACAAATTTTGCTTCAGCAAATTTGGGACTCTTCAAAAAACAAATCTTTTGCCAAATTTGGTCTACAGAAATCAGTAAATTTGTCGAATTTATAGCCGTATCATTAATATAAGACATTTAGATTTTATGAAAATGTAGAGTTCAATATTTTATTGATTGAAAACTCAAAATGTCCTTATTATGAATCAATGAAATGATAATTACTCGTGTCAACAATTTTATCCAGAATACAGAAAAAGTTTGTCTATGCTGAGATTAAGAAATGTTCGAAAAGGAGTTGAAAAATGACCTAGACTCCACTAAACTCCATATATTTATCTCGTTTCATTTTCCTATTTGGCTAGAACAATTTCAATGTTCAATGCAAAGTTCAATTTAAAAAAAATTCGTGAATTAGGATTTTTGAAAATCTTGCCTCGTGTTATGTAACGTTATGTAAAGTTCATCTATGCCAGATTAAGAAATGTTTAAAAAAGGGTAAGAAATTCTCAATATTTCAAGATTCGATCGAGATTCCACTGGACTTGTTCGGGATGCTCCAAAATTTTCAGGAGGTGATTCCCGAGTTCTTTTCGAGAAAAAAGTTCATATTTACATGGGCCCATGCTGAGCTACAGCCCTAAAAATGGTTTTTCTTTAATATTTTCAGTGTTTTTTTTTGTAGCCAGTTCTTAAAATAAGTTTGAACATTCGAATTTAGTTTTTCAACCAAGAGGGAACTCTCAAAAAATTTCAAAATCGTTGCGTCTTATAGATGTTTAACAAGAGCCTATTCTTCACGTAAAGGGGTCCATGTAAGAAAAGAGAGCCATTTTTAACAGAGTCCCTTCAGTTCGAATCCTTCGTAAAAAAATGTGCAATATTTTTATGTGACCTGATAGAGTATCAAAATATCAGTGACCTATCCGAATTGCATTGAATAATCTTGAACGGTTCAGAAGACATTACATAAAAACCAACTTCAAGAGACTATAAGGCTTTTCGGACCTATGTTAATCTCCTGAATTTTTTTGCAGTAGTTTTGACCCTGTATCTGTCCCATTTTGAATAAATTAGAAATCTGAATGTGGTTATTTTGTGCTCTTGATTTCCTGTTTTGAACAATTCAATGTTAAATTTTTTGTGAAAAATGTAAAAATTCCTCATGAATCAGGATTTCGTTCTAATCTTGTCTGGCCTGTAACATTTCACACGTTATAACGAACTTCTGATTTTCTCACAAATCAAAATCACCACATTAGCGAATCGCAACCGCGTTGATATTTATGTAGGTACTTACTTTTGCGGTTCGTTCGGGTCCCGCTTCTTCTTCTTCTTCTGCACTTTGGGTTTCTTCTGCACCTTGGTCAACGCCTGGTCCGCCGGCTCGGGCGAGGGCCTCTTCATCGCCGTCAGCATGGCCGGGTGCGGCGTACTGTCGTCGCTGTCCTCGCTGGTCGTCGGCTCCTGCTGCCCGGGGGCGGCCGGCGGGCTGTTCCCCCTGCCCTGCGGGTGCTGCGGCGACGTCCCGTACTGCCCCATCGGCGGCGGCGCCTGCCCGTGCCCCATCATCATCTGCTGATGCTGCTGCTGCTGCTGGATCATCAGCAGCTGATTGTTGTGCTGCTGCTGCTGACTGGGGCTCATGGCGTAATTAGGTTGGGGGCTGTGGTAGGACGGATTGACCATGCCGTGGTCGGGGCCCGACAGGTAAAGGGGCTGCTGGTAGCCCCCCGTGGGGTCGTGCATCCCCATCGCGTCCTGCTGCTGCTGGTTGATCTGCTGGTTCATCTGCTGCATCCCCTGCATCGGGGGCTGGTAGTGGGGCTGTTGGTCCGCGTGGGGCTGCTGCTGCTGGGGCGCCTGTTGGGGCTGCTGCTGCTGCTGCTGGGGGTTGATGGCGGGTATGTCGAAGTCCTCGTCGCCGAAGCTCGGCGTGTGAAACGTCGTCTGATTTACACACAAGATTTCGTTAGGGCCCTTCCGGTTTTTCGATAATTAGGGGGGGTGCGCGACGCGGCGATAAATCGGGCGCGACTCGCAATAAACATTCGCGAAAGCTGATTTATAATGTCCATATAATTCTTCTTTATTTTCATACAAAGTTATGGCCCATATTTCTTGCCTGCCAAATAAATTACATCCAACGGGTATTCAGCTCAACTCTATTAAAGTTAGTTTCGTAGGTCACCGCGGCGGCGCTCGCGACGCCGCCCCCTCCGCCTCCCCCACCCCCGCAATTATCATTCGAGGACGAGGAAGCGAACCCCCCGTCGACCCTTCCCCCCGAAAATATTAACGTTTTTAATTATAAATATCCTCAACGAAAAAGTTCCACTATTATAATACCTGAGCTACTACTGTACTACTACATCTCGAATGTATACGAGAGGAGAAAAACACACAAGAAGCAGAAGAAGAGGTTCAACGGCCAATGCCAAGGTGACTTTCATCTCTAAACTAACAGCCGTCAAGTCAAGATGGCCGTCCTACTTCCGCACGTGCCTCAACAATAATGATAATGTTAATAATAATGAGAGGGCTTTTACGCCACTCTCGAGAAAAGCGTGCTCACCTGGTCGCCCATGTCGTAGCCGTTGCTCGGATGGTGGTGGAAATTCGTCTGGGGTATGCTCAAAGACAGATCAACGTTTTCGGAGCGCTGGAAAATAAAAAAGTCCGGTTAAAAAAAAGTGGAAAAATCCAATCACGAACGGGGTGGCGACGGCGCCCGCCCCCTTCCTTCGGCATTATGAGGGGTGTAAGTGAATTCAAGATCCATTTAGTTGATAAATATGAAGGCGGCCTCGACCGCATCACATCAGCCCACTTCCGAGATTAACTCTCGTTTCATCCCCTGTTTTAATACGAAATTGATATCACAATCGCAATTTCTCCCCGTAATTAGCGGGGGGCGCGGGCGGCGGGTTCCTCCCGATTGAATAATATTTCGTATTTTCTTTTCGGACCGCTCCGGGCACAATTACGATTTTAATTAATGTTCTGTTTTCGGACTTTTTTCCGGGTTGCGAAAACAAATAATTGTCGAGAGTTTGAACAATGAGAGATTAAAAGTAAACACGGCGTTTT
The DNA here is from genome assembly GCA_949788335.1 of Salpingus planirostris. Lineage (NCBI taxonomy): Eukaryota > Metazoa > Arthropoda > Insecta > Coleoptera > Salpingidae > Salpingus > Salpingus planirostris. Next base: position 3,914,539 of record OX460922.1, read on the forward strand.
CCACCACCGGCTGAGGGGCTGGGGAGGGTGGCGCCCGGACCGGGGCGGGGGGCTTACGGTGTATCTCCCGGATTATGCGAGACCGGGGGTTCGTTCGCAATTCCGTTGATCAACCCCCTTTTGGTTTTCTATTCAAATAAAAATCGTACATCATTTTTTATTATGGGAGGCACGCGGAACGAAAATAATTAATATCGGACGTTGGCGGCAACTCCAATCTAGTCGAGCCGAAATTAAAAAAAAATCTAAATAAAAACATAACGAGAGCCCTTTTGTCTCGTTCTTTTTTTTATTGTATCGTAGATCGCGACCGGTCCATTGTTCCGGAATTTATTGCAGCCGACCACAAAAAAATGAGCTTTTGTGGACGCCGGACAACATACTCGAATTAATTTCACCCCTTCACTCGGTTTTCCTTATGAAGCGAGAGAAACGAAAAAAGGATCGAATGAAAGCTCGCCCTTTCCCACTTTTATTTGGAGATTAAATCGGGCGGTATTCCTGTCGACACATTATCAAACTTTTAGTGGAGGACGGAGTTATCGTGTATGGGGTGGCGCGGGTATTGATGGCCTTTAAACACGCGACCTTTCATGGCACGGGACGAAAAGTGGGGAAGAAAAGGCTTTCACGATGCGTCGATTTGGCGCCGAAATTAAGCACTTCAACTCGAAACGAAACCACCCACTGAAAACAAATCGTAAATCTTCCGGTTACACGGGGCGAAACGGGGACTTTACGCATTTATACAGGGTGCCACGCAAGTTTAGAGTTGACAAATCTCGAACAAAGCAACATTTTCTGTCGATACACTTTAGTGCACCTTCTTAGAAAGATTGGGGTAAATGGGGGAAAAAATTGGCTTATGGAAAAATTGTTAGTGAACAATCTGCTTCTGTAAGGCAAGATTTGAAACCATCTGTAGAACTTATCCATCATAAATATGTTTGTTTTCTTGAGGTTTACTTCCTTCAAAATATCGTAAACATAATTTGGCGACATCCTGTGTGAGAAAATCGGGCGAAACTCCTTCGTGACGTCAAAAAAGGTCGGGTTTCGCCCGGTTACACCCGCTAAAAGTCAACATCGAACCGGGAACTGTAAAAGGTCGCACGTAATACGGAAAAATATAAAATCGATCAAAGAAAAAGAGGAAAACGGCGAGAGAATGATCGTATAACATTCCGTCCAACTAGGGATTTAATTAAAAAGTTGAAATTAGTTCTTGTTGTAATTCGACGTTATTTTTTAAATTCCCTCCCTTGTTCGTTTACGATCAAACTTCCCCATCAGTTAATTAAACGGAATAAGAAGGAAATGGAATAAATTCACAACATAACCCTTTTAATTACGCCGTCGCTTATAATAACGGAAATAATGACTGCAACCGCGCGCCGAGCAGAGGGTGGAAAAAATCGCAAGGGAAAATCAGGAAAGCCGAGATTGCACCCCCTAGGCAATCACGTGTTCGCTGATCGATAACAGTCCGATGTGTTGTCGTGCATTCCGGGGGATTCACCCCGACAGTGATATTCCCGAGGATAGTCGCTTTAGTTAAGCCCCAATCGAACGAACGATCCGGAAAACCCCCGGAACTTTACCACAATTACATCGGACGATTATACTCGTAGTTCCGCCCCGATTTCCCGAAACTTCCATCCGCACTACGAAACTACAATCGGAAGGGAATCTCAAAGGACACAGTTCCATTATTTAGTCGAAGAGGAATCGAGGCGCTGAAAAGATTTCCAGGGCATGTTGAAAGACGTAACGTTTCGTTTTCGTCGTAAATCCCGTTTATATGGGCGCGTAAAGACCTCCCCGACCACATCACATCTCAAATCCGCGCCCCCTTTTTCCATCACGAAACGAGTAATTCTCTCTTAATTTTAATTGCACTATTTATTTATGCCTCAATTTGGCTTTTGTTCATTATATCCATAATTTACGGCCCGGTATTTAGCAATGAAATTAATGTTGTGGAATGAGCTATGGGCTGAAATTTATAGATCCGGGGAAATCTCATTAAGAATGAAGTTGTTGGGTTTTGTTTGGTGTGGAGCGCGAGGGGTTGTTAGTTGCACGGAGGCGGCGTATTCCGTCCCCCCGAAACGGCGCGAGGAGGGGGCGGCGAAACCCCCGAGACTTATGTAATCGATATGAGAATTTGAATACTTTGAATTGTATTAACTGGGGAATTTCGGCAGTATTATTCGTTTTCGGAGGGGACGGGGCGAAATTCACCACATAAATAACGAAAGCTCCGAACTCGGGGGTGGGAAGCTGCGCGTTTATGATTGGGCCGTCTTTTTTCAATTAGTTCGGCGAAATTCGCCGTGTTTACGAGGGCTTTCGCGACCCTCCTCTCTGTATCTTTGTGTCTGGCAATAATAACGCACACTTCACGTCGGTTCGAGATCGGGCTCCGGTCGTGCATCAGGATCACTGACCGAGAGAGCATTGATTGACGTCGAGTACTCGCGCATTATTGTAATGATCCCTTCCGCGACGAGAGCCGGGCACATGAGGTTTAAGAGAGCTTTCGAGAACCCGCAACAAAAGCCTTTTTGTTTACGCCGTATTTCCAGCGACAACAGACAACACGCGGCCCCTAACCCGATGGGGTGCGGGAAAAAAATCGGATTTACGCATCACACGAGCGAAGAAAAGAGGAGTCAATTTGTCGAGATGCAAATTCTCTATTGGCTCTTCCTGTGGCTCGGAACGTTTTAATACAATCATCGTAATTCGTCATTTAATTGGTCGAATTATTACCGTTTGACCCAGTCAACTGACGCGGCTCTCCGTTTTAATAAAAGTCTCCGACTTTGGATTTTTCCTCTCTGCAGTAATCATCGAAAGGATTACGAGGAGGGAAGAATAATACGACTTAAACCGGTAATCTCGCAGGAACTCCGCCCATCCGTGTATACTTCTTACGTTAATTTCCCAAACTGCCCGGTTATTATTTAAATTCCAATCTCTATTGTGTACGTGCAAGTGGCTATTACTATAAATAATCACGGTCGTTATATTGGACGACGCAAAAAAAAGTTACAATCTTATTTCGCCCGAGGGTTCATTGTAACCTATTACGGGGGAAATTACATGTTACATTGTTTATTTATCCCAAAGATTGCTATTATTATATTTCGTAATCTGAAATTTCACTTAAATACTCGCCGTGGATTGATGGAAAGAATAAGAAACAGGAAATCTTATACATAACTGAAACGAGATTTCGTTACCTCGAGCTAAATACTAAAGTATTAAAAACCGAAGAGAAATTCAATCGCAATGTGTAAGTATATTTATGTGTACTTATTTACACAAACTTTCGCCGTCAATTTATTTATCTAATTGATTGTTTTCATTAAAAACGAGTTGTTACAGCGACTATTTTTACAAGTAGGTACGGAGAGACTTTGAATTTGAATCCGCCATTGTAATGATAATTAAAAAATGATCGTCCGAAGACTTTAATAATAGATTATGAACACCTGTTTAGTGTTTAGGTCGCCATTAATATCATCGAATGACAGTTTATACGAGAGGTCGTAAAAGTCCCAGATTTTAACTGAACACTGTGTCCCCTATAAAAAACTCCCTTCGATAATAACACCTGAATCAGTGATTTTAGTATCAATTTATTAATATTATAGACAAAAACTGTACGGACGATAGAATACTGTAATTATCGACCTCAATTTAGGTGGAAAATACCGCAACAAGTGCGCGTTTTCAGTATCCCGCATTATAAGAGAAAAAATCGAAACCATATGGCATTTCCATTAACAGTACCCGCGATGATGATGATGGCTTCAATAATAAATAAGTAATTAACTGTAAATTTCTAATTAAATATCCCACGCGTTCCAGTGAAAGTCTCCCCGGCCGAAATGGTCGTTTTTTAAATTGTGAACGGATTCTTTTTTTCGGAGAATAATTTAAAAGAGCAGGTGGCGGTAGCGGTACCTAAAATGCACCTCGACTTTTTCGTGTTCGGAATATACGCGAGACGAAAGCTCGTTAATAATGCAAAAGAGTTCGAGTGGTGCGCCGCGGTAAATCCATCGACTGGAACTTTTCATCCCCTCTTAAATAAATTAAGGCGAATTTTAATCAATACGGATCCTAATGGGAAATGATGATTATTCGTAATAATCTACAAGGGAATCGATTCGTATAATAATCGGGAGAAAATGTAAGCGGCGAGGGATGAAGGGGGCGGTTTTGATGCAGCAATTGCACAGCATAACGAACTTGCAATTCCCGTACATAATTTAGCAGGGAAACTTGAGGCATTTAATGGAGTTTATGTAAAGCGCATTACTACTACAAAATTGAGACGCGAATGAAAATTCGGATTGGTTGGATACGGAATTTCGACCCTTAAGGGATTACAGAGTAAACAGAATGACGTGTCGTTATCGAGGGAAAGAGAACTCGACAACTTTTTAATCATCGTAATTGGGTCTGGCGCTCATCAAAAGAAACTGTTCTCTTAGAATGAGAAAAAGACGAAAAAGACGTCGAGAAACGTTGATGATTACGATATGAAAGCAAAAAGGCATTAAAAATGCAATTTTATTCATCGAATCAAAGAAAAATGCACCTTTACTCATTCAGGTGCATCCACCCTCCCCAGACATGAAACGAGCCCTGATTATTATACGAGAGAGAGCCGGGATAAAAAATCTGCGGAATTCTTTTAAAGTCCTGACGGGGCAGTGTCGCCATTAATATTCATTACACTTTTAATTACGTTGACTTTGTCTCTCCATTTAATCCCTTTATTTATATTTATGTCGTCATGAATTTTAATTAAAAAAATACAGGAAATTATTCCACGGTTAGGTTTTTCGAGCCCTCAAATTGCCTATCCACTGGTCTACTGCGCAAGAAAAGCAAGTCAAGGGCCTGAGCCCTGCTGTCATTCAAATTCACATAAGAGCTGCTTTCCCCAAACGAAAATTGATGAACATGAAAAATGATTAACGTGTAAGGAATTTTAAAGACAAATAATAAATACACTTTTCTCGTATTTGCGCGATTATTCAACTCCTGCGCTATACAGTTTATACTAAACCAAGATTATTACGAAAAAGCTAAAAACCAAATCCGTGTAAATAAATGGTCGGATATAATGTCGAAATCGGGGGTGATTTACACACCGCGACAACCGAAAACTAACAGAGATAATATTATTATTAGTGGCAAATGGATTGCGGGAACGGATCGAAACAGATAAATTCGAAATTGCTCTCCCGCAAACGCTCGTTCGAATAATAATGCAATAGGGCCATTAACGAATTTCGGATTGAATCCAATTGTTTAATACATCGAAAATATAGCGAGCAGGACGAAATTACATGCAGAGCGAGAAAGGGATGTTATTATTTGCGGCGGCCCGTTTCTGTATAATAATAACACAACACAAAGTGCGGCTTTAGATTGTCGTCCGACTCCGGTCGCATTAGAGGAGGCAATTTGTCCGGGAGTCACGCTCTCCGGATGATGGATGGACCCGAGGACGCGAATTTACACGATTACGTACCCATGCACCTCGGAAAGACGCGATTTATATTCGTTAAATCGCAAATTGGTCCACATACGAGCGAATTTCGATATTCCAGTATCAGCATACCGGAAATTTTCCACGTTGCACCTGTTTATTATAGTTCCCGAATCCGGGAGAGGGTGGTTTTCGTTTCGTTGCGGTGGCGCATCGCTCTCGTCCCGTCGACAAAGTCGTTTTATATTTTGGTCGTTTTATCGTCCGCATCCTTTGCGAAATGAGTTTTGCACTCCCTTTTACCGGCAAAGTTGTGCGCGCCGTAACTACTTTTATAATGTATATGGAACTCATAAAACTTCGTTTGCTTTACATTGTTCAATTTAACTTTAAAACTTGGGAGTAAAAAGATGAAATTATTTTGAAGCAAATGGAATTTACGGAGAACAATTCGAACCGAATGGAATTTGAAAGTTTCCAAAGACACACGGGGAGAGAGAGGAAACGGGAAAGCGGAAAGGGACCCTCTTTCAGAAAAGCGTCCCGTGATTACGACGCCACCCCTCCTCCTAACCAACCCCCGACAGGAAACCCACCCCCTTATTACATCCATCCGCGTCCCCTCCGTTCCTCCAACTTCCAGTACATAAATAATAATATTATAAAGGAATGAGGCGAAGGACAAAAACAGGTATAAACGTGGCGACATTATTGTGTTCCTATGAATTATTCTTATGAATAATTCCTCATTTTAGTTCGATGCCCATTATAAAACGGGCGAGAAAGGGTTAACTTGACAAACTGAATAAAGGTCGTCCTTTATACTTGTAACGATTTTAAATTCATGAAATTATTGCGTCCTTTTCCCACGACTGCATGAGCAGCACGATATTATTAAAGTGAAGGGGGTTGTATATGAAATTCGGCCTGAACTCGACGAAATCCAATTAGGACTTGATTTATTACTAATGCCCTGAAAAGGGCGGCGGGGGCGGTTGTTACACTCGCTATTCTATCGAGCCGCCCCCGTTAAGCCCCCAAACGTTTCCATACAGTAAAGGCCGATCGATACGGGCAATCTTAACAAGTCCAGAGAAAAAATTGAGACGCACCAAACAAGAACGGCCTTGACTTTTAATTAGCTTTAATTAAAACGTTTAACGGCGCGATAAATTATAATTTAAATACACGCAACACTCAATTTAAAGAACCGTAAATTAAGCTCAATTTGTCCTGCTGAATTCTATCCTAATGTGTAATTTTCCTAATGAAACCGCAAGAAATCTAGAGGGGTTGGTTTTTTCTCTCTCGTGTCGGGGACGAAGAGGGGGTGGAAGCAATTGCGCCTCTCGTGTTTTCCCTGGGAACAAATCTCGAGAGCTTGTTGGCGGCCTTGAGTTTACAACATAAGAATCCGGTTCTACTTGAAACACGGTGAAGATGCTGTCGGACAAAAGAGGGCCCCGGGGGCGGGGGAAGCACCCAGTTCAAAAAACTCCAGTCATTAGCATCGCCGGCCTCGAAGTCGGCGGCGGCGACCGGGGGCGGCGAGAAAATCGGACTTTGCCCGACCAATGTCATCTCAAACACACCCCGAGGGTCGTTTTTATCGCCCCGATAATTGTTTAGGCACGAAATTCCCGCACGTTATCGTTGTTGTTATTTGTTTTACAGAATGGGAATTTTAATTTCAGAAGTTTTCGAATCTCGGGTGAAAATCTCCCGCGGAATTCACTCCACTCAACAACGTTTTCGTTTTTTCCATCAAATATAATTGCCATTAATTGCACTTTCCACAACACGAATCTTGGTAACGATTCTAGATAAAAAGCCGAGATAATAATGGACGGTAATTACAAATGAACAATCGAGGGCAACTAGCACTTCCTGTTCGGCGTACGAATAACTCTTGATACAAACACAATCATCGAGTGGAAGGAAAAATCCCCCGATCCTTCAATATTGTACAACACGATTACAAAAGCGGGAGAATATTATACAAGCGCGGGTAAATAGACGCAATCACGAATGAGGCAATGGGAGAATTTCGGAATTATCACCCTCCGGTATTATAAGGAAGGGAGATGGCGGATAATCCAATTCAATATAACAACCCCTAAAGAGTCTCGACGAAAACAATTTCGCGTAGTGCCCCTCGCTCTGCCTTTAAAACCGTATAAAAGAGAATATAAACGCCGAACACCTGTCTGAACGCACTTTTTTATTATTAATCAAACAGAAATCGACAATTATCTCCTGGAATTATGGAAACCGTCGAGAAATAATAAGTCGATGATGATGAAGATGAAGAGACGAGAACGAGTCGGTGGGGAGGAAGAGGAGCACGGACAACGGCAGTCAAGAGAACAGGTATAGTCGGTATGCGAGGTCATAGGGTAGTACAATGTACAGCCGGAGGCTGCGGGTCATAGACCCCAAATCGACTAAATGATGAAAAATAGACGAAAGAAAAACACCCAGACTAGCCACAACAAAACGCCCTCACAATGAAACAATCAAACCGATCGAGAGAGGAAGGGGCGCAGCACCCGAGATTGAGGGGTGGAAATCTGACTTTTCTGTCCGGTTCACTTGTAAAAATTCGCGAGGAATCTCATTCCTCACTTATTGAGGGTGATGAAATTCAGCGCACGTCTCCTATCTCCTCTACTTTATATGAAGTGAAAGTATACATCTGGTACGTGTGCCGAATATGAACATAAATAAATAAAAAATAAATTGATCCGCTATTTTATTGTTATTTTTATTAACAAGTTCGAATGGTTATGTTATGTTCTGGTGGTAAACATTGATATTTACATTATCTTTTCAACTTTGTAGTGCGAAACTAGATTTTAATGTTTTGCCGAGTTTTGCTTTAGAACACCATCTTTCTGACGCGAGATTGGGTATTTCTTAAGTGAACAGCAAGGTGAACAGGTATGCGAGAATTTGAAATTAGGGGTTAGTTTTTCTATAAATTTTCTGTGAATTCAATAGGAAGTAGTCAGTTCTTTGATCAATGGAAGTAACTCGATGTCCATATGGACAGTTGTAAATTTGGTCAAGAATTAAGTCCGAAAGTTTTTCTGAATATTTGCCTCAAAAACTCTATCAGTGGCAGTAATTCATTTCATACATCTCTGCCAACATTTGTTTCTTCATTGCTGTGCTCTTTCTAATATTTCAAATTACGAGAAATTTGAATTACAATCAAGGCAAAATCCAAATTTTCTTGACGTTCAATATTTTTGTATCAACTCAACTCTGTATCTGTTTATTTTATTTCGATTGATTGAGAGCCGGCCTTTTTTACCACCAGTTTGAAGTTAAATATTTCGGTTACAACAATCAAAATCAACAAATTTAACTACAAGATAAACAATAACAGAGAGTTGATAAACTCCGGCTGAGAGTGAGTTGTTCAACTTCAACTTCAGTTCAAATTCTAAATACCATTGATGCGATATTGTATCTTCTAGGCATTGAACCAGAGTTGAGTCGGGGATGAACTTCATACAACTCACCCTTAGTAACAAAACCATGGAAAACCCCAAAACTAAAATTCGATTTAGTTCCGCCCTACAAAGTTGAAACAATAATAGGTAACAATAACGATGACTAATATGGTTTTATTAATAATACTGCGAGAATTTATGGTTTTCCGCGACTTTGGCGTATCCAGGTTAAAAATCGATGATTGCACAAAGAAACACACGTTTCCCCTTCTATTCCAGTCAAAGTCGCGCGATACGGCGGGATGATTAATGACACCACTTAAGAATTATTAATTATCGCGCTGCACCGACGGTAAATTACTCGCGCAGCCGGGTCAATCGGACTCGAAAAGGACGCCGGAAAAGGGCGACCGGCCCCGCCGCCCCCGCCGCGGCGGCACGCGACCGCTGTCCGCCCGCGCCGCCCCCGCGTAAACTAACAGGTGTCGGGCGTCCCGGACCGCACCGGACCGGAAGCCGGGACCCCGACCTACTCCAACGGAGGCGGCGGCCGCCCCCGGGACCCGAAGGACGCGACGCCTCCCCCCCCCCCGATAAAAATCCGCGTTTACCCGCATGAATTATTTATACGATTTTCTCTTTATGCGATCCTGAAGCGCACTTCGCGTCTATTGTGTTGTCCGCCGGTCGGAAAAGATGCGAGATTTACGCTGTTACTTTATAAGAGAGGTTGAGTTACTCCTGACCCTATCTCTCGAGACGCATTTATACGAGTCCCGGTCCCGTCGTGGGAGAATAAATTTTTCTTTTCCGCCGTAATTACCGATCGCAGTTTTCATCGTCGTCAATCATCTCGATGTAACGTTGATTCGTACCTTCGACGGCGGATAAGTGCGCGCGGCCTTATCTCAAATTATAAACCGCACTCGTGTCATTACGATCGACGGGAGAAAATCGAAATTCTGGAAACACCGAAAGGACCGTTCGTTTTTATGTACGGTTCTTTCGGAGCGAGTGGAAGGAAATTGCTTTCAAAAAGTCTAACAACTTTTTTCAGCCAACTGTCGATAATACACCATCGGCCATATGGCGTGGATGATGCATTAAAACGACGAACCAGATTAAAGCGCACCGGACAATGCGAGCCATCGGTCGGCGGGGCAACGAGCAAAAACGCCATAAAAATTCCGGATTTCTAAAGTTTCGGCCTAAATTACGAAAATCCCGTCCAATAACTCAGGCGTAACGAGTTCCTGAAACGGTGACCGCACCAATCCACCTCTACGTACTCTCGGAGCTGAAATAAATATCAAATAAATGCAACTCCGGCTTCCACATTCATAAAACAGACACAAAGTAAAATACGGCCTCTCACTAACCTACTTGCGGCCATTTACATAATTATTATCGCCGGGGCATTCATTATATTGTGATCGGATTATTGATCGCCTTATTAGATCCGCATTCTCCCCGCCGCCTGAATTGGGACTGAAAAGCGAAAAATCCGAAAGGGGTAACGCGACCCGGGACCTGAAAGGCGCACGGCCGGGACACACGAGCCTCATCTCGTTTCGAGCTCGGCCGAGCGCGATTTTGCGGCACGCTGTCCACCTGATGCACTTTTGTGAAACGACGGGTGGCCCGTGCCCGTCCTACGAAAAATCTGGTGGCATGTGCTCTCAAATTGACCAGACTTAATGAAATCCTCCACTTTCGATACCCCACAGAACAAATAAGACCTAACAAACATAATGAGATAATGAAATGAAATTAGTCGTGGCTTGATTGAGATTTTATTTCGCCTACTGGGGGGGTGTGGGGTGGTTCGAAATTGGTTTGGTTTAACGCCGCAGACGCCGCCACCGCCGCCGCCGCCGATCCTCCCATCCAGATAATCCCCCAGAGAGAAAAGAACCAGAGTTAATTTATGATAATTGCTTTGTGTTGAACTTTGTATAAGGTGTATAATTACAGGTAGATTCAAGTTGTAAATAACTCGAGTGTTATGGGAATCAGATAAGAAGGAGGAGGAAAAATAAACAGCGGATAGGCGGGTTTTCGTTTCGTTTTAGGGGGGTGGCGTCGTGAAGGGAGGGAAGATTGTATCATGGGAAAGCTCTCACAATTTTTCGAGAGTATATGCAATTTACCGTTCTTTGTGATGGAGCTTTTGAAATGTGAAAATTAATTCGTCACTTTGTTGGTGATTCAGAGAAATTCAAATTTTATCGATTGCTATTTGTATTCCGAGTTAATACTAACGACCCGACTCATTAAAAATATAAAAAAGGCATTCTACAATCCGTAAGATCTCCTCCTAATTAATGAATTTAAAAAATTCTAATCTTTTCTCGGTAATAAATAAGTATTCAACGTCTCGAGAGGAATGATGAAACGCAAAAAACTCTTTACAATTATCTCTTCTTTTCGTAATAAGAAGGACGTTTTAATTCGATTTCACTGTCGTCTCTTTAAAATTCCGAAATTTTAGTACTACTCGAGCCTAATTGATGGAAATTAAAGTGGAATTTTAATTAAATATTTCAAACAGGTTTTTAGAAATGAACAGAGAGAATTGACCCGTCTACAGCTACATCAATACCAGCACCATCAGCAGCATCATCATCATCAACTCGGAGAAAAAGAGGTCTTGAACTTAATTCCAACAAAAATTTATTTACGGAAACTTTTCGAGAGCCCCGAGCCAACAATAACAGCGCGTATGTACACACCATCATGGAGTTTCCGTATTTGCTTAATTTGAATGCAAGCCGAGCTTTTGAGCTTTCCAATTTGTATAGGTAGTTCGCAAACGTCATCATAATGCACCCGAGCAAAACTTTGATATAACTAGCACACGCCCGGCAAACAAAACGGAAATTATTAATAACCCATCAATCAAAGCGCCGAATAAAAAATCATTAATTACGGGTCGAAGATAAATAATAAATAATCCACGGGGCTTATAAATAGAAAGAAGAGTGCATCTCGTGCATGCGCCCGATCCGAAATTCGTTTCCAAATAATTATAATGTTCGTCTTTCCTGTTTTAAATTGGGTAACATAAATCATCTCGGTATGTCAGTGACCTTTTGACGCTCCAAGGCTGGAATCGTATCGAGAGGGGACGGGGTAAAAGACCCACGAACGCGCTTATCCAGCCCAAGATCCCTAGCCAATTTTTTTCTTTCGTAATAAATCTAATGGGGGTTGGTTAGTACCTTGTATAAGTACTGATCGAACATCCTGCACACATCTACATCGCTGCCGACGCAATAAGTGGCCTCCATATTCTCACAGTTACCAATGAGGGTGTTGATTGAAGCCACGATAGGCCGCAAATGTTCCAGTGTTGAGGGGCGCGTCTTCGATAAGGGTAGTCCACGTGGCTAATGCGAAGATCTTCACAAAAATATATAAATCAGATTAAATCCACTTGGGTCCGGATTCAGTCGGCACTGGTCTCGCGGCGGGACGTGCCGGAGCGGCCCGGGCGCGCGGTCACTTCGAACATGTTATTTCCGGCGCGGTCTGGGGTCGCGTGTTGCGGTCCAAGGGGGCCCTCTCTGCACTCGGGGACGGCACGCAACCGAATAACGCCGGCCGCCGCGCGGACCCCTCCCGGTCGGGCCGCGGCCGTCGCGCGCCGGCCTGCGCGCCGCTGCCCGGATCGCGGACGGGCCCGCGTCGATCCGAATCTTGAAAATCCATGAAAAACGAATAAATAATATCGGCACACGCCGCCCCCCCGGCCGGGACGGTGCGGGGCGCGCCGCCGGGCCGCTAATTGGGCCCCCGGCGGCGGCCGGGCCGCCCCTGGCGGCGGCGGCGGCGGAGGCGCCGGAAGTGCACCGGCTGCAGGTGATCACCGCACGCGGCGGAATTGCCTCATGAATGTCGGAACTTGGAAGGCGCCCAAAATTGATCGCTCGAAAAAAACGCCCCGGACTGATCCGGGTCGGCTTACTGTTACCGCGGCGCGGCCCGGAAATGGCTTCCCGATCCCGCGTAATCCAAGGTTTCTTCCTATTATTAATAATATTACCGGAGTTCGATTAAGTCTGCTCTTGTGGGGTTTCGTAATGATGTCAATGTCTGATGGTGGTTCCAGAATTTGCTGACAAGAATTTATTCACCACATGATGGGTCACAATGATGGTGTTTCTAGATGTGTAGGACAAATCTTGGCATCCTTTTCAAAATATACACGGTACTACGGTGCGATCGAGAAAATTTCACATAAAGGGATATGATACAGAGACATCAAAAAAATTCTTCATAAAGGGAGGCTATGCTGATCGTTCTGTCTCTATCCTTCTAGTGGTTTTCAGATGAGACAGAATTTTGTTTATAGCCTCCCCTCCCCTTATGAAGAATTTTTATGACTATCAATCTGTCTCATCATCTATGGTCTCATCTGAAAACTACTTATGTGAAATTTTCTCGATCGCTCCGTATTTGCACTATTCTTTCTTACTAGAATTCTAGACTGGAGAAATTGCAATTTGCGTCAAATGAAACCCTGGATGTCCGAAGTACCAGATCTTATTGTAAATAAGGTAAATAAGTGCCAGTTGAGGCAAACTGGAAATACAGCTCAAATATGGCAACTATTGTTTTTCTTTTCGAGAATCATAGATTCAAACAGAACCAACGGAAGAAACGAAATTTTGGCCAACAATGCATTTCATAGCATAAGGAATTTTTGACATAAGAATCAGACAGTCAATTGAGGTTTTTTTTGAAAAGCTTTAACACTACTAATTACTGAATATTTTTACTGGAAACGCCTTCCTATCATTCAAAATTCAGATATCTATTGATTATCGCGAAATTAGAACGTATGTCCGCCTTGAAGTAACAGCGTTGAATAAATTGTGGAGACAACGAAAATTATCATAAACAAGGGGCTAATCAATTCGAATTCTTGTGTAGAATCTCCAAGAATCCTTGGGCATCTCAAGAATAATGTATAATTAGAAAGAATTTTTGAGAATTTTCACATAGAAATCGTAACCATTTTCTTTAGGAATTCAGAGGGAATTTCGGCCCTCGAGAAGAATTCTTGGCAATTCACATTATATCTCCATGAAACCTCAGAAATTCCCCAGGAATTTTCGATGATTCTGTTGAGAATCCCAAGAATCAGTCTGAATTACCGGAAGTTCTCGAGCACTTTTCCCAGTCATAACAGTAACTAGTTACATAAAGAACCTGAATAATCAAAAATCTTAAGAAGGAAAAGCAATTTTAGCAAATTCGAAAGCGACTCTGATAACTCTCAGTAATAAAATTAAGTGGTAACAAAGTTATAATAAGGTGGATTTAAGTAATGAAACAAATATTAAGTAAATACTCGTAACGTAAAGAAACTGCATTTTAATCAATACTTTAGATTTCGAATGAATTTTCCTCAAGCTCCCAAAACCCCATGCACTTGGCAAAATACTGTCAGCACAAACGCTCTCTGTCTCACGTTATAACCATTAGATAAACAGTGACAGAGACATAATTCATGGCAACTTGATTGAAAAATCGTTTGTACACAGGGTTACAAACCACAAAAACTTCTGTTTGACTTTCGAACGTGTTTAAAAGTCCACACCGATAAAAAGATATCGAGCCTCCATTATCTCATCGGAATGCGATTTTCGACATGCCGCCCGGCGTGTGCGAGTCTGGCACGGGCCGTGAGGAATCACGGAGCCGCCGCCGTGAAAAAGAGGTGTCAAAGCGTCGACACGGAACGCGGGTCGCATCAGCGGGATAGCCGACATGTGTACCAGCCGCCACACGAACGCCGCACGAGAGTGAAGCGGGACGAACGAGACGGCGGGGGCGGCAAAGGGGAGAAAAAAGGCGAGAACGAGGGAAAGGACGAGGGTATCAACACGTTGTCCGGGTGGCGGCGCGTGGCTCCGGCGACACGACACCGCCGCCGCCGGGGCCTCTCGCTAACCGACGTCGGCCCGTTTCCGGCCGCGATCCCCACGACGCCGCTTTTCCCCGGCGAGGGCGGCGTCGGCGGGCGGCCCGTGCGGACGCCGCGTTCCCGCCGGACGCCGCCGCCGCGGGAGGGAAGAGAAGCGCCGCCACCACGTCCGTTTCGCTCCCTCGCACGCGCCGATTTGCGCGGCCAAAACTACACGAAACGTTTGAGGGTTGATTCCGAAAATGTAAATATGGGAAAAGGTACTGTAATGGATACAGGGTGTCCCATTCAAGATTTCAGATGGGTTTTAAGCATAATGACATGGACCTGTATTAATATCATATTCAGTTTTAAAGGGGTGGTTACTGTGGTGGTTACTAAAACGAAGATAGAATGTGACACCTGGACCTTCTCCAGTCAAATGTCACAATACTAGAGTCTTTTCAGTTAAAATCACAAAACTGTGTATGAATACGAGCCCTAGACATCATTTAACAAGTTTGACTGTGCGTATCTGACAATTTTAGTAATTTTCTGAGTCTATTTCGCCACAAATTTACTGACTGAATTTGAGACTTTCAAGTGATTTTCGGTAAATTTCTGGCATTATTATGTTATAATTTTACTAGGTAATTTGACGAGCGGTTTCCCAACATTTTAAAGCAATTCGAGAAAATTCGACGACTTTTTTTGGCGTCACGATATTTTCTAACATATTTGGTGATTGTTAGTATTAATTTCTTGACGGTTTCTGCAATAATTTCACTAATGGTATTTTTTGCATAGCGTTACGTATTTCCTAACAATTTTAGTGGTGTTATTCGCATTTTGCGATGATTGTCAGCATTGTCAATAAACTGTAACTACTTCTTGAGAATGATGGTAGTTTTTTTAGCAACGTCACTGATGAAATTTTGAGCATGGCTTTATTTTCTAATAATTTTATTAATGTTCATCGTCAATTGTGATAAGTGTCGGTAAATTATTGCGATCCCTTGACTATATTGACGATTTCTTGACGATATTGGTGTTTTTTTGTGACAATTCCGCTGCATTCTTCATATGAGGAGAGTGCATTCTCTAAATTGCACTAAGGGCCGGTTTATCAATGCTCAGTTATTTTTTAGCTGACAGTTAAATTTGTTGATTTTGATTGTTATAACAAAGGTAACCTAGGAATTTAACCTCCATTTAAACGTTACCTGAGCGTTGATAAACCTCGCCTCAGTAGGACACAAAGCCGCGAAAGGGTTGGAAACATTTCAAATCTACCATAATTTTGCACATATTCCACTCAATATTCAACGGGCAGTAGACTCACTGAAAATCAGGATGGTTTTTTTACTGCTTTTTATCAATACTCAGGCCGGTTTATCAATGTTCAGTTTACATTCAACTAGAAGTTGAATTTCTAGATTACCATACTTACAACTATTAAAATCAACAAATTTAACTCTTAGCTCTAAAAGATAACTGAGTATTGATGAACCGGCCCTTAGTTAGTTAACGTTTAACCAGAATTTGAGTTTCTGGGTTGCCTTTGTTACAACAATCAAAAGTAATAAAATTAGCTTTCAGCTAAAAGATAACTGAACATTAATATACCAGCCCTGCAGCATTTTCGAATAGATGTGGTCATCTTACAGCGATTTTTATATGTAGAAGTATTTTGTAACAATTTTCTGATTTGATAGCAGATTCTATGGCTTTTGTGCATTGTGTGTGACTTTCGCTAGCTATTCTCTGTCATGTTTCGTAATTTTATCGGTTATTGCAGCGAATTTCATTTTGACAATCTCCAGGATCTATTTTGCAGACACTTTAATGAATATGAATTGAATGACAATTTTTAACAACTGGCGATTTCTTCAAAGCGATTTTGATAAGAGTTAAATGGTATTCATCAACGATTACTTGGAGATTTCCAAAAGATTGTGACAAGTTGTAGCCAATTTTTGGTAAGTTTGGAATGTATACAGACCCTATTTCGGGGGACATAGCAATTTTCCAGTAACTGTAAATTTTCAAGACGATTTTTGGTGTGAACAATTTAACCAAGCGACGTGGTCAACCCTTCGATTTTTTCCTCGGCTTTTCGGCCCAGAAATCGGTCCTAAAACGATATCGGTCGGACATAAAATCGGGTCGTGTAATGGCAGCGAGCCGAACCGCCCCCGGGACGATTCCGACACGCGTATACCCGGCAGAGGTACAAAGTGGAGAGAGGGCATCACGCGACACGCCGCCGACCGCAATTAACGCCCCAGATAACCCCGGGGCGGCGACAACGAC
Source organism: Salpingus planirostris (assembly GCA_949788335.1). Taxonomy (NCBI): domain Eukaryota; kingdom Metazoa; phylum Arthropoda; class Insecta; order Coleoptera; family Salpingidae; genus Salpingus; species Salpingus planirostris. The sequence continues at coordinate 3,931,736 of OX460922.1, forward strand.
GGCGGCGCCACGCTCGCACCTCACCGGCACGTGCCGCCACCGGACGCGGACCCGCCGACGGCGCCAACAACAACAAAACCGCAACGAGATAGCGTCGCCGACCGACCGATAAGACCCGGACACGACCCGCTAATTGAGCACCGCACGGACACCGAGCGCATCCACCGATTTTCGCACCCTCGTTTTAACAGTCAACAGACGACCTACCCAAAATCTCAAACGAACCCCAACATCAAAACGACGGAATAAAGAGACAAAAGCTCGAAATTTCGACCATTCCTCCATTACAGGCTGACGTGCTTTCAGCTGATTTTTGACCCACATATCGACCGATTTCAATTTTCACATGCACATAATACCAGATACATTTTTTGACATTCTTTGGTACGTCTTAAGGACACTGGAGAATGACTGTCTAGTTTGTAATAGTGTAAATCCCAAAGAACCATATAGATAAAAATAGATTTTGAGTAGCTTCATAGAAAAATTTGTTAAAAGACTCATCTTTTTAAAGAATTTTTTTTTATTCTACCACATATCGACCGATTTTAATTTTCACATGCACATACAGAAACATTTTTTGACATTCTTTGGTATGTACTATCAGTGAATCCTTAATGCCACGTTTGGTGAATAGAAAATTTCATTTCATACCCTAAAAAGAATCAACTCTATTTTGATCGAAGGGTCAAACCCCTTAGGCCCAGTATTTCCACCTATGGTTAACCTCCAGTTAGCTAACTGGAACCTTTGACTGTGACAATGTCGGTCAAAATGAATGATAAAGGCTCACATTCAAAGTTACAGTTAGCTAATCTGTAGGTTAACCATAGGTGGAAATACTGGGCCTTATTGGGTTAACCACTGACCAAAATGATGAACACCGATTGCAAAAAATGCCACGATTGCCAAAAAATTGCCAAAATTGTGTGTTTGACCCCTCGACTTTGATTTAACACAAAAAATACTTGATAATTTGTACAAAACTATACAGGGTGTATAAAATTTAGCGAATTTGTTAGTCGGTCTGATGTTAGCTGTTGGAGAGTACAAAAGGCGCAAAACGGCTCATTTAGAAAATTAGTAATATTTTCGCTTTACAGCAAGTCAGCAAGTAACGCAAAGTGATTTCTGGAAATTGTCATCCGTAGTTTACTTTTGGTCGAGATTAATTAGCGGCGTTGGGAAATGTTTTCACCATACTTGAACGATTCCAAAAAAATGGTCATAGTGACCCCCGAAGCGACTTTCAGATTCACCAAGAACTTATTTTGTAAACGACTGTTGCCTAGAAAATTGCAATCAATGGAAAAATCGCCCCCAATTCCAGATAATTTTAAGGACAAATTATTAAACGGAAAAATTGCAGGGCGGCCAACCCCTCAGACTATCATAAAAATTTCGTAGCCGAAAATTTCCTAAAAAACTTTTTCCAGTTTCCCGACATGTTGGATTAATTTCGAGGGGCGTAAACGGTCGATTTACGACCGGGCCACACGGGGAACCCTCTCAGAAGGGCGACTTTCGCCAGGATTTCGTCTGTCCCTCAAGTCCCGGACCGTGCATTCTGGAAATCGCGTTCGATCCGGGCGCGGATCCGGCCTCGTGTGCATGCATGATGGCCGTATTTGCGTACGGGCCGTTTTCTCTCCCACTTCGGGCCGCCATCCGGCCAGGGGGAGAGAGGCCCGCGCGCCGCGGAAACACACAACACCAATGAAAACCGTCTTTCCCGCCGCGCGTCCCGCCGGCTGTTTTCTCTTCATTTCGACATGGGAGCGCGCGCAACATACCGAGCTATTACAGTAAGAAAACAGACATATAAAACTGAGAGCGGGTTAGGGGTTGAGGGACGTAAAAATCAATATCCCCGGGGCTGCTAAATCACGCTTATCAAGAGCACTTTCCCCCCGCGCCGCCGCCGCCCCCGACCGTCTCCGCCGCCACCCCCGCGCGGGGTGGCACCCCTCCGGCCCCCCGCGGCCGCCCCCACCGCGCCACCTCACTACAAAACATTCAATTTGAACGTCAAGTTGGAACGAAATGGATTTTGCACGACTACATATATATCGAGCGGCGGCGGCGGCGGCCGGGGCGAATCCGGCCCGGAACGCCCGGAAAAGAACCTTCAAAACCAAACGAATTATTTATTATGATACTTGAAGGGGCGAAATTACGATTTCTACAAAACCACCCCCGAGCTTTTTTCTACAAACCGTTATGCGAAATCGCGCCGCCCCCGTTCGAATTCTATCTGTGGGTGACAATAACTGTGAAATAGTGGCGGTTATGTGTTTGGGCTCCCTTTTCGGCCCATTCTCGGATTCTTCCCGGGCCATAAATATGATATAGACCGGATAATAGAATAACGGAGCGAGAAATAAAAGATCCGGCGAGATAATTGGACGGAACGTGGAGTCTCCGTTATCGCGTTTGAATTTCGGTCCGCGCCGTATGTATTGAAATTTCCGAGGGTTTCAGGAATCCAGATATGGGAGGTGGCTCGTTTCCATGCACGGGGAAAGCGACGTTGCAACAAAGTGTGATTATTGTCCTGAAAACGCAATTAAAGTTCAAACATTGGAGGGTAAATAATGATTTATGCGCCCGGCGACCCGACTAATATCGACGGCGGTGGCGGTGGTGGTGGCAGGCGGGGGTGGCACTCGGAAAAGAGAGGAGGCCCCATTTAAAGTGCTGTATGCGCACCAACTTATCCTATTTACTTTACATTACTAGGGGTACCTCGCTTATTTCTCAACCGGTTAGATATTACACGAACTGTTGTATTCCCGTTTTCTTATTCCGGTCGCGGGACTCGGGGGTGGGCGGGGGTGCAGCTGAACCCACCCCTTCTTCCACATGTATTTTTCAATCTCCCACATACCTCCCAGATATTATTAAACAGTCTATCTTATTTCCCCTGCCAAGAAATTTCATTATTCTGTATATGATGATATATTTCCGCGCAGTTCCCGTCTCATTCTTTTCTATTCTGTTCCACACAAAAACCCGCCCTTCCTTCATCCCTCAGTTCACGTCATCCATTAGAAATCGCTCACCTAATATTCCAGATTCCTCACATTACGATTTTCGAGAATAATTCCGAATGTTTGTTTTATTCCACTTTACGGTCCGCCATCATTGTCGTGTGTAAAGTATGAAAATTGAAATATAAATGGGCTCCGGAGGCGGGCGCGAGGGGTGCGGGCGCGGCGGTCTATTTCCCTTCATAATACACACTTTGTATTCCGAACGAGTCTGCTCGAGATGGAAAAATATTATTTTCTTTACATCACTCCTTTTCCGTAATAAGATGTCTGAGCTAAAACGGGACACATTTCCCCCCGATATAACCAACCCCCCTAGTCCGCCTTTTCAAGCCCATCAACCTAATCCGAGGGAAAATTACCGTAACCCACCCACCTAATCACAGTCGATTCCGTTTGCGTTTAAGTAGAACAATTGCGATTTTAATAACAACTTTCCCTCGACGTCCAGGACCGGTTCTGCTAATAATACACTTTGATATTTTTATTTATTTTTTTTGCGGGTATAATGCAATAATGGCCAACTCGGTCGAGCTTTTATGACGTGACCGATACAAGAAAACATCGAACTGAACCGGTCAGAGAGATGCATCAGCTTTTATTAGATTTTTATATTCGCGGGAGGTCAACCTCATATGATATTCGGACCGAACATGAGGGTGCAAAAAAGGGGTCAGTCGAGTTCGTCCCTACTTGGATGAAAAGGGAAATCGCGATTCCGTTTTCGGGCGTCGTCGTTAATTACGGCTATTACGCTTTTACGACACGTCGACACAGTGCTTTGCGGCGCTGGTGGAGGTCGTCGCGACGCCTCTTACGTATCACGGGCACCGTCTTCATAATACTATGTCGTAATGTTATGGCGTATAAAACGGTAAGAATATGGGAATTAAATAAGGGGCATGGTAAATATGCAAAACGGCATAAAAGCCGCACTTTACGAGCCTACAAAGTTGAATGTTTACGGTTCCGTAATGTACGGCGACATGTTACCGTGCATCTTTCGCGAAACACACGGCCGAAGAATCGAACCAGCTCGTACTTTACATGCAACACGCGAGAGGAAGATGTGCGAAATCAATAATTCGCCTTCATTATTATTACAAAAAATTGTATAAATGTATTATTCAAGGCACCGATCGTAAATAAAGCGACCCCCACGAATTTAATCAAGTGCACACGGTAAAGTATTATAGGTAGGTCGCCGCTTGAATACGAATCGAATGATGCAGAGTCTCTCATGATGATAAAACTCACCTCGGCTTAAAAGTCGAAATCTGGAACAGAAGAAAAAAGTCGGAATTAGATTCGAGATTCATACACAATTAAATTTTGATAAATTCTCCTCTCCCCCAGATCGTGCTGGTGAGAATCCCCAGAGATAGCGCGCGCTCAAAAGAGGGTTAGAAAAGTGATGGTGTTTTTCGAAACTTTTTTAATAAATCTTCTCATAACTCCACCGACTGATTTTTCTCCGTTTTCGTATAACGAATAAGGACTACACCTACACACACCTCGATTGTTTCCCAAATAACACCGGGATCCTCGCTTAAATATTAACCAGGAGAAAAATAAATTAAATTTTTCAGAGGAAAGTTACGACAGGCAATAAAATCGAAAAAGAGCGATGGACTTTAAAACAATCCCCGATTTGTCACACGGCCGAGAGCCGGAGGGGTCTTTCGGAAAAAATTAACACCATAAATAACGCTAGCAAAAACGGATCGCTTTAATTAAATTGACAAATAGAAACGCCAAAGCGCTTCTTATATGAGGAGAGATCCAATAAACGCAACTAACTGCACGATGTATTATGTAGAAATAAAACAAAGCCACGAGTATAAATCCGAAACGAATCTATATTCGCCAGGCGGTAATAAGCAATCACGCGAAATCCTCTTACAGCGACCGAACCGAACCGAAATACCACAGTTTGCAGATATGTTGCCAAGTTATTATAACTAATGCAACAAAACAATCATTTCCATCGATCGATAATGGATAAAGCACACAGAAAAACGCATATAATGCGCGAATGAGAAAAATCAATAAGCCCGGATGATGAAGAATTACTTTCAAAATCGTGACTAATTCGAATTTCTCTTTTTGGGCTACCACCTTTCTCTGTCTTTTACCATTAGTTATTATTTATCGTGATTGAATGAAATTTCTTCAAATACCTTAAAATTTATTAAAAGTTACTTAATTAATCATTACCAATTACGTAAAACCCATTAATAAAAGAAAGTACCCAAGAGGAAAAAAAGTTAGGTTGCGTCTGCATACCTGAATAATGAAATAATTTTTATCATCGATGATAATAATGGGAGGTTGCGTAACGAATCTCACGGTCCGCGTCGATTGACGGAAGGAATTGAATTAGATTATCTCATTAGCCGATAGGCAATTTGTTAATTGAACGCACAATCCGTCCCCCGCCGTTCAGGTGCGTCCCTCGGGGTCTTCTTACGGTAATTGGTGGCACGTCCTTGACATTAACGGGTCGGCCGGGGGCGGCGCCGTCGGGGACCGCACGGCGCCGTGTGACGGCAAGGAAATAAGGTCAGTGAGTAAGTCGGGTCCGGGGTCAGGGGCCCGTGATCGTTGACCTAGGGGATTCCCCCGGCTTATCCTGCCATTTTCGCCCGTTTACACGCCCGCACAGTCACCGAGAGGACGGCGCGTACACAGACGCCGCCGTCCCGACGCCCCGAGCCCAGACGCACGTGAGACCGACCCGAATAAATCTCACCCCTTCGACGGCGATCTATTTTTACCCCGGCCGGGGGTGACGTCCGAGATCGCCCCCGTCACCGTGCGAGCGAGAAAAAAACGTGCCCGGCTCGGTGGAAGCATACACGAGATGTTTCCTTTTGGCGCACGCATTAACCTTTGAGCGCTCGAAAGGGCCAATCGGCGCGGAAACGGGCTTTCCAACGTTTATAAAATGAACTACAAAGTAGGTTCTTTGCCTGGCAAATATGATTACGCCCCAGTCAATGGCTCAAACAATGTTTGCTTCCACTTTGTGAAAATCGAGGGCGGGGGGTGGAGCCGCCATCATGGCGGAGGTGAGAGGCGCAGAGTGTAACCGCGAAACCGCGATGGTTTTGTTGATAAAGGGACACACCTTTATGAATGAAGGAACGGAATGGGAAAAAGGAGTGAAAAGTGTGCGGGGCCTTATTAGAGAAAAGTTGCGTTTTGGCCCGGGACGAGTGGGCACTCGTCCTTTTGTCCACCGTACGTTCCGACGTTTCACCCCTCACGAGGACCTCATTACGACGAGGGCGCCTCTCGTCACTCATCTCATACTCTACAGAATCTACATTTATTTGAGAGAGAAGCTACACCCCTTTCCATCTAGTGAAGGTGTGTTTAATTTAATTAGAATAATTTGAATGAGATAGGGGTTGATAACGAGGAGGTCACTGCAATAATAATGTGGTGTGATTAGTATTTTTGGATACGTTGGGTATGTTAGGAATGTCTGGAAGTGTTCCGGAATTTTCGGAAAATTTGGTCATGGCAGAAATTTTGTAAAATGTCATTGGAACTTTCTACGAATTTTAGGGAATGTGGAAATTTTCTAGAATTTTGAATATAGTGAACCCCGATAACTTTTGAAGAAAATGTTCTTCTGGGTATCCAGAATTTCTTTTAATTTCGAGTCTACTCGGTAGATTTACCAAAAAATCTAGAAGGACGCATATGATTTCTGTGTCGAATTCCCCAAAAATGTGTCAAATTTATTAATACAAGGCCGAGAAATGGCAAGAACTTGAACTACTCAAAATTTTGAAAAATTCGCTAGAAACTGGAGAGCAATTTAAGAAATTTCTTCAAACAAACCTACAGTAGACCACAGGCCAGAACTGCGAAGAACTTCGCCAAGATTTTGACAAATTTGCAAGAAGCTCGCCATCAATTTGAAAAATTCGTCGACACATATTATACAGAAAAGCAAAGCCGAAAATTCCGAAAAACTTGAATTCATTAAAATTTTGACAAGTTGCAAGAAACTCGCCATCAATTTGATAAATTCGTCGACACATACAGAAAAGCAAAGAAGAAAATTTCAAAAAACTTGAATTCATTAAAATTTTGACAAGTTTGCAAGAAACTCGCCATCAATTTGATAAATTCGTTGGCACATACAGATAAGCAAAGCCGAAAATTCCAAAAAACTTGAATTCAATAAAAGTTTGACAAGTTTGCAAGAAACTCGCCATCAATTTGATAAATTCGTCGACACATACAGAAAAGCAAAGCCGAATATTCCAAAAAACTTGAATTCATCAAAATTTTTACAAATTTGCATCAATTTGTTGAATTTGTCAACACATACAGTATTAGACAAAATCCAAGAATTGCTCAAAAACTTGAATTTCCCAACATTTCGCCAAATTTGCAAGAAATTCGCCACAATCGTCATAAATTTTCCAAGTTCACCAGAAATACGAGCGCTTATGAAAAATAACGAAAAACTCGATCGAACACTTGTCCAAAGAATGTATGACGGGAAATTAGAATAAAATAAAATATACTCTAAAACTTCAACTCAAAATAACGAGATTTTTCGATCCTCTGATCTTGTGATTTTTGACCGAAGTCCTAGCGCGAAAAAGTGACAAGTCGCTATAGAGAGCGCCTGTATTGCGAAGGGGTAGAAGACCCTTGTTATTGTTTAGATTATCAAATTAAAATTCTTCAGGAAAAAGCTTCATAATGAAAGTCGGTGGAAATGATAATAAGACAATAAAACGCGAAATTATAAATTACAATTACGGAGAGAGAGAGGAGTTCGGCGGCGGCGGGTCCCGGTGGCGGCGGACGGGCCGCTTTTGCGTGTGTGCGCACGGGACCGACCCTCGCCCCAGGCTGCGGCCTCCGGGCTCCCTCGCACACCACCGGCACCGCCGCCGCCGCCGGGGGCCCCGGAGCGCGGGCGAGACGGAGAGCGCGACCGCGCGCGGGCGCGACGGAGACGGCGGAGGGGCCGCGCGGCCTGCTGCCACCCCCACGGCCCGCCGCCCGAGGTCCATCGAACATCTCCGAGGAGCAACCGGAGGGTGGCATCGATCCTCGCGGCGCCACGTTGCCACGCCGACCGGGGGGCGAATTCCGCGACACCGCCGCCACCCCCGCCCGCGCGCCGAACCGCCCCAACCGGCAACGCCGCCCCTCCACAAACATTGATTCTTTCCATTATAAATAGTACGCAAAAAATGCGTTCCTATATATCATCTCTCCCCCAGACATGCTTTGTGGCCCGGAAATTTCATTTTATAACTTTTATAACGACGGCGCTTAATAATTTCATTTCCCCGTTACACACGATCGAGATTGCGATACTCGCACCCGAAACCGCCCCGTGACCGACCAACACACGGGCGCTAATTAAATTTTTCGAATAACTAACTTGTGCTTTAGAAAATCGCGTGTGGGAAAATCGGGGCTAAAAAAGGGGTCGCGAAATTGAGACGCAGACACCTGTTCGGGATCTTCCCGGTCCCAGACGGTTGTTGCCCTCGACGACGCACCATAAGCGGCGCGTGTGCTTTCGGGGGGTGGCGCCGCCCGCGCCCTCTGTCGGCCGTGTCAATTGACTGATTGTCATCCGACCGAAAGAGCGAAAAGGGCCGTAATTGGTCAGAAAAACGTGCCGGCGCCAATTATGCAGCCGACGCACTCTGCCATTAGTTGATTAACAAAGTATATAAAATGCATAGAGCGACCCCTCCCGATCAAATTCGTTCCAATCTGTTTTATTATCGGGCGGAATCAGAGCGCATCAACAACATCGGAACGAGATAAAATAAAATGAAATGGAATGGGGGGGAAGAAGAATGCGAAATGAGGTCCAAAAGTAAATTATTAACATTCATAAACGAAAATCCTCGCAAAGTTTTAATACCGAGCGAGAGAGTGAGAGGGAGTCGACTTTATTTCGAATAAAATTTCCATTCGTTTCCTCCTCTTTTTTTACATAAAATTGCTTCTTTTTCATCCCCCGGGCGCATGTACCGTTTGATATCGACTGGTCTCCGCGGCTTTTTGCATGTACATACCTAGTTAGAAAGCTCCGACTTCCATCACGTTAACTGGACGATTTCGGATTCGGGGTGAACGTTTTCGCCCCCGCAAAGATCGGTGCTTGGGTTTTTTTAAGGGTGGTTTAGGGTCTTCCGGGCCGTCCCGTCCGTTCCGCACGAACAGGTGGTGCCCTTGACGCCGCCGACGCTAAAACCGCCGCCGTCATCCGGGACTACAGACAGCTGTTCCGCCGCCGCCGCCGCCGCCGCCTCACGCCCGAATCGCTTCTCTCTTTTATGGCGTCTTCATAAAAATTTCGTTATCGGGCCCTTTCACGCAAATTGAATAATGACCAATAATATCGGCAAATCTGCCACCCCAACAATTCACAAACAGAACTAGAAAATAATAATCCATCCCCGAGAAGTTGGCCACCTGAAAAATTTCTGAAGGAAATCGGAATTGTAACTATTCTTGAGTTTTTGTTTGGAACTTGGAATTTAGGGGTATGTATCAGAAATTTGCCAGGAAATCTGATGTACAAATTTTTAGGGATGGAGGATTGCGGGAATGTTAGAAATGTGTGCAAATGTGAGGGAATTTTTGAGAATGTGTGAAAATGGGGATGTGTGAGAATGTGGGGGAATATCTGTGAACTTTCGAGGATGTTTAGAAATGTCTAGGAATTTTTGGAAATAGGAAATGTGTACACAATTTCAGCCGCGGTTATCTTTTATAAGAGAACTAATGAGTTCATAAGAAATTTATGAAGAATTCTTACGAATTTCTGGGAGATTATAGTAATTTTTGAGAAATTTGTATAATTTTTTTTAATATAAAGAACATGGAGTAAACGCTCTAAGAAATGTATCGAGTTGAGTCGCAAGCGCAAGAACACAGATTCGATAACGAGATTTTGCAGGAATTGTTCAGATTTTTATATTTTGAGGAATTTATCGCAAATTTTTGTTAATTTTTAGTTTTTAGCAGTTTGAGACCCTAGATTGGCAAATCTTATGAATTTGATAAAAATTTACAAGATTTAGAGCCACTTGTTGAAAATTTCAGTAATACAATTTTTCAGGATTTTTTCAGGATTTTTTTTGTATTACGGGTAATTCAAGAGCATTAAAAGGAGTGTTTGTAGAATTACTTACATATTTTGTGCCAACTAAGAGGAAGTTGAAGAAATTCTAGGCGTATCTATCTTTCAAATTATTCAGTGGCCAACCCCTAGTCACCCTTTTATAGAAAAAAAAACTGAATTAAAATAAACCGAAGCGGGTCAATTTACGCCTTTTTTGGGGCGAATCTGTCACACATTTCAGATATTTCCCTCCCCTATGACATAACCGAAACGTTCCAAGATTCGGAACATCTGGTGCCCGCGGTCGGAATTTTCGAGACACCGGAGCGCGGTTCGGACGAAAATCCGGAATCCGTAATGCAATTTGACGGAGAGTCCGGTTTTAAATATCTCCCGCTGATCTCGCCATGGCGGACTGGTTCCGAGACAATCGAGATACGGCGAATTTACGGCCGCAACGATCCGAACTGAATACCAGAAATGGCAAAAACACGTGTACTCACATAGATAACGCCCTAATGAACCAATCCGCGCAGCAAAAAAATAACGAAACCCGTCACATTGTGCCGGGGCGAAGTCGGCTCGAGACCCCAATAAAAACCGACCTCCCCGCATAATACGCATCACCCTTTAATAATATCGGCGATGAGGAATCCGCAGAAAAAATTCCATCAAATCTAATTAATTCCTGATGGGGATGAGTACACTTATACATTAAACCCCCGGAGAGGGAAAAACCCAAAGTCACCGCTAATAATAAAAGGGAGTGCGGTTTGGTCGGGCGGGGGTTGGGTTGAACAAACTTTTCTATCGACCTGCCTGGGAGGCTTTCAGGGAAGAAACAGGGAGAGAGAGTTAAAATTTTGCGTCCCCCCGACTGAAGGCGCCCCCGCCGACCCGTCACCCTCTCGTTCAACCCCTCTCGTGCCCAGGACTTTCATAAAATCCTGAAATAACTTTCAGTGACACAAAATAAAATGGAATAAGAAAATGAATTGTCGTTTTCACTCTATCCCTTAATTACATCTACACAGAATGGAGAGGAAGAAAACGGGCGACTTTATATTATTACGGGGCTCCCTCACCCCCTTCGCCCCGACGAGGAGCCGTTTCAATTAGTCCCGCAGCACGAGGCGTTTACCCCCGGATAGTATAGGGGGTTCATAAATAGTTCGATAATACCGAATAACGGTAATAAGCCCAACCGACGAAATCGGGAACGTGTTTTATCAAGTCCAAAAGGGGGTTATTCGTGGACGCGGTGCACAATGAGCCCCCCGCAGATATTCGGAATGGGACTTTGATTATGGCGATGGGGGCTCGTTTCCAAGGGAGGGAAAGGGGGTGGCGATGGAGTCGTGCAGCAAATTAATTTCAGAAACTTCATCCCGTAATTAAATATAAACAAAGTTTCTAGACAGTTAAAATTTAATAATGAATCATTCCGATTCAAGCAGTGTTATTCTTTACTTTCTTGTAAAGTTCTATTGCTAATGAAAGCAGCTCTAGAGAAAATGATTAAATTTGGTTTTCTGCTTAAATTAGTTTCGCTCTACCAAAGAGACGACGTATAGAGGCTTTCGATCCGATTCACCCCCGCATATCCGCCCCGGCGAGAGAGACAGAGACACCGCGACCCTCTTTCGGACCGCTACACGTCGTCGGTGCACAGAAAGAATAAAAAGTAAACGAGAGAGGAATGGATTACACTTGACACTGGCTCAATGATCATTGGAAATACGAGATCGATAGCATTTGGAAGAGGGAGACGGCGTATTAGGTGATTGTAAATCTACCCCTCTCTTTTCCACCCCCCATCGGAACGATTGTTATTTGCATTAAACGTAAATACGGAGAGAGCCGCCCCCGAAGGAAAATGCGAAATAAATTTCGAGGGGATTTGAATAATCGAATTTGCGTGTATAATTTGTTTCATGCTGGAATCCCTTTTTATCCCGTCATAATCATAATCAGAATGAGGACGAAAATCCCTACTTTTTTATTCTTATAGTCACCCAGTCCACAGTTGCGACACAACGAATAAACTACTCGAGCACTGTAATAATTAAATCACCCCGGGAATTGGTAATGGTTTATTTCGCGCGCGGCTCGAAAATCGCGTTTTCGCCGCAGTGGTGGTTTACAAGCGACTGGCTTTTGGATGTTGTTGTTGATGATGACGGCGAAGAAGACGAAGAAGAAGAAGAAGGGCCGGGGCAGGTAGTATAGTAGAGGGCCCCGGCGACAGGTGCCTGACGGGCCGTCCCCTTGGGGCAGGCACGGCGTCAGGTGCTGTGACCATCGAGAGAGGGTCCCACCACCTGTTACATCCACTCCACGTATTATAGACACACGCGCTTTTAACCGTGCAGAAGATGATCTCGACTCCTCAACCCCACGGAAATTCTACAAACTGTTTCTTCTCAATAAGAGTCCCGTGTCCCGGAAGAGATCGCCTGCCGCCCCTCTCGATAAATCGAATATTTACAAGGCGAATCGATGGGGGCCGATTCCTCTCGACAAAATATAAGAATAAATTGCACCATAAACCATAATGGTATAGATCCGCCTACCTTCATAGATGGAGGGTTTCACATGTAACATATTTCTATCATATTCTTCAGGGCGATAAATTGAAAAATCGGAAAAAGTTCCCAATAGAAAACGAGTCTATTGGATTAGCTTTCAGATTTTGTTGATTGGCTTTTTGGATTGGCGTATTTTTACAGTAATGTTACTTCATATACAGTAAAAGATTTGATATTACTAGGCATTTTTCAGGTTTTCCATAGAAAATATATGGTCATACTGAAGAATGAAGGCTCCCACAAAATAGCCAATAAAAATTTCTTGGACGAGCAAAATATTTGAAAATTTTCACTATAATTTATGTAATTTACCCAAAATTCACTGAATATTTTCTTGGTTTTCCAAGTCGTTGAAAAGCCTTTTTTGGAGATTACGACAAAATAGCTTCATTACATAAATTGAAAACTCTAACGTCGGAGAATTTGCCATTCCAGTTAGAATAATTCTGCCATTTCAATTCGCGATATTTCTGAAACGGTACAATTCATCCTGACAACGAAAAGCTCTCGATCCAAGCAATCTTTTTCCTTCGAGGTATTTTGTAGTAAATCGTCAAATTTTATGCAATTACTCGACGATAAGGGCCACTAAAATGGCAATACCTAAACAACATTTACCTGAAAAACTTTTTTCCTGATTTTTATCGTAATGTCGCGGAAGACTCTAGTGGAAATATTAGATGTGACACCCTCTGTTTCTACTGAGCTCTTGAGGGACCATTTTTTCATAGGTTTTCTTATTTCGAAGTTGCAATATTGAATCACCCATGTACATAAATCGCCCCGGTCCAGGGGATGATGGGCATTCTTTTGATTTACCTGACAGCTATGAGGGAAATTTCATTTCGACGCCGAACGACGTCGTAAAGGGGACCCGACAAAGAAATCGAAGGACGCGGGATCAAAAGGCCGACAAATGATGGGGGCTTTACCCCGAATCCCCCCAATATAAGTTACGCGCACTTGCCAAAAGCATCAAGAAAAAAAATCACACTTTCCCGAATAAATAAACGATAAAACGGGGTCTTTTGAAAATTATACATACGTCCTACGAGAATTTATTAAAGTCCCCGACATTGTTGACAAAGACTTGATGGCCGTTTGATTGCATGTTATTAAAACGGCGGTCTTGTTCGTTTTATTTGATTTTTTTATTACTTTAAATAATTTCTGGGTTATTATAGTCTCGAGTCATGCAATTTATGTAGTGTTTTTATTTTCGACTCGAAGCAATTTAAAACTTAATTAGCGTTTGAATGCGGTGCCCGTTTTTACACCGGCCATAGCAGTACTGTCCACCGCTCGTACTCGCATACAGCGCCGCTTAAAATACCTCGACGTTTTTCCATCGGTCCCTCGTAATAATGATAATCTCGTAATGAAGAACAAAATGTTGTCGAGGAAATCGGAATTGCGAGCGCCATCTCCGGCTGACGTCCCGAATTAAATTCCGAATGTTTAAGAGGGAAAGGGGGGTGGCGGTTATGCCGCCCCCACCCTCCCCCCGCCCCCTCGACATATAAACGTTTTATGGGGACGGTACATATTGTGTTCCCGGTAAATGTACAATTCCCGTATTATCGATCCCAGTCCGGGGCCCCTGGGAGCAATACAAGACGTTTCGGTGAGGAAAATATGACTGCAATGCGTGTTTTTCATACTCATACATACATTTCGTAATATCCATAAAATACATATTACCATAAAAGTTACCCTTTTGTAAGCTCCTGTATGTATCCACGTATGTAGATATATTACATGCCATTTCATCCCATTCCTCTGCGTGGTTTTATATTAAAAAAAGAGAGAGACCCCATCAACTAAATTTTCGTACATATAAAGTTTGTTTGAATTTCGAGTTATATTTAAATATTCATTTTTCGCCAAAGCCATTTACATACATATGGGACGGAATGATATTTCGCATTTACTTTGAATTTTAAATTTTCCAAAGCGTAATCATATTCGGAATTAAATCAGTTCATTTCGGAAGTTGGCGAAAGTCGATTCTGCGACGACAACTTTGATGATAAGATTGAAAAGTTGGGACGGGGTTTTTCACTTCCTCCAATCCGGTCCGACCGCCCAGGGACGGCGCGACATCGGGGGCCGTTCGGGGCGCCCTTGAACTCGCCCCCGTCCTCGACGGCCTAGCAATGGACACGTGAGAAAATGGCATTTTTCCGAAAAGGGAAAGAAAAGGCGATCGCCGTGTGAAGTGAATGCGGCCCGGCCTAATCGACGATGCAGCCGTTCGAGCAGATGACCAATTTATGGGTACAACTACGGTACGACTCGCTAAGTTATTGTACACGATCCGACGAGTATTTATTCCGATTCAGCCGTGCAGAAAAACGAGAAATAACCAGACGTAATTACTTTGTTCCTCGGGGGAAAACGCGCAATAGTGCACTCGATTTTTTTCACCCAATCAATTCGACGAAAACATCACCGCGTCTCAATCGCCACCCCCTCCGAACCGAAACCGCCACAAACGCCATAAAACGAACCGCCCCCACTGAATTACACGACGAAAAAGGACTCGATAATTACTTAATCGCGAAATGAGGGAAGAAGCGGGAGCGAGATGGCGCAAAAACTATGTGGGAGAGCCAGAATGAGCGCCAGGAGACGAGTCGAGCGATTTTACATCGTTTCGTGATTAAATTGCGTCTGATTGATGGCCTCGTGACTGGAAAAGCGATTAGACTTCGAGTCGCAAGTCGCAAGAAAACGCGGCCGCAAATTCCACAGACGGGACGTCTTTATTAAGGAGAGCCACCGCGACCATCTCTCAGCCGGTACCTCGCCTTAAAGAGGCCGCCGATAGATGGCGCAAGTAGCGGAGCGCCATCTACCTTCGCCCGTCCGAATCGAATGAAAATTTACGATAACGTAATCCGGGGACCGGTGAACGTTGTCGCTAATTTAATGAAATATGACTGCGCACTTTTTTAATTAAATTTCGCGTCCCTCCGCAAGGGGCGATGGGATAGAGAAGGAGAGGCGATAGGGAGGACGATGTAATCCTTTCAGTCGGCGCGCGGACGTAAAAGTCGCAAAAAATATGCAGATTTTAATTAATAGATATTGAATTACGATCGCAAATATCCCCCGACTGTCTCCACCGCACCATTTTTATTATACCCGATCGCGTATAATACGCGCACACAGTATGGCCGGTGGTTCGTTCCTGGAAACTGGCCGCCGCCATTGTTGTCATTAATCTGCAAATCTGCGATATCGTCTCCGAGAGCAAGCGGTAGTACCGACCGTACCCGTGTAAGTATAAGTGGAGGGACCACCGACCGCCTTATTGCTTCCATTGTTGTCGACGACTGCATACACGTTACTTATAATAATAACAAAACGACGGAAAAAAGGCGACCAGGAAAAGTTCAAGGACTGGGCCGTGTTTATAAATAAACGCGGCCGATTCCGTTTTTGTGCGGACGTCGGGGTGAAAAACCCCCGGCGGGTCCGGGCGTAAGAGTGGAGGCTCTCGTGGATTTGGACCGGCTGACCCGCACGTCACGACACTAATTCAACCACCTGTGGATGCGGCGGAGGCGGTGTAGTAGAGCACCATGACGCACCACCCGCCCCCGGTGCCAACCCTTTTCGAACGTTATCCTTTCGGCACACCGGCCGACCGGAAATGGGGCATTTTCGCACTCGTTCGGGGCCCCCGATCGGCCTTAACGTCGCTCGGTGCGATTTCAAGATCGATTTTGTCGCATTATTAATAAGACGTTGTGCAAGCTCACTTTCTCGCTCACTTATGAAATAACCGTTTTACCTTTCGTGCATTAGCTTTCTAGACGCGACTGATAAAATCAGTCCGATTGTTTCTAGCGCAACCATTATTTCCTAGGAACTTCTTAAGGCTGACATGCGGACAATTTTTCCACATCCAAACCAATAGTACTTTTGATCAAGTTTTTCACTCAAATAGAACAATTCTAACGACTTTAAAGCCCATGTGTTGAATCGTATTTCCGAAAATGTCTCTCCAGAGTTCCTCGAAACATTTTCCAAATATTGGCTTTACAGAAATTGGAAGATTAGCTGCATGTACATACAGGCTGTTTGATAAAAACTCCAGAACGCCACAGTTTCTTTGGTTGTGTTCCGATTTCAAAAACCCATTAACAAAAAATGACTTATTTTTCATGCTCTACGAATAGGTCTTGCTGACATATTTTTTCCCTCAACTTCTTTTTTCAACATTGGTAAATTTAACTTTTTTAATAATAAAACTCGATTATTTCCAATTCAAAGTTGAAGTAGAGATTTTTTTCTATTCCATCGATCAATGAAAAAGTTGATTTTTCCTAATAATCATCAGAAAAACGCAAAAAATGATTCGCCAGATTTGGTCGGATTAAACAAAAAACGTCATTTTCACGCTTGCTTTGGAATCCAAAGCACTCCTGAAACTGACATTTTTTTAAATTTAATTCAATTCGGGCGAAACTTTTTATGCGTTTTCTTGGGTAAACATTGAAAAAATGTCCACTTTCTACATACCATGGTAAAGAGAAAAATACATACTTTAATTTTAAATGAGAAGTAATCGTACTTTATTCTTAAAAATTTAAATTTATCAATGTTAAAAAAAAGAAGTTGAGGGAAAAAATTTGGTAACAAGCTCTATTCGTAGTGCATGAAAAATAAATAATTTTTTGTTAATGGGTTTTTGAAATCAGATCACAACCAAAGAAACTGTGGCGTTCTGGAGTTTTTATCAAACAGCCTGTATGTCTTGAAAATCGTATAATTCATCAAACATCTGCAGAGTTTTTCAGTGGATGAGAAATTTTCATTTCGAATTCAGCGACCAGGGCAAATCAGATTTATAAATAAACAATGAGGGGTTGCCGGTTGGGCTGTGGTTGTTAATTTTCAATTAAAATTGAAATGCAAAAAAATTATATACGAGTACCCACACAAAAGAACGGTTCGCATTAAATTCGCAAACTTCCATCCTGGAAAATTCAACGCGTTTCCCTCTTCGCAATGATTCATGACGTTGCGATATTAAAAAGTAATTTATATGTGTGCGGGAGCTTTTTATTTGCCTTTTCCCAGTTTCATTTTTATTTTTGCTAACGGCTTGATGCAAAGAGACTTCATTCCGACACCACCGCGTTTTATTTTCAGTAAAAATCACTATAATTAAGCCCTGTGTGAAAATCCACCAGACTTACTATAAGAATACCCATCATTGTACTCGATTTTTTAAAAGCTCTTATGTTTATTTTAATTCCAAGGTCCAAACATGAACTTCTTATCAGCACCTACTACAATAATAATTAATAAATATAAACAGACGCCGTATTTTTGTTTACCCCAGTTTTCCTCATATCAAACAGAATAAGCATACAAGTATGTATAAAGAATTATCACTGATAAAGTTATTATCGTAGGAGGGCACACTACATCAGACCTATGTGCAGGAAAAAAGAAAACAAGATTAAATGCGCTTTTAATACCTCAACTGATGAATATTCATGCAAGTGCAGGTATACCTTTTCATTATCAACACGGGAAACACATTTCAGATTGTCGCGTCTGATTCCCGCGTTATAAATACATAAATGTAAGCAGGTAAATGTTGTACAGAGTGTTCGAAAAATTCCGCTTTAAAAAATGTAAAAGCTCAGTTGCCGGCTGTTACATTTTCACGTCGATATTAAGTACGTTTTATGACGAATGAGGACATTTTACATCTCCTGCACGATAATGAGAATGTTTCGGGCATTAAAGTCGACCGTATCGGCGCTATGTATGAATTTTACAGTGTTGCCATCGTAAAACCGGTACAATTTCGGAGCGCACTCCCGTTTATTAATATGTATACCGAAAGTGGAAGAAGCGGAAGGGGCGGCTGGCAGAACGAGATAGGTGAGGTAAATTTAAATTCCTCTCCCCGAAATTGGATTCCCATATCTATGATATTAGATCCACTAAATAATAATAAGCGATATTATAGATATTTCGAGAGAAAAGCGGTCGTGGCAGAATTATTGTGGGCGCCGATGACGACGATGACATTATAAATCCGTTTCGCATTTAATTTCTGCCCGAAGGTGGCTCACTGTTTTTAATAAAAACGATTACTAAATCTTAATAAAGTCAAGGTGTTCACCCTGTATACCTATATACTTTTGTATAAAAGGTGGGTACAAGATGAAAAAATATTATATCGTAATATAAAAGGTTCGCCCCTGACAGTGGCGTATAAATCTTTGTCTGAGAATATAAAAAGAAATACGAGAAAAATGAGCTCGAAATGAAAATAAAACGAAAGCCCGATTCAAATAGACGGAAAATATATTATCATAACGAAACATACGGTATTTATTTGTTCCGCAGAAAAATGTTTATTTAAAGAAATCGCACCCCAATAATAACGCGTCATACTCGCATTCACACTTTTAAGTACAAGCATGAGAACGCTTATGAATACGTAATAAAACTTATTATTAAGCTCGAAATAAAGCGACCATAAAGATAAAACAACTTGCCAACTTCCACTATAAATCCACAACTTTATAAATTAAGCTGCGTAAATGGGACTTTGGTAAAGTCAGATTAATGATCAAAATAAATGTAAATAAGACGCTAAGTAGCAAAGACGGTTCGGGGCGATAAATAACTATTTGTACAGGAGTACAGGTACCTATACAGCTCGGGAATAAGGAGAGAACCCCATTAATCAAAGCCCCACAACCCCGCAACTTCCCCAAAGTAAGTACGCATAGAGCTGTACACAAAGTATGCGGAAAGGACCGAAACCAGAAGAGAAACCTCTTCGAACACACATCTGCGACATAAATCGAACCCTCCTCCCCCATTTAAAACGGGACGGAATGCAAATGGCCACCCCCGAGTAGAACAGGTGGATGATGACGCAGGCACCCATATTTACACAATAAGTAAATAGACGAATCGGATTTTTATTTACTTTCCGCCCGATTATTTACGAAATAGCAGCGCAATGAACTCGCACAAATCGGATCATCTTTGTTGAGGCTAACGGATCTTTCGCGTTAAAAATAGTCATTATGACGGTTATGAATGGGGTTATGCGGTTCGTTACTGAAATTTGCCGAAAGACGGTTTCGTAATTTCGCACCTTTCGCCTTTCGTGTTGAAAATTCGTTGAACTTGAGGCAGGTGGAGGATGAAAGTTCGACCTTCGCGTCGTATGGTGCCACAAAGTTCACGGCCACCGCGGACCATTATACATAAATACATAAGGACGAGAAGGATGAGGCCGGACTAACAATGCCGATGCACGGCACGCAATAACAATAATCCGGCGATACCGGAAAATATTGAAATCGAACAGCGCCGGTCGCGGGAGGGTGGAATAATTATTTCCACGAGATCTTACGGCGAGCGAGATTTCGAAATCGCAATTTCTGTCGGTTGCACAATAATAATCGACGCGGTCGATAATATATCAGCGTCCCTATAAATCTTTCGGTCGATTTATACAGAGAAACAAAACGCATTAGCGAAAGTTGTTAATGTATTTATATACTTGCATAACGTATTGCACATTTATGCGGACCGTAATTAAAATTAACTACCACGCTACATGAACCGAGGCTATTTGCGGCAGCCGCCAATTTCATCAAACAGTCCGGATAAAGAGGAACGAAAACCAACGGACGTCTCTGTGTATTCCCAATTAATTCAACTTTTCATCGAAAATTTGAAAAACCGCAAATCCTAGTTCTCATTTCCAACATTTTTCTTTTCCTCGAGACTTCGCATTTATTTGATCTTTCGGTGTGTTATTATTATTATTATTATTACACAAGACAAGTCATTTGATGAGTTTACTTTTATATTCGACTCGGAATACCATCAAACTTTCCAGTCCGTCGAGGATAAATGTAATATACGATATTGAAAAACAAATTTCAAATTCCATCCCGAATTCCAAATTTATATTATTCGCGAGGCTCTTTATACACCACCAACGCCAAAACCGTCCCTTTTCGACCCCCACGTCATCACCGAAGCCCCCACCTTTCAAGGAAACGTAATTTCATTTCGGGCTTTTTCTCTTTTCGTTCTTATATAGGTATACACGCTTTCATCAGTTTTACAACTCACCTGGTTTTGAGTTGACAATCACATGAAAAAATGATGAACGATGGAAAATTGCACGAGGCACGAGGGCCTTGAATAACACGCAAAACTATACAAATAAAGGAAAATTACAATCTCGGTGAATAAGGGGTTTCATAAAAGGAAAAGCGGGACTTTGGGGAAGCCAATTTTCTGTTGCCCGGGGGCAGAAACCGCAACCGAGATCAAAATTGCACTAAACTATAATAGCCCCGGACTAAACGCGACTAGACCGTCATCATCGTCGTCATCATCAGACCGTCACCTTCTAGACGTTCGGTCTGAGCCCATCGATGTCTCATAAATACAGAGAACTTTCATCGAGCGGCCGCGATCATTATTGAATAAAAGGCCGAAATTCTTAATAGACGTTGCTTTTCCGGAGGGTCGGGCGGTTCGCGTTGAGGGTCCTCATGAAATTTTCATCTCTCGTGTCGGCGTGGAAGTCACGGGGCCTGGCGTGCACTTAATCAGCGGCTGATTTTAAATTCAAAACGACTTTTTTGCGCACGCCGGGAAAATGATTGATTCTGGGGGTCCAGAAATGCACCAGCACCGAGCGATAATGCGATTAGAAAATACGAATCTAGCGAACAAGTTTAATAATTATTATTAGCGGAGCTACTCGCTGCCTCCCTCTCTGTGTCTTCATCACTTCAATAGATTTCGTTAAGCTGCACTAACTCCATTAGGAAACCTATTAGCTCGAGCAATATCAAGAGAAACCGTCTGAAACTCGAAATTCGATAAATGATTATTGCATTTAGGGATTGAATTCGGGATTTCTTCTTGAAATCGTCATCATGTCTTCATTACGACGCGTCGTCATCATCGTCTTTAAATTACGTTAAAAACCTAAAACGCAGTAATTATTTTCATTGAAAAGTATTAAAAGGAAACCGGGGAACATTTAAATATGTAATTTATTCAAATCTCAATTCCCCTTGATAAACATCAGAAGAATTTACATGTAATTATGAAGCTCGCGGTTTAAGCCCGTAATTCGAGTCGGAGACGCTTTTCAGAGCTTTCAGAGCGCGGTGATTCTCTTGCTGGTATAGGACGCGCTTTGATGTGAGCAAATTTAATATACCTACTACTTTATCATGAGCGACTGGTATGTATACCTACCCCTCTCTGTACCTCCACAACACAACGTGATGTACATAAATGGCTCAAGAGCGTAAGTAGTTAGGCGAGTATAATAATTCAAATAAACCGAACCGTAATCATCTCCATCACCGTCAGAAAAGGATATCGCACGGAAAAGAGGCCGAATAGCGTACCGTGTATGGGTAGGTACACAAATCCGCGCCCTTTCAGACACGCCATAATCATCATCCCCATCATCATAATATCAACATAACAGGAACAGACGTCCCTTCTAATTAGAAAAGTGGGAGGTATGCTGAAGTGGGACGGCGCGAGCATCCCCGGGAGGGAGAGGAGAATCCGTCGAGAGCCCGAGGGTAAAGTTGTGCAGGACGGATTTCCTGCTGGGTGCGCCTTGCAGTTTTACGAGGTGTTTCCAAGTTAATTACGGCCTCATCCGGACCGAAACTTGGGACTCTCCGTAGTATATCGACCAGAATCGCTTCATTGTGCTCTGATAAATAGAGATATCGAATTATCCATAGTTTCCCAGATACAGTATACAGGGCGACACAGGGAAAATCGCGGAATATCTCGGTTATGATCGAAAAAAATCACGAGAATCAAAAGAGAGATCGTTGAGGAGCAATTTCAAAAATTGAGAAAATTTTCGAAAGTGCCCTAGATTTTAAGTTAATTCTAAATCAATTAAAAGAAATCCGACGAAAATTCTCAGAGAAAAAATCCATCACAATCAAAAAATTCTTTAATTTAAGTAATTCCTGGCGAATGCGGCGAATTTTCTGTGCACACCTAAAAAAATTTGGCAAACATAAATTTTTGGAAGCCCTCAACATTTTACACATTTCTGGGATGAAATCTAGATGAGTTTATTTTATTTAGAAAATTTCTCACTAATTAGGATGTAGACTCTTTTCCTTTCCATTATGCAAAATGGAATGAAATCAGAATCTAAAGCAGTCTCAAAAATGTGATGCCAAATTTCAAAATTACTCCTCAAACTTCAGCCTTTTAATTCTTGCAATATTTTCCCCATTTCTGTCAAATAGGATAAACTTTTGGTGGATTCATCGAATTTGTAGAAAATTTCTCACGAATTAGATGTAGACTCTTTTCCTTTCGATTATGCAAAATTGAACCAAGTAAAACAGAAACTGAAGCAATCTCAAAAAAGTAAAAAATGTTCCCAATTTCAAAACTACTCCTCAAAGTTCACCCTTTCGATTTTTGCGATATTTTCCCCATTTCTTACAAATAGGATAACCTTTTGTTCTATTCATCAATTTTGTAGAAAATTGGAACTAAGTAAAGCAATCTCAAAAATGTTCCCAATTTAAATACTACTTCTCAAAGTTCACCCTTTCGATTCTTGCGATATATTTCCAAGCGAATAAGCCAACGAGTATAAGCTAGTAATCGAGATATTGCGTTTCTACCATTTCCCCCAGACCACCCTGTATAACGGCCCCATCCCTTAACTCGATTCGCAACTTTCCGACCGATTTCCAGTCCGAGAGACGAGTCCCCGAATGAAACGATAACTCAAAAAATCCATTCCCGAAAAGATTGAACCGATTACCGAAAGTTTCCCGTGGAAAATTTGCGAATTCCGAGGTGGGACGGCCGCGACCCGACCCGCGGACCGAACGCGAAAAGGACGCGCCTGCGCCCATCACCCCTCACCTAATTCCCGCACCCCCGAGAAATAGTCGAAAATAAAATAAGACCGAACGAAAAAAAAAAAGAAAAAACACACGACGGGGTGGCATAAAAGTAATACGTTGAATATGTGATGTGGGGGAGGGGTGCACGGCCAGATAAAGACGGCTGCCACTTGGCGCGGGGCGAGTCGGAGAAGGACGCCGTCGATCGATACATCATTTGGGCTGTTTCCATGGCAGCACGTGCCTCTCACCCCCTACCACGTACCCCTGTGTGCTACCCTCCTCCCCCGCACTCCACCCCCCTTTTATATTAGTCCTGTATAGCGAGGAAATGAATATTTTCTGTTTAAGTCTATGGTTCGGGCCGCCGGAGAGAGGGGGCGGAAGCGATTCCATCTACAACCCCCTGATATGAAAATCGTTTTTGAGGGCCCAAGACGGGATGGGCCGTTTTCGCGGCAGGGTAAAGTCGGACCTGGCCCGCGTCGCGACGCCCCTTTTAATTGCGGTCTAGAGACCGGCGAACGACGCCGTCGTCGGCGCGCCGGACATTGATGGCGACGAATTAAGGGCCGATTATCCGCCACCCCGAACGAGCCCGCAGAATCCGGCCCATGCAACCCTTAAACGTCAAAGATTCTCCTCTCGCTCGATGAATAAGTGTAATGGCAATCCCAGGATGCACCGGTAATTGTCATTTTCGTATTGATCGCCCAGGGGTGCGCCACCCCCTCTCTCGTGCCGTCTCTTTCCATCGCGGCTGATAAAAATGACTGAAGAGCGATCGTCAGATATGATTATTGCGATTTAAATTTCCGAAAGCGTTTTGATCCCTCCCAGTCGTAATCCCGTTTAATGGAATATTAAAAATAAATAAATAAAGAGACGTGTAAGACCGCGCGCTTCGGCGAAGGGGGTGGGAACTAATTTGAATGATTTAAAATTCAACGGCATGTTCGTATAGCGTTAATGGCACAATAAATATGTAGATCTCGTCGATAAGATTACTATTGTGTAACCGAACAATGGCGTTTGTCACTAATAAAAACGACGAGAGTGGAGAATTGCAAATCCTCGCCCGCCGCCACCGTCTTATCGCCCCGAAAACATGATAAAAAAGACTTATTTACACCCCCGACTGCCGTAAATAACTAGATCGATTTAGGACCCCCAAATCGCCGAAAAAATATATAAATTACCGGTAGAAAAGCACCGTGACAAGCGAAACCGGATTGTTTCGCCCCCCTTAACCAGCTTTCGATCGAAAAGTGCCCACATTTTATAAGCAATCTAGGACTGTGAATTTCAACAGAGTGAACAGTATTTTACTCGTTTATTAGAGAATTTGATATCTTAGTGAGAGACATGTACTGGGTTTTCATAAATGCTTGCGTACCACGTGACTTGACGGAAGTTTGCAACCCGCGCTACACCATGAGCGTCAGAACAAGGGAGGGTCTGGGGAAAACGAAAATATTTTCCACAGCTGGAATTTACCCAATCAAAAAAAAAAGTAGCATTTTCTTCAAGTGCCCAAACCATTTTCACGACGAGGAAACTCCACAGAAAACACAAGAGCACGTGTGTTTGCAGAATGACATAAACACTAACCAACACGAACGTCACTGGCGAGTTTGACGCACAGACTTAGTGGAAACAACCTAAAAACACGTAATTCCCCAAAATTCCCCCAAATATGTATTTTGAGTTGCCTATCTCATGGTCACGTGGTACCCAAGCATTCATGAAAGCCCAGTATAAATTTAACATGAGATATCGCATAGTTTTTATGCATGTTTTTATGGGAAATCACAAAAAAAACGTAAAGCAATAAAAATTCTTAGGATTGCTAAGAGGATTTCTCTGGCATTTTGCCTGATTTCTCATATATTTTACGTGTTTACGTATTTCACTAAGAATGTTGACGAAAAGTAAGGAATTGACTGAAAGTTGAGAATTCCACTATTGACTTTGTGAACCAAAATTTGACAAAGTTTAATTCATTTAAGTTGACAGAGTACTTCCAATAATCCGTATTCTCTAATTGCATTCTGCGAAAAAATCGTTCACAATTTGAAATCGTGTATTGTTCCCCCGTTATAATAAACCGCGAAAGCCCGATAAGCTCACTTATAGATACAAGAACAATACCATGTAAAGCATCCAGGAGCGGAAAAATCGGGGCAGTGGAAGATCTGAAGGCGCCATCTTTCGCTCGGGCATAAATCACCGGAGGAAGGAGAGAGAGCCGCTCTTAATTACTAATCAGGGTTGGCCAATTAATGTACCGGATCGTGGGCCGGACTCGGCGATATCATCGGCACCGTTGGGGTTGGAGGGAGGGAGCGGTTCCGCATAAAGGACCGGGCCCGGGGAGGGGATCCCGAGTCGGCGGAGTCCCGGGCCGGGAGACCCCGGGCACAATTAAGGCGCCACACCGCAACACCACCTATTAACGTTAACCCACAACACGACATCGCGCGGGGGCGCCGAAGGGGTGGTTCGCATCGCTCGCCCCCGTAACGAATCTCACAAATTCGAATTTATCGTAAGCCTCCCCCCGACGAAGTCGAGTTATTGAATCGCCCCCCGCAGAAATTTGTCGTTCGGAGGGGGTGGTTCGTTTGAAACACAACCTGGGGAACGCCGTAACTTCTTTATTTCGAAATTATTCCGAAACAAGTTATAAGCAAACTTATTTAAGTTGAGCTTGTTTTTTTATTCCGTTTTGAGCTGTATTTTCATTTTAAAAGCATTTCTCATGAATAAGCAAAACCGTCGTCGACGGCGCGCACCCCTTCAGCGTTTTCACCTCCCCCCCGAAAATGTCCTGCTCGCTCCCCCCCACACGTACTCCGCCATGTACGCGAACTTTATATCATGTATTATTGCCTCTCTCAATTTCGGTCCTAAAATTACACACTTTTACTGTATAAGTATGCACGATGATAATTCGCGAGGGTGTAACGGTGTGACGGCGAACCACCCCCCGATGTTATCTCTAGTATGGCAACTACGAATCCGAACAATGTGGATTTACGGAATTATCATCAACCGAAAAATTATCAAGAGTTTGCACTTGCGCACCCCTCGCAATCCGTAATTAATTCAAATCCAGGGACGGATTCAGACCAGACCACCCCCGAACTGAAATATGGGGGTGGAAGTTGGGGGCGGGGGCGCGGAGGAGCAGAGAGAGGAACGCTTATAATTGAATTGCATCGACCGCCACTGCTACCAACAGCACGGCGCACCACTCCACTATAACTAGTGTACGGCGTTTCTTATTCGAGCGGATAAAGTTTTAAATTATTTCGCAAAGAGGGAAATGTATGCGACAAATGGAATTCGTTAATTTGAACGGCTAGGACGGAAAATGAATGGTTTTTGCCGTATGCATGAGTCGTCGTTGTCGTGTTTGTTTGTTATCGCAACAGCGGGGCAAAAGTTCGACGGGTTCGGCTCTTTGCGTAATTGCCGGACCGCCCCCCGAAAAATTCCACCCCCGCGTAACGCGAAAGTCTCGATAATTAATGAAGAATTGTTTTACCCGGGTTCGATGCGCACTGGGCATCCCCGTATAGGTGATTTACATCGCATAATACCCGTCCGGCAAACAAATAAATTTCGAAAGGGCGAAACTCGAAGCAACTTGAAATATTATTATTCGTCCTCCCTTTTATATTTTTCCAAGCCGGGTATAATCAGAGTGCTGATGCATTAATATTTACTCTTGTTAATGCTTAATTACTAACTGGGGCCTAACCTCTTTCCGTATGAAAAAGACCGAGAGTGTAATTTAAAGTATTTAAAACTTCGTTTCGTATTATAATTGCAATTTCAACTTTGTCCCGTATACGTGCCCCTCGCCCTCCCGCAATCCCCATAATAATCTAACTAGGTGGGTATACATGAGAGAGGGATCGGGGAAACGGGGAAGGGATCGAGAGAGGGTGGTCTGGCGGTTGTTGGACCTTTTGTGCAAGCTTTGCTTTATTTTTGTTAAAAACTTTCCCGCTTTATATAAGAACATTTCTTTCCGGTATAAACTCCCTTTTATCTTTCGACTCTGTTCCCATTATATTAAAAAAACTTCTCACCGGGGTTTACCTTTAAGAGGAAAAGATAAAAGTGGAGGGCCTCCTCCTCATCAAGAATTTAATTTATAACTGCATTTTCATTACTTTTTCGAGATATTTATTATGGCGGCACGATAATAATAATGAGATCTCCCACGATCCAAGGTGAAAACGGGATTGAATTACGATGATGAAATAAATGACCCACAAAGCGACGCGAGAATTGCGAGAATTTCGAGAATTACCGCCGCATTATAAAATCCATAAAGTCAAATATGCGACTGAGATATGACGAAAAAAGGCGGATAATCGCCCGTTTTATTGGCCGCCAATTATCGTAAATTTGTGGAGGAAACGGCAAAGAGGTATCTTGAAGATTTTATGCGATATATAAAAGTATCGAATAGATGTAGAGAGAGGATCGGCTCTCCCTCTGCGATTTACCCACCCCTTTTCCGTAGGTATCCGTACCCTCGTCGACGAATAAGAAAACGTATCTTTTCATGTATTATTAGAGACGTATTCTTTTCCGCTCCGTCAGACTCCCAATATTCATTTCAATCATAAATTCCCATCCAATTTCGAGGATGAATGACAAATTCGCATCGGAATGAATATTGCCTTCTACCCATCATCATCACAGTGGAGAGCAGATAGAGAGAGGAGAGCGGATGAGAAGGCAAAAGGGGATATAAGAAAAGAACTCTATTGATTTCGCGGCGGCCTCTCCGATAAGGGGCCATAAGGTCGACGACGCCACCCCGCGAATTAATCGAATTCGCAAAAATCCGACTTTTGTACGAATCATACCCCCACTTTCTGTACACCGCCCCCCGTCGAATAAATAAGACGGAAACCCACTCGAAGCCCCGAGAGGGGCGGAGGGCGAGCGGGCGAAAGCTACCCCCGCGAATTATGGAAGGAAAACAGACCGGGAGCTTACATTTTATTAAGTGTGTTTATACAAACCGCCACGTTTACGATAGTCACAATGGATATCTTTTGTTAAACCGACGTATTATTTAAACAACTTATGTAAGTACATACTCGTCTAATAATACGAGGGAGAGACGAAATTAAAACTAAACACGGCCACCCCTCGCTCAGATTATAGAAAAGCGAACTCGCAAAAATCCGGAGCAAGAAATAATAGTCGTTTACCGTGCCTTGTTGCGCTCGTGATGAGACGATTTACACCGAAGAATGCAATTGCCGTAATTATATCACATGGGGCAATATAAAGTTAATTCGCGCTCACATAAGGTTAATGAGCGCTTGATTGCATTCGCCGAGAATTTCGATCGAATTATTACGTTATTTCAACGATTCGGTTCTTCATAATGATAGTTGTTCGTTTTTATTTCTCCTTTGAAATGTCGGGGGTTTGTTCAAAGGACTTTGCAACTTTTATTGAAAAACTTCAAAGGACCTATTTTGCATATACGAGCGCTCCCCCGTATAGTAATAATAGGTACCTACATATACACCCCCGCCCCCCGGTCTAGTCGAAATGCGAGCACGGGCGAATCCGTTGCATCCCTTTCGAGAGGCCCGGAAAAATAGTTTCGACCGAAATCGGAAAAATGAGACCTCGGCGATTCACAAATGAAGCAAAATTAATGGGCGAAACTGCCCGACCCCTCGATGGCCGCCCGCCACCCGGACTTTGTAATTGGTTATTGCACAATAAGCAACCCCCGACCGGATCCGGTCGATATTCAATTATTAAAAGTCCACAGTCTCTGAGCAAAGAGAAAAATTATATTTGCAAACGTTTCCGATTCCGGCGATTGCCCTCTCCCCACTTTCCTACCCGCTCGACCGATCCGAAAACACTCACAAAAACGGAGAAATCTTAATATTTTCCGCCTTAATGAGCCCGGATCCGGATAACCTCGTGTGACTGGAAATCCGGGGAGATGTTTGCGAATTGGCCCAAATTCGCGAGTTGTTGCCGAAATCCGACCCGTTCGCCGTTTGTTTTCGACAACAAATTTAAACTAGAAAAGTTTTACGTCCCATAAGACTCAAATGAATCAGGCGAATAAATAATATGAACGATCCATTAAAAGTTTTTTTTCCCCGGCCATATCTTTAATGCGAACTCGTAATGGAAAGCATATTTCACCCGGAATGTCCCATAGAGAGCGTTCGAGAATTCCGCCCCCCACCCCCGACCACCCCCGAGAACGTGTACACGTATATGGACCTAACACCACCCCCGGGAGGCGGCGAGCTGAGACCTTCTTGCCGTCACCACACAATTTGCCTGAGCGGGCATTAAAACGAAGAAGAAAACAAGATTGGCCGCCAGCAACAAGCCAACCCCCCTAACACATTTTCGCACTGAAATTCCTCAATACTCTTCACAATAAAACAAACCCTATATCGCAATCCGGATGCGTTATCATTGTTTTGCTTTCTTTGTGGAATTCACTAATCTCCATCGCGGGCCCGGGGCGGAAGGGGTGGTGCGGTCCTGCGGGCGCTCGTTCCCCGGGGAAACTAGGTCGAGTTCTCATTGTGCGAGGAAATTAAAACTTAATCCACTATCGTATAATAAAACCCCCTGAATTATACTTTTCCATGTCTCGTGGCTCCTTACCGATATAATAAAAGTAATGAGAGGAAAAAACCTTGAGCCGTTAATTCTGTATCAAGCCTCATCCCCCTTTTCTCCCTCACTCCTTGTTCTGCTTTAACCATAACCTGCATCATCATTATGATAAAGGCGGCCCCTTATTGTGCATCAAATCGTTAATTACGGTAATTACGACGTTCCGAATTTATAACCGTAATGAATTTATTATTCTCGTCTTTATTTATCTCGGGGGAGGACGAGGAATCTTATTGAATTATTGACTGGGGAGAAATCGTTGTGTATCGGGTGTAGGGTGACCCGTTTCGAGGAGAAAAACTTGCAAGTGCCCCGGAAAACTCGTAATGAAGTGATGGGGGTATCCTTTCCGGCAACACCGCACCTCCTCCACCCCCAGCAACCCGGAGACTGCCTACCCCAACCCCCGACGCCCCTGTCACAACCCCCTGAATCTCTGAAAACTTCGGAAACTCTTGATATAGTTAGGTTAGCATGAATAATGCATGGATGCAATTTTCGTCCTACAAACTTTCGCAATATTTTATCAATTTCAACTTTATTTACGTACAAACTAAAATTTATAACGCCGTCATAACTTCGAGACGCCATTATAGGAGCTCACGGCACACACAGGTAAAGTGTGTATGCACACAGAGTACAGGGAACTCGCACAAGAAAGCGCACAATAACAATAAGCGAAGGGAACACAATTTTGGCTCATCAAATTACTCCAATGGAAATAAAATACAAGGGGATGGGAAAAAAGGGAGGACATATAATATCGTGTATATGTTTATGTAAGTCGTATCGTTACACACGCGTGCTGGCAAAAATAAAATGTTTACGAGTCAAAAGAGGGCGGTTTTATTTCATTGCTTATAAAGTTTAGCGATAATAAGTAGCGACATATTTTCCAGTGTTCATAAAATTACTTATTACGAAATTGCCTCCCGCGGCTACACTAAAACGAGCATCATCATCATCATAATAATCATACACGACCCTTAGAAAATACACTAGTATGATGATGAGCCATGAAGCGACATCATCATTTTACTCGTTCTTATGAATAGTACTTTACGAGGGAAAGAAGAGGCCGCAATTATACGTGATAAATTACGGAATTAATAACGATAATCATAATCCCGCGGATGATGAGGCCTTTCGCAATAAATCCGGGTGTAGCCGGATCGGGACAGAGGGTGCGCGTGTACACATCACCCCCTGCACAACCACCCCGCGCGCGCGGAAAGTAATATTAAATTTTTATAAGAAGGGAAAAAAGAAATAGAAAAGTCTTTTCCGAGTAATATAGGTTTATGGCTTCCATCTGTGAGATTACTTTAGACGTTTCAGAAGAAAGTGGACTTTTCCGACGAGAGAGCTAGGAGGTGGGGAAGAGGACGGAATAAAGGAAAACTCTGGGAAAAAATAAAAGCTCCCACTTCTTTCACATATATACTGTTTTGTCGAGCTTAAAAGCAGTTGTTATCAAACATATTCAAACCCCCCTCTGTTCCGAGGGGCGAAACCCGCACTATAAGGTGCGCTCCTAACCCGCGGATGAACGGGAGAAAGTGATCGAGGTTTGACGTGACTTCTTCGATTTTAAAGGGGTTGAGTTATTGTGGCCTATCGGCTGATGCAAATTCGCGATGGAAAGTCCTGATTGACGAACGGCGGCAATCGGCCACTAAATAACGTTACCCTCCGATGCCCCCGAACGTATTTATTGATATGCAAATGTCCGGGAAACGAGGGTGAAAAAGGCAGCGATTTTCGGCCGCGATCTAACGATCCGATTTGATTTCAGTTTGCGAATTCTTCGGCCGGCCGGACTGGTTTTATAATAAGAGCGAGCTTAGGGCATAGCCGGCCCGAGACTCGTCCATCACCCCGTTGGCGAATCTACATACCGGTCGTTTGAGACAATGGCCCCTGATTTAGTGCGGACGTTTCAGCCTTCGACATAATGTCCTTTTGATTTGTGACCCCCCCGGCCGGCCAAACAGCGGACACAAATCAAACCGAAAACCGCCAAAGAAACGCCGTCATAACCAGAAAAACTCACATAGAGGGATTCTATATATTCCTTTTTCGGAAAAAAGACGCCCATTGTCTCGTTTTTTCGATGTCGCCTATTGTTCGACCCGTTCAACCTTCGCTCTACTTGAAATAAAAGGCCTCCATTTACGAGCCAGTCTAGGCTCGTATGATAATAGGCAGCAGTAAGGGTACCGAGTGTTTGCAATGATTTTGTGAAAGTGCCATTATTCTTGCCGCGTCGATATTAGATCGCATTTTTTCCCGAGAAAATGTGAAAGCGGATTTATTGTTGCACAATCCGCGAGTTCTTTAGATGAAGTCGGTATACCTAGTTTTAGTTAGCTTGCGCATTCCGCTCGATCTCTTGGTCTTGAGGTCTCCACGCTATGCAGGGGAACGATAATTTATTGATGAGGATGCCTAATACAAAAATGGAGCGCCCATTCGGAATATCCTAGCATCCAATCTCTTTTAATCTGTATCAGGTAACTCTCCCCGGTCTACTTGAAGAAAAATGAAGGCATTCGTGCACAAATGAAATTTCGCCCCCGGGGAACCCCCAGTGCTTTGAATTATTCAAAAACAGGAATCCTCAAGATGGGATAACCCCCAAACGTCACCAAACAACAGAAATCCGATAGACGCCAATAATTATTAACCCAATTACTCTTCGTAATTACTGAGTTGGCAACGTTTGGAGAATAATCTCAGTTCTTGATGTCGCCCAATTTCCGTCAAACTTTCGACTCAAACCCAAACTGTGAGACGAAATGGCACATTAGTGGCATCTTCATAACTTTGGGTTATTTCCAAACGCTGTCAAGGTCAGAAAGATTTGTTTCTATGCTGCGAGAGTGGATTTAACGGAAAGTGAGGTTAGACTTCTCAAAAACACATTTAACATATTTTCTGCAGAAATGCGAGACATAAGACCGTGCTTACTCACCTAAATGACGATCAGACGACTTCTGCGGGTCCGTTTTGAAGGATTTCTGCTTCAACACAAATATTTAACAAGTAGCCGGTATTTTGATAAAAAATTAATACCAACAAAGTGCAAGAAACCAGAGATGAACTGGCCCAAATTAAAGCGCCAACACTAAATGCGAATGCAGTAATAAGTTAACTAAGCCCAAAACGCAAAGTTTATAAACAAATCTGCTATTTTTGATCAATTTTAGCCGAACTAAACTGACCAGACATCTGCCGTAAACAAAGCGTAAAACCTCGCTGCAGAAAGTTCCGAAATTCACCAGTAGATGCCGCCACCGGTACTGATAATGAGCTAATTAAATGTTTCTGAAGAAATTCGAGAACACCACTCTGGAATAGCACTTTATTAACTAATTATTAATTCACAGCTACTATGCATTCTTTCGGAAAACTCTGTAGTAGCGTATTGCATGCGGCCACAGTGGCCTCTTCATCAGTGGACTCTACAGTAATTTTCACTTTGTATGAGCTAAAATGAATAATCACCAGTTGAGATGAACAGTTCGCTCACTATCTACTTGACTCACTCATGGAACAATTTAGGATATGAGCCGAATTGCACCTCTGGAAATTCCTTAGCAACTTCCTCTAATCTCTCGCTAATTAGATCCTCCGTCACATTGAGGAAAATGCATCTGAGATAGAAATGTGTATCAGACTTGAATAGTTTAGGCGCTAAATTCTTAAAAGACTTCATCAACAGCTCTGGAACGCCAGGGAAAATGTACACATTACCCACTGATATATTTGGATAATTTGTGTTCTCTCCGAAAGTTAATTTAGAAGATTCAGGTATCTGAAATGCAAGTTATCAGATAATTACTCAATAAGTATAAATGAGAGGAAGCATTACACGAGCTAATTTCATTCCTGGGTGATTAATATCAGTTGTCTTGAAAAACCATCCACATAGTTTTTGAAGCTCAGGATTCATTACTAAAGGTTCCTCGAACGCTGCTGCAACAGCTAGAAAAATGTGTATGAAGATTGGTAAACAGAAAACTTTATGGCTTATCAACACAGTTACTAATTAATTACCTTCAAAGGTGATATCATCATGTGTGGGGCCTATTCCCCCTGAAGTGATCACATAATCATAACGGTTGGAAAACAGCTTAACTTCGTCGCGGATCTCTTCTAAATCGTCTCCTATAATAGAAATCTACTAGATTTAGACTGAATTTCGGTTCTTTACGAAATGATAATTGCGAAACCTTTTTCACTTTCACCCCCAAACCATACATTTCTTTAGTTATAAAAGGCGAATTAGTATCGCGCACATCGCCTTTAAGTATTTCGTCACCCATAACTGAAAAAACACAAATTACTTGATAATCTGCAAAGATGAGTGCAAGAACTTAACCTATAACTGCAGCAGCTTTTGGCTTCTTTGCATTTGTGCATGATGACAACTTGTTTGCAAACGTGTTGACCCTTTTTGGCAGCCGTACGATGTCTTTCAACAACATTTTTATTACATTTTAACAGAGATTTTGACTAAGAAGGAGTATCGGCGTCAAAAAATTAAAACACAGCTGTCAACAGCAACAGAGAACAGTCAAGTAGAGAACAGCGCCCACCGTGTTAAAAGTTGGCAACAGATTTCTACCCCCACTTTTATAGATTAGGCGCGAAAATGATAAATTTCAAAATATGACAAGCTAAGTTAGGTTGAAAGAGGCAACCAGTAAGACAGCATTTTATATTGTTGGTTGCCTATAATAATTACACAACATGTTTTCATAGGCAACTTTTATTACACCAAACATCGTTTTCCTATTACGGTTATTTTTCTTTTGAAATTTGAACATAAAAAAGAAAAACCTTTTTTGATAGCATCCATTTATTATATGTAAAAACTTACATCAATTATAACATATTACATATTATTAAATTAAGTCATATAATCACATTTATCATCCTGGATGTTGTAATATGTAGTAATAACTAACAAGCGATGATAATTGGTAAATAAAGATAAATCTGGGTACAACACATGAGAATGCAACAAAATATAAACAGTTATACAACCTTAAAACGGTGGAAAAGAGCAGACGAGAATTTTCACTTCGAACACTTGGCGAACAAGCGGCCAAAACAACAATGACGAGCGCGTGACGTGTAGAAGAATGGCGCATTGAGCCAGAGAATCTATCCAGAGAATGCGCAGCATGTGTATCGTGTTGTCTCCCATTGGTCCGTTTTCAAATAGACCGCGTCCGTATGCAGCGCTACCACCCTCGTCCAGTGCTACCCAGATTTCTGGTGACTAAACTACGGCCGAAAGTTACTAGATTCCCCAAGTGACCTTGAATCACCCAGTCTGACATATTTGCGCCGGCCCCCTGAACAGCAAGCAAAAAATTTGACAGTTCATTGAGTCCAGTTTCAAACCAAATTCAAACAGGAAACTAGTTCTGAGCCGCCTAGCGGACGATTTAAGCAACTAGAAATCCGGGGACTCCCAAACCGATGTATGATGGTGGTCTCAAATATCATAATTGATAATCAATAGAATAAATTCAAATGTTTTCTTGTTTTTTTGTTTGAAATTGTTTAAATTTGGTTGCATAATAGTTTATGTAAAGAGAGGTATGATAGGTAAGTGGAATGAGAGTCACTGGTTGATGTATAAAATCATTTACATAATTTATTATTTTTAATTATAGATAAATACTACATGTTCTACTTACATAATCATATAATTATTGAGCATCCGTAATATACAAGTAAGTGCCTAAGCGTTCAAGTAGCAGAAAATTTCCTGTAAATTAAATCGAAAGGATCTCATTTAAACTACACAAAATTTCTGTCTTCTGCTAGTCAAACAACTCAGACGTCGGTCCGGGATACGCAACACGAAAAATAACACTATAATAATAATAAGAGCCCGCGGGGTAGGTATTATATCAAAAATGGCTTAAGTAAGTGTATCAAAAAATTACAAAAATCGTAAAAAATTTCAGTTCAGTCATCGATAATCAATAATAATAGTAATAATATTAATATAAATATTCTAGATCCGAGAGTATACGTGCAAATCACTTGATATTTATTAATTTTTTCATTTCATTATATGTTTACCTTAAATTGCGTACGAATTTCCATATTATATATTATATGCACTTCGCAATATCGGGGGCGCCATTATTTTTTTGTTATTATAATAATTATCCATATACAACTGATGCCGACCCCCCATCCTCAAATAAAAGGCACAGAGACCCATTCAAAAACAGAGTATAGCAGTTCGTTCGATT
The DNA here is from genome assembly GCA_949788335.1 of Salpingus planirostris. Lineage (NCBI taxonomy): Eukaryota > Metazoa > Arthropoda > Insecta > Coleoptera > Salpingidae > Salpingus > Salpingus planirostris. Next base: position 3,968,399 of record OX460922.1, read on the forward strand.
TTTTGGCACCCGAGAATGCTTTAAAAGTTAGAGACTATCTTTTATTTCTTCAATTCTAAAACTGTCTTTATCACTTTATCACTTGCACTGATCAATCGAGCTCATCTCCTCCTCCTCGACGCCGCCGCCGCAATCATCTGCCTGAGCATCGGCTCCGGACTGCAAGCCTTAGGATCGCACTTCATCTGCCCGTTACCACCACAACTGCAAAAGAAAATTCCAAATAACAAACCGAAAACACGAAAACCGAAACACGAAATAACTTACGTGCAGTGGAGACAGGGCCCGGAAGCGGATTTGATCTCCTCCCCGACCTGGTAGGCCTTGTTCTGGATCTGGCAGCCGGCCTTCGAGGCGCGGCCCTTGTAGGCGTGCGACAGGAAGTGCGGAGGTAACGTGGTCGTCGTCGTGGTCGTGGTCGTCGAGATGTTCACGGAGGTGGCCATGTTGACCGGGCACTCGTACCGCGGACAGCAGAAGCCGCGGATCGGCTCCTCGTGGCACCGCGGGATCGGCGGCGGGCAGCTCTGCTGCAGGCAGATGATGTCGCTCCTGAAGCAGAAGCAGAAGTCGCACGGGTCTTCGCGCGGGATCTGCTGCGCCGACACGTAGACCTTCCCGCCGTAGCGGCAAGTTCCGGGGCCGAACGCTCCGGGCTCCTCCTCGCCGTAGTCCTCCTCGCCCGGAGTCTGGTAGTCCGGTTCCGGTTCCTGTCCCGGATGGATAGGCTCTTCCGGGAGGTGACCCGGCAACGTCGGCTCTTCCGGTAATTGATCTTGGCCGGTGATAGCCGGCAGGACAGTTGTCTCTGCAGGCTCCTTAGCCTCAGTGACCGAGGGCTCAGTGGAAGTCGTCAAACTCGAAGACGTCGACAATTCTCCAGAAACGCTCCTAACCGTCGTAACGTTTTCTGACGTAGGTCCCGAGGTAAATGGCGTCGAAGTTTCTAAGACGGACGGTGAAGTGAAAGCGCCCTCTTCAGGGAGTTTCGTTGTGGTCTCCGCCACTTCCTGTCCTTCGCCTGGGATAATTGGACGTACTTGTTCTGTTGCGTTTTCGGCAGAAACTGGTACTACTGTTGTGATTTCTGGTAATCCTTCGGTTACCACAGGTCGAATAGGTCTGCTAGTGATGAGTACGATTGGTTCCGTGGTGACTTCACCTTCTTCTTCAGTGACTGCGGCTTCTTCGCCTTTAGGAGTTGTCGATTCCTGAGCGGGTTGTTCAGGACTGGCAGAAGATTCGGTGGCCTTCTCAGGTACTTCGCCTTCTTTCTCAGTCTGGCTTTCGACAGGAGATTCGGTTATTCCAGGGGCTTGCTCGGTCTGTTTGCCCTCTTCAGAAACAGGTGGTAGAAGAGTAACAGAAGGAAGTCCAGGTGCAGCAGTTTGTTCCGGTTCGGAGACGCCTTCAGTAACCTGAGAAACGTCGGCTTCGTGAGGTGAAGAAGTGGTTCCTTCGGGAAGTTCAGGCACGGCCTCTAATGGTTTGTCAGTTGCTGGTTCTTTCACTGGTACTTCTTCAGTGGACGGTGCGCCTTCGCTTTCTTTAGGTGATTCTGTTTCGACAGCAGGTTGTGCTTCAGTTTGTCCTTCTGGTTGTTTGGGTTCAGTTTGAGATTCCGTTATTCCTGGAGCTTGTTCTGTTTGACTTTCAGCAGGTTTGCTTTCAGTTACAGATTCGGTGACTCCTGGTGCACGTTCAGTTTGGCCTTCAGATGGCGCAGATTCCGTTACTCCCGGAGCTTGTTCAGTGTGACTTTCAACTGGTTTGGATTCTGTTACTTCTGGAGCTTGTTCGGTTTCGTCTTCAGCTGGTTTAGCTTCAGTTGCTGATTCCGTTATTCCCGGAGCCTGTTCTGTTTGTCCTTCAGATGGCTTGGATTCTGTTACACTTGGAGTTTGTTCAGTTTGACCTTCTTCTGGTTTGGCTGCTGTTACTCCTGGGGCTTGTTCAGTTTGACTTTCGACTGGTTTGGATTCAGTTACTTTGGGAGCTTGTTCGGTTTGATCTTCGGCCGGTTTGACTTCAGTTGCAGATTCAGTTACTCCTGGAGGTTGTTCGGTTTGTCCTTCAGCTGGTGCGCTCTCTATAGGCTGTTCTTCGGGCTGTTTCTCAATTTCATCATGAGCGGGAATCTTTTCCGTTTCATCCTCCGTTGGAGCCTTTTCAGTTTCACCTTCGGTCGATGGTTTGCTGGTAATTCCTCCAGTCACACCATCAGCAGGTTTAGATGTTGGAACTCCAGTTGTCACAGCTACTCCAATTTCGGTTACACCTTCCTCCGGTTTGGATTCGGTAACGCCTGCTTCTGGAAGTTTTTCAGTTTCGCCTTCAGTTGGTTGCGATGGAATTTCAGTGACAGCACTAGCCGGATGTTCGGCTTCAGTAATTTCATTATCTTCGGGTTGCACAGTAGCTCCTTCGTCACGTTCAGGATGTTTCTCAGTAGTAACTTCAGCCTTCGATTCTGTGACCACAGCAACAGGAACGTTAGGTTCAGTAACTGCTTCGACAGGAATATGATGTTCTGTAACAGGCTGTACTGGGATGTGAGATTCTGTAACCGGCTCCACGAAAATGTGAGGTTCCGTAACCGCCGGTTTCTCGCTAGGAGCAACACCTTCAATTTCAACAGGAGCAGTTTCTTCCTTATGAGTTTCAGTAACAACTTCTGGACCTTGGCCGCAAGTTTCACCTTCACACGCTGGAACACCTCCTTCTTTGCTCGGCTGTTCCGTAACGTGACTTTCTCCCTCGGGTATTTTTTCGGTTGCTCCAGTTTCTCCAGGAACTTCAGTGAGGTGTACTCCTTCAGAACTTTCGGTAGTGCCTTGAGCGCAGGAATCACCTTCACATGATGAAGGAGTGCCTTCTTCAGGTTGTTTTTCGGGAATGACAGCACCACCCTGATCGCAGGAAGCTCCTTCGCATGGTTGTGCACCATCTTCTGGTTGTTTTTCAGGAACGAACGCGCCTTGATCGCAGGCATCGCCAGCACAAGGGATAACTCCAGGGGCTGGTACAATTTGATCGCAAGAAGCACCCTCTGGACAAGGCACTGCACCTTCCGGTTGTTCAGGTTGTTTCCCGGGTCGTTCAGTAGGTTGTTCGCAAGATTCACCCTCAGGACAAGATATCGCGCCTTCTGGTAATTTATCTGGTTGTTCAGGTTGTTTTCCGGGTTGTTCGGTAGGTTGTTCGCAAGATTCACCTTCAGGACAAGATATCGCACCTTCTGGTAATTTACCTGGTTGTTCAGTTGCTTGATCGCAAGAGGCTCCTTCAGGACAAGCCACAGCGCCTTCTGGTAGTTTTCCGGGCTGTTCAGTAGGTAGCTCACAAGACACGCCTTCAGGACAAGACACAGCACCTTCAGGTTGTTTACCAGGATGTTCAGTAACTTGATCACAGGGAACTCCTTCAGGGCATGATACGACACCTTCTTCAGGTAGTTTTTCGGGTTGTACTTCATCGCAAGAAGCTCCTTCCGGACAAGGTACAGCGCCTTCTTCAGGTACTTTCCCAGGTTGCTCGGTAGCTTGATCACAGGGAACTCCTTCGGGACAAGATACGACACCTTCTTCGGGAAGTTTTGCGGGTTGTTCGGTAGCTTGCTCGCAAGACTCTCCTTCAGGACAAGGTACAGCACCTTCAGGCAGTTTTCCGGGTTGTTCAGTAGCTTGATCGCAAGAGGCTCCTTCAGGACAAGGTACAGCACCCTCTGGTAGTTTTCCGGGTTGTTCAGTAACTTGATCACACGGAACTCCTTCGGGACAAGATACGACACCTTCTTCGGGAAGTTTTGCGGGTTGTTCGGTAGCTTGCTCGCAAGACTCTCCTTCAGGACAAGGTACAGCACCTTCAGGCAGTTTTCCGGGTTGTTCAGTAGCTTGATCGCAAGAGGCTCCTTCAGGACAAGGTACAGCACTTTCTGGTAGTTTTCCAGGTTGTTCGGTAGCTTGCTCGCAAGACCCACCTTCCGGACAAGGTACAGCATCCACTGGTGGTGCAGGAGGCTGATCACAAGAAGCGCCCTCTGGGCAAGGTACAGCTCCCTCTTGGGGCTGTACAGGAATTTGACCGCAAGACGCACCTTCTGGACAAGGTACAGCTCCCTCTTGGGGTTGTACAGGAATTTGACCGCAAGATGCACCTTCTGGGCAAGGTTCAGCCCCTCCTTCGGTTTGTACCGGAACTTGATCACATTTAACACCATCGGGACACGATACAACTCCTTCTCCAGGTATCTGTTCCGGTAGTTGACAAGCAGTACCCTCACATGGAATGACATTAGTTTCGTCAATTTTCTCTGTAACTGCTGTCTCACCCTCAGCTGGTTTTTCAGTAACACTAGGTTCAGTTCCTTCTCCTGATATACTTGTAGGATGTATATCAGGGAGACCTTCTGGTTTGTCGGTGGGCGCTTCGGGCGTAACTGTTACAACACGTTCAGTCGCAGATTCTGTAACACCTTCAGGTAATTTCGTTGCTTCTTCAAGACCGTGGATAGTCGCACTTTCATCGTGCTCTGGAGGCACTTCAGTAACTCCTGGAGCAGCTGACGTTGCAGGTGCTTCTTCTTTGCTAGGCTCAGTCGCACTTTCACTGACACCCTCCTTTCCTGTAGAAGCGTGGTCCTCTGGAAGTTGTCCTGGAGCCTCAGTTTCCTTTTCAGTTGCGGTTTCAGGACTTTGTTCAGTTATGCTAACACTTGGTGTCTCAGTTTCACCTTCTTGAGGTATTCCGGCAGTCGGCCTATCAGTTATTTTCTCGCCTCCAGCTTCAGTTACAGATTCTTGAGGAACATTTTCAGTTCCTTGTTCGGATTCAACATGGGGCTCAGTGACGTGTTCACCAGGAGCTTGTGGTTCCTCAGTGGATACTTCTTTTGGTTTTTCTGTTTCACTAACAGCAGGTTGTTTTTCTGTAGAAATTTCTGTTACATCTCCTTTAGCAGGTTCGGTTACGTGTTCTTCCTCCTTAATAGCAGTCGTTTCCGGTATTCTACCTTCAGTGACTCCAGCTTCTGTCACAGCTGCTGGTTCGCCTGATTGTGATACTGGAGCTGACGAAGTTAATTCTTCAGATTTTTCAGTTGTAACATCTGTAATTTCAATAGCTGGTTCAACGGCATCGTGATGTGGGACTAATTCGTCAGACGGTTCAGTACTTGGTGATGATCCTGACGTAACACTTTCGGTAGATGAAGCTTCTTCATCGCGCGGTCCTACAGGTTTAGAAGTCTCACCTTCGATAGGTAATTGAGTTGTAGCCTTCACACCTTCATCTTCTTCCGTAGGTACTTGCTCGGTCGGTTTACTTTCCTCTTCAGTCGGTACTTCAGCAGTTGGTTTAGCGGGTTCACCTTCAATCGGGACATGTTCGGTAGGCTTAGCACCTTCTTCAGTAGGTGAAACTGAAGTCGGTCTAACGCCTTCACTTTCTTCTGTAGGTGTTTGTTCGGTTGGTTTACCTCCATCTTCAGTCGGTACCTGACTGGTAGGTTTCACTGTTTCACCTTCAACAGGAACGTGTTCTGTAGGTTTAGCGCCTTCCGCTTCCTCAACTGGTGTGGCTAGAGTCGGTTCAGCTCCTTCTACAGGTTTACCAGTTTGTTGTTCCTCGACCGGTAATTCTTCGGTTGATTTCTCAGGAGTTTGTTCTGTAGGCAGACTACTTTCTGCACCTTCAGTTGGTTTCGCGCCTTCTTCTTTCTCTGTGGGTTTCTCTTCTTCGCCAATTGAAACATGTTCGGTAGGTTTATGTTCTTCATCAGTTGGAACTTGTTCAGTTGGTTTCTGTTGCTCATCGACTGGGACTTGTTCAGTTGGCTTAACACCTTCATCTTTTTCTTTCGGTGATTCTGTTGGTTTTTCGCCTTCTTCGGGTTTCTCTGTCTCCACATCTTCACCTTCTTCACCAGGCTTTTGATCACTAGCACCAGGAACACTCGCTAACGGGTGCTCAGTTACAGCTTCGTGATCGATTTCAGTTACCGCCTCGCTTGATGGTGCTAATGTCTTTTCTTCTTCTGGAGCACTTGTGACTCCAGGAATAATAGTATGATCTTCTCCAAGATCAGTTTTTTCCGTACTGCCTGGGATAGCGTTGGTTTCCTCACTAGGTAAAATACTAATAGGAATAGTAACAGGAGATTCGGTACCCATTGGTTTGGTGGATTCATCAACCTTATGACTATCGGATTCCATACTAGTAACTCCAGGCATGGCTAAAAAATAAAAAGAGAACATAAGTTTCATACGGTTCAATGACAATCAAACAAAACTTACTGCAACTGTAGGTGGGGCAACAGCTGTCGGGTCCGTGATATACTGGCATGCAATTTTGCAAATTGGCAGGTGGAGGTGAGCAAGTGACTGAATCACATTGTAAAATTGAGCTGACGCATTTGCAAGAAATTTGGCAGTGATTGATTGGAGGCACATCAGAGTTATTCTGGTATGTTTGGCCATCGACCAAACAACTTCCTTCGCCGGGTATAACCCGATGATCGCTTTCCACAGGTGACTCTTTAGCTGGTTGTTCAGTACCTTCTTGTCCTGGTTCGCTCGTTGTAAGTTCAGGAACTCTAGTAGTGACATCTTTATCGCCCTCCTCAAGTTCTGGTTTGATGGTAGGTTCAACGTGTTCAGTTGATACTTCAGAGGAAACGACACTCGGGACAGTAGTCCCTGCCTCTGGTTCTTTTTGTTGTTCTGTAGCCTCTTCGGATGGTGTTTCTTCTGGTTTTTCAGTCTCATGTTCGGCTGGTTGCTCCGGAACTTCGTCATGAGCAGGTTCTGGGTGTTCTGTAATTTGTTCACTTTCGCCAGCTTCAGTTCCTTTTGGAAGTTCTTGTTCGGGTAGTTCAGTAACGTGAGGTGATTCGGTACCCTCAGCTGGTAACTCAGTACCTTCTGAAACTGCAACCGGTAACTCAGTTCCTTCAGGACTTGCAGGTGGCAATTCTGTACTTTCAGAGGGTTTAGATGGCACTTCAGTACTTCCTGAGGGTGTTTCCTCTGGCAATTTAGCAGGCAATTCAGTTTCTGATTCAGGACGTTCAGTTTCCTCTTCAGATTCGACGGGCTCTTTTTCTGGAACGTATTGAGGTGATTCAGTGCTTCCTTCTTGTTCTTGACCAGGAAGGGGTGAAAGAGTGGTGACTTTTTCTCCTTCCTTTTCAGTCGCGGGGACTTCGGGTTGCTTAGGAGATGGTTCAGTAGTTTCGCCAACAACTTCTCCATGAGTAGTGCCTTCAGGTTCATCTGATTCAGGAATATGTTGAGGTCTCTCAGTTTCAGGATGCTCCGTAACTTCAGGCTCTTTTTCGGGAACTTGGTCTTCTGGTTGTTCTCCGGGTACACGTGGAGGAAGCTCTGTAGTAGCAGGTGCCTGGGCTGATTCAGTACCTTCTTCGGGCTTTTGTTCAGTAACATGAGGTAATTCCGTACCTTGTTCTTCTTCGGGCTTTTGTTCAGTAACATGAGGTAATTCCGTACCTTGTCCTTCATCGGGCTTTTGTTCAGTAACTTGGGGTAATTCCGTAACCTGTCCTTCTTCGGGCTTTTGTTCAGTGACATGAGGTATTTCCGTAACTTGTCCTTCTTCGGGTTTTTGTTCAGTAACATGAGGTAATTCCGTACCTTGTTCTTCTTCGGGCTTTTGATCAGTAACTTGCGGTAATTCCGTAACTTGTCCCTCTTCGGGCTTTTGTTCAGTAACATGAGGTAATTCGGTACCTTGTCCTTCTTCGGGTAATTGAGGTACCTCGTTTCCTTCTTGTTCTTGGGGATGTTCCGTTTTTTCTTCAGACACTGGAACCTGTTCGGTACCCTTGCCTTCTTCGTGGGATTTCTCTGGAACTTCTGTGCCTTCAGGTACGTGTTCTTGCGGAATCGCAGTAACAGGTTCTTCCTTTTCACCTTCAACTTGATCATGCGACGGTATGGGTCTGCTTTCTTTTTCAGTAACTTCGGCGATCGGCAAAATCGTCGTCGTCGCCACTTCTTCAGTAACGGGATGTTCTGGACTTTCTGGATGTTGATCGTCGTGAGCAGGTGCGTGTTCAGTCACGGCCGGCACCTCGGTCACCGGTTCTCGAGGAATTTCGTTAGCTTCGGGGCTGACGTGCGGCGGAGCTTCAGTCACGATCGGCGGCTGTGCTGTGCCTTGCGGTTTATATTCGTCTTCGGGTTCGTTGTCGTGTCCGTCGTATATCGGCATCGTTCCGCCGTCGGTGACGGGTTCCGCGTGGTCCTCCTTCTCGGCCGTATCGACGGGCTCGGTCGATTCCAATTCCGGAATGTTCACCTCGGTGCCGTGTTCGGGCACCTTGTCGCTTTCCGGTGCTCCGGTGATTTCGTTGTCGTCCTCCGGCTCGTGTGTGGTCCGCTCGGCACCGAACTGGTCCCGGTCGACGATCGAAGGAGTGACAGTGTCGTGACTTATCGATGCGGGCGCAGTTGTAACGTCGTACGAGCCCGTGGTTAGCTCTTCGTCGGTCATGTTGTCGCATTCGTAGGTGTCCGGACAACACTGGCCTTCCCTCGTGGGCAACGCGGTGCAATTGACTTTATCGAGAGGAGTGGGCCCGCATTCCTGGACGGCGCACACGATGTCCCCCTTCATGCAGTAGCAGTGCTCGCAGGGCTTCTCCTTCATTATCAGGGCGCCGTCCGCGTAGATCTGGTCGTTGAAGACGCAGTCGACCGGGCCTAAGGTGGTGGTGATGGGCGATTGCGTGGTCGTGGTGGTCAGCAGCGGCCTGGCCGTCGTCTCTAGAAGGTTGTAGTCTGGGTGTTCTGCGAACGTAAAGAGATCGTTTCGAGTTTAGACGCGAACCGCGGATACAGTTGGTCGTACGGTGACTTACCGCAGTCGTAGCGAGCCGGACAGCACACGCCTTCTTGGTAGACGGGTTTGCATCCTTCGATTTTGAGCGTGCATTCCTGCATGACGCAGGCGGTCTTGTTCCTGATGCAGTAGCACAGTTCGCAGGGCTTCCTCGGGTCGGACGGGACGCGGGCGCCGTCGCCGTAGAACAGGCCCTCGATCGAGCACCCGTAGGCGTCCAAATGGCCGACATCTGTCGACGATTGCGTGGTGGACGTCAACAGTTGGACCGGTACTGCAAAAAGCGGACGGTTATGGAGAGGACCGCGAGCCGAGCGTCTCGGCTATATGGGCTAGGCCATTATGGGTACCTTCGGGGCAGGTTATAACAGGACAGCACTGGTCCGCTCGCTTCTCCACTTTGCAGTCTTGGCCGATCGCTTTGGTGAACGGGCACACTCGCAGATAGCACATGAGCATCTTGTTGTGGCAGGTGCAGTTCAGGCACGGCTCGTTCGTGATTATCCTGTCCCCCTCGTCGTAGTGCTGGAAGTTGTAGTAGCAGCCGGTCGAGTCGGCGACCGGGTAGTACTCGATCTCCGTCGTGTGCTCGTTCAGGGGCGCTGCAAATGCGACGGGGGCGAATGAGGACGCGACTAAATCGAGGCTCACATGGCGAGTGCGACCGGAGAGCAAATAAAGGTGGCACCCGTCGAATTCCGGACGCGAGAAAATTGCGACCTCTCGTCCGATGGCGATAATTCTGAATAAATACACGAGTCTGAGCGGTCTGGCTCGGCCGTGTGAGTCTGAACTTTGAAGGAGCATTCCACCGTTCTTCACAATTCATACATTTACGCGTAACATAATGAAAGTGGAGGTAATGAACTTCTTGCACGCGTTCGAGTCCGATCTTGACTCTTGTGTGTGTGTGCAAGTCCGCATTCACGGACACGGCCGCTTCTACCATAATACCCGAGCATTATGAACTATAAAGTCGACATGAGTTTTCCATGATAATAACACACGTCGACTTCCAGGCGGATTTTCCGGTGTAGGTACCTGTACGTTTCTTTAACGTATAAATACGAGCATTGTGGTCAGTTTTCGAGTCCGGTCGTTGCGGAGGACCCGATGTAGGCCTAACTGTAAAGCCGGTCGGTTAATGGGCGATTTGCGCACGCTGATATGAATTCAGGCGATAGATTGCGCGTTTACGTGCACATGGAGGCGAAAACCAGTCGAAATTATCGCGGTCGGAACGGGCCGAGGCGTGGGAGACGGCGCGGAGATTCGCACGGGAGAGCGAGCGCGCTCATGGGAGAGAGGAGACCGCCTGGGAGGTCAAGCGGCGAACCCTCTTGTGATGTGTGCGCGGCTCTCGCTCTCATCCGGACCGCAACATGCGAACGTAACTCTCCGGGCGCACTCTGCATAAATGGCGGCGCGCGGATTTTTGCCCGGATCGCGGGCGTTTCCCGTTGTCGCGTTCGCGAGAAGCGGCGGTTCTCGAAATCGCCGGTCGCCCCGTTAAAATTCACGCCGCGCGCGCCTAATTGAATATGCAACGACGGTCGACCCTGTATTACATCTGTTACGTTATGTCGACAACGTAATTTACTAGTTCGCATACCGAACGCTAACCTCGAAAACTAATCGGTCCGGTCTAGATACAAGAGGAGCATCGCAACGCGCGACCCGAACTCGAAAATGCGGAAAAACTCGTAGAAAGCGCGAGAACCACCCAAAAACCCACTAATCGCCCGGCGCCTCCGCCACGATTTCACTCGACGAATTACAGTGATTGGGGCCGAGGGAGTCGAGTGGTCTGGAGTGGCCGAGTCGCAGCCTTGACTCTCCACCTGAGTTAATTTTCGCCACCGGCGGTGTCAATATTGTCGTCTGATGGTTTAATGGTTTTATTTGCTGTGAAATCGCAAGGTCGTCCCGATACGGGGGCGTCCGCACACATTATCTCGTGTGAAATGTAAAAAGTCAAGGAACTCTCAGGTTTGTTAACCTGCCATCCTCGCAGAGGCCGGCGATTCCGAGATGAAAACCGTCAAACCGCCAAATTAGGCGAAATATACCGAAATAATTATGATGACTCGAGCAAAACGAAAACGGTCTCGAGCCTGAGACGACCGGTAGCAAAACCAAACGAAATTTCACTTTTACGACGAACGCCGACAAATATTCGAAGCGCGTGAATAGTAATTATCTAACTAGCGGACGTGTTTTATAATTCGGTGAGTACTTACCGGCAAAAGTGGTCGATGGGGCCGTCATCGTCATTAGGAGGAGAACGAGAGCCGGCCGCAGTCCGGGCAGGAGAGTTCGCTCCTGCATGGCGCGTCCTGCAATAATCAAAAAAAGCCGGATAAGAAACCACATCGGGATGACGCTGGAGGTTTTCGCTCTTAATTGATAATTTCACAGTCGACTTTTCTCGTCCCGCAAGAAATAAAGTACGAATCAAAGCGAAGAATGCCAGAGGTCTTTGACATCACCCGCGTAAAAGAAGAAGAAGATGTGTGATGCGTAACGGTTGATGATTCGCGCGCGACCTTTGTGCCGGAAAATCCTGATGCGGTCGGCCGGTATAATAGGCAATATCATTGTATACGGCCGGTAAGTATGGTCCCACGCGAAAATCGCGTCGGATATATCCGGGGAATAACTGTAATTGTGTAATGTTCGGACCGATGCGATGTTTGTGGTGATGTAGCTCGAGGAGATAATTAATGAAGTCGCTTATGTGGCGTAACGGTACAGGCAAGAGCGGACGGCTCTCTCGATTTGCATCTCGCCGGACGAGGATTCATCCCTCGGTCCGCGCCGAGCGGCCGTGTGTGCACACTTTCTTGGGCAAACCTGAAACCCGAGACCCGTCGCGGACGGTAAAAGCGGCCGTTCTCGGAAGACGCTTGCGGTTTTAACAGTTACGACCGCTCCGGCCTTATTTCGATCCTCGCCATCGCCGACGGCGATCGGGATTTTCGGAGCGCCGCCGCCGCTCGGGGGCTTCCGCAGACGGCGGCGCAAACATTTGCTTAAAAAATATCGTCATCATGCATGGGAAAACGGTGTAGTTTACTCAACCAGTTACTAACTTAAGAAGCGCCGAAGGCGCTTATTCGTGACGTCTGAAAGGCCAAATTAAACGAAAAGGAAAAAAAAACACCGAACAATACAAAGTAGAAGGCCAATGGGTGCAATTAAAAGTGCCACTCACTATTCCCATTATTCCATTTCGAAAAGTTAGAATTCGGAAGCTAAACCTAATTACGGATAATAACCGGCCCATTACGGGCGGTCTTTAATTCGATAATGAAATGAACTAGTAGAACACTTGTAATTATATGATTTCGGGTGGAAAAAAGTGGACGCGTCTCCGTCTCGTCCTTGATTTTTGCGGCCCGACTCGCATTATGATTATTATTGAGACGGCAAACGGTTATTAATGGGCAAATAAAACAGTCAATATCGTAAAGCTGACAGTTAAACACTTACAGGTGAGTCAATTGACATTCTTACGCCGATTTTTACCGCAATTTACGAGCAATGTAAATATCGCGCCGGGAAAAGTCAAAGCCCTTCATCGGCGGGACCGCACGAACAGATTATCGGACGATATACGGTGATCGCTCAAGAGCGAGGCCAAAAGTAAAAACACCTGGACCGCGGGTTTACAAGCTTGACCGTCTCCGGCCCGCGGTGTACAGTTATCGGTGGGCAAAAAGGACTGTTATGGTTTTATTCAGGAGTCGTTAAACTTTCACTGAAGAAACCGAACAAGAAGACCGCGATGATGGCGATGATGACGATGACGGTGGTGTAGCCGGAGGAACGATCGATTTCCTCTCGAATCCGCGCGTCTGAGCCGAGCGGCTTGCTCTCGGATCTATATTTACCTTCGCCGCTGCAACCTGTTCGTGCAATGTCAATGACTCTCCTCTCGCGATCTCGCGAAATAAAAAGTCCTAATGAATCATCAAGGAAAACGACCGCTTTTTAAACGGAATGATGTAAGGATGGATTAAATCCGAAACTGGTCGGGCAGCCTTGGCGGAATTACCTAACTGTGTCATTACAATAAAATCCGCGAATTTTCCGGGGACTTTTCGAACGATATAATAATGCACTCGGCTCCGGACGGACGAACCGGTCGCGGTACAGTTAAACTCGAGTTATAGGGGGCATTATGGCGAAATTATTGGCCTCAGGGTCAGTGTGCCAATGGGACCGGTCCGGGAAACCGTCGCACTCGTGATGAAAATTTCAGGAATTCGTGCGGTTTTAGGTTTTATTAATCGTGATGATGATGATGATGAGAAATTCCGGATTCCCATAAGGAGAGTCGCGTGGGCTAATCTCGGTCCGCAAACACGGAATCGCCAAAATAAATACCGGGTGTTTGCGCCGGCACCCCCAGAGCCGTGGGAAGAACCGCCCCGAGTGGCCGCCGGCGCAGGGGTGCCAAGTGCGTGCGTCAACACCGCTCCGCCGGAATTTTCGCACTTTTCCGGGGGACGGAAACGCGGCTCATCACTGATATCACTCCCGGAAAAACGCACCCTCCTTACCTTGCGGTTCCAGTCGGCGGGGGCGGCGGGTTCGGTGCGCTCGGGCCGGTGCACTGCCGGCCGGTGGCTGCTTGGGTGCGGGTCGCGGTTTCTTCCCCGGGACGAAAAGGTCGCGAACGACAACGCACCGTCGAGACGGAACACAAGAGGCGTATAAGGACGAGTGGACAACGGACCGACCAGAAATGAACTCATGCGAAGCTGCGCGCCGCAACTTTAAATAGTCGCCGGGGCGGGGGAATCGTCGCTCTTGGGCAATGAATCCACGGCGCTTTTGCTGCCGTGTGTGTGTGATTGGCTCGCCTCGGGGTAGAGAAGAACCTCATCCGCGGAGAGGAGCGACAACGTCATCGCCGTGGGCTCCGCCAAACTCCCCCGAACTCTCGACCGCGAAAATTCGCCCAAAAACCACCGCATTTCACAAATTTCTTGTCAACCACTTAAGTACATGGAGTTGAGTGAATGCAGAAATTTCGGGATTTCCGGGCCTCATGAATTTTCAGCGAGCGTCGTCGAGCGCATACCAGATTCGCCATGACCTTGTTCCTCAACGCATCGGAGGGTGAAAAAGAGAATCCACCGCAAGATCCGGTTCATTATTACCGTCATTCATTCACAAATCGAACTTTAAAATCCAAGTGACTCATTTCGCGTTATTATTATTATCAGTATTCGAGAACGATCTTTGGATCTAACGTAGTCGTAACCTTGTAGTGAGGGACTAGATTTTGAAGTTTTAGTGACTTTTGCTTTGTAACACTGACTTTTTACCCCAAAGTTTCTGTGAGTTGGGCTTTTAGAAGTTGGGTTAGGTATTTTCCTGTGATTTTGGAACAACTTTAAATTTTCACCACATTTTCACCTATTCCGTAGATACAGTCCCAGTCCCAGTTCAATGAAATAACCTATCATCTCTATATTTTCTGCTTTATCCAAGTTCCAATTTCCTTGGGTTAGGTCCGGTATTTTCACCTCTGGTTATCCTCCTGTTAGTTAACTGGAACCTTAGACTGTGACAACTCCGGTTGAAATGAATAGAAAATGTCACATTCAAAGTTCCAGTTAGCTAACCTGAGGTTTAACCAGAGGTGAAAATACCGGACCCATCTTACCCCCAATTTCATAATCAAATTTAAAGTCACTTTAGTAAAAGTGATGTTTAGAATGTGACAAATGCAAGAGTTGATTTGTCACATTCTCATTTCATTTTTTTAAAGGAGACTTTAAAGTTCGATTATGAAATTGGGGGTAAACCAAGCAAATTTCGTTAAAAAAATTCTCCCGAACTTTTTCTCTAGATTTTCCGAAAAAACACTACTTTCTCTGTAAAAATAAGTGATGCCTAGTCTCTCCACGATATTTTGACCATCACGTAACCTAAGTTGCTAAGCAAAGTTTAATTGAAAAACATTGCTAATAACAGGTAGGTATTTGTCAGGTACTTTGGGGGTCACGTGATGGCCAGTTAATGTTGGAAAGACTATATCTTTTCTTTTATTGTGATATTTGAAAATTATTTTTTCTAGCGAAGATTTAAGTGACAATCCATGTCAGAATCACTGTCAGAATCAAAAGTTTCATATTTTTGGTACCGCCAACTATTCATTTTATTTTTATCAATTTTGGGTCGGTCTTTTCACCTCTGGTTATCCTCCTGTTAGCTAACTGGGACATTAGACTGTGACAATTCTGGGTAAAATGAATAATAAAGGATCACAGTCAAAGTTCCAGTAAGCTAACCGGAGGTTTAACCAGAAGTGAAAATACCGGGCCTCAATAACAAAACCGTAACCAAACAACATAAACCTATAACAACTCTTTTAAATTCCTAGTTGGTTCCTCACTACAAAGTCAATCTGCCTTTAGTGAAATCCTCGGAATTGGCGGACAATCACGCGGGGGGCTCCTATAAAATCCGAATAAGCTTTTAAAATCCATCTCGAGATTGATTAAAGTGAGTGACAAGGTCGTTTCTGGCCGAAAAAAAAACCACTCCGGTGAAATTTTTCGCGTTGTCGCATTTTCGAGTGTAATTCCGACGGGTGGTGGTGGCAAGGCCGATGGGACCTCATCTCGGCGGCCGAGCGCGAGAGAGAGCAGGGGGAGGCCGCGGGCGTTTCGACGGTCGGGTGTCCGAGTGGGAAGAGTCCGGCTAATTGCGTGTTTGCTCGACGTAATTCATTCGGAATAGGCCGAGCAAACAGCGCTGCCCATCTCCGCGAGCGCACTATCAATATTTGCCGCCGTCCTCGAGTCCGGGAGGCGGCGAGGACCGCGGGCGGAATAACGGCACTCACCTCGTTCGTCGTCACGGTCGGGGCGGCACTTGTCACCTGGGGACGCCGCGACGCCGGTCCGTCGTCGGGGCCGTCGGGTGCGGTAATGGGCCGAGAGCGTCGCCCCCTCGGCCGGCGTCGGCGCGCGCCGCCTCCCCCGACCTACCCCCACGTGTCTGGCGGGCGACGCGGTCCATATCGAGCCCCCTGCAGCCTCCCCATCCATGAGTGCGAGCGAGAGGGCGCCAAATCCGTCTCCCAAACAGCCACCCCAGCCACTTATGCCGACCGGAATTTAATAAACTACCCCGAAAGCACTCGCGAATAACTATCGCGTAACCGGATTAAATCACGACTTCAAAGGGCGATCTAAAAATAAAGTTAGGAAAAAGGGGGTGCACCTAGGTCGTGTCGGGCTTAAATGGGTTTTGTGGAATGCCCGCCTGGTTTTGTTTTATTTCGGGCTTTCGCTTAATCGATATGGGTTTGCCCTTCGCGAAAGCTCCGCCTGGAGATCGCGTATAATTACAGAGGCCGAAATTCCCGAAATGAGAAGTAAGAAAAACGAGGAGCGCATTATGAGTCATGCGATTCTGGCGAATTTCTCGACGTTTTTCCCCCTCGAGTCGACGTCACCACCCTCCGGCCCCGGCGACAACAGGGAAACTGCGAACAATTCGCAATCTCGTCAGTTTCGGTAAACACGCATTTCGGTGTCGTCTTTGTGTGCGATTGTCGTCGGAATTGAGTTTATTCATGTAGTGGATGGGGACCGGCGGTGGCGAGGGCGAGATTTCGCACATCTGCCCCTGATGGCGTTAATTCGGCTCCATCGCGAAATTGCTTTTCCCTCTCGCGCTCTCGTTAAATAATCGCGGCGCCATTAAAACATCAAGAGGGAATTCACCATGCGAAAGACTTTCTCCGATCGGATGTGCATTACTTAATTCGCCGGCGAGGTGATGATGATGATGACGGTGGTAACGAGGCCAAGGTAAATGGCCAAGTTCAAGTCGTTCTCGACTGCTTTCGTATTCCGTCACGATGATAAATAATTAATGGGAAATATCGATCGAATCGATTATCGGGTCCCCTCGATCGAGGACGGGCTATCGCAGAAATCGCGACGATATTCACGAGTCTTCGGCGTGTGGAAGATCGTCAAAGCACAGTTAGCTTTACACTTTTGTTCCCACATCCACTTCCCGCCGATGACTTTTATAATACGTTCATAAAATTTACAGAGATTGTTCCTCTCGATCTCGTGGGCGTCAAATTACCCATTTCGAGTATTATGAATGCGACAGCGAAACGCGACACATCCCGACTTTTTAATATGATAAATCCTTATGGTTTTGTTGCAGAAAAAAATCCTTTCTTAATATAACAGGAGATTAATAGTCGCGAACCGGTGATAACATGGAAGAATGGATTTTGTGTGACCACCTACGTCCGATTTTTTCCCATCGTATGTAACGTTACTCGCGTCTTCTAAAAACCCGCAGATTGGTTACTACCTTATGGGCCCGAATTAGACGATTATGTTTAATGCAAATCGAGGTATACGCTGATGATGGAACATGGAACGTATTTCCCAGGCCCCAGGGGTCACCACCGATATACAGGTTCGGCCTTTATTGTCTTATTAATCAACTTTTCGAAGCCCGGCAATTATTTAGCGCACGTTCGCCGAATCGCCTCGAATTTCGAAAAGCGACAGTCTTTCGCGGACCAGATGTGCTCGAATAACGTAATAACCTTTTGGTCAGATTTAAGGTGGGGCGCCCACATATGGACAATTGTCGTCGTCTAGTGGAAATACGGCGGAAATATGCAAATGCGATTTGGCTCGTTCCTTTTGGTCGTTTCGAGATTTGCGCAAAAGAGTGCGGTCATTGTGCGGCCGCCGTAATTGAATGGGACTTTTGATTAATCCGGTCGGTCTGAACGATGGCCGCTTTTGTGGGTTATCATTTCTGGTGATTGCGTCGTGCTGGTCGTTTTTGGGGTTCCTAATTCGGTCCGCATATACGGCACACATGGTCGGCGCGCCCCTTTCGACTTGACTTTGACATGCATCAAGTCGGTTCTTTTTTGGTCGGCACAATTTGCGTTGATGGGGAAATTAAGTGCTTTCGTCTCTTCCCGAGAGAAACCCGATCCGATTCGTCCGGTCCCGGGGCCCCACAGCATCGCCCGGTCCACGAGATGCACCGGAACGATCCAATGGGATCGTATCGGCTCTGTGGGTGGTTTTCCTCTTCTTGTTGCAATTAATGCCATTCGCGATCGATCTGCAACATTACCGCTTCCAAAGGTAATTGACCTAGGTATCCAAAAGCAAACTTTTGGCAAAAACTTCAATAATAGAATTCAAATCACTCTTTTAGCTCGTAGGTATCATATTTCTATGGAAGACCAAATACAATAATTTACTGGTTGCTTAATATACTTTTTGAATAATTCAGAAAACCTAGAAGGAACAAAAGAAATTTTAACCGTCTACGCAATTGGATAATAAGATGCCTCTGTTTTGAAAGAGAAACTCATCAAAAGGTAGAAAACACTTAGATTCAGTGTACTGGAATTCTTTATCAATTTATTTTGAGAACCACTGAATCCTTGCTGGCATTCCAGTTTCAATAGAAATTCAGCATCAAAATATACTTCACAGAATAATGCAATGCGAAAATCGACTAATGAGTGTTGATTTTATTCATCTTTTCCGATTTCCTGTGCTTTTGATGGAAAAAGAACGAAAGTGCAGTTCAAAGTTGATTTAAGTTTTAACCTCGTACAGTTTTTTCAAATGTCATCAAACCACGGTTTCTTATGGCGTTTTTGAGTTGCCTAAATGGACTTAGTCCGGCTCTAAATGAGAGCTTTTGATTGGAGGTTTCAAGGCGTTGACCAATGACTGAACTCGAGTTAAGAACTGAGCTAGATCAGTTCTAGTGACTCGAAAATACCATAGGAAACGGTTTCACAAAACATCATTAGATTCACAAAAATGTATGAATTGGCAAATAAATCGATTTATAACGGGTTATTCCAAAATGTTTCAAAAGTTTATGAGTTCTGGACATATTTGCTTAAACTTTTAGATGCGCGAAAAAGACAATATAAGGACCGTGCAAATACATAACTGGTGCCACTTTTTAGGAAGTTATTTTTTCAACTATAACATCCAAAAATGATAATTTCAAAATTTGAAGAACAAAAAAAATTTGTAAAAAGCTCTGCAAAAAATGTTGAAACGAATGCATGGGACGCTGGATCAAATCATTTGCACATGTCCAAATTTCAATTTTGCACCATTAGAATAGACGATTTCACGAAAAATCTTGCATCCTTTTTTTGGAATCATTTTGACAGAAACACAATCAAATTCGATTGTTGCTGACCACATGCTGACCAACGGAAAACGAAGAATTTTCTGAAAATGTGACTTCTGATATTTTCTATAGAAGTGTCGTTCGATCGAGCGTTGGATCGAAAATGCGAATAATGCCGATCGATTTGGCGAAATCAGATGCGGCGTTCGGCGGCACATTGGGGGAAAAGCAGGTGACCGGGTAACGAGAGAGCCGCATACGACCGGGCCGGCTCTTCAGTCCATTGTTCCTGAATTAATTCAGTCGTTCGCCGGCCGGACTTTTATTTATGTTAAACGATTCCGAATGCGACAGACGTGCCGCCGCGAGTTATACCCGCCGACGACGACGCGGGCCGCGCTTTTAACCCAGATCGCGGCGGGCGCATGCACTCCCACGCTCCGGTGCGCCGGCCGCGAGGCGGCTTTCCGGCGCGCGGGAAAACCGCGGGCGCCGCGCGGCGGCGTCGCGCCCTAGGCCGCGCCGATAACGGGACCGATCGGCTCTAAAAACGGCCCGGCCCCGCCAAAAAGTACTTAAGCGTTTGTTGAGCCGATGATTACAACTGCGGGGCAAAAAAGGCGACACGATATCGAATTACGACCACAAATTGGCTCACGTATACGTTCGGACGTTTTTGCGCTGCGGCACCGTCGCATCAATTTTCCGTTGAATAGAGGATAACTGTTATGTTGCGTCTTGAGGTAAATTAGATGTGTACGTACCTTTTCTGCCTGCCCCGTACCTACAAGACAGTAATGAGACCTCCACCCGTACGGCTCGCGATGCCGATGGCATTGACCAAATTGTTCCCGAACGAGACTGACACACTTCCTCTTCCTCCATTTCGGCATTCATAATACTCTTTTTTTTTAGTTTGACCAAAATTGACATCATCAGCAAAATCTGCAATGGGGTGCAAGCTAAGATGTTAAGAGCAATGTCTGTATAAAAATGTATCTAGTGGGTTTACCTCAGGGTTTACTCTAATCTTTGAGTTTACTAATATGGATATAGGGGAAGTTTCCGATATTGTAGTACCGGCGTCTGAATGTACCAGGGCCGAATTTTCCTGAAAATACAGGCAATAGCCTTTTTAGGAACTTAAATTGCTACTGAATCTGTATACCTACTGTATTTCAGTGAATTACAAAAAAACGAAAATCTCGATGTAAATTTTATGCATTTTCAACTAAGCTCCTCTGATTGGAGAGTACACTTGAACAAATTCTGTCTAGGTATACTTACTAAACATTAAAGTCGTTTAGTTTCATATAATTAAGGCGATGTACTTATCCTGAATGTCACCTCAAAAACTGTCTTCATTTCTAGGGAGTTTGTTCAATTTGTCACAACTACCTAAATCGTACCAGCGCATTATGGTTCCTAATTTCCACCGGTACGATAGGGGGATATTGGGAATCCCAGTGGTACTATTTGGGAATTCGGCCACCTAATAAATTGCACCGAATATAAGCTTCCGGGAATGATGGAAATTTTCATATAAAACCCATGAGGCACTGAAATATTTAAAAACTTTTTTCAAGATCTGGAAGGAAATGGCTGCAGAAAATCACAAGGGGATACGATACAGGCAACCTTATCCTACTTTTATGATACTGATGGGTCGGGGAGTGCGAGGACGGAAAAGGGGGTGAACGGATCCGGTATATCCGATAGAGTCCGTGGCTCGAGTCCGGATCATTGAACTATAAAAAAGAGTGCCCTGGCGAATATATCTATCCATCTACGTAACATCCAACACAAGTGGCTGGATTTATTCTATAAATATAGCGGCTCTTTTAGAATTGTTAAATCGGAAACGGCGAGCATCATGCTCTCACGATCGTTAAAATGCAGAATGCGCATTCTGTGACAAGCCCAACCGTACGACTCGACGCGAATCGTGTCGATCCTAGAAAAGACGTCACCCTCTCCTCTCCCGTTTCCAAATTTGCGGCGGAAAACTCGAAAACTCCCTGAATTATTCAAATCCGGCCCCTTTCATTATTCACCGTTCAACCCCGAGCGGGATTTTCGCGCCTCCCATCTTTTTTAATAATAAATCCCCGAGCCGTCTAATGCGAGTTTAGCGGACTGGTCGACTGGTCACCGGGATGACTTTTCGTTTTATTTCCGAATAAAAATCGGCCGTCGTCGATCCATTATTTATTTATACAACATAATGGTCAATGGTCATCAATTATCCGGCAGAGATGCCATCGATCCGATCCGAACTGATCCCTATCTGGGATCCGGTAATATGACTTAAATATTAATCGGCTTTCATGTGAGCCGATCCACTCGGGAGATTACCATCATCCCCGGCGTATAATCGGACAGATTAGAACCCCCACGTTATCATCGTTGCCGTTTTACCGACGATGAAATATTCAGTCGAATTTCGAATTAACTCGGAGACGGCGAATTGCGGCCGATGCGGTTCGCTTGCGGTCTGCGCGAATCGCGAGCCCATCATCCGCCGAGAAAGTGAACTCGAGATCGAGGCGCATTCGATCGAAAACGCGAATAATCGCCGAAATCCGTGCCTTTTTCTGGGTCCCGGCAGGCATTCGAGGATTCCGCGGCGTCTTGAGAAAAATGTTCCAATTTATTTTTGATTACGTTACCGTAATTCGATTTTGATTGTGAGACGGCGTGGCCTCCGGGACTCGCCGAGAGTTCAAAATGGTTTGTTATAGTTTATAATGTTATGTATCTCTCCTAACTGTAAGTGCCCGTCGTCTCGTCTGAACCGTGTATTTATGTTAGGTGGGTTTATAACTACTCCGCTCGGTGTGATGTGTGCGTATATTCAAATCGGTCTCTCCTAATTATTCGCATGCAAATCGCCTCGAGTGAGGAACGCCGTTCCGCGTAGAATGGACGCACCTGTTTGTTTATTTTTTTCGCCCGTAATCGTAATCATTGTAATTTGCGGTACGGAAAAGACGGACGGGCCCGGAGACGGGAGAGGAAAAAATTCTAATTTGTCGCCGTAACACTGACCTGGAACGCCTCATTATTTGTAAACATTGCCAAATTTAGACCCGACACCTCCATCCATCATCGCAATAACCTCCGCATCATCCGGATTTTTTTTTTCAACGGGATTATTATAAGTAGCGCTAATTCTAATTGGACATGTGTTATCTGGAAGGCGATCGTTGCCCTATTTCTATCACTCATATTTTCTTCGCCTTGTGAAGTGTAAATTTAGAGAATTCGGCATCATTCTTTAGCTCGAGATCTTGGCTTTTCAGTCATTAAAGTACAGTGCACCTCATTAATTCGGACCGTCAGTAATCTGGATTATGCAATAATTCGGACTGGCTCTTTCAGTACATTATGTATCTTGTAGTCCGGATTGAACTGTTTCTGTAATCCGGATGCCCGGAATCACGGCAATTTTGTGCTTGCCGAAATGTTGTTACTGAGACATGGTTTTCCTACACCATCAGTTATTTATACTATTTCTTCTATTTGCCCGTATTTTTCTTACTTTTCCTCAATTTTTGATGTTATAATAGTCGATTCATGAAGTTTTGCTATGGTCGGTCACCAAGCCTAAAATTTTCATGTTTTGTATATACATCTGCGGTGTTTATCTCCTGTCTAGTTTCAGAAATGTCGTATTTGCGGTATTTCCAACCTATAAAACTGATAGTGAACTGAGCTCATTATGATGCACAAATAGAAAAGGGATGTTCATATACTGGAATTAATCCAGACTGAAGATGTTCTAATGTATCTTTGTTGGTTTTTAGTTTAACAGCAATAAATAGGACGGTGTTTCTCTACTTTGGTTGAAATGGGTGGATGCGCCGGGCTACTGGTTTATGTTCTACGGTTCTACTGAAATAAATGCTCTTAATTCAATTAACGTGCGGGAGATGTAATGATGTTTATTTGTATGCAACAGACATTCAATGGTTTTGATTCAAATTTCTCGAAATTTCTGAAAATTTCATAGAACTTTTTATTGAAAAAAATCGTCTGAAACCTAGTTGATAAAGTATTCCATGGAATCACTAAATCACCCAAATTTTCGTCAGCCACTAAATAAAACCCATTTCAAATGACTAAGGATGCGGTCCACCCACCCCTGGAAAATCCTACTTTTGACGTCTCCGGAATGAAAAAAGGAAATTCCCGACCCAAAGAAGATGTAGATCGGTATCGGTACCAGTTTCGAATAAATCCGAGTTCGTAGACCTCCTCGTCTAAATAAAGACTAACGAATTTGGACTTTTTTCAGGGTGGACGGTTGGAAAAAGGCAGAGAGCGCCGCGCTCGCAGGTGGAGCAATTAATAACGGCATTAGGGTCGATTAGTTATCGTCCCTCGGCCAGCAGGAGCCCATCCGAACGCAACCAGCCGCCAGCTCCGAGTTATTCGATAAACCCCTTCAGTCTTATCACCCCTTGGGCCGGACCCCGGGTATCGTCGCGAAAGAATCCGAGAAAATCGATCGGCTCGCTGTCGGATGTCCTTGGCGATTTCCGAGCCGCACCGTCCCGGCTAAAGGTGAAGCACGAGATGATGGACGAAGAAGAAGAGGCGAAACCGTCCGAGCGTCAGATGATGATGCGGCATTGCCAAGGTCGACGCGAATTAATGTATCTCTGCGCCGTCCCATGCACTACTCTCGTCGTCGTGGGTTATTTCGAGAGAAAACAGGTTTATATGGATTTATAACGCTCGCTGTCGTATGTGGCGAGTACAATGAGCCCAAAAAGACCGCGCGCTCTCCTTCTTTTTCGCTCCGGCTATATTTATCCCATTATTGCACACCGTAATCATTAGCATATCATTAACGCCCCAGACGGGTAATCAAATCACCATCAGATTGGTGGTTGTCTATCTGGCGTAAGATATTGCAGGAGGAATCGCGCACCCCTCGCAGACACGTGTGAAGAACCGAACAACTTTCACTCGCATCTCTGGGAACAATACCGATGTGGGGTTCGAAGGACCATTGAAACATCACCACATTTGATACTATGCAGTTTATTTCAAACTTGATGACTCGTCAATTATAACATGTGTATAATTATTGTACATTTCATGACGAATTCGTGCAGGCAACTGGTCCTTTATTTCGCGTCGAGGCGATAAGAATTAACAAAAACGTCTTATCTACAAATACCTATAAAATCTACTTGTGCGTTGTAAATATACGCAAATAAATCGGACAATAAATACAAATACTCATCAATACATAACAATGATCAAACGCGTTAAAAAATAGAATAATATTCAAAACTGTTGAAGACTCAACATGATCCCCCCCTTGAAGCGACCTAGACTTCAATAGTCAAACACAATCTATAACATAAATTCTTACACAAAAGATATACATTTAAAATGATTAAATAACATTTTGCGTCATGTATCAGGAAATCAAAGCAATCATTAAGAACCTGAAATCAAACAAAGTGAACAGATTATATGTCCATCACTTCTATTATATTCCTATTCTAACGGAAGCACCGAGACCTTTCGAACCGAGCGCTTTAGTTCACCGTTTTTAGTTTTTAATGAAACGACACGAACCACACCATCACTTCCAGGATGGAGATGTATAACTCGACCAAGAGCCCAACGCAGAGGTGGAAGATTTTCATCATGGATGAGAACCAAATCTCCAATCTTGATTGGAGCTGTCTGTACTTTCCACTTCGGTCGTTGCTGAAGTTGATGTAGATACTCAAGGCTCCAGCGTTTCCAAAAATGCTGTCGCATTTGCTCAATTCTTTGCCAACGCGAGAGTCTGTTCAGGTTTAGGGATGTCAAGTCAGGTTCGTTCTGTGCAGTCATTGCGGAACCAATCAGAAAATGACCCGGGGTAAGAGGTTCCATGTCATTTGGGTCTGCGCTCAAAGAAGTTAATGGTCTTGAGTTCAAAATTGATTCAACTACTGTTAATAACGTGTACAATTCTTCATAATTAAGAATTGTATCGCCGACAACTCGTTTAATGTGTGTTTTAGTTGATTTTATTCCAGCTTCCCAGATACCGCCAAAGTTCGGGGATCTGGGTGGGATAAATTTCCAATTTATACCGTCTGTTGCTAATTCGTTGACAACCCTATTTTGGAATTGCTCTGTTTTGAATAGAATGTGGAGATCTTCAAGCTCGCGCTTTGCTCCTATAAATGTTGAAGCGTTATCTGAAAACATGTTTAAAACTTTGCCGCGGCGAGCCGTAAATCGCCTCAGAACACTCAAAAAAGCTTCCGAGGTGCAGTCGGATACGAGATCTAAATGGATAGCCTTAGTGGCAAAACAGATGAACAACACGATGTAAACCTTTGTCGTCCTTTTCCCCCTTCCGCGACCCTCCTTTATCAGAAGAGGCCCCGCGTAGTCCAACCCGCAATTTATGAAAGGGCGGGCTGGTTCGATTCTTTCAGGTGGTAGGTTACCCATCAATTGATCGTAAGAAGTAGGTTTCGTTTTAAAACACTGAATGCATTTTGAGAGAATTTGACGAATTTTTCGTCTTCCACCTAGTGGCCAATATCTTTGTCTAAGTGAAGATAGGGTCGCTTGAGGTCCCGCATGACATAGCCTTTGATGTTCGCTTCTAATTAGAAGGTCTGTTAATTTGTGAGATTTTGACAAAATTATCGGATATTTCGTTTCATAACTAACTGAAATGGCGTTACCCAATCGGCCGCCTACTCTCAAGACTCCTCCCTTATCCACAAATGGGTTTAGCTCCACTAACTTATTTTCTTTCGGCAAAGTCTTGCCCTCAGATAGGATTTTAATTTCAGATCGAAATTCCACCCCCTGCATGAGCTTTATGAGCCACACCGACGCTTGATGATACTCAGCTGCTGAAACCGATCCAGTGATCCGATTAGTTTTATTTTTTAAATTATGAAAATATCGCAGACAATATGCCGCAATTCGAGTAAGAGTCTTCAATGATGAAGGCTTATCAAAAATATGGGAAAAGTTCCATTTTGACTTTGTGCAAATGTTGACCTGAATTCTTGTCTTACGCATTTCCGGAATTTCTGCATTTAAATTTTGTTTTTTACATACCGGCCACTCAGAAACCGACTTTGCCAGCCACTCGGGACCCGACCACCATATTTCCGCGTTTCTGAGTTCAGTGGGGGTGCACCCTCGTGATAAAATGTCCGCTGGATTTTGTTTTGTTGAAACGTGATTCCACGTTGCGTTTTTTGTTAGACTCTGAATCTCCGAAGTTCTGTTCGCAACAAATGTATTCCAATTGCTAGAATCAGCAGCCAACCATGCCAACACGATTGTGGAATCGGTCCACAAGTACTGTCTATCTAAAGGCAACTCCAATGAGTCTGACACGCATTTTGACAGTCTTGCTCCTAACAATGCGGCGCTTAATTCGAGGCGAGGAAGTGAAATCACTTTTAAAGGTGCGACTCGCGTTTTTGCGCCAATCAACCGGACTGATACCCTTCCGCTGTTATTTTGACTTCGCAAATAAACACACGCACCATATGCGTGAGTGGATGCATCTGAAAATGTGTGCAACTCGAAGCTTGATGATGATTCAATCGCAATGATCTGTCTTGGAATTTTAATCAGTTTTAAATCTGGAATGTTTATTATAAATTTGTGCCACAACCCGCTCAACTCAAGTGGAACAACCTCGTCCCATGCTAGGCTTAAAGTCCATAATTTCTGAAGAATTATCTTCGCGGTGATTAAAGTTGGCGACACCAATCCGAGAGGATCAAACAGCTGAGAAATCACAGAGAGTATTGTTCTCTCTGTGATTTTCGCTGGTGGGTCTATATTTATGGAATAGCTCAAATTATCTGACTTGCAATTCCACAGCTGACCTAAGGTCTTGTTGTCTTTGTCAAAGTTTAATATTATTTCGCTGTCATCGCAGACCTTTGGCAAGACTGCTGGACTGTTTGACGCCCATTTTTTCAATTCGAACCCGCCCCGTTTCAAAGCTGCAGTTAACTGTTCGCGTAAGACGATTGCTTGTTCCTCGGTGTGTGTACCGGTCAACAAGTCGTCGACATAAAAGTCCTTCAAAATTACAGGATGAGCCAATGGAAATTCATCCTTCTCATCAATCGTCAATTGCTGCAAACATTTTATAGCCAAATACGGAGACGACTTCATACCGAATGTTACCCTGGTCAAGCGATAAATTTCTATTTCGTTTGTAGATTGATTTTGCCACAAAATCCTCTGCAGATCTTGATGCTTTTCTTTAACTTTAATTTGCCTATACATTTTTTCTATATCAGCAATTAATGCAACATTGTGTGTTCTGAACCTAATCAAAATTGAAACCAAATCTTGTTGTAATTTCGGTCCGTTCAATTGAATATCATTGATGCTCACGCCAGTTGAGGACTTTGCCGATCCATCAAACACTATCCTAAGTTTTGTAGTTAGTCGGTCGTTTTTTATGACTGCATGATGTGGCAAATAAAATTCTTCATTTGTTCCTGTAACTGAATCGCGCACTAGCTCGGCGTGCCCTAGCTCTACATATTCTTGTATGACTTTCGCGTATGTTTCTCTCAAATTCTCACTCTGACGAAACCGATTTTCCAGAGACTCAAGTCGTCTCAATGCCATTGACTTTGATGACCCTAACCTTTTGGCTTGACTGCTCAACGGGATGCTCACACAAAATCTACCATCCTTGTCGCGAATATACGATTCAGAAAATTGTTCCTCGCATTGTTTTTCTTCCATTGATAAGATTCGTTTATTTTCATATTCCTCAATTTCCCAAAATTTGCTAACCTGTTGTTCCAGAGATATGTTACATGACTGAGGCGCCCGTGCCGCTTTACTTTGTTTACATGAAGGGCCTGCTACCACCCAACCAATTTTGGTCTCGCGAAGAGATGGCTGACGTGGACCGAGAGTTATTTGTTCTGTGCCCAATATTTCCCAAAACAACTCGGAACCTATCAGGAGATCGACACTCTTACTAATGTGAAATTCGGGATCTGACAGCTCGATGCCCTGAGGGATGCAAAATTTATCTATTCTGAAACTGAATAGTGGAAGATCCTGCGTGATCTGCGGAACCACGAGACAATGCAATGAAGTCTCGAATGTCTTGTCGTAATCCGAAGATATGTTTATCCGTACGGATTTTTTGATGCGCGAAATTGCCTGTGTTATTCCAATTATCGGCACATTTGCTTGATTACAAGTTAAATTTAAAAGTTGTGTTGCGTTTGTTGTAATAAAATTGGATTGGGATCCCGAGTCTAAAAGCGCTCTCAATTTGACTACATTGCCGCAGTTATCTCGGACCCCTATTAATGCTGTGGGCAATATGACATTGTCTGCATTTGAATTTGACATGCTGACTATTGTGTTTGTTTCTACCCTTGTCTCTGTTTTCTGAGAATTTGACCCATGATCTTCGTGTAATAATGTGTTATGTCTCTTAGAACATACTTTACATTTATACGGAGACGTGCATTCGCTAACCGTGTGAAATCTAAAACAATTGCGACACATGCCAAGTTTGTCGACTTGTTTGATTCGTTCGCTAATCGGTTGTCTTAAAAACTCTTGACAATGGAACATATAATGGCCCTTTTGGCATACATGACATTTGAAGTTTGAATTTGTTGCTACATTATTGGATCTTGCGAACACCTTTTGTCTGCTGGCTGCATTGAATGGCGGCGCGGTATTGTTTCTACTACCACCCCGAACTACTGACTTGTTCGAGAAATGAATTGACTCCAAAAACTGACATTGCTTTTCTAGAAACTCCAAAAGTTGTTTCATTTCTGGCAACTCCGCTGACAATTTGCTTTGCCACTCTCTTTTTAAATAGAAATCGAGCTTTTCCGTGATAATCGGAATTAGTATTGCATCCCAGTGATCAACTTCCACCTTCAGTACTCTCAAAGCTGCGGTATTTATTATGATGTTATCGATTAAAACTCTTAAACTGGATGCACTGCCCTTGACAACTTGAGGTGAATTTATTAACGCGAATACATGTTCCTGAACTATGAGCCTTTTATTTTGAAACCTACTTGTTAACAACTTTAATGCCGAATCATAATTGGCACTTGACACCGCAAGAGACTCAATTGTGCGTAAACCCTCACCTTCCAGACATGATTTTAAATAATGAAATTTTTGACAATTGTTCAAAAGATTATTATCATTAACTAGCGTGTTGAATGTATCATGAAAACACAACCAATCGCTGTAATTTCCAGTGAATTTTGGCAATTCTAAAGGCGGCAATCTTATGGGGTTGACCAGTGATTGACTTCTAGTACTTCTGGGTTCAGGGGTCGCGGAAGTTGAAGCAGAAGTTGTCGCGGTTGGAGGCGGCGGAGTGAGAAACTCCAAAATGTCCTCGATTTTACCCTGAACTGAAAAAATACGATTCTCTACCTCGACCCGACCGGCCTTGGCGTCCCCCGACTCATCCGCAAATTCGAGTTCGAACTGAATTTCCTCAAACTCATCGGACGCTTTCTGAAGCGACCTACTGCGCGACTTGAGCTCTCCCAATTCCGTTTTTTTTGCAGTTGTGACATCGAATTCAGCAATGTATTCTTCAATTCGCTTGATTCTATCTGATAAAACCTCGCGCTGTTTTAATAGGTACGGTATGTCAGGTGTCTTTGTCGTTTTAGGTGGCATTTTGGATTTTTTATTATTAAAGAATGGGATGGACAGACTCACGGTTTCGTTGATCGGCTCTATTCTTATCTTATCTCGGCTTTTTGCTGTGCGACGATGGTCCGCGTCGCTCCTGATGACGCTGCGCTGCGCCCGGACTGATTTGGATGGGCTCCCGACTTCCTGTCCTGACGGAAATTTGTTTCTATTTTAACTGGGAATTGGTCCTCCAGTTAAAATTTGTATTTTGTTACGTGCCTTGTTGTCTTGACACTTTTTGTGTGTGTCTTGTTGTCTTGACACGTTGTTGTGTGTGTCTTGTTGTCTTGACACGTTGTTGTGTGTCTTGTTGTCTTGACACGTTGTTTTTGTTGCCTGCACTTGCACTAATTGGATCACCGGTGACAATTCGTTTCTTTTGCTGTGAAAGTAGCGGATTGCCGGTTGACTCCCTTTTCTCTCACTTGGACGTGGAAATCCGACTCGAAGATTGACCAATTTTGTGGGGTTCGAAGGACCATTGAAACATCACCACATTTGATACTATGCAGTTTATTTCAAACTTGATGACTCGTCAATTATAACATGTGTATAATTATTGTACATTTCATGACGAATTCGTGCAGGCAACTGGTCCTTTATTTCGCGTCGAGGCGATAAGAATTAACAAAAACGTCTTATCTACAAATACCTATAAAATCTACTTGTGCGTTGTAAATATACGCAAATAAATCGGACAATAAATACAAATACTCATCAATACATAACAATGATCAAACGCGTTAAAAAATAGAATAATATTCAAAACTGTTGAAGACTCAACAACCGAAGGTCCTTTTGTCGTTTTCTTTTCCATTTTCGTCCGGCGGAGTGATTATCCACCTGCGCGCCCATTTCACACTTTAAAGAGAGAATTAATTAAAGCGCGTCTCCTCTCTCTAAACTCCCGGCGTATCCATAAAATGTTTATGGTTGTCCACGGCGGTTAAAATTGTAAATCACGATGGCGATTTATAACAAAGTTACAGTTTGTATCGCGCCCGACAGGTTGCCAAAAAGACCGGTAAAAATAAGAGGAGGATGCGTGCACAAAAGCTCTCCCTCGGCGAAAAAAGGACGCGCATCGGACAACCCGCCATTATGATACTGCGAAATCCAATCACGCAAATTGGGGATGCGAAACCGCATCAATCATGCATGCAGTCACCTTTTTTTTCGAAACGAAGAGGCGCGCATTGTCAACCGAACCGAAATTTATTTCGGCATTGACCTCCTCTCCCGTTCTTTATCACCGTTTTTTTCAATTACGTTCGAGTACTTGTATATCGAGAATTACGTCAATCCAATCAAACGATAATATTTATTCAAGTAAACAAATTTCATGCGATGAGAGCGTTGTTAACATTTATTAATAGGTGCATCGGTATAAAGACGGGAAAGGGAGAAAGGATAAAAGTTTAATTAAACAACGGATGCATTAATATTCATTACTTGAGACTCGAGTACTCGACGTTCGAGTACGATTCGGAATAAAGCGCCGACATTGGATTCATTACACACAGACGAAAATGTCAAGAGAGAACCCCCGGCCTCGCAGGCATCGTCTTACCAAATCGTGTAATAATAAAACCGAAAGAAAACGACACAGGAGAGAGAATTTTATTACACGAAATTTCTCTACGGAGCTTTCGCCGGTGCTTTATGGTGGGACGGCGCCGTAAAAATTCGGCTTTTTAACGTCTAATTGTGTCATATTATTCAAATCGCCGCACCGGTTGCGTCACTTTATTATCATTATGATACGAACACGCGTGTACAAGATTTCTGAACTATTCGGCCGGTTCTAGTCCGCGATTTTCTCTTTAGAACCATGTCGTACAGCCCGGTTTTCCAACAAGGCCGCACTTTTCATATTTCGTAGGAAATTTGCCAAGGCTCACCGAAAAATCAATTCCTCATATCGAAGCGTATAGAAGACATCGAAGTCCCCATAAATAACCTTTAGAAGGTTCACCTATTGATAGACGTTTACTTTACGGGGTCACCGGTGTATAAACCATGAGTAAGTCATAATAATTCTAGGAAGGAATCGCACGGATACGTCTACTAAAATATTATGATGCTCTACCTCAGACCGGAGAATCGAACAGAAATCTTTTTTCTTTATTAATAATTTGTATTTGATTCGCGGTCACTTTCTGGACGGTGACCTAACGATTATTACTAGTTAAATTAGTCATGGATAAGGGAATATCCTGGTTATCGTTACGTCACCGCTTTAAACTCGCCAAAGAAGATGCGATACCGATTTGGCGTTGATTGAATTATCATACACGATAATCGGCTCGAGAAAAGCCGAGTCACCTTCGCTGGAATATTCAGGTATGATCTGATTTCTGGTCTGGAAATTCGTTTGACGCAGATTATATGCGTCGTGTAATAATACCCGAAAATTATGTAAATGTCGGGTGAGAGGTTTAACGGGGCCGCCCACTATACTTATAACAGGTCCATTCATTCATATACGAAATAAGGAGGACGATTGTTGCCGATCGAGGGACCTAATGATGATGATGACGGTCATTATGGATTTTAGCACCCGTCATGTCCTCATTAGCGGCTCTAATGAGGTTGTAAAATTTCATAAATAGGCGCCTGCACCAATTTTCGCAGCGGAAAAAGCGATCCCATCTACGCCGGTTCGAGCCGACCCTCATTCTCGTCCTTGGAAGGGCCATAAGTCTCCCTTTCCGGGCGGGAGATTTGTGGAGTCGCCCGTCTCATCATCTAATGGAGGTCGGGGGGCTTTCTCGAGATGCATTTTTAAAGGGGGGAAAAGCCACCCTCTTCTGCTCGAGATGCCCTAGCTCTTCTTGTAAGATGTTGCGGTTTTTTCCGCGTCTGCAATTATGTGGCTTTGCCAGGACTGGACGGAAAAAGGATATTAAAAGGCGAGTCGAGTCGAGTCGGAGCGGATGTAATTCGACCTCTAATAACTTGTGATGGGTTTGGAATACTTGGAGAGTTACGCCACGATTCGCTAATTATCTATACGAATCGTCCGGCTTATAATACTAATGCAAGTAAATCCATTTAGTTATTTATTTATTATGAATAATCTGTGAAAATTATAAAGGATGTTGCGGTCGGAATACCTACTCATCTTGTTTGTTTGTTGAATTTTTATTATTTTACCGGAACCTTCATCATAAAACTTACTCTCGCTGGAATCGGGTATTCGTGAACCTACTATTTTCAATTGCGAACAACACGAAAATAATACCATAATGGGATATAAATAGAGATTGACGAAATCGTAATTTTTTTTTATAAATCTTAGGTACAATGAAGGTCGTGTAGGTAATCATCTTCCTCCATCAAACACTGGTGGTTATGGTAGGTATTATTCGCTGCAGGTCAAATTCAAAAATGAATAAAATTATTATTACCGAACCGTCTGAGAATTGGCAGATTCCGTAAACATGAAGATTTGCGTGAAAATGGCGAAAAATAATTAAGTACCTGATGACTTCCTTACAACTTTGTATTTACCTTATTAGCGTCATCATAAACAAAAATAAACAGAAATGTATTTATTTGCTTACATTATTATTAAGACGTGTTTTTGTCTCAACACCAATTACTTAACTGCCAAAATGTAATCAATTAATTACGGAATTATCATCATTAGATGTCGATGACAACATTCTACAAATTCAGACATCGCCATCCACGTGCTTGGGAATTAATAAAAAATTATACGAAGGTTGATTTTGATTCATTTCTACCAACGAAATTTCCATCGTCATCATCATCATCAGCGGCATAGTCATCGGGATCACCTAGTTCTAATTAATGCAGAGTTTATGGGTGTTGGGGATTTTTTTCGAATTACTGGGAACGATGTGAAAATCGTCGAATCAACCCATCGAGGTTTTCCTCTTAGCATTGCAGGAATGTAGGAATAATTATCTGATAGCGGTCGGACGTGACGGCATCGTAGCTTCCCAATTGCGATCAGAATTCGTAATAGCGCCTCTCGCCGTCGTTGCGCAAT
The DNA here is from genome assembly GCA_949788335.1 of Salpingus planirostris. NCBI lineage: Eukaryota > Metazoa > Arthropoda > Insecta > Coleoptera > Salpingidae > Salpingus > Salpingus planirostris. The sequence continues at coordinate 4,002,165 of OX460922.1, forward strand.
CCTTTTTACATCAGATCGCACTTTTTCCTCGTCTCGAATAATAACAATCCGATCTTGAAAAGATGTTTTTCGAGCGCTTTTAATTGACGGTTATTAACAACGCTCGAGATGGAAATCGCGGCCTTGACGTATCGCACCTCTTCTTCGCGCTCTTCCGCCGATCGGACTGTTGTTGTTGCAGCGCGTTGTGTAATCTGGTAGCTCGTTATAATTTTTCAGAGATTCCACGGCGGTAATGACGGGAGGAAATTGCTCGAAAATCGTCGTGAAATTAGATGACCCGGTGAGCGGAGGACAAAGCCCCGAACTGGGTCGCCGTGTGGCACCCATTCGAACGGTCAACACATTCGCTCGAAATGAATCGCGAGCGGCAATTAGGCCGATCGCGCGCGAATTAATCGCCGGCCGAACGAGATGGGCGCAATCGCGCGCTTCTGGGAACGTCGCAGTCGACCGGAGCGCCCGGAGGTTTCCGGGTTCTCTCGGTCGCGAATTATCGAAAAGGAGAAAAAAACCGCGATCCGGGAATAAATTAGCGTCGCGGCAAATGCTTTTCCTGGATTATAAACAGAGAGACGACCGGCGCGGTCTTGTTTCCCGTTCTGCAGTCCTTCCACGTATTCCCTTAAAGCGAGTCAGCTTGTCGGCGATTTTTACCGGAGCCCGCAAAGACATGATCGTTGCGTACTACGACACGGCGCTAATCACGATATATTACCGCGACTCGGGCATGATGTGTAAGAGCCGAGAATGCCCGGGGAAAAAGAGCCGCATTTCGGACCGATCTGATCGGGATCGCCGATAAACACGGAAAAAACGGGAGCAATGACATTTTCGCAAACCGCTTTTTCGCCAGTCTTCCGGTTGCGTCCCGTATGCAAATCGTGGCTTTTTTCATCTGGTTTTATGCGCACATGAGTAAAATAAACATGGGAATCCGGGGCTGATACCGTTTCTGGAACGACATCGTGAGCCGTAAATCAACTTCCCATTATCATCGAGCGCCATAAACATATAAATACGATTTTAATAACAATCGATCCGGGAAAAAATCGAGATTTTTAACGATGATTGATGACGTCCTCTTCTTCGCCTTCTAGAATCGCATTGGTATAAGAAGTTGAAGCGCAAAAAAGCGGGTATTAATAATGACGGTGAGCAATAACGAGGAGACTTCAATGGCCCGGAAAATAGTACCGGAATTTACGAGGCGCTAAATCGTCGAAAAAATCGCCACCATTCCGGTATTATTATTTATATTTAATAAACAATGATCGAGTACCGGTTCGCGAAAAAGTCGTAAATTTTTCTCGATCCGTTGTTTACTACAGGCGTCCATCCTCTCTTCGTGTGGTTGGCGATGGTGCTTGTGGGGCGAATAAAGTGCGAAGTCACTACTACTTCTTCTTCTCGCCGGCCTCCTCGCATTATTATTACCATTGGTATTTTATGGCGGAGAGAGAGAAATCTCTGGTATCGATCTGAACCGAACGGCGATACAAAAGAAATGATTCATCTCGGATCTTCGCGGGACAAATAAAGAATCGCCAAGGCCGTTTTTGCTTTGTTTTAGTCGGCGAAATGGCATTAAAAAAATCCCAGAGAACCAGCTTTCGACGGCCGGCGCACTCGGCGTGTGTGTCTCGCGAGTATTATTATACGCTCCGGCTCCCTGACAAACGTCGCAGGAATGCTCGCCTCTTTCGCAAGAAACCACCCGACAATAGAACCGAACCGACCCCATCATCATAACGATCGTCTTAATTAGAACCCGAAGTCGACCGCTTTTTGCCCGCCCGAGTCAAACTGACATTAATTGGCTCCCAGCTACCCTCATCCCGGTCATCTCGAACGGAGAAAAGTCGCGGTTACTCACGAGGAAAAATTTTGGCGAAAGTGGCGATAACAGAGCGCGACCGGAAGGCGCGCGATGGGACAAATTGGTTTAGCAATCCGCCGGCCTTATATGTTCCTATGCAACAGATGAGGTCGTTGGCTCGCCGACCGCCAGGTTTAGGGGTCAAGATGGAGAAGAAGAAGAAGCGGCAGAAGAAGAGAGGATGCACCGGCGAAAATCCGTACACACCTTTGGGGAATTATGCGCATCTCCGGCCCGAAATAGACTACTTAAAATCGGCCACGAAACCGTGACGTCCCCTGAAAAAATCCGATTCCTTTCAGATTCCGCCACCGCCGTCGCTCATTCCGAGCCGGAATGCCCAACTGATGGCGAACGCGAGGAGGGAAAAAATCGGCAAGGTCGCGCGCGCGTTATTATTATTTCCGAAAGACCCAGAAAGAGAGAAAAGCGTAATGATATTCACGAGTTCGGTTTTTCGGGGACAAAACGTTTAGTTTTGTTCGTTAACTGGAGCGAGTTAGTGTGACGGCGGGTCAGGAGCGGTCGAAATCGAACCGAAAACGACCTGAAATAAGGCGAAATTGAGCAATTAGACGCGTCTCGCAATTACGTTCGAATTCGTGGCCTTTAATGGAGGAGGAAGCCTGTTTTATCGCCGATAAAATTTTTCACTTGCATCCAGCCGCATCATCCTCGACGATTTTATTATTATGTATGGGGACTGTAAAAACGGCCGATTAATATCCGACGACGTTGATGATGTCGTATAATTTCTGCTGCCTCCGCCAGACTCCAAAAATATAAAGATTTCACTTGGCTGGGTCGAAAATCAATCAATTTATATGTATTCGAATTTTCAAATGAGAGATTGATTGAAATTTATTTCTAATACAATATTCAGTTATTAACGCTTCATCTTAGTAATGACGACCGTTTGTTACTGAATCAATCGAAATATTGAACGTTTTCATCCAAATTTGGTATAGGTACTTACAGTGAAGCAGACAATGTTAAATATCAGCTGAAGTTTGTCCAGGATAATACCGCATGTCAACATTCGCGAAATACAGCCGGTATTACAAAGGAAAACTCACTAAAATTATAGAATCTAGTCTTGATTACAAAGTTGAACCGATTTTAGTGTCAATTTGCAATTTCATTAAATTTGTTATTTAAAAAGAATTTTCATCCGACGACGTTGACGATGGCGTATAATTTCTGCTGCGTTTGCCAGACTCCAAAAATATGAAAAAGATTTGATTTTTTGAGTTGAAAATCAATCAATGTATTCGTATTTTCAATGGAGAGGTTGATTGAAAGTCATTTCCAATATAATATTCAGTTATTAACGCTGCATCTTTCTAATGAGGATAGTTGTTACTGAATCAATCAAAATACTGAATGTTTTATCAAAATTTAGTACAAGGAAGCAGAAAATGTTGAATTTCAGCAAGTTTGTCTGGTATAACAGCGCATACCAACATTCGCAAAATAAAGCCGGTCTTACAACGAAAAAATTACTAGAATTACATAATCTAGTTCTTCATTACAAAGTTGAACCGATTTTAGTGTCAATTTGTCAATGACACTAAATTCTTGGGTAAAAAGAATTAATCATTTCTCAAACCATTTTTTCTGAGAGGTTCTCTTTTCGAAATCGGATGAAGTCCAAATTTTCTTCCCTTATATTTTCTTTTCTGGATGCCTACATCGCCGTTTCGACTTTTCTATTGGAATCTTCGGACTTCAAACCCCTGAATCCTAAGTAGGCAACCAGAGAAACATTTTTTAAGCGTTTTAAACTCCAAACCCAAACTTTATCTGGAAATGCGTTCATCTACCTACATACTTACTCCTCTGGAAATAAGAAATGTGCATACAAAAGTCTACGAGTTGCTGAAAATCGCAATCAGTCTGCACGGGGAAAAGACGAGATTGAGCCTTAAGAAGTTATTAATATTCCGCGCGGCGGAGCGGGCGAGGGCTCGCGGAGGGCACGGCGCGCGCGAAAGAAGAGGTCAAGGATAAGAGGGCAGCACTGGCGCAACCCCATAACTCTCCGGCGCGGAGCAAGAACCGTAACTCCATGTAACCCAGCGGGGGCCCGCGTACGGACTTTTCGACACACTACACCACCGAGCCCGAGACGCCTTTATCGATACTCCACATCGGCGGATCCGCCGCGAGACCGTGTAACGCCGTCCGGGGCCGACCCCGGGGGGCGGCGATCCCCTTCTCGGCCGCGCGAAACACCGCGACAATTATCTCGGCGCGGATCTCCGGAGTCCGTCAGGTGCGCGATCTCCGAAATGATTCACCCGATTTTTTAAAATAGACGACTTCATGGGAACGTCACCGCGAAGAAGCGCACACATGGGGATGTCACTCAAAAAGTGACGGCCTCCATCTGCGGGCGAGCGTCGTGGGACCCTAATTCGGCCCGTTTTTTGGGGCAGACGCGACGGTCTCCTGGGGGGCAGTATAATGACGGTCCATCCATCACCGAGTCGCCGTTTACGGTCCCGGCTTTATTACGTGCACATCGAGAGGCGCGTAATAATTCAGACCGGGCTGATGATGCACGTCCGCTAGGTGATTTCCGATAATCGAAAGCTCCTCTTATCCAGACCATAACTCTGCGGATTAGGTGGGTACTCGAAAGCGAATTTATTTTTATTGCGGGTAATTGCATATTCCCGCGCTCATTTCAATAATAACAATGATTACCATTATTAAAACCGAAATAATCGATGTGCAGGATGCCCAGGAAAAATACGCCGGTGGCCATTTCTCACGTCATGAAATCACAATGATCGAACGAGTAAAGGAATAATTTCGAGAAGTGAGAACATTTTGACTTTTTTGATAAGCCATATCTTACTAAGGGTCGACAAAATTGATATTAAATTAATGTAGGTACTGGTTTTTCTACTCAACTTGATGTTTGTTAAAATCGAATTAATTTCTTTCCAATTATTTTGTGCAGTGTTGTCAACCAAGACGCTTAAGAAATGAAACATTCAGTCTGTGGTCTCGTATTTGAAACTTTTCTTTCATGTCTCAAGAGGATGTCTTAAGCCTAGAGGACAGGATACTATTTTCATACTAGCAATCTATGAGCTAGAAAATAGCATCCAAATAGCGGCTGTATCAATAGACCCGGAATTATTTTTACTTTATTTACAAGAACAGTTGGTACCTCTCTTGCATGCCGGTTTTATTTAAAGGTAGGATATCTGAATACAAGTTTTTTTTTCAGCATCAAAATTCATAGAAAATTGCTCATGACTACGTCAGATTGTCTAATGTTATGTCATTATGAAAATAGTACGAAAAATGTATCCTACTATACTCTTTCCAACATAAAGTGGCCAAGTGGCAAGTTGCTAAGCAAAATTTAATTGAAAAACATTGATAACCATTGACTAATGACAGGTATTTGTCAGGTACTTTGGGGGTCACGTGATGGTCAGATTTTGTTGGAAAAACTATACCTACCTACTATTTCTTCCAATGTTTCATAGTATGTGCTTACATTTTCTTTCGAAATATCGAATCGAGGGGTCGACCACACCACCTGACAATTTTGGTGTACAGTCATCAGCAAATTTCTGGCAAATTTCTGGCAAATTTGGCAAATTCTTGGCAAATTCTTGGCAAATTCCTGGCAAATTTGGCAATTTAGCAAATTGGTGTACACAAGTTTCTTGGGTGGTCAACCCCTAGTATCGAATTGAGGAATTCTAAGGCAAAAAAATATTAGATGAGAAGGAAAGTGCGATTAAAATCGAATTAGGTACTCAGCTGGGCTAGACACTCTACATACCAAAAATTCTCTTCTCTGTACGTCTTTTGAAAGTTCAGCGTTTGGATTCTCGTGATATGTTTCTGGGGTCATAGCGCGAATGAGCGGAGTTTCGCGTTTTTCCGAAGTCGCGCTTTGCTTACCAATTCGCTTAAATAAAAGTAATTCGCAAATGGATTTATTTAGTGGCGCGGGTAATAATTGAGTGCAAAACGGTGCAGGAATGTTTGGGTAGGAATTAAGCGCGGAGACCAACGACCCGAGTTTATGAACTCTCCACGAGCCGCGCTTTGTATTATTATTACAGAAACAATTACACGCGAACCGGACTTAATGAGCGCATTTTCTGCGTACGACGATTTCTTCTTCCTGCCTCTCGTGTAATAATAATCCGCCGCGGCGAGGAAAAAACGCCGTAAGTGGCGCGATTTTCGCCTGAAATTTCCGCGCGCCGACGATCCCCGGAATAATCGTCGATTTTGCGCATTTTTTATTGCCGCCAATTTCGCCGAGATCGAGAGGATGACGTGACCGTATTCTCCGGTCGTTGAATGTTTTTTTTCTTCTTCTTGTAGTCTTCTTCTAGAAAAATCTTCTAGAAGCCACCACCTCCCCCGCCCCCTTTGGTGATGGCAGACCTCTCGATTTTGCGATGGCCTTGCCAATGTCATCCGACCAGTCTTCCATCTTTCTTATACGTGTTCCTTATAAAAGCCAGAGAACATGTTTACGCGATGTTTCGGTGGGCAATTTCGCCGAGTGACATCACCTCCCCGCAGGATTCCTGCGGTCTTCATCGGGCACCTCCAACTTCTTCGCGCAATAATAACTACAAGACGCACATACACAGGGTGTCACACGGTAAGCGAAACATAGGGAAATGGTCTGAAAATCAATCACCTAGAGAAGAAGGGAAGGAAGAAAATGAACATTCCAAGGGGTGCTGCATCGAATCCCACCAACGACAACGACATTTTTTCGAATTTTTCTATCTAATCCTTGGTGATTTATGAATTACTTGATAAAATTGGGTGTCTTTTACAGAGAAACTTTGAAAAAAGTAGTGTTCTGAGGAAGAAAATGACTTTTTTTGAATTTTTTTATTTAATCCTTGATGATTTATGAATTACCTACTTGATGAAATTAGGTCTTTTATAAAGAAATTTTGAAAAAAGGGTTGTTCTGAGGAAGAAAATGAACATTCCAAGGGGTGTTGCATCGAATCCCACCAACGACCTAGACTTTTTTTCGAATTTAAGTATGTATCTAATCCTTGGTCATCTATGAATTACTTGATGAAATTGGGTGTCTTTTATGCAGAAATTTTGAAAAAAGGGTTGTTCTGAGGAAGAAAATGAACATTCCAAGGAGTGCTGCATAGAATCCCACTAACGACAATGACTATTTTCGAATTTTTCTATCTAATCCTTGGTGATTTATGAATTACTTGATGAAATTGGGTGAAATTTGAAAAAAAGGGTTGTCCTGGGTGGGATTCAATCGGGTTGTGTTTGCCTTGTGGTGGGACACCCCGTATGAGACGGTCGCAAAAATGCCGGTCGCATTCTCTTGCGGCAAGGTCGCACTCGGCCGGCGCCCAATTAGCGACCCCCGGCAGCATCCCCTCGGACGGGCGCATCGCCGAGCGCGTCCTTGACCCTACCGTCGCGGCCTTCTCGGATCGCGTCCCAAAAGAAAGAGAAATCGCGGCGAGCGCGGATCCGCGGCACCGCCGGTAATTGGCGCACCGTCTCTTTCGCGTTCTAATTAAATCCCCGGATCGCTCGGTCTGCGTCCCGCCCTCGACGGGCCGCGTTCGCGGCCTGCTCGCGCGCGGGGGTCGGGGGCGGCTCGCGGGGAGCTGGTCGGGCGCCACCGGTGCCAGGTGAGACCGCATTAAACCGACCATCACGTTTATTAATGTTTGGTTAATGGCCTGCATAATGAGCGAGCACCGGCACCGGCCGGGTTTATGGGTGCCCGACACCGGACCGAGTGCGCTCTTGCATGTTTAGAGATCCGGGAGAGGACACTGGAAAATTTGCGCATTGTAGTGTATGTTTGGCTCATTTCGAATATTTTGGGGTGGAACGGCCTATTTCGTGAATGCTTGAGGGATCTTTCGTGGGATTCTAGATTTGAATGGTGGAGTTATAGAAAAAGACACGAAATTATGTTTAAAAACACAAGGGATGGTCAAAGGGGTGTGAATTTCGAGGAAATATGCATAATTTCTATTAAAAAATCTATGAGAGGACACTGGAAAATTTGCGCATTTAATTGCATGTTTTACTTAGTTTGAATGTTTTGAAAAGAAACAGGCTAAGTAAGTATTTTTGAATATTTCAGGGATTTTTTGTGGAATTCAAACTTTGAATGGTGGAGTTATACCAAAAGTCTCGAAATTATGTTCAAAAACACACGGGGTGATCAAAAGGGTGTGGATTATTTTGAGAAAGTCTGCATTTTTTTGTTTAGAAATCCACTAGAGGACACTTGAAAATTTGCGCATTGTTCGCATGTTTTGCTTATTTTTAATATTTTGAGAAAAAAACGAGGAAAAAACTATTCATTGCTGAATATTCCTCGGAATATTCGAGGGTATTTTCGTGGGATTCAAACTTTGAATTGTGAGGTTGCAAAAATCCACAAAATTATGTTGAAAACTACGAGGGTTGGTCGAGAGGGTGTGGATTTCAAGAAAATCTGCATTTATCTTCAGTTTCAGTGCTGCCTTAGGAATATGTACTATCGAGTGCAGTCCTTTTCCCCACCGTCTCACTCTCTCAAAACGGGGGAACCCGCGCGCTAGAGCGAGAGGATGGGGAAAACTTTTGCACTCGGTAGTACACCTCTTACTTCTTCTTTCTTCTTCTGAAGTTCAGATACTTCTTCATACTTTTTTGCTTCATCGTCAAACGACTCTTCTAGAAGAATCTACAAAGTTTGTGTACTTACCGAAATTAAGAACTAAAAATTGAAATTACCAAAACCAAAAACTGAAAAAATAATCAAAAATTACCGTAACCACTACAAGAACACGGAAAGTGACAAGAAAATCATCTAACCACTTGTAAACAAAAACTAATAAGTACCTGCAAAGGGTTTTAAGAAAGTGTTATTTCATTAAGGGCCAACTGCACCGCATTCACTTAAAAGTTAAAGCGGAGCTTAAGCCTTGACTACGATTGTTAACAACAATTGTTGCTAAGGTTTAAGTTCCACTTTAATTTTAAGTGCAAGCGGTGCAGTTGGCCCTAAGAGCTTTCGAATTTGAAATAGTATTTTGGTAGAAATCAGGCGAGGATATTATGAAAATATTCCCGAAATTTTGAAATGATTATGATATAAAGGTTCGATTACTATCTTTTTGGAACATTTTTGATATGACATCGAATGTGATTCTTGCCTTGGACATTAACATTCGTTGCTTTGTGCTCGATTTTTTTACCTCTATTATCAAAAATCAATGCACATTTTAGTCCTTGTTCAATCTCTATAAATAAAGTACCGCTTCTATGATTTTGAAATGGATAACTTTTTCTATTGAGACAACTTCAGTTATTGTGAATCTACCGTACTTTTTTGTAAAATAATCGCCTTAGCCTTCGGATTTTTTTTATCAAAATCCAGTAAAGATGTTATCAAAAATAGAATCTGAATACATTATCAGATGTAAGTACACTATGTATGCTCATACATCATATTTGAATGCATGACTGCATATTTTGGTACTTATTTTTCCTGCAAATTTTCCATCTCATCATTATCATCATCACGGCAGAGCTAATTTCAGGGATTAGTCGAAATCAGCAAATTTTAATTACCCACAGAGAGCAAAAAAAAGCGTACGGGACCGAACGGCGAGGTGTTCGACCCAAAGCGTACGAATCTCTCACAATTATCTCATTCGCGGATAATCGCCGAAAGCGCTCCTTCCGGACTCCTCCGGAATGTCGCCGTCGACTCGGAGAGGCCGGTTTCTGAAGTGACATCACCTCCCGATTCGGCCCGTGACTAACTTCGCTTCTAACCCGCACCGCAGATAACAAGTAAAAAACCAACCCCGGTAAAAACGCCGACTGGTTGCGTATGCACTTAATGGGCGACGGTATGGAGCGCTAATTGCGCCTCCTCGCGTACCGGTGCGAAATGCATGGGTGCGCACTGTTTGCATCTGCGACGGCGACGGCGACGATGACGGCCCCTCGACATTCGGACCTCGAAGGCCTCGGACGAAGAGCGCGATGACGGCGACGATGATGGAACAATGGCGACGGCGTCGCGGTTGGTAGTTCAAGGACCATCGCCCCGGGTTAACCGGCCGTGTAACTGCACGCAACCAATCGGTACACCCGATGGTTAGTTAATAAGCGAGATTCGATCCCGGCTCGTCCGCAATTAATAAGGCGGATTTTCGCACGTCGTAAAGTTCCCAGGATCGCTGGGAACAAATCGGCCAAAAAGTCGGAAGAAAAACGGAAACCGGGAGTTCTTCGGCTCTGACATCATGTGGAGGATGACGTTTTCGCGGGGCCAAAGGTGGCGGCTTTCGCCTGATGTGTCATGAATCATCTCGCGAAGATCTCGAGAGACCCGGATTCCGTTTGGAGTCCTTTTTGGCCGGAGGACACGAATATCGTGGCGTTACGTAATGAATAAATGGCGCCTGATGCGTATTTATCGTATTTTTTTTAATTCCTCCAGTCCCCCTCGTTTCTTAAAATAGAATACGAACGTGATGAATTATTTAGTAGTTCGTTGTAAGAGCGCCACATTATTATACTACACGTTATCGAGACTTTATTTATTTATAAACATGATTCCGGCAAAATATTTACGATGTATTAAGCTCAATGGGGCTTTTTTATCCGTTTATTAATAATTTATCATCGATTGTTACTTATTTATTTATTTATAGAATTTTTCTCAAGATAAGTGATATTGGTGATTTTTTGAGAAATTAAAAATCGAAGGTGATTAATCAGAAATTAATTGATGATGAGTATTAGAGATGTGTAATCACGTTATTGTTAATAAGCACTTACGCATTCATCTCTCTGCTGTAACCGCCAATTCCTGAAATCCAACCTTACGATTAAAATAAATCGCGTCCTTCTTAAGGACGAATCTCCATCATTTTACTTATTTATTATCACCCATTATCCTAGGTTTCAATTACTATAGAACGTACTTAAAAATAATAATAAATTGATCAATTATTTCAGGTATTATGATGATGTCAGACGTAAAAAATTAACAAGTATCGAGTGAAGAAACGCCTCTTCTTCGGCGGAGCCTTATTTTTATTCATGGCGATGATTACGACACCGAAAAGTGAAAATTAGTCTCAGTTCCGGTCGGTCTCCGGGAAATTCGGTGGGTTTCGGTAATTGCGACCGTTTAAACGAAATGATTGATGCCGTCTTAGACATTATCCGAGTCCGAACGGAGAAGACTAATGCGTATGCTAATCGGCGTCTATTTTTCTAATTTCGTCGGCCGTAATAGCGACTCGAGATCAATCTCGAGACACCACAGGCATTCGTAATGGGAGAAAAGCCATCACGTCGCCTCGCATTTTCGCCGTCATATTTTATCGCCGGGCGATTTCGAAACTGGTGCACCCGAGATGGGCCCACCCATCGCAAACGCGCCTATAACGGGCCGCATATTTTTATACGGAACCGATTACGGCCGTTTTTCTGACGAGCGTTTCGCAATCGCGGGACTTGTGTGCCCTTTATGCGTTCGCCGTAAAATTTCCGCGTCGGATGATCGTGAGGTCCGAGGCCTTGCCGCGGATTCGGTCTCATCATCATCATCATCATCGGCCGAACGCACAACAAACACCCGCGTAATCGACTCGTGTTACTTCACACGACCTTCGATCCGTTATAAAGTTATTACGTGTGCGCGATGCCTATTGATTTATCATCGCCGTCTCGCGCTCCTCGCGTCCTCCAGACTCGGGAGATTTTCGCGTTTCCGCCCGCGCGATTTCCGGTTCGCGTCTCCCATCATCATCATCATCCGGAGACGGTTTTATTATGATTGGCGGTGGATGCGGAGGATACGGTCGCGTTAAAAGATGATTGCTCGTCTTAAGTTCGGTCTATAAGGCCGCTGGATGGCGCAAATTGTGGGAAAGGCAGAGCACCGTGAACTCGCCGGTTCCATTGTGAAGGTACGAGGCGTAACGGTAGCCGCTGCACATCCGCACGAAACTCCTCATTACGGCGAATTTTCCCTCTTTACGGTGATTACGCCGCGGAGACCGCGATGCCCGATCCGGGGGCCTCCCCGCCTCGTCCTGAAACCTGAAAAAATCCGATTTCCGTCCTTCTTATCCGCTTTAACGACGGTTCCATTCGCGACTCGAAAAAAACCGTCACGGATTATCGGCGGAGCTTTATTTCTGTTTCGGGTGCGCGAAAGAGCAGGTGTCTTTCGGTCCACCTGATGGGCAAAAAACGGGCTTTTAAATTAGTGAGTCACGTCTCGTATCCAGTGACAGATCTCGAGTCTCGACTGGTCAAGGACGAGGAATCCACGAACGCTTTTGAATTCGTCATCTCGATAATATTATCGGTTTTCCTGAAAGCTGAAAGCGGCGAGCTTTCCCGTTGTCGAGGGTTCCCGGTACCGCGGACGGTGTTGATGATGGAGGCGACAATTTCGCGCGAGAGAGGCTCTTCCTCACGCTCGCTCTTTCGCTTAATATTACTGTAAATTAAAATCTTGATTTGTTGTCGCTGCCTAATGGAGGAAGCCGTATGCCGACTTTTTAATTAGCTGGAAGCCATTACTATTATACAAGTCGTCAGCTTCCATATTTCATTCCTGCGGATTTTTCACGTATCATCGTGAGCCATCCAGGCGAATTCTCATCCGAGCCGACTTCCCACTGCAGCAACTCACTTACCATACTTATAAATTATAATTAAATTAAATTTTTAGCACGGGTGTGTTACATATACTGCATATACGTTATGTAGCCTGCTATCTGCTCATGGCGGCTTATTACGGGTACCGTTATTACACATATTTCGAGTGTGTAAATTTATTTTCGAGTAAAAAATCGCGACCCGGTCCTCGTTCTGTGATTAATGAAGACGCAACCTCTGTCCCGGTGCTCGTTAGCGTCACGGGTCTCGAAACAGCCTCCATAAAATACAATAAGTTAACTAATTGTGCCTCATATTCGATAATTTAACGAAAAAATCCCAGAATTTATCGCCACGGGCTCTGGAATTCTTTCTAGCCTTATACAGTTACTTATTTATTGCCAATTTCTCTATAATCGCTCACTTCTAATTAGTGCTAAATTAATTAATTGTGAGGACGAGTTCGTTATACTCGCATTTATAGACTCACTTTATAGATACCTCTTATACCTAATGCCTAATAACTTGAAGCTAAAAAGTTTTAGTTTCGGTCTGAAACACACACACTCCGAAGATAAGCGATGGAATTTATTGATTTCGTACGAAATGCCTCTTTTTTGCCAGGATTTTTGTAACGAGGAACAGTTACTTTTTCGTCGGCTCCACTACAACATAACCTACTACAGTTAGGAGGTAAAAGGTTGGCATAATAGCAGGTGCTCGATAGAAGGAACGCGAAATTTATGGAAATCGATGATTAGATTACAGAAACCTGTAAATTGATGGTTTTTAATCTAAACGACAGATGGACGATCGCCAACTTCTTAAAGCCTCTCTGGCGGATAAATCCGGGTTTCTTTTTCATTTTTGCCGGGGTTATTTAATGGGAAGAGGCGCACACGGGGCATAAAGTCGCAATAATAATGCAAAAGGTAGAGTTGAATTACACGAATGCGGTTTTTACGGGAGGGCGACCGTCGACTTTGTCCATATTTACGTCTTTAATGTGGACATTAAGTCGGCGGTACGTCCGTTTATCGGTCTTATTATTCCGAAAACATGGCCAGTAAAGATAATGAGACTCCACCGTACGGACCTTTATAACAAAACGCCTCTTTTTCGGTGGTCTTCGGCCGGCTTTATTGTGCCTATAAATTCATCGACAATGGTTGTGCCAGTCGACTCGAAAATTCTACCGGGCAAACCAGTTTTCTTTCAATTTCGCTATTATGATCATTTTCGGTCATTAGAATCAGAAACATTTCGATTGTTGATACAACAGTAAACGTTCGGAGAGGAATGTCGCGGATTATTAAATAACCAGGTTTTTTCGCCGTTTTCACTCCAATAAATCAATCACCGAATTAATTACCGAATCGGCGGTCCTCTTACCGGTTCCGAATGAATAATAAAATGATAATTCGCGTCCTCCCCTCTCTCGCATCCGCGAAAGAGGAGGTTGTTGCACTTGTTGCACACGCTTTATTGTTTCGTGTCCGCCGAGCAAGTACGCACACTCATAATGTCGCGAGACCTTTTTGAATAAACAATAAAAACCAAACATTTGCTGCCGCGTAATAATTACCTTGGGAATGGAAACAAGTAACGAGTCCCGATGCCCTCTGCGTCTTCGTCTCGACTCTTTCAAATTAAATGTTGACTCTTGTCTCGATGTTGGCACGCTTGCCTCGTCCTCGCGGTGTCTTCGGGTTGCCCGCGTATACCGGATTATTACCGGACAGATGTCATTACAGTTGGGCCGCTTTTACGCATATTGCTCAATTACCATTGTCCACCAGTTTACCTTTGCATCATGGAGCTATCCGGCAAAGACGGCGGGCGACACCTGAGACACACGGACCCAGCAGGAATTAAACAAATTTTACGAGCTCCGGCCCGATTCAATATTGCCTCTTTTTGGAACGAGTTTTTCCACATTCAGTCGATTTGGGTAAAACCCTTTTCTCATTTTCGCCCAGAAAAAGATGAAACTACTAATACTACTAATACTATGAGATTCAGATCAGGAATAAAATAAACTTAACTCCAATGCTGTGAAATGCTCGTAAATTATATAGTACCTACTGAAAAACTGCCATGGAGTTCAGTCAAACACATTCGCATGTTCATGAAGTACTCCTCTAACACTGTGAAATACTCTGCAATACCTACTTGAGACAACTTACCTGGAAGTGGTACACACCTGAGTTTAATCACTTTTTTGAGTGAAATTGAAATTGTGCTGAAAAAAGTTTGAAATACACCCAGGCACATTAGGTTTCTGCTCCTTTGACAAGGTGAGACGAAATGCTTGAATTTTGAATGTTCTGCAGTAACCTGGGACTACTTACCTGCAAAGAGATTCACTTTGCGGTGTACCATCTTCAATGCTCGTGAAATATAGTATTGAAATATTTGAAATGCTGACATGAAATATTGTGAAATTTTGTTGCGTGCGCATTTAGCTTCTGCGCAACTTCTTTGCGTTTGCGCCCATGACGAAGGGAGGTTAGAAATTATGAAATATGCATGAAATACTTTATGCAATACTGTGAAATTCAGTTGGACCACTGAAATCCGAACATGCCCGAGTTCGAACTTCCAGAAATACGAACAGAAACGACTCGCTAATCCGAACATCGGGGTTGTAACGTCATTTTTATTATGCTTTTGTAGTTTTGTACATAAAAAATTAGTCAAACACATGTTTCGTAATACTTACTTTTACTCATTGGATTATTGCTCATCTGACATTCTGACCATTTTGGTTCAGTTTAATTACAACATCAAAAGTTGAACTTTGAACGAAATTGGAGTAGACTGTGGAAAATCCGTTTTCTTTATCAAAGAATGTCATTTTGACCATTATTACATTCGGCCATCCATAGCATCCGTAGCCTACAATAATTTCCTTAATTTTTGAAAACTCTCATATATTTACTGCCTGTTTTCGTTAATCCGAACACTTCGAATCAGCCAACACAATTAGTTCTGATTAAATAGGTTGAACTGTATTCGAGACAACCCGTCTGGGAAACCATACCCTGCTATCAGACGAAAGTCTAAAACAAGACTCGAGAGCCCCGATCCGGCATTTCGCCGATTATAATAATGCGAATTGCTATACGCCGCTTATTTCCTGGTCTAGTCTTTGGGAACATACTCGGCTACTTAATAAGGACAGTCCGATGGTATAAAGTATGTCTTCCCGGGGCGCGGTCGTCGCCAAGTGCACTAGGTTCCCGCGTTCTCACGAGTCCGTCTCGATCCGCGTGTGCAGGCCATCGAGCGCGAGTTCGAGAGCCACACACTCCGCACAATCCGCGTCTCGGGCGCGGAAAAGAGACGCCGGACCGGCCGGGGGCGCGCGCGGGAGGAGGCGGGCAGCGATCGGGCACCCACATTACCGCGATCGCCATTCCGGCCCGAGCCGACGCGTCGCGAATCCGTGTGTGCGTAACGATTATGCAAGAGAGCCGGCGACGCATTGTTTCGCGAAACGCGGAATGGCGGAATCGCGGAAGGGCACCGCGGCCGACCGCACCGACCGCCGCCATCTGCGGGCGCGCTCCGCGGCGGTCAATTAAAACGGCCGATTATGAATGAACGCACACACGCCCGCCACATACCGAACCGACGATTAACCGCGCGCACAACAAAAGACGACACTCTGACACGTCCGCAATAATATCCGTTTATTTATGTACAATAAATTCCTGAGCAAAACAATTGCAGTTAACAACTTCATCTTCTTATACACTTGTATAAATCCTAAAATACACGGGTAAAACTACAACCTATAAAATAGATTAATCATCAAACAATTATAATAGCAATAATAAGTAATAAGAAATCGATAAAAATAGGAAAAAGTCAAGAAAAAACAATACGGTATACATCGATAATTATTTGCATACATCTAAAGATATCATGATAAGTCGGCAGTTATCCAATACAATAAGTACGTCAAAATAAGTCGACCAATGACTGCCCAACACTAATAATAATAATTATAATTATTAAAAAACAAAATACACAATAATATAATCGATAAAATAAAAAAGAATGCGATGGCACCAAATCTACCTTTTGTGACAATGAGAGTAAACCCCATAAGCGGGAGAGCTCGTGAATACCCAAAAGCACGAAATCCCGAGGCCGAATACAGCCGATCATGCCCGTTCGTTGCATTATAAGGGGAGCATTTTCCATGAGACGGAAGATTGAAGTGCTACATGAGAGAGACAAGGATGGGGGTAAATTTAGTTTCACGAGTATCTCAAATACTAGCGAAAGTTTTTCGATGAGGTTTTGGCCAATTGCAAGAGAATCCTCTTTGCTTGGCTCTGAATGTAAATTTACCTTTGAAAAGGCGATTTATGTTTGAGATTTTTAGATTATGAAAACAGCCAATAACCACCACATTTCAAAGCTGAATTTGGGCCTCAAATTCAATTACATCCTTGCTGTATTTATATTCAGAGACAACACAAGAGGATTTCCTACCAATTGGCCAATTGGCCGCATCGAAAAATTTGTCGCTAGTTTTTGAGATACTCGTGAAACTAAATCTACCCCCATCCTTGTCTCTCTCATGTAGCACCTCAATCTCCCGTCTCATGGTAAATGGTAAATAAGCGACACGAGTTTTACGAGTATTCGCGATTACGGTTTTCCGCGTTTACGCATTTTCGACCTAACCTTCCAGATTCATGGGGTTTCCTCGCGAACGATAATAACGAAGCGTGTGATTGAATAATTCCGTGATCATTAACCCTACAAAAAACGACCGAAAACGTTCTGGCAAAGAGGAATGCAACGTCACATCGGTGTAGAGAAATTTACGATGACGATAATAAAGGTGACATCAAAACCCCATACTCTAAAAAGAACGATAACTACCATAAACATTTAAAATTATACAAGGACGTACAGAAGACTTTTATTTTAGTTTTTTTAGGTTTTTTAGTGTGTGTGTAGGTTGAAAGCGCCTCGTCTAGTTTGTTAACGGGCGGGCAGTAATATAAGT
The DNA here is from genome assembly GCA_949788335.1 of Salpingus planirostris. Lineage (NCBI taxonomy): Eukaryota > Metazoa > Arthropoda > Insecta > Coleoptera > Salpingidae > Salpingus > Salpingus planirostris. Next base: position 4,019,747 of record OX460922.1, read on the forward strand.
GAGAGGCCGATCTGAAAAATCCGCTCGTGTACAAAAATCGGGGCGAAAACCCGCGCCGACTCACCATCGTTTCGCGATTTCGGCGCCCCGTCTCGGATCAACCTTAGACCGGTTTCCCAGAGATCCCGTCCGTCGATTCATCCCAGTCCGGCCCATCGCAAGAAATCGGCCAGTTCTCGCACCGGTACGTCCCTGGCCAGCGCCTTGACCCTCAAGTTCCGGTCGTCCGTGAGGAGCACCACCTCGCTCACCAATTTCTTCGGCACCCCTAATAACCAACCACCCCAAATTCAGGGATGAACAGAATTACGAAATAGGGCAAAACTCACCCTCTTCGGCATTTTCCTGTTCCTTGTTGGCGTTATTGTGCCCTTTGCTCAAGACCAGGCAAGTGGCCAAGATCTTGTCGTCGTTTTTCACGCTAGTCTCGCTCGAGGAATCGTCTTCGGTGGTGAAAGTGGTCGACGACAAGACGGCGCCCTTGGTCGTCACGCACTTGACCATTTGCGGGCGGCTCTTGAGGAAGCTCAGGGCGGACCGAGCGGCTAGTGCCACTTTGCGCACGTGTTGCGGGTCGAGGGAGCTGCGGGTGGAGGGCGCTGGCGACCTGCCGCCCCTGCTCAGCCCCTCAAGTTCGCTCATGACTTCGCGAAAAGAGGAAAAGCGGGAAATTGAAATTAAAAGCGAGTCGATTTCGCCGGAGAGAAAGGAAAAGCTCGCGCTCTCGCTCGTGAATTTCCTTTCTTCGCGTTGGATGGCAATGTGCGAAGAAAAAGTGTTTTAAAAGTTTTTACTTACCGACGATCGGCACCATGAGAGTGTAGACGTGCGAGGCCGTTATCGCCGTGATTTTTTCCAAATGGTCTATGAAGCAGTTCGTGTCCGGCACCAGGTATTTCGGCCGGACTTCGATGTGGACGCTGACCACCGCCTGACTCAGGATTTTCTGGAAACGACCGCAATGATATAATTCACCTGGTATCCCGGGGGACAAAGATCGGATCCGCGATAGCACTTATTGATTCCTATACTCAGAACATCACAAAAATATCACGAGGATCGAATGGAGGAAATATGAAGAGTAGTTTTTCTAGGAATCGCAATCGGCTGTAATTTTTATGTTATTACACTGGACCTGTACTTAAGTCGCGGTTTGAACTCTGATTCAAATGTTGATTTGAGCACTGGCATAATTAATGACCCTTCAACCATAAAAAAACGCAACTTTCAAACTTATACAGGGTTAAGAAATAGTATATTACGTTGCCAGAAAGTAAAGAGCATCTGTACAAATCGAATAGGCAGTTTCCAGGCTGTATTTGAGGTATGTTAAGTAATAAGGTTGTGAATCCTGTGAAGAGTACCAGGCATATTTTGTATATTTTTTGGGAAAATTGTCCTGTCAATTCATACACTTCTGAAAATTTTGTCAATTTTGAGTTTTGTAAAATTGAAAAAAAAACTGGCCGATAAACCGACTCTTTTCAGTGAAATTTGACGTCAAAATTAATCATTTTCTCAAAAAAATACTGAATAAAATTCCCAACTCATCCAAAGGAATTTTCAGAAAAAAGCTCGAAATGATTCTTTTCTATTTTTCCACTGTCATCTATTCTCAACACGATCAATTTTTTAGGACTTCTAATTTAACCATAAATTGCCTCTTGTAATCTAATTTCTACATGAACATGTCTTCATGTTCATGTAGAACATTTCAATTTTTCTATTTTCTTACGCCTTGACTTTTCCTATTTAAAAACGAATACTCATCTGCATAGATGGAGGTAATCTTTGCTCATTTGCTAGTAATCGACATTTGAATGAATCGAAAGAAGAAAATACAACAATAAAGTCGGTTCAACTTCATAATAAGGGACTAAATTTTGTAATATTAATGACAATTAACTCATAATTGGACCCTTAATGTTTCATATTAGGTCTTTTATTCCCTAGTGGAAAAAAATGACAGGAGTAGAATAAAGTCAACCGTTGAAATTCAAAATGCTAGATTTTTTCTAAGAATTAAAATAATTTTTCCACGGATAATTTCAATAATGTTGAATTTAATTTCTATACAGCTCTTTATTCAACAACGAAATCTTTTTTTTGTCAAAAAATCAAAAAAAATTGTAACAACACGAAAATTAGAGTATAGCTCTTATACAAATTTACAGAATTTGAATGAACCTCAAAATAACAAAAATTGAACCAAATCCACCAAAACCACTAAACCAGTACGATAGTGCCACGTTTTTTAAATCAGTTTTCATTGAAGATCTCTTTCCTGGATTACCCGATTGTAATACGCATAACGGTAGGAAGGCCACTAATCGAATCAATTTCCCGCACTCTGTTGTTGTTATACATAGAGTAGATCGTCTTTTTACCAACGACACAACAACAACAACACCATAATCAACAGCAGCAAGGGGCATCCTGTATCGGAGATACCAACTTCATTACACCGGTACTCCATTGTCGCCTCCCATAATAATCCCGTGAAAAGCTCAATATGTTATGAGCGAGGTTATGAGCATATTATGGGTTTAAAAAAATGAAGAGAAAAGAGAAAACCCTCACCTTAACCCTCTGCTTGTGCAGCTCCTGCCGGCGCTGCGTCCTCTCCAGCTCGACCTTCCTGCTCAATAAATCGCGCACCTCTTCGGGCGCCTCCGGCCCGACCGCCTCCAACTCCTCGTCGTCCTCACCCTCGCTGAAGCTCTCCATCAGCACCTCGTCCCTGCGCGCCAACTCCGGATGCGCCGCCGCACTGGGCGAGTTCCGCCCGTTCGACGTGCACACCACCGACACGTACTCCCTGAACTCGTCCTCGATCTCCAGCTTCAACACGGGCGGCTCCAGCCCGCACAGGAAAACCGTCCCGAAAAAGAGCAGCTTCTTCACGCGCAGGGCGAACCGCGCCAAATCGAGGTCGATCTCGGTGGACGCGTAGCTGACGTCCGGATCGTTCACCATCAGCGGGGTGAAGCCGCTGAGGGCGCCGTCCTCGGGCAGCCGGACCGCCTCGCAACCTGCGGAAACGCGATCGCTCTCTTAGATTTTCCCGGAGTCTTAAGAGGGCGGGCGATGGCCCGCGATCGGGTTCACGCGGCCGCCCGTCGTGCGTGACGCTTTCGCGTTTCCTCCCGGGCCGATCGCGCGCCCCGATGAATAAAAGCGGCGATTAAAACCGCGAGCTTGTCGTGATTTCCCGCGCGTTTGCTGAAAAATTCCACTCACCTTCCGTCCGTTCTTCCAGCAGAGTGCAGGCGGTCGTCTGTTCCAATTTTTCGAGGAGGTTCATGAGGACCGCCAACCGCCCCCAGGAATCGCCCGGAGACCTGGAAGTCGCCGCATTTATGACGCATTTATGTACAACGATTTCACCAAAATGACCATAGACCAAAAAGTTGATAATAAAAAAGTTAAAAGGTCTTGAAATTGAATTTTTTTCTAGTTTTGGGAATATTGGTACACGATCTTTATATGGTATGGGGAATATTTATCCGGACTCAATTTTGCAGTATTTTTTCTTCTCTTTTCGTGAAAAATTACTGCGAATTTTGGGTGAAATCGGCCATTTAAGAGTGAATAGTTCCAAAACGGTCCATCGTACGACATTAAACATGTGACCCTTTTTATGAGTAAAATCATCAGGCAGTCGATTGCAGTTATTGAAACCTCGGTAATTTGAAGGGAGAAAGAGTTAAGACGGTAATTTGCAAATTTTTGTAGCATGCGCCCTAGGAAATACCGCAAAACTGCAAACTCTCGTGTACTAATTTTTGAATCAATATTCCCAAAACTAAACAAACATTTAAAAAAAAATCAAATAAGAATTGCCATTTTACCACCCTGTACCTAACTTTTTACCATCAACTTTCGGACAAAAGTCATTTTGGTATTTTCGTTCTATTTTGGCCTCAGGAATATGTGGTAGCGCGTTGTACACGTATTTCAAAGACACCCTGTATAATAATAATAATAATAACGATCATCTTGATTGATGATCCGGAAATTGACGGGCCTCCGGTTCGAATGCGGAGAGAGAGACCGACATTTGTCAGCGTTTAATTAAGAACGTTTCCACATCATCATCATTATCATTATCATCATCGTGTATACCCACATATTCGTATTGTGGTATGTCAAAACAGACCGGGCACGGGTAATTATCGAAATTACCCACCGATTACAGAGGATTTTCTCACGAAACTTTTACGGAAATTTAACAGTTAGACGTACTATTTGATTATAGACGAAATTCCTGCGAAAACATTGTCCGACTGCCGTCGCCGATAAAATTAACAAGCGATTAATCATGAAATTGAGGCGCAGAGATTCTATCGGATGCTACCTGGTGCAACGACGTGACTTTACGAGCGTATTCTAATTCAGGAGATTTTATTCAGTCGGCATCCATAATATTCGAACGAATCGAAAATCAACATCTCTCAAATTTTCACAATTCAGGGATTAGAGTGACCAATTTTTTCATTTGAGAAAAAAAATTATGAAGCTCGCCACAGAAAACATTCTTGAAATTTGCCAAAAATGTCTCACGTCATGTTTTCTTTTAAATGAAAATTGGAAACCGTTTTCAATATAGACACACCTCTTTGGGATATTAAATATTATCTACCATTTCAAGAATTTCATGAACTTTGCGGAATCCAGTGACGTAGAATTTGGGAGTGTTCAACCTTTTCAACTTTTCATAATTTTTCAAAAAAATCAAATTTTCTTTCTAGATCTGCTTTTCATTAAAAACAAAAACCATTAATCTGGAATTCGAACGAAAAGGCAAAAATTTGTTAAAAGACTGAAGACAATTTTTGTTAACTGAATTAATTGACCTAAAATTGTAAGTTTCTGGCGTTCATTGGCAAAGATTTTCCAAAATTTTCAATGAAACCTTTCCTAGATCGATCCAAGACTCCAGAATACCCGAAACCTTTTCTGAAATTACTCACCCGACTTTAAAATCTTGAGTCGACGGTGGCGGATTCCAGACGCTACTGTGACACAACATCCAATCGCACCAAATCTTGACGGCCGGAAGCAGCACGTGAATATCCTGCGGAAGCGCCTCCGGATCCTCCTTCGCGTACTCCTGCAGGAGCGACACGCACCTCTCCAAAATCAGATTGAACATCTGCAGCGAGACCACGAGGGCGCGCTCCTGCAATTCCGACCTGTACCCCGCCTGCATTTGCAGATCTGCAACAAAACCACCATCAAAACCTAAACAAATCCCGAGCCCCCCGGGCAGGTCGCCATCGAGGGCAGCGCCTGTCCGTTTTGTAAACATTCCGAAACATGGCGAAACGCGATCTCCTCTCTCTAATGGCCGGCCCCTGCCCGTTACCGCAAGAAACGCCGAGCCGAGAGCGTAATTATCGGACATTCCTGACGAGGCCTGGCGCCGGCCGACCTGCCCCAGGTCCCCCCGACGTCGATTCCACGATCGCCCATCGCGCGGTAATCGCGGCGCGCCGGGCGAACCGCGCGCGGGAAAAACGCTCCCTCTCGCCCGAAAACGCGGAAAAATCGCCGAGCGGCGCTGAAGACGAGCGGCGATTCGCGACGACTCTCGCGCACCCGTTTGACCCCCCGAAGGCCGTTTCAAGGCCGAACGTTGGCCGATCTCGCCGCTTTTACGAGGCCGTTCCTTCGCTCTGCTCTTATTGTGGCTCCGGTCCGGAGGCCTCCTCCCTCGCCCGCCGCCGCCGGCGAAGAAGAGCGCGTTCCGCGTCATCGCCTCGCGGTCGTCGCCTTCGCCATCTCTTTCGGGGACGGCGACCTCTTCGGATCACCGAGAGGTGCGCGAATTTCGAGGATCCGGCCGGGTGTCGACCTCGTTCGGGCGACCTTCGCAAGGTCACCGTCCATCACGAGATCCCCGGTTTCCGTCACAACTCGCCCGGGCCGATGCCTCCATCATCGTCATCATCATTACGGCCGTCGAAAAAGAGGCGAGCGGACGCGGAGCGGTTTTTTCGCCGAGTTTGTGCGGAGAGAGCGAGAGGGACGGTCACGGGCCAACGAATCCGGGAAGGAGTTCGAAGATATCTCGATTATCGTTCGCCTTTTCGATAATTTTCGACGATGCGGACAATACAATCGGCGCGAGGATCTGGCCGGGGAAAAAGAGGAGAAAGGTCAAAGCCGTCCGTCGCGATCGAGCGTTTTCACGATTCGTCTTCGGCGCTCGATCGTTTCTCATTCGGCGCGGGGAAAAATCGAACGAGATCGAAGGAGATAAGGATTCGACAGGATCTCGAGAGTGGGCGCGAACGGAATATCGAGTCGCATAAATTAGAATCCGGAAATCCAGTCCGAAACCGTTGCCAGATAAGACCCCAATAACGGGTCCGGTTAATCTCGACAGGTGGGAGACGATTTCGGACTCGAAATCGACCGTCGTTGTCGTTTTTGGCGAGAGCTTGACCCGACTCAACAAAAATGAGAGAGAACGGCGCAGTCCTCGCGAATGCGTGTCGTGTCGTGTGTTATGCCGGGATCTGGAGATGAAATACACGTTCGGACATTAGCATAAACCGGTCTCTTTCCGTGCGTTTTTTGGTCCTTTTTCGAAAAGAAGTCTTATTACGCCAGGCGGTATACATAAGCGCACATATGCATACATGATATGCAACAACGATCTAAAATTATACCATCTCGACGACAAAAACTTGCACATGTTCAACCGGTGGCCGCGCTGTAAATAGAAACGAAACTAGAAGACCGAGAAAGAAGCTCGCCCGCTGCGGCTGCCGCTGCTACTACTACTACCTACTACCACTATTACTATACTACTACAGCGATCCCGCAATCTGCAAATACAAGAAATAAGCACACAATCCCAATATCCCAACTGTACAAAACCCAATATAGACATATCCACCAAACTTATTAAAATAAGTAAACAAACGTGATCGACCGCACATACGACGGTGATTTTCGGGTTCCGGGCGTACGTCGACCCTGCGAGAGCCGAAGAGGAGAGCGAGATGACCACGCGTCCGATTTGACGTACGGTATATAGAAAAGTGCACGCACGTTAATACGAAACGGCCGTAACACAAAACCGTACGTATACGCAACAAGAGAGAAGACGTACGGGGTATTGGGAGGGAAAGAGAGACGTGCACTTCTCTCCCGACGAGCACAGAGATCGCACCGTCTCCTGTAATTAGAGTCGAAAAAGCCGCGACTTGAAGTTACGAAACTGAAAGCGCGGCGCGACCTCTTCCAATTATTATCGCGGCGACGCCTACAGGAAAAAATTGATTTTATTTATCACAAAACCGACGATGTTGTTCATGGTGATTCAATAACAACGCTCCTGGAGGCTGGAAGGCAGACTCCTCTCTTCGAAATAAGAAAAACACTCGAGAATTTAATTTAGAATTTAATACGAGATAACGAAAATGTTCCATTCCGGACATGAAGTCCACGATCTCAGCCTGCAAAAAGTTTCTGCCGATTCACAAATCCCGTCTACTTCCAGGGATATTACGATTTTAGTTTTAGTGCGCGGGAAAATTTTACTTGAGGAGTCGCAAAAACGGTGGAGGCGCCGGGTCAGATCCAATCGTTGAATGCATTATACAGCATGTTCCAGAAAACAACGCAGTATCGGGTGTTCCAAAAACAAAACCGATTCTTGAGCTTGATGGAATGAACAAACTAACCTAGAAGTCAGTCAGTCTCTTGAATACCTACCAAACTTCCACAAATTTTTAAAATCGTAGTGGCAATCATCTTCCTTTGTGACGTTTTAATCCTTTCAAAATTGACGAAATTACTACGAATTTTGCTAGACGCGTTTTCTAAAAATCGGAGCTTTCTTTGAAAAGTGTATCCAGAAATATTTGTGGCCGTTGTCAAAATACAACAGGTCATTGGACAGCCGATAATTCAATAAATCCAGTTTTTTTGACCGCCCGATATAAAGTTATTCCCGTTATAACACTGAAAAATAAAAGCATTGAAAGAGTGACATTTATGGATTAATCTTGACAAGATAGAAAGTTTTTGTATGTACTGTAATTTGTTAATTAGTTCACTTATAATTCAGCCAGCAGTGTCCGATAAGCATTTTTTTTCATCACCATTCAAAAGATTCTTCAGTAAGCCAAACCAAACATTTTTTGATGAAGTGCAGAAATTATTGTTATCTACTTAAGGCCCGGTCTTTTCATCTCTGATTAAACTCCCGAGTAACTACTTGTCGATTAAATTTACTTCTTACAATTAGCAGTTTTCCGTCTTTTCATACAAAAATAATTGTTGGTTAGTTACTCACAAGAATAACGATGTTTTTAGGTGGATAATACTTTTAATTGTAACTTTGACAATCTAGTCGCTCCTAAATCCGACATATATCTGCCATGTAGCCGATAGAATGAATGTCAAATTTTGAAAGTTGACTGTAAACTGTAAATTCCCGAGAAAAATTCATTTTTTCACGTTACAAAAGAAGGAAACACCTAATAATATTATAAGAAGCAGATCAGCAAACTTCCGTAAGGTAGAAACCCATTTATTGGAGTGGTTGAGAACGAAAAACCGAAGGTGTTAAATGAACATAATTCGTCGTATAAGCTCCAATATGTGATGAAATTGAATATTTCGTGAATATAAACCCTGCCAAAAATTCGCTTTCTGTTAATTTATTGAATAGCATATTGCTTTTGAGTCTATTTTTTGTTCTGTGAGGAACTCGATAATCTTGAATGAGAAGATCATAGTTTTCCAGTCTTGAACCACATCTAGATCATTGAAAATATCCATTTCACTAATTTTCCAAGCGAATTTCTAATTAGAATTCCTCGGATTGACACATATACACGAAAAATACATGACAATTCTAACATTAACTGCCAATTAACGATTTACTGGGTGCTTGGAGCACCCTATAAGTTTAATTGCCAGTTAGGCAGTTTACAGGACAGTTTTATTTTACTTGTAGGTGAAAAGACAGAAATACTGTCATGATATTTAACTGGCGGTTATCACTACTTGGTACTTTACTCAGAGGTGAAAAGACCGGGCCTAAATGTTGGTTTCAAAATCAGTTGCTTCGGGCCAAAAACACCGCTCTCACTTAAAATTTAAGTGGAACTTAAACCTTAGAAACGATTGTTGTCAACAATAGTAGTCAAGGCTTAAGCTCCGCTTAACTTTTAAGTGCAAGCGGTACAGTTGGCCCTTAATCTACCTTAATTTAACTAGAGCACATGAAAAATGTTCAATTTTGCCAAAATTAATCCTTGGAGCCTTGTGGTATTCACAGGTGATATTAGAGTAGGGTTATAACGGAACTAAGCGGAACATTACAGCTGGGGCATCGTAATTCCTAATGCGTATCCCTTCGAAAGGACCAAAAAAACTAAAGTATACTAGAGGCCGCAAAAAAAACGCTCGAAAATAAACTATTTCTGCCGGAATGCGGCCGCGATTACTCGAGCTCCGCATTTAACCAGCGTTTTGGGGAATTCCCCGAGTTTACGACTCGCCCATTATTGCCATCATCATTATTACATGAATCGGCACTGTTGTGGCAATACGCGGAGCGAGGATGCACACACCGCGGAGAGCGAGCGCGGGTGCGTTGACTTCGCCGGGGTCAGGCCGCGATTTATCACCGCGGCCGCCGAGCCGAAGAGAGTCGAGGTGGAGATCCTCCCGCAACTCTCCAGCATAAAAGCACGAGCAAGTGGCCACTGCAAAGTTGAAAAGAGAGAGTCCCAGACTCGAGCACCACGAGGTGCACCCGGTGCACTCGAATCCCTCCGTCTCTCTCGCCCGGGCGCGCGAAAGAGACCGAGACTCCGGAGAAAAGTGAAAAGGGAGAATTTCCATTATGCAACGGCGTTATGGTGGCGGTAATAAGGCGAAATGTGTGCGAGGGAAGAAGTGCACGGCGTCAGGTGCGCCGCCCGCCCCCGGGTCCCCCATTCAGAAAAGCCGCGCGTTTGCGATCTCGACTCCTCTCGTGCGCCACAGAGCAGCGGCGGCTCCTCTTCTTTTCCCCGGACTCGGACGGGGACCATAAATCACGCAATTACGACGCCGCTGCACCGTTCGCCTTCGCGCGACGATTACGTCTAACGGTAGAACGGGGTCCCAGGCTTTGAATAATAAAACCACTTATCGTTTAACGTCCCGTCGAAATTTTTGATGGATAATTACCGCCCCAATATCTCACATTCCGGGCGCGCGATGCAATTTCGATCGTTTTACTGCGGGTAATTTATGGCCCGAAACCGCGGCCCCGGAGCGGTTTTCGATTCGTCGGAATCGCCCGGTCGGTTCGATGCACTTTCGCCCGAAATTTTCAGATTCCGATAGTCCAGTATCCCCCTAGACTGAAATGACAGATATTTGTTATATCTGAACCTTAATCTTAGCTTTGACATGGCTGCAACACTGCTTCAACCGAACTTTCTTACCCAAATGGTAGACCTAATAGACTTTCGAGCACAATTATTGAACACGCCGTAGTTCTATGTAGATGTACAGAGTGTAAATTGGCAAATTGGCAAATGTGCTGTTGTGTCAAATCCGAAAACCGCTTTGAATAATTTTTTTAAACAATTTTTGCAATCCTATGAAAATTGCGAGAACGCACAATGTGGCAACGCTTCCAATTAATTTTAACAATTAATAAATTAGTATAGTATGTCAGGAATTATAATTTTTTTCTTGACTTTTTTATCGGTAGTCAACTACTATAAAACGACATAATCAGGTGAAAATATACAGTGCGATCGAGAAAATTTCACATAAAGGGAGGCTGTGACTATCATTCTGTCTCATCTGAAAACTACTAAAAGGGTAGAGAGAGAATGATAGTCACAGCCTCCCCTTATGTGAAATTTCCTAGATCGCACTGTATCTTATTAATTTTTTAAATTAGCGGCGTTGCGAAATTGGTCTTGAAGAATTTTGAAACAGATATTCTCTGCCTCCCCACGACCTCATAACTGACAAATACATTGTGCAAGAAATTCGACAATTTTTATACACCCTGTATAATTTTCTGGTTCCTTTACTTACTCACTTCTTAATGAAAGATGTAAAACTCCAAAGTCCCAATAAAAAAATAATAAATTTCATCTTTGTTTGATTTTGAAATTCAAACTAGAAAAACCTGATTGAATCTTTATTAACAAGTTTTTTTATGTAGTTATTTCCTTATACTTGAATTAAAAATGTCTTTCATTCAAATGTCTCAATAGTAATTCATACTTTTTGGTAACTTCGATCAAAGAGTCTTCATAAAAAAGTTCGGACATTTTTAGTAGGTGGTTTTTGTCAAGTTTTTTGAAATTGGGGGCGAAAATTTCGATGTTTCTAAACCAAATCCTTTAGATTTTTGAGAGAACCATCAACTTATTGAAAATGAGACTAATATTTCCCATTTTCATGACTTTGGAGAAGTTAGAAAATAAAAGGAAAACAGGTCGGGTTTCTGTCTTGACCGCCTGTTGGTTGCTCCATGTAACTGTCCCTAAATTCCTCATGAAACTGAACCAATTCCCACCAGGAGACCCCGATCGATACGTCTGAACGCCTTCGCGATTAATTATCGTCGATTAAGGTACAAATTGTTGATAACGTCGGCGGGCAGACGGTGTCAGCGACCCAAAATCGGTCAATCATTACGATCGAGCAGTCTGCGGAGACCCGAGCGCCACCCGACTCCGCTCTACGCATGTAGTACAGCACAAACACCGGAGGAATGCGAAAGCAATTTTCCGTTCGAGATATTTCCATCCTCTCTCGTTAGGCAACGCATTAATGATAATAAGTCGTGTGACGAATCGCCGAAAAACCGAGAGAGAGGCCCTCCTCACCATCATCATCGCATCCGACGACGGAACGACGTGTGCACGCGATGTTATTGCCCTCTCTTTTAGCGCGACCGAATCGACCGTGACATAATAATGAATTCGAGCCCGGAATGATCTACTGCACGAGAAGAGAGAAATGGAGAGAGAGACGAGATTCCTGTATAAATAACAGCCCGAAGGCTCATCTAAATATAGAACGATGTGCACGCCAAAAGATGAATAAATTTCAATAGAAAATAAACTTCTACTATACGTTACATATTATACGTGTTTGTGTCTACGTGTGCAGGCACGATGGGGGGAGAGGGAGACCGTACCTTTCAACTGGGTGCTCTCGATGGCGAACATGTTGAGCGCCAACAACTGCAAGAACCTGTTGCACGGTAAAGGTACCGGTGAGTGCTGCAGCAGGGCCCTGAACTCCTTCAGCATTTGCATCGCCGCCTCCTGGAAGCTCTCCATCCTGCAACCAAACCGCGAAAATGGGCAAACATTACGGAAGACGACGTGGAAATATTAATCGAAAATAACGGACGGGCTTTTTCTTCTGCACCGTACGGCTCACGGGCGCCTGAATGAAAGGACCGAGCCATTATTGCGACGTTAAGAAATTGGTGCGTGCAATCGGCACAATTCACACTTTTCAGACCCGACCAATCCGGCGACGGATCCGATCGTAATTGTTAATGAAGAATTTCAGAACTGTACAAATCCCAACCGGATTTTTTCGGACGGCACCAAAGAACAGGACAATTTGTTGCTTGATTGCCGCGCGCCGTGGCGTTTTTTGCGCGCAGTTTAGTCGATCGGCAAAGATGACTCTTCTGGTAATTTCCTCGTTGCCGTAATGATCGCCCGGTTGCGCCTTCTTCTTCTCGCCGAAGGAAACGCAAGAACGAGCTGGAAATAATTCCCCCATTGACGATGCATCGCGCGGCGCGACTCCGACTAGGGATAGCGAAAATACGAGCAAACTTCCCACGGAATCATCATCATCGTAATCATCATCACGGATAATAAGCAAACGACGTAACGAAACGGGCAAGGAAAGAGCGAGTGATCCGATTTTGATGAAGGCGCGCGTGCACGATGGGCATTTCGTTATGACGCGGCGAAAAAACCGATCGACGTCCGGTAGCTGATGGCCTAACTGTAGGTACGAATCGTAAACGTATCTTTTTCCACGCATCACGAAGACGCGGACGGGCGAGGAAGAAACCGATGATACGATGAAAAACCGCGATGATGCGTGCGTGAGCTTCGCATATAAGAGAGGTCGAACCTCCTGCGGATTAATTGGACGGCGACACGTAATTGCTCGTTAAACCGCCATCAATAACGACCGACAAAAGTCCGCAACAATGTATCCGATCGGATCGCGGCAGAACCGAGATCGACCGGGGGACGCATTTGCATAATCCCATTCAGAGCGCACTCTGTGCGTACACCTGCCAACCGTGACTCACCCGAAAGACCGGACCGTGCCGAAACCATTGTCTTACTGCGATCGCGAAATTGCGAAGAGATTCAGTGGCGTAGCGTAACGCGGGAGCAACTTTTCGAATAAAGGACAAGAGGTGCACCCGGTGCCAGATTTGGTGCATACCTACATATCAGGAAATTTGACAACTTTCTGGAAATTTCCAGGAAATTTGACAATTTTCTTATAGTGGATGCGCCTTAAGGGGACGCTCAAATTGCGACGGGTTGCATACTTTTCGGCCAGAATCCGTTTCCGATTAGACTTTAAAACTACTGTGTATTTTCGTGATATTTTTACATACACGCACCTATTTTCTTAAGGGCTACCATGTAAGCTATTTTATTTTGCGAGAAAAGATGTAACCTTAAATTAATTCTTGTCAAAAACTAACCAAGATGTGACAATTCGAGCGTCCCCTTAAACCATTGTTTTGAGCTGTGAACATTGAAAATGAAGGAATAATCTAAATTTTGACACTATTACATAGGTATTTGAAATTAAGCCAAAATAAGCTTCGAGAGTCGTTTTTTGGAAAGCATTGTAGATATTTTTCTCTAGCGTTCTATGCTCTCTCAAGTCTTTCTTAGGGCCGGTTTATCAATGCTCAGTTAACGTTTAACTAGAAGCTAAATTCCTAGGTTACCTTTGTTACAACAATTAAAATCAACAAATTCAACTCTCAGCTAAACGTTAACTGAGCATTAATAAACCGCTCCTTAGGAGATTTTGAAAATTCCTTTGATCATAGACAAAATCGATAGTATGAGCAATTTCTACAATCCAGAGCAATTTCAGTTACGCATTTGTAGGAAATATGGGCAACAAAATCGAATTTTCTTCCAAAAACATATCAAAATAATATCAATAAGTAATTTCATTATATCAAGGAAAAAATGTGTGAATCTGAGGCTGAACAATATAAAAAACCTGTATTTTGAAGAAATAACTTATTGTTTATCAAAGAATTTCGATCTAAATAAATTGACTATTTAAGATGGCAACAATTTCCTGTTTCGTCTCATGTTTTTATTTATGCGAGTTAAAAATGAAAGATTAAATCACAGCAGGATTTGTCGCGAGTTTAAAATTTGAATGTGCTTTCTAACGGTTCTGGTGCAAATTGAATCCTCAAAACATAGTCTATGTCATACTAGGGTGATGATGGAGGCCTTGACCCCTTAATCTTTGATTTAGAAAAAACGCCTTTCCGACATTCACATGAAATGGTCAAACCACCAACCGATCAATTGACATGACAAGATGATTTTACTTGAGCCATTTGTTTGTCATTTAACTACGCCACTGATTGGGTATTATTGGCGAAAATCGTCAGGTGGTCGGGTGCAAAAAAACCGGATTTGAAGAAATCGTTTTAAATTAGTGACATTTTTAGCCGTGTTTCGCAGAGACCCGAGCATGAGACGATGTTTTCCCACCGTTTCGACAGCGGATTTATCGATACGACTAAATCAGACCGCCATTATAAATACCTACACAACTTCCTGTGGATATTTTTTAGCTTATAATAAGCCAATCACAACTCAATTCAACTCAAATAAACACGAAATAATTAATCACCGACCATCGATTGGAGCCGATTTGGGGAAGCGAGTTCAGAGGTTCACCGGTTCAACACATCCGTCCATTATTGTCTAATGGAGACGGTGGCGATCATCAATCACCCGAAGCGAAAAGCTCCATCACAATAACGTAACAACATAACGGCACCGATCCGAGTATTCGGGCCAAATTTAATTACATCCAAGAGTCCCCGCTTTTTTTTCATCTCGTTCTTGTGATTCCGAAGTCGGTCCGGTTCGGGGTGGCGGCAGAAATAATAAGAGCCCGATGTCCGATAACAGGAGAGCCATCGAGTTCATCCAAGTTCGGAATCGCCGGTGGCGCCTCGTGTTTGTGCGTGCGTATCAAGAGGAAGAGAACGACCACGAGAACGGACGCCACCCGGAAAAAAGAAACGCCATCGACCGGACTGCGAGCCGGGACTGAAATCGCTTAATTGATCCGATCCGACAGGTGCGAACGGCCGACTGTGCGATTTCCCGACGCGCTGGAAACGCGAGAGGACCTCTGTGGGAAAGTAACGGACGCGGCTGAAAAGTGGCCGCGGCGAATCCACCGATAATTATCCGTCCATCCGTCATCATTATCATTAGAGACAGGAAAATATGCATTATTGAGCATATTTTGGAGAAAACTGCATATTTCGTGCATATTTCATTCAATTTTCTGACTTTTTCATGAAACTCAAAACACAAAATAGGCGAGAATAGGGGTGGGAGTATCTATGGGTATTTATATTTATTAATGGACCGCCAGTACGGTAATATTTGCTAAAGACTTAGCTTTCCCATAAAGGGTACATCTTTTAAATTGTAAAGTGTCACTTTTCATAACAATCGCGGTGCCTGAAAAGTCACTCATTTTGAAACCGTGAATCTGGCGATTTCATTATGCAACTTGGTAATTTCATTATCGCACAGGTCCATAATTTCACTAACACTAAGCATTGTAACAGTTATGATTTTTATTGTTAATTCATCAAATATTTGTGTGATTTCGCATTTTTCACAACTTAGGGATTTTTCTTTTTATGAAAATTTAGGTTGGCAATTCCAAACTTCAAAACTAATTATGACAGTTGTCGATTTTCTTTCTTTTGTATATTTATGAGTTTTTGCAAGTAATATTGGTGATTATCATCGTTATCGAGTGTAAAACTCACCCGATCTTGGTTATGAGTTTGCTGTGGACGTGCAGGTAGCTAGTGACGAATCTCTTGTTGACTTCGACGCTGCTCAGGGCGGCCAGGTCCTCCTCCTCCGAGTCGTTCCGGTCCTGGACCGCCTGCGTGGTCCTGTGCACGCGGCGCCCTCCCCCGGGCCGGATCCAGGTCTCGTGCCGGAAAGAGCCGCGATTCGAGGCGTTCTCTTCGGATTCCTTCTGCTTCATGTGCTGCTTGGCCCTTTCGAGCCGTTCCTCGCGTCTTTTCCGTTCTCCCTGCTCGTACTGAGGATGGGAAAAAATCAAAAATCATAATCGACAGCGGGAAGGTGCGATAAAGTCCGAATTGGGCGACTTCAAACGATACCGTTTTCTCGTCGACGATAAATCGATCTCGAGCGTTTTAACGGAGATCCGACCGTTTCACGTGCATACAAATCGATTGGTTCGGATGAAAGCGCGAGATGATTGCAATTAAAAAGGCGAGAGAGGAACAAAATTCAACACTTGAGAAGTTCGCCCAATAAATTTCGTAGGCATGAAGAAATTTACTGGACGAATTGGGAAGTCACAATTGCATGAGGATTTCCAAGCAACCGTATTGATAAATGTTGAATTTAGGGAAAATTGTTCATTTCAACAGCCCCATGGTTTCTTTCACGTATCTGTTGACATCATCATGACACGGTGTTGCGAGGGAAATATTCTAAGTTGCGATTATGTGCGATTAGGAATTGACAGAGTGGAATTGGGTACCTATTTTACCAACATCGATAATAGACGATAATTTCTAGCATACGTACGCTTATTTGATGGAGATACTGCATGTAAAATAGAAAAAAGACAAGTCCGATGAATAAAATCAACTCAAATTATGGAAATTCATGGATAAGGTGAAAAGATTTCATTTGAAGTTAGTGGCGCCATCTCGTGGAAAGTCTCAGCATTATTTGAAAGTGGAATCACCACAGAGCTATATTGAAGTAAATAGAGGACCACTTTAAAACTGTAGGGTCGACAAATAATATCATCAAAAACTTTCATCCATATGAATGTAACGTAATAATGCCCTTTTCTGTAATCAAGAGTTCAAAAATGTTACTTTCAGTAAAAATTTCTAGTTAGAACGATCAAATACAGCGTATTCGCAAATTCGCTGCCATATGTATTCGATTTCTAATGAAATAATAAAAAACTCACATAACTATGTAACTATTTTTTAAACCTCAATGTGAGTACTGAAAAGGATTTACCGAGGGATAAAGCGCAAACCAGCCATGATCGCCGCATTGGCCGTCTATTTACTTCAATGGTTCTGTGGTGCTGATCAACCTAGCGCTGACCTCTCCAAGTTCAACTTGTGGTTTTACTCTCGAGACATTAGAATTTAGAAAAATCCTCAAGCTTTTCCCCATGTTTGCATAAGTGTAATAAACAAATCGACGATTCCTTCACCACTCACCTTTTTCCTGTTCTCGTCAAACAAAGCAATTAAACGTTCTCGCGCCGAAGGAACGGGATTCGAAGACATCAAACTCCTCATGTAGTAATAAACCGCATCCAGTTTTCGTCTCTACAACAAAAAACCACCGCATTTTTAACCACACCGATCGGCATAGAAAACCACACAACTTACGGCATAGGAAGCCAAGATGGCCAACTGATTATAAGGCCGCCCGTTCTTCGGATTAACTTCTAGCGCTTTGACGTACCACTGCCTGCACTTGCCGTAATTCGACGACTCGTTCACCTGCTCCCTGTATCGACCCAGATCCCCCAAAAACATCAACACCTTCTGAACGGAAACCAGAGCCAACCCCACGTACCCCAACCCTTTATGAGACGTCGCATAATTACTCCCAATAAAATTCCCGACTTTGAACTTGTAAGTCTCCTCGAGAGTCTCGACCAGCCCTTCGAAATAACCGGTCCCTTCGTCGATCAGGTAAAGCAGGAACCCTTTATACTGCTCCTTGTTACCCGGATCATTCGTGATCGCCTTCCTGGTCACCTCGATAACGTTGTGATACAGGATCTTCCACAAATGCTGCTCGACATTTTCAGCCTCACAAAACTTCAAATCCTTACAGAGGAAATACTGAAGCGCCTCTCGTAGGAAAAGCCTGAGCGATTCAACGGTGCCCCAAGCTGTCAAAACCGCCCCTGCGTTTATGATATTCTGGAGCTCCGTATCGGCCCTTCTGATATCCCTGATCAGGGACGGATAGTGGCAAGATTTGAACCCCTCCGAGTGCTCGTCGTACCAACCGGGCCGAATATTCCCGAACGGGTCAGTGGTGTACGTGACCATTGGCGGGGGCGCGGATTCGCTATTATCAGAAAACCCAGGCACACTCACTCTCGAACCAGGCGACTTGACAATGATAGGTTTCGTCGGATTGTTGTGGTCAAAAAGGCTCTTCTGGGCGGCTGTTTTACGCCCTGAAACATCCGGGTACTTAGGATGATCCACGACGTTTTGCCTGGTAGAGGGCAGCACGAGAACCCCCGGCTTTTTCAGGGCCGGTTTAGGGTCGGAATCGCGCTGCTCCGAGTCGCGCCTGCCCCCCCTCTGATTATCCGGCCCTTCGCGTTCCGAATTTCGCCTAGACCGGATGATTTCCTCACGCCAATTCTCGGACGTGGAAGTGGAGTTGCGTCTGTCGAAGCTCGGCTCTCTGCTGGGCGGCCGCGAGCGTCTGTCGTAGCTCGAGTCGCGCGACTGGCGCCGCGTCCTCCTGGGGGGCTCCTGGGGGATCTTGAAGGTGTCGCGGGGGGCGTCGCGCGGGCCGCCGCTGCCGCTGCGGCGCTTGTTGCGGCGGCCGCTTTTCCTCTTCGATCTCGTCGACCGATTGGCGTTGTTGTTGTTGTTGCTGCTGATGGTGTTGTGGCTGTTGTTGTTGTTGTTTGTGGTGTTGTTGTTGCTGTGGGTGTTTGACGGGGTCGATTTCGCGCTCAGGTCCACCAGACTCGTGACCGAGGAACTTCGGGTCAGTGCGTCGCTCAGTGCTCCCGCTTCCAGTTCCACGTCCTCGCTCCAATCCTGGAAGAATCATTCGGTTTGTGATTTGGGTGGAAAAACGGGCTTAATGGGGTTGACGTGCAGGGTATTTCTGCCCTATCTGAACTTATGTCAATTTTCGCAATTCAGGGACTAAAAGGAAAAAGAGGAATAGGTGTTACTTTTTCCTCAAGGGAAGGAAAGTGTCGAGGAAAGTTACTACTTTTATTCATAAGGGAGGAAAAATGCAATGAAAATTTGAATTAAAAACATCAAAATATGAAAAATCCCGTTTTTTGTTGACATAATGGTTATTTTCAAAGCAAGCTCGTTGGGGAAAATGATCAAATATCTGAATTTCTTTCTAAGAATTGTGAAAAATAGGTATGCACCTCAGGACTAAAGTTACCTATTTCTCTATATCACTTTAGTCCCTCGATACATAATATACTATTTATTTTTTTAACCAAGGATTTTACCAGATCGACTGGTAATTTTACGTAATAATCCGTAATTAAAATTGGAGGGGTTAACCATTAAAAAAGTACAATACACAGTGTGTCTCAACATTCCATTTCGATGCGTTAAAAGTTAAAAGTAGATTACTCCAAATATTGTTAAGGCCAGGTTACTCCAAAAAACGTAATTTTTTTCAATACATTTTATTTATAATACATAACATGTTTAGTAATCAATTTTTTTACATATAAAAGCTCATATATAAAATTACTTGAAAAAAATTTTTTTTTTTTTATTTTTCCAAAATGGCGGTCCTGAAAATGGCTGCTGAAACTCATGTGCTTTGTAGATGGATGACAGCATTTCTTGGAAAAGAATTATCTGAAAGCAAAAAACAAAACGGTTTCATGTTCTGTATCGAATTGGCTATGGCCTCAAGCAGAATGAAACATTTTCAATGAAAACAAACAAAATGGCGGACTTTTGAATTTTTTAACCCTTTTTTCACTTTTAATCGTTTATAACTTAAGTCCGCCATTTTGTTTGTTTTCATTGAAAATGTTTCATTCTGCTTGAGGCCATAGCCAATTCGATACAGAACATGAAACCGTTTTGTTTTTTGCTTTCAGATAATTCTTTTCCAAGAAATGCTGTCATCCATCTACAAAGCACATGAGTTTCAGCAGCCATTTTCAGGACCGCCATTTTGGAAAAATAAAAAAAAAAAAATTGTTTTAAGTAATTTTATATATGAGCTTTTATATGTAGAAAAATTGATTACTAAACATGTTATGTATTATAAATAAAATGTATTGAAAAAAATTACGTTTTTTGGAGTAACCTGGCCTTAAACTTTGAATAAAATTTGAATTCGTATATCACTTTTTACTTTTTATTTATAGAATTATTGGGACCTCAATTTGGAACACAAAGAGTATAGGTTTCTTATGGCAGTGTCTTCATGCCATTGATTTGAAATAACTTTCTCCACCTCCCACCTGAAATTTGTGATTTTTAACGTTTTTAACCATGAAAACGTTGAATGCATAATATTTGTTTTGTAGTTCAATAGGTAAACTTGATATCTAAGAGATCTAACGTGAATTCGACAAAAATGGAGTGGTGCAACTCAATATTTTGGGTTCAAGTTCTATCCCAAAAAAAGTTCTCACGTTTCTAGGTTTTCGCTGACTACTTTAGTAATTGCGTAATTGGACTTTTGCGTTTTGTGCATTATAATAAATAATATCACCAAAACAACTCGCAACATTGAAACTTTTTTACTACCAGAGTAGAAAAATCATAAATGGTACTCTAAATTTTCAGAATTACAAAAATCTAGATTTTTTGCAAAATTAACATGGCCTTATTTCATTTTGCATTAGTCGAATTTAAGGTTTACCAACTGAATATTTGCCCCTGCTTGTAATTCTAACGTTTTCAGTTACTTACGAAATTTTTAGAAATCAGGCAGTCGTCCCCGAGCGAAATCACGGGCATCTTGATAGGTTCTTCGGGAGTCGCAGGCGACACAGGCGAGGATTCGGCCGTTTCCGCCACTTTACCCCCAGTGCTCTCCTCGTACTGATCGGCCCAATTCTCCGACGACTTGCAATCATCACGACCCTTGCGTTCGCCACTGTGATTACGACCCCTCGGAAAGTTCCTTCGCTCATTCCTCGAACTACCCCGACTGTAATCCTGCTGCTGTTGCTGCGATTGCTGCTGCTGCTGATGCTGAGGCGCCTGATGACTCCTCCCGTGCCCCTGCCCATGGTAATTACCGGGGGCGGGCGAAAGCGCCCGGTTATCGTACCGATTGAGGTTATCGTTGCTCCGAGTCCTCGAGTGGGGCGGCGTGGGCGGCCTGGAACTGCACGGACTCGCCCCCAAATCCGGCGTCCTCGACCGGTAATTATCGTTGTCCCCGTGGATCCTCGCGCGCCCCCTACCCCTACTGGGCAACGTGCTGTACCCCAAATTATTGTACTTCTGATTCGGGTAATTCGAATGATTGTGACCACCCCCAATGGTGTAATAGCCACTCTGATTCGGCTGGTGGTACCCCCCACTGGTCGTACCACCACTGGTCCCTTGGAAAGTCATGCTGCTTCCGTTCCAGTTATCGTCGACTCCACCCTGGCCACTCGTAAGCTTATTTTCCTCGAGGAACTTCTTGCGTAATCGCGGGGGTAGTTTTTCGACGTTAATCGGCTTGTGCATCTGTCTCGGCTTGTCGTTTTCTAGGCCTATGGTGCTGTGGCGTCTGCCACTCGGGGGTTTCGAGTGCTTTTCGGGGTAGTTACGAAGGGGCGCGGACGGTTCGACGCTTCGAGTGTCCCTGACGTTTCGGGGGTTGCCGTTGGAGGTCGCTCCCCGCGGCTCCGACCCCTGCCGGTACTGGCGGCTGAGGGATTTGTCGCGCCACTCGTCGCCCCCCCGGTTGTGGTCCCCGGAGCTGCCGTTGTTGTCGTTGCCCCTTCGGCGGTTCGAGTAGCGCTTGGATCGGGGCGCGTGGAAGCGGTCGCTGTCGTCGTTGCCGTTGGTGACCGGGGGCGCCTCCTGGGCCTCCCGGGCGCTGATCACGGCCCTGGGCGTGTAAATCATCTGTTCCGGCTTGCGGGGTTTCCGCGCGTTCACGTTGGGGTCGCTCGGGCTCGGCTCGTCCCTGTACCTCACCTCATCGTGGTGATGGGGCTGATGCGGGGCTTTGTTTACGTTCACTTGGCTCTCGGGTTCGGAATAGTCGTCGGCTCCGGTCGTCTTCCTCAGAGGTCCGCTTCCTGGTCTGTAAATCTCCTGTTGCGGTTTACCTCGTCTCATATTTTTCTTTCTGCAACACGGATGGCGAACGGGGCTGTTATTACGGGTGCTGCGATGATGCTTCTTGAAGCATATTTATTTTTCTAGGTTATGTCGGTGGGGTTTTTGTGGAAATTTCGGGATTTTGAGGGTGCGAACTGGTCGGTTCTTACGAGAGGAAGGCCCTATAGCTCGCGGTTTGAAAAATAACGTTTAAATTTAGCGTAAAATAATAATGATTGCGACAGAAGGTGACACCTACCAGCTTCTAGTGCTTTTATCACTCTTTTGGAAAATTTTCACCCGCCCTATCCTAAATTCGTAATAGGGTCTCGATTAATATTGATTAGAGGGTGATAAAACGTCTTGAATCTTTAGATTTTATAGATTAATAAATAAATAATAATAAAAATTTGGTTTTTAAAGAACTGTCATTCGGCGGGAAATTCAAATTTCGACAAGAAGTGATGGCAGGACGGGCCGCCAGAGGAAGGATGCCCACGAGGAAGTCCATCGCAGGGCCGGCTCTCCTGACGGGACAAACGGGCCCCACTGGATTGAAGAAGGCTCTCCCGTACGAAGTGGGCCTGGGAGCCTTCGGAAAAACGGGCCCGAATAAAGACACCAACGAAAGGTGCCCCCCAGGGTCGGTTCCGAAAAAGGACTACCAGACCATCGAAGGACGGATAACTATCGACGATATCACGTTAACAAAACTACATAAACGATGCTCAACAAGTTGTAATTAAACGGAATGTTGTAGGGATGCCCGAAGTGAACTTCTTTGTTGTCAATACAATGAGCAATCAAATTTGGTGGCCGTCGGTGCGACCGATGGTAATCTCATGATTTACAGAAGCGGCAGCGGTGATTTCGTGATGACTTTATGCGATGAGGAAATCAGTAACGATACGGCGCCCATAACTGCGATCAAACATCGACCCTTGAGCAAAAACTACCCCATGACGAACTGCTTCACCTGTACTTGTAAGCCCTAACAAAATTTAACCAGGGGTTGATCTACCACACGTTCACCTATCAAGTGGAGACCTACCACATCTGACAGTTTTACCACATCAACCAAAAAATTTACCACATCAACCAAAAGTTTTACCACATCAACCAAAAGTTTTTTACCACATCAACAACCACATTTGTTGTGGTCAACTTATCAACCTTTTTTATTGTGCGTTTCTTTTTGGGAGACGGAAACGGATTGGTGAAATGCTGGAACTACAACTTCAAGCAGAGCATCTTCTCGATCAAGGAGAACCGGGACACGTTCGGGATCACCTACCACCCGAGGTTCCCGAAATTCGTGACTTTCGGAGACGACATGAAGATCTGCCTGTACGACGAAGAGACGAAAACGCAGGAGCGGGTGCTGACGCACAGCAACGACCCCAGCAAGCACGACGGCCCCACCTCGCGCGTGTTCGCCGCCTGCTTCAACCCCCGCAACAACTACGAGCTGATTACGGGAGGGTGGGACAACATCGTCCACTTCTGGGACCTGCGGCAGCCCCATGCTACCAGGAGGATTTCCGGGGTGCACATCGCCGGCGAAGGGCTCGACATCAACGCCAAAGGGACCGAGGTGCTGACCTGCGCCTTCCAGGGGAGCGACGCCTTCCGGGTGTTCGACTACGGCTCCGGGAAGCTTTTGGGGAAGATCGGCAGCGAGGACGCCGGAGAAGTGGGCAAGTTGTACGCGGGGCGGTTCGCCAACAAGGACTACGCGGTCTGCGGGGGAACCTCGCCGAATTCCTTGATAGTGGTCGACTTGAGCACCTACCTGGTGGTGGCCAAAGTGGCCGGGATGCCCTCGGCCCTGTACGGCGTCGATTTGGGCGGCTCGAAGGGCAAAGAGGACGCTGGCCAAGTTCAGGCGAGGAGCGACAATTTCGCGTCCCTTCCCCCGGTGGCGTTCGTGGCGGGCCAGAAATTATACCAAATCAACTTTTACTAAACAATCGCTCATTTTTATTAAACAATTTTTATAATAAGCGATATACATCTTAAATCTTACTATAGTACAAAAAAAAATCTATCACACAAATACATACAAAGCATAGACAGCATTATCATTTTTTTGATACTAGGGAATAATAAAATCGATAAAAAAGTAGGTTTTATAGTAATAATAGTAATAGTGGTCGAAATAATTGAGCTTTCAGGGCTGTTTTTGAAATTATAGTAGAGTTCATTCCGCAACAACATACAAGACTAGATTTTTGACAGCCAAGATTTTGTTGTAACTTGAACAAAAATGTGATGTCTGATAATAATGATAATAAGAAAAACAAATCTCTCCTGCTCTCGATTATTATTATCATTAAAATATTATATTGTTCTGAAAATGGTCCTCATCAGTTTTATAATGAATTCATGAGTTTTAGGGGGCAGTGAGAGAATTGATTTGATGCATTTCTCGATAATTTTTCAAAAACGATCACAGTAGCGGGGGCACGACAAAGATCTCAACACTTAATTATATAATCTTAATATTTATACCAGAAAAGTCGAAAAATATCGCATGTATTTACAAAGACTTTGCACTATGAGTTCGCTGCTTTTTTAAAGCCCTGTTTTCTTTAGAACATTACCAACAATATGTGGGCGCAAAAACTTGCAATCATAACCTCATATCAGCCCCATTTTGACATTTTTTTAATCATTAGTTTGTTATTATCAGTAGTGGGTAAGAAATCAAGTTAAACAGTTATAGTGTCAAAAGAGGAGGCTGTCACGTCATAATTATCTGCCATTTTCAAGTGGGGTGTTTTGTATACAGTCGACTGTCAAAATTATTATAAGTCTAGACAGCTCTCTTTGGAATACGCTTACGTCATACTATCTTATCACTAATAACCTACTTAAGATTAAGTACTCAAAAGATGGCGCGTTAAAAAATGGGATTCTCGTGACTTTTTTATATGAGATTATGATAATACCAGAGGTTTATTGAATTTCAAGCGCCTGCCTTATTATAATTATCATTTTTGTGTCATTTCCGGGCCTTCAAATAATAATAATACAATAATCGGAACAACCATCGGGAACTCGAAATAATCAGAGCCGCCATATTGAAGACTTGCAAGGACGCCATCTTCGACGAAATTGACAACCGAAGTGGCCCCGCGCAAACAACATTCGCAAGTCCCCGACGATAAAAAAAAGCGGAAAGGATCCAGAAAGCCGTTGAAAATAAATATTATTCAAAACGCAAAATTAAGAGTCACAGCCGTAATTTTCCTTTTTCTTTCGATAAAAACCCGATCCTCTCGTGTAACGATAACCGTGAGCGTCGACACTACATCGTGTTGTAAACCGGACTGTTGTGTCTCGACTTGATATTGAGCCTGGCCAGAGGATGCGTTTTACCGTACTGTTGTTGCTGCTGCTGCTGCTGTTGCTGCTGCTTCTTCGCCGCCTTCGCGATCACCGTCGCCACCACCAGACCGGGCGACGTGTTCCGCACCACCGGCGCGATCGGCGGCCTCTTGTTGTGCTCGCTCGGAAAGTCGACGATGCACGAGTGCCGATTGCGATTGTTACTAGTCCGCGGCGAAAACGGCCGAGCCACTTTCGCCCGCTTCACCGCCACCCGGTTCGGCTCGAAAATCCCCACGAGACTCTCAAACGGCAACTCCTCCGGTGAACTCTCCGCGATACGAGCCCCCTGATTCGAAATGTGAGCACTCACGGGCGAAGACGGTAAACTAGCGACCTTCTTGATGCCGGTAACCGCCTCATGCTCGCCGGTCGCTATCACGAGCGGCGCGGTCTTCGCCTCGAACTCCTTCTTAAGATTCTTGACTAAACCCGAAGTGTTCGGTTGCTCGATCGTCCGGTTACTGACCGAAGCGTCGTTCTCTTTGCGGAGACTCTCGAGAAAAGTCCGGTGCTGTTTGACGGATAAACACTGGGCGGTGCTCGAGGCCGAACGCGATAACGAGTAGTCCCGAGGCGACAGGAGGTCCATGGCGGAAACGACCGGCGCGCTAACGGAAAGACGCGACGAGTTCCGATCGTCGTTTTCCGACGGAATCGCGATCGTCGCTGATATGGCACTCACGTCGACCAAAACCGGATTGATCGCCTCGACGGTTCCCAAGGTGACACTAGTGCTGTACTCGTAAAGCGTCTCCGAAGAATCCGATTTCTGCCCCTCTTCTATCTTCTGCTTCGTCCTCTTCACCGTGCCCGGATGCCACGGGATCTCCTCCCGATCGTACGCGAAGATCCCCGATGACGACTCGTTACTGCTACTGTTGTTGTTGTTGACGTTGAGATTGTGCGTCAGAATTTCGCCCTTTTCGTTAAGGTAGTGCACTTGAGATCTGGGCTTCGTGTCGTACGAGCCCCACGAGGAATTTCTAGAGGGTAGAGTGCGCGCCGTATCGCCCGAACCCCACGAACTGTGCCTACTGAGGACGTGGTCGTTATGTGGCTCCATGACAACGGCGCTGTCATACGAACTCCACGAGCTTTGCCGAGAGGGACAATCGCGCGCGATCGTGTTCTCCTCCCTCGCCTGCTTCTTCTCCTCCCGGTCGAAAACGCGGTCGAGTTGGTTCGAAAAAGGGTCGGCCCTGCTCGGCGGAGATTCACGAACGTCACTTTTCCGACTCAACACGACGGCGGACGAAGTCCAGATGGCGCCACCGTCGTTATCACACTCGCTCGTCACCTTAACGTCGTCACTGTCGCCCGGATCCCACGTCCTCTTCTCGTCTCCTTTCGACTCCAATTCGCTTACTATATCTTTAACCGACGTCGCCATGACTACGCTCGTGACTGTCAAATTTTGGAGATTCTGCCCCTGCAGGTGGACGATCTGATTGGGCGAAACGCTATACGATTCGCCATTGTCTCGCGGCATCAACACGTGGCTCGCTTTTTGCTTGTCTTTTTGGCTCAAATCCTCGAGGGAGAGAAAAGTCGGGCTTTTATCGACCACCTCCACGTTATCCGGCGACCAAGATTTGGGCCTAGCCCCGAACCCCCTCAAGTCCTGCCCTGAAAGCGCCGTCTGCAAGAGGTCTTGACGTTTCGCGTTCGTATAATCGACATCGCCACCCGCCTGACATTTGTTCGAATTATTGTTATTTTTTAGGTTCGTTTCGGATTTGGACCGTTGCAGTTTCTCCTTGTTCTTCATGGCGTCGAGCATGCCCTGGTAGGTCTCGAGTTGCGATATGAAGCTGGCGTTCGGCTTGATGCAGGTGCGTTTTTCTTTGACGTGGTCGATGGCCGTTTTGAAGTCCCAGTCGTAGGCCTTCATGGCGTAGGCGATGACGACCGAGGCGGACCGGCTGACGCCCATCTTGCAGTGGACGAGCACTTTGGAGCCGCCGATGCGCGCCTTCGTTATGTACTTGAACGTGTCGTCCCAGTGCTTGAGCAGGTTGGTCGCCTCGTCGTCGCACACGCGCACGTTCAGGTAGTCGAACGCGCCCGGGAAGAAGTTGTCGATCTCGCGGGTCACGTTCAGGATGTGGCCCACCCTGGACACAAACCAAAACAGAATTAATATAAATTCAAATTTGAGATAGACGCGTATTATATCAGGCATTTTCATTAAAACCGATTGTGAATGTTCTTATTGTTTAGTTGATTCAAATCGTAAGATACTGTACAATTTTGCATTTTTTAACAATTTAGGGACTTTTGTTTTTATAAAAGTTCAGGTTGGCACTTCACTGGGTTAAAATTGATTCTGGCAGTTGTCATTCGAAGCAAAGTCGGGAACAATCAGGAACGACAATTATGAATCATTCAAGACAGAAAGCGAGGCAAAAAGCTTCTTCTCAAAGGTGGAAATGTGAAATAAATGACTCTTCATCATACTTCTAAAAGCCTATTAATTTGTTTGATCTGGCACTTTTACCAAAAACGATTTCAAATGTGATAGAGTTTTTATTGTTAATTCATTCATAATAAACGTTTAGTTGATTCAATTCAAAAGATATTATAGATTTTTGAATTTGTATCAATTTAGGGACTTTTGTTTTTATAAAAGTTTAGGTTGGCAATTCACGGATTCAAAATAATTATGACAGTTGTCAATTTTCTTTTTTTATTTACATTTATTTACTTATGTGAGTTTTTGCAAGTATTTTAGGTGTCGAATAGGGTTGTTTTCTACGAATGAGAGATTCATTTTTCGACCAAATTCTACGATTTCTGATTGGCTGTCAAGATAACTCTCGAATGTTTCGGCCAATGTCAAAGGCATAAATGAACAAGTGTATTGTTGTGTCGAACACCGATTTCAAATACTACAGTAATAGTTTTTATCGTTAATTCATTCACATTAATCGTTTAGTTGATTCAATTGGCAAAATATTGTAGAATTTTGATTTTTTTAACAATTCAGGAACTTTTGATCTTATAAAAGTTTAGGTTGGCAATTCACAGGTTTAAAATAAATTATTACAGTTGTCTTTTTTTTGCACTTATTTATGTGAGTTTTGCAAATAATTTTGGTGTTGAATTGTTAAAGCGGTCGGGAAAATGTAGTACTAGTTTTTGCTAGTACCCAACTCACAGGAAAGATTTCTTTTGAGGTAGATGCACGTGGCTGTCAGAAAAAGTGATTTCCATTTCATGATTTTAGTGACAGTAAAGTTGAAACATTACCAGATAAAAATCAAATTAATGAACCATATGAACCCATCTAGAAATATAATTTGTGTGACCAATTATGGGGATGAAAGTCATTGAAATTATACCAACGGACAAAAAACCTGATTTAAAGTAACGATAGATTACTGAAAGCTGTTTGTTTCCCATTAACATTTAGTTGATCAAAAAAAGGCGGCCATCTTGAGCGATTATGACAATCAATGATCAAAAATGGCCGCCTGACAAGTGGCAAAAAACCTGATTCAAAGTACTGATAGTTTGCTGAAGGCTGCTTTCCTGTTTTCCATTAACATTTAGTTGATCAACAAAAGGCGGCCATCTTAAGCCATTATGACAATCAATCATCAAAAATTGTCGCCTGACAAGTGTCAAAAAACCTGATTTAAAGTAATAATAATTTGTTGAAGGCTGTTTTCCTGTTTCCCATTAACATTTAGTTGATTAACGAAACGCGGCCATCTTGGACGATTCTGACAACCATAAAAAATGGCCGCCCCGCAAGTGCCGGCCGCATATCCGTTCTTATTTACCCGTTACGTTGCAGCTCCTCGTAGTTGGATGCATTCCACTCGGAGCCCAGATAGACGTGATCGAAGATCTCCGTGGGCGCGTCCATCTGCCCCAAGATGGTGAGCATCTCCTGGTCGATGAAGCTCTTGTACTCGCCCAGGTCCATGTCGAGGTCCTCCTCGAGCCGCGACCGGATGTACTTGCTGGTGACCTCGTCCAGGTCGACGCTCATCATGATCTCTTTGAGCGTCGTCCGGATGACGCGCTCGGTCTCCTCGCGCTCGGTCGGCTTCGTGCGCACCGAGTCCGGCGACGGCGGCCGCTTCGACTCGAGGTTGTCCATGGCGTGCCACTCGTTCAGACATGACCGGTCCGATTCGATCCGATCGTCGTAGTAGTCGACCCAGCCGTGCGTCAGCCCCGACTGGTAGTAGTTCTCTTCGCGGGCCTTCGAACTGACCTTGTGCAGGGTCTGCAGCGCCGACCTGAAACCGAACCACAAACCGTTTATTCATCGACTGGATGGAAACTCGGACGGAATCGGAGAGATAACGAGAGGGAAACTTGCGGGAATGCGTCCGGAATGCGTGAATCACGCCTCTGTACGGTGCGTACGCCTAATTTCGTCTTGGAATTGGTTTTCTCGTTGCAGAACGATAACAACACCTAGCAACGGTAAACAATCTCTTGCAAA
This sequence comes from Salpingus planirostris, assembly GCA_949788335.1. Taxonomy (NCBI): domain Eukaryota; kingdom Metazoa; phylum Arthropoda; class Insecta; order Coleoptera; family Salpingidae; genus Salpingus; species Salpingus planirostris. The sequence continues at coordinate 4,049,953 of OX460922.1, forward strand.
ACTGTTAAAGTTTAAAGTTTGCTCTATCACACCTTTATTTCCAATAATTAGGGCTCAGTGTGTCAATTTGAGTTTGTTTAGTTTCGAAAACATTAAATAATGACCTTAATAACGAAAGAAAAAACATGAGAAATGTTTCTTTGACTGACATATGTACATGTAAAAAATTTGTGCTAATTTTGAACAGTTTTGACAGACGTAACGACGCTACGGACCCTCCAATTTACGACAAGAAACTATTCGCTTTCACGGTCCATTCCAAAAACCGCAAAAGGTAGCAACGTTCATCAAGATTTTCAACAAAATTGACAGACTCATCTGCGCATAGGGGCCTCCCAGATTACCACAGATACATCATTTAAATTCTTCATAAGGGGAGGCTATGATAATCGTTCTGTCTCTATCCTTCTAGTAGTTTCCAGATGAGACAGAATGATGTCCATAGAATCCCTTTATGAAAAACTTAAATGATGTCTCTGTACAAGAAACTGTTCGCCTTCACTACGGCCCACTCCAAAGCCAAAACCTCTCGTAAGTCTCGATACTATCGCAAAAAACAATGAACACCGTGGAAAATTTTCCTTTCAGTCATTTCAAATAAAAAAAGTTGTGATGCCCCCAATTTTGACTAATTTTGACCAATTTTGACAGTTTGAACGCCATCTTGTTTGGCGTTACTATGTGTCGTTAGGGGCCATTCGGACTGTCACCGTCTTCCTCGCGGCCCACTAGACCATTGAACGCCCGGTATTATCGCAAAAAGGAAACGAGAACAAAGGAAATCGCTGCCCAGTAGTAGCACGCTGATAACGTTGAATGTACCTGTCAGTTTCCCACATAGATGGGTTGGTGATACTGCATTTGCGATTGACGACCATTATCACGGTAACATTGAAGTTGATTCGCACCAAAAACGAATCGACCAAAAGTCACTCCCAAATCGTGATAAGTCCGATGATTCGACGGATCCGGAAAAACCCGAATGGCTCTGGACGGTCCAGAGACGGATTTACCCGCACTAATCGAAAACGCACAATAGACTGATGGACGCGTTATTCGTCGGATCGCGAGGAGAGAATCGGTGGCTGCGAGTTGAAGTCATTGAAGGTACCGAACATGGTCATCGGCGAGAAACCGCGCGCGACCTCCTCTCTCGTCCCTCTATAAGCGAAACGACGTACGACACTGCGAAAAAAACCCGCGCGTTTTCTCCTTAAATTATCATCGACACGTCACTGGAAAAATCGCAAACGCTCCAAAAAAACTAATCCAATCCACTATAATATCCCAATAATGAACAGACCGATGCACTGATGTGTATCTTCGAGAAAGGGGCTCAAATTCTATTATTCACTGGTAATAATATCAGAAGAGAGCTGGATGATACGGACTGTACGTTAGCAACGCCCGTGTTAGACTGATCGACTATTAGAAACGACTTTTGCAAATTTGGAATCGAGGTGCGGTCTCTCGCCCATATTTGGATCTCGACAATCGGGAATTTTAATACAGAGGCGGCTCTTTCGGACCAAATCGACCGAATACCCACCGCCATATTGGAAGATTGACAGATGGGTGGAGGAAAACCTCTATTATTTTGACATTTCAAAGAATGCACCACCAAAACTGTCAAAATTAAAAAGGAGTCAAAATGGCGGTTTGGTCGATAATGCAGATATTCTGCCGCATTGACGGCTTATCGGCCGGATCGAGGCGTCGCGGAAAAAGCGGTCGGGGTTTTTTCGCCCGTTTCCGCTCAATGGAACTGATCATTATGCGGACCGTCGCGGCCGCATTACCGTTAACGACCCGGTGATGCCTTCTGCGTGCATCGGGCAGTAGTGTGTGCCCGCGCGCTCTCTATAAGTGCATTCGGCCGGGAGCCGTCGCTTATTTTGTCGCGGTTTTCTTCCATATTTGGACGTCAACCTTCGAGACGGGGTCTTCGATCTCGATACGCCGGCGGAACGTCGGCCCATTCAAGTCGCTCGCAGAAAGAGCGCACCGCCGACGACGGCAGATGACGACCTCAGGACGAAATCGGCCTTCTTCCGACCAAACAAGGGCGGGAACATGGGCCGAACCCCATATTTAGCCGGCGCATCGACCGCCGTGCTCGAGCGGCACCCACCGAATTTCGGTCTATTTTCGAAAAACGAGAGAAAGTCGTCCAATTTCGAATTTATTTACGCGGACCGCGCCGACAAACACACGTGCCACGTTGGAATCTTCGACGCAACCAAAATAAATAACGCGCTCTCACAACTTATAAACCCTGTAAAACCTGTACAGACTGTAACACGATTTTGCTAAAAATTTTTTGGGAATGCTCGCCCGAATTTGACCTCAAAAACCAAAACAATGCGCGATCTCATAAATATTCTGCATCATTAGAATCAATGGTAACGGTGAATGCCCCAGTGCAAATAATAAGTGACACCCATTTAAAAATATTCGCAGACTTGAAGACTCGCTTTGGCAACTCATTCTTTTTGTTGATTTGAATTATTTCTATCCGGTTTGGGATGATTGTGGCCACTTATAGCAAATCCTATTTTCAGACTTTCCTCAATGAAAAACTACACGGAACGTCAAAATAAGTGGCCTATTTTCCTGAGTTGCCAAAAGACTCTTCAGGCTTGTCAAGCATTCGAGATAGGGCCTTGACCAAACACTATATTTTTTGTCATTGAGAACAAATGTAAATGTAAATTTCTCTCGAAATTTCTAGTTTCGGTTTTAAAATTAGTCAAAATTGGAAGGTCAAAAACGAAAATTCCCTACTACCCCAACGCAAATTTTACTAAATTAATCGTAACTTTGTAGTGAGGAACTAGATTTTGAAGTTTTAGTAACTTTTGCTTTGTATCAGTGACTTTTTTAACCTGAAATTTGCTGTGAATTAGACTTTTAAAAATTGGGTTAGTTATTTTTTCTGTGAATAACATTGAATTTTCCTCTGAATTTTCACTTATTCGAAAGTATCCAGTCCTTTGTTCAATGAAATAACTTCATATTGTCTGCTTCAATAAAATTTCAATTTTGTTGAAAATGTTCACCGAAACTTTTCCGCAAGATATTTCAGAAAAACTGCCACAAGTGCCTGTCATTCAACTTCTCCATTATTTCCTACTTTCCTGTAATGCAGTGATACGCCTTTTTTTATTTTGTTGTTTTACCTTGTTTTATAAAGGATATTTGAATTTTTGTAGAAATTAGGTTGTTTTGGCAAGGATATAAGGGACAATACATGTGAAATTCTAAAAAAATTTGAACGACGAAATAAGTATTCATTTTGATTAATTAACAAAACCTAACAACTCTTAAATTCCTAGTCAGTTCCTCACTACAGAGGTAATGCAGCTTTAACCAGCTTTAACCTTTGGGTGGCCTATTTTCCTAAGTTGCCAAAACGACTCTTGAGGCTTGTGGAACATTCAAGATAGGGCATTGCCCGAACACTAAGATTCCTGACATTGAGAAAACAATTCAAAACTATGGAAAATTTTACACTTTCCGTTTTAAAATTAGAAAAAACCGGAAGGTCAAAATCGAAAACGATTGAAGTGACAAAAACAAGTTGACCGAGATTCGCGCTACATTATCGTTATTACTGTGAATAGTATAAAATTTTCTACGAATTTTACTAGTCTATTCCCGATCCTGTCTGTGATAACGTAATAATAATGACGTCGCGAGAAAACCCAACGAGACGAAACGAGACGCGAAATTTGTTGTTCCCCGTCGTCGACCGAAGGCTACAGCCTTAAAAGGCGGGGGAAGCGTCGCGGCGCGCTTATTTCGGAGCGTCCCGACGCCCTCCCCCCTCCCACGCACGCATAAGTAAGGACGTATTTATTCGCCGGGTCTGCTTACCACATCGCCTGGACGGACACCGGCTTGAAGATGTGATGGCTGCCGCAAACGCTCACGCTGAATCCGCTGAAAATCCGAGAAAACGAAACGAGAAATCGGTCAGAGTTCTTGGGCTCAAAATAAGACACTCACCCGTCCCCGTCCAGCCTTATCGTCGTGTCGGCCATGACTTTCAGCACGAGACCGACGGTGGTGGTCTCGTTGCAGTCGATGCCCAGCAGGCAGGACTCCTCGGCCCTCTCGCCCATCCTCGAGATGACCACCAGGTATCGCTCCCGGGACGCGTGCACGCTCTCCAATTTGACGGCCTGGGGAAAAAAACGAAATTTTCGATAATAAACTCACGTCCGGGTTCGACCACTTTCACTGGCGAGAAAACCGTAAGCGAGTACGCGACTCGACTCGCAATTGACGCCACGGGAAAGGGCAACACCCCGTATACAGCCTGTCCCGAAAATGGTGCCCTCTCATCAAAATAACAAAAAAAGTGTTTCTATAAACTATGGCGCACAAACGCTCATTAGATACAGGGTGTCACACTTTAAATTTCCGGTACAATTTCCAGCGGCATGGCAACCACATGCGGAATAATGCTTCACATGAAAAAGAAAACCTACCCTATAGCATTGTTTAACCGGATAAACAATGCCTATTGACTTCCAGAACAGCTTTTGGCGATTTTCGTATCTTCACTACCTTCATTAATTCTAGAGATATTGCGATTTTAGTGTTGCAAAGTTATATCGAGTTGGAATAGTCGAGTTTTTGAAACAGAAGAGGCATAGAAAAAAGGCAATATTTCCAAAAGTAGAGTTTAGAGTAAAAATGAAAAAATGTATTGTCTAAGGAATGTTGTTGTAATTTTCAGATTTTAGTTTTCTGTTTTCCGATTAGCTTCACTTAAATCCCAATATCTCTGGAATTAATAAAGATACAAGAATCAAGAAAAAACTTTTCTTAAAGCTTGCAAGATAGACTTCCTTTCTTATCTGAAACTTTTTCCCGCACATTTCTACCATGCCTCCGAAAAATGCGCTGTAAATGTTAAATGTGTAGTTCACCGGACCTTTTTCTCTTATACCGACAAGAGAAATCGACCGTTGTACCTCGGGTGCACGATTTTCAGGACACCCTGTATAAGACCAGGTGGACGAAATTAAAAGTGCGCAAAATTGCTTCATTACGACGCAGACTCGACTTAAGCCCGATGAAAATAAAATACTAATAATCCACTTCGCGGCTAGCGCTGGTAACTAAATTTGGAGCTTTTAAAGTGTCTTGGAAATGGTCCAAAATCTGAACGATTCCGAATCGTATAATGAGGACTTTTTACAGTTACAAGATAATTACACTATTATATTATAATACATATAACGTCCACACACAACATCCGCGTATATTAACGTAACGCCTAATTATAGAAGCTCGCACTTTACAACCGCGCTCCTTTCTCTTCTCGCAAGAGCCAAGCTCGAGCCAGGACGCAGGACTTTGAAGCGAATGAATTTATAATCGCCAAGAGACCATCACAAAGATGATCCTCGCACGGGATTTTTTCTCGAGCGCTCTGCCGGTATAATGCGAAGAGGATGGTAAATGTCAGAGGGGTGCGCCTTTCGCATTAAAGCGGAGGCACGTTTCCCATGTAGGTCAGTCTTTTAATATTTGCTTCGCGTTTGTATAATGGCGCCGTCATCGTGCGAAATCCGCAATAAATCGGAACGAATTTCGATGACGAAACCGAGCCGCACAATCGCGAATCGCAATCGACTGCGAAGAGGTAGGTTACTTTGCGACGAAGTGGGAAGAGATTTGCGTCACCGCCCGCATCGAGCACGTCGATCGGCACCGTGCAGGTGGAAAACTGACCTCGCTCATCGTCTCACTTTTCCGATCATACAGGAAAACGCCACATCTCGCTCATTCGCAACATAATCCCAGAAAATATCGTACAAGCAGAAAGATCGATGTTCCAAGATTCGTTTCGAAAAGAAAGAAAAATATTGTAGGTGCTTTAGTTTTTGAGTTAACTCGATTTTAATCTAACTAGCCCATCAAAGTTATTGCTGCTGTTTGGGTGGAACAAATATGGCGCCCGCAGCATCACCGAAATCGGCCAAAACTGCAGGCCAACATATGCAACCAAACGTTCATTCACCACGGACATGGTGCTCGATTTCACCGATCGATCATGAGACGGTGAGTTACAAAAGTTGACATTATTGTTGACATGGACATGACTTTTTCAAAGAAGGGAAGTTATTTTTCATCGACAATCAAAAAGTGACTCTACTTTTTCTGGAATTACAATGCGAACGAGTGAAATACTGTCCATTTCGTCGTGATATTTACCATTTTGAGCGTTTCCTCGGGCCGCAACAGGTAGAACATGGCCTGGAGGTGTTTCTGTATGTTGCTGCCCTGTCGTCCGGATCTCTTCGACTTTTGAGCGTCCGCCGCCGGCAGAACCAGCGCCGTGCCTTTGCCCGCAAAGTAGCACTCGCTGAGGCTGCGGAAAAATGAAAAATTACATCTCCCATGTACGAGCCGGATACGTCGGAATATCGTACTCGATCGAAAACGCGATTTTCGCATCGAGAAAAAATCTTTCGACGATTACGCCGAATCGTGACCGTAATTATCGTCGCATTCGAAACCGACAGACATCACGCAAACCATCAAAAGCCAAAAAACGATCGAGAATGAAACCTTGAGAGCGGCATCTCCGAATAGAACACTTTTGGCTCGCGCTCAAACCTCAAAGAGAGAGGAGGATGGGCGAAAAGTGCATCAACTCTCCAGGAAACCGAAGAAATCTCGGATCGTGAAGAAAACCGAAAAGAAAAGGCGTCACGGTAGACGGGGTACGCACCCATAAAGGGACAAGAACAACCGTGAATAATTATTATTATACCGCGAGATAGAGCTTAGTGGAGTGCCAGGAGTCTCCTTTGTCATCATGCATAAGTAAGTACGCAAAGTACGTATTTATTAAAACGGTTTCGAAAGTGTGCACGACCCAAATAAATGATAAAGGCGAAATATTCGTGTATAGAGAAGGAACAGCAAATAATCGCGACGAAACTTATTCGAGTTATTAATTCCGAGGTCGTCCCCCTCTCATCGGGACCCAACGGAATTCTCTACAAACTCTTGACTGTTTGATTATGCTAAATTGACAACCTTGGCCGTTAATCTCATAATAATAATAATAACGATATTGAAATAACCCGAAGACTTGTGAAACGGACAACGTAAAACACGCCGAACGAATGTCTCTTTGTTTTGACTAAAATACATAAGTCGAATCGTCGAGAATTAAGAGAACTTGTGACTCGGTGAGAGAACACAAATAAACGAGGCCTTGTTTAGTATAATAAGTGAGCACAATTACGTAAAGAGTCCCATTTATTTCGACACTTTTGTGGGAACCGTGTCAAATGTGCATAATTAGTAATGCCATTTTTTTGTAATAATCTCTTCTCGGATTGACTTTGACTCATACACCACGGAAAATATTTCTGCATTCGAGATTGATACGAATTTCGCGCAATCTCTAATTTGAACTGTTTGCTTTAGAATGGTTTCGCAATTATTTGTTCAAAAATTACGACATTTTCAGTCTCTCAATGAATTTCCAGTCGAAACTGACCATTCTAGGTCTCATCCTCGAGTATCTTCAGCTATTATGCGGAACCGTTTGGCGCAATGATGAAAAATTCATTACGCAAACGGTAGCCAGGAAAAGGTGGGACCGGCCAGACGAAGAAGTCTCATGCGAACGTGTAAAGTCTTCGTGGGTAAACCGTACCCACACGCATAAGTTTATAAACCATGTAACCCGTTACGGACTTCCGTTCATGATCGATTTAACAATTAAAAGTGTAGAAAATTTATACGAAAGAAAATTTATTATACATGAGGCGCCTTTTAGAAAGTGCCAATCCTTTGTTCTCTTCTTGTCGAGATTATTAAATTGCACATTACACGGGTACCCGTACGAGACGTGGTACCGACCGTAGGTACTGCAATCAAAACCGAACGCGGACTGGATGTTGAAAAATTACCCAGTTATTAGCGCACCGCGAGTGAAAACGACGGCGACCGCTGATTTCGGTTTTTATTTTCATTTTCTTCATCATTATCACTCGCCATTATTGCTCCATTCGAAAGTGAAGTCTCTAATAGGCGAATAATAACAAAAAGACCACATCGATTCCCATGAATAAACCCAAACGAATTACCCTAAAACTCTCCACATTATCGAGACTTTTATACCTTTTCGGGTTGTGGTTGGTATCCATGTTGTCATCTTGAGCGCCTTGGTGAGGTCCCTCCTGGAACAAATAAGAAAAATCAACACGAGCTCATTTCAAAACCAGAAAACTCCATTATAAACCCATGACGTAAGAAGGCGAAGGAGGAAAAAAGCGGGCAGGTGGTTCGGTCACTGGAGGACTACTTTACTCGAAGGGCATTAAATTTCACACCGCATTCCTCAAACTATCCAGTTTCGTCAACCGGACCGGGCCTTGGAAACGCCAAATCGGATCGATCGAACATAAATAACGGAAAAAAGCCTCTGCACCTTTATTAGAGCATCGTCGAAATAGAAATTTCGCCCACGGATGAGTCCGGTCACACTTTTAAACAAATTCATCGCCATCACGCAAAGAAATGGCCCACAAAGCCAAAATAAAAACATAGCCTCGATAATTTCCCTACAAACAGAAAAAAATGCAACGATTATTGTGGTGTTCTAGAGAGAAGTGTGCTTTCACCTGACAACCGTGGATCCGCCATAACCTTATAAGGCAAAAGCGGTTGCACCTCTTATGTCGCAGATATGTACCCATAAACGAAAAACAGTTTTAATCTAATCAGATAAAACCAGATCAAACACAGTCTCGAACTTAATAAAACGCGATTTTAAAGAAGTTTCTCCGTAATTAAATCCGTCAGTCGAAACCCGAAAGGATCACCCGAGGGATGTGTGTGAAAGTTCGGTCATATCCGTATAATTAAAAGGTCAAGGCTCGGATGCAGGACACATCCGAAAAAATACCACAACCGAGAAAGAGCTTTCATTTTTGCTGCGGGTCATATAAAATTAACCAAAAGAAAGAAAAACGCGAATCCTCTGGTATTCCGTGTTAGTACAGTGACGTCTCGAGCCCTATCGATTTTCGGCCACCCTTTCGCGATACAATCCGACACGATAATGCCGACCGAGGAGGGCAGAACGAAACGGGGCAACAACCGCTCGACAAATCCATATCGTGTATAATACATAAATTTCGTAACGTTATATTTCGGATTTCGATCGACCCCGATTTCGGGCTCGCGTATAATAACGACATACACTTCACTTTTTACGTTGCATAATGATAAATCACCGTTTCGGCCCTCCCGTGCGCTCATACCAGTTATTATCGGGTCGGTCGTTATTGAAAAGTTGCGCTTTATTGATTTTAATTGTGGCAGCGGAGCGGACAAACTGAACGATCATTTATCGACGTACCAGGCCGTTTCGGTCGGAGCGAAATCGGACCAACAATCTGTGACTGAAACGTTCTGGGATTTCGATGGTGGAACGGAATCGCGTCATCTACTCGCGATATAAGGAGGTACAAGAGTCCGCCGGCATTCATAATCATAATAACGTGTGATTATCGACCGGCAGTTGAGTGAACTTTTCGGTCCAGTAATCTCATGTGTGATGGCGAGCGCAAAAAGACGACCGACCTTTCAGACAGCATGAAAATTGTCCTCGCTTTATTTTTCAGAAAGTCTTTGGATATTTTTAAGGTCGAAATTTGCCCAAAGTTCACTTTAATCAAGTTGTGAAATTTTGTGCATCATATTTCTCGACGTGTGGATGATGGAATTTTCCAGACTTTTCGAAAAATGTTTTGAATGCAGATGCACACACTTCAGTGTGATGGATTTCCGTTTAAATGGAGCAAAAGCTTGTTCGTTCCGACCTCGGCCCAGTTGGAAGAAAACCCAATTTTCCCGATTTATCGCACCTAAAACTATACTGCAAGAGAGAACCGAACGAACGTTACGGAACTGAACGTGGCCCACCGAAATAGAATTGACTTTTTAAACATAGCTTTTCCGCATTGGTCCACTTTCCTTCGTTATTTTTAAAGGTATTGAGTTGCGCAATTCGGTGTTTTTTGTTACTAAACGTAATTAGGCATTATCGTCATCATTACCTGAACAATAACACGAAGAAATAAAAATTGTTAACAAGACACGGTAACCAGTAGGTATATTACAAGAGGTGACATTTCTATTTCTTGGTATCATTATTATATTAACATTTTAAATATGGTCGATACTTCTTATAGACTGTCGTGTGGGTTTATAATAATAATGTCAATAATGCGTGCGAGGACCTATAGGAAATTGCAATCGTTATTAGCATGAAGAATCGGAAAAAGATCTGGAAATCATAATATTATGAAGGTCTTGCAAATCATTATTATTATAAGCCGGCGAGCGACTTGGAAAACATCCACTTGCGGAATAAAGTGATGAGGAAAAACGAAAAAAGGAATGCATAAACACTCGAGTGCATAATATTTATGGGTCGTCCTTGACGTGCCAAAACGAAATAAGGCAGACGAGAAAAGAAACGATCGAGAAACACAGCGTGTAGGGCAATCAACTCGAAAGTGCGATCAAGGTAAGAATCCACAAACGTCTCATCACGATAACATTAGGACGAAAAATCCCGTTAATAGATTCGAAATAGTTACGAACTCGTCCTGGAACCATTTCCACTAATGGAGACTCGGTAATGATCGAGTTGAATAGAAATTTTCTGAAATTCCACGTTAATAATGATAATGCACGATGTCGCTGTGCTAAATTGGCGCTAATAACGGGGTAATTTGTTTGCGGAAGTGAAAACGCATCGGCAAAATGGCATAATAATGACGGCCGTAAGTACAGCGGAGAACCACGATGACGAACCGCCTTTAGGCACACTTTTTCACGAACAATAATACGAACAATCACGAGATGAGTCCAAATAATAATACAATAACCTCGATGCGTTTTATCTGTCTGTCGACATTATAATACCCGGCAACCTACTTTTTATTATTTAGGAAGGCGGCATCATCATCATCAGCATCAGCATGATGAACCAGACCAACAACACAACAACAACAACTCTCGGTCGGTTTGTTAACATCAACAAAGGACTGTTCTGTTCGAGTTCAACAACCGCAACGCCATTTTATCCAAAAAAGAAAACGTCCTAAATAATCATCGAGTAAGGAAAAGGGTTGCTATTTTAGAAATTACATGACGCACGTACTTATGCATGCAGATACGGGCCCCACTCGTAATTCATCATAAGGATACCGCATAGTTTTCATAAATATTTTACGAATAAAAGAGAAAAGCACCCGAAATGTGCGGAGTGATAACGAACACAGGAACAAACATTTATAGTTTCACTTTTATTATTATGACCCGCAGCATGCCTCGTGCATCATGGACACCGCCAAGACGGAAAAGTGCGATGAGGTCGAAACTTTTAGAGTCGGATGTGTCCGTCACATCATCGTGACTACAATGGAATAAAATCGTCAATTTCACCAGAGCGAATCTCAGAACCACATGACCAGAAGCCCGATAAGAGGCAAGAAAATGACCGCAACTTCCTCGAAAATCCTCCAACAAAAGACCCGACATCAGAGGCGCCTCTTTATTTCGAGGACCCTCTATGCATTTGCATACCTGAGTACAATAAGTCTACAGAACGACGAGGGGGGTGCTTTTGTGTGAAGGAATTTCGAGATGACTCACGGCGAGGACGAAATCGTCAGCGCTATTATAGCGGTCCTTCACTAAGAAGAAAAGCAAACACAAAAAGTAATTAGCTCCTGAAACCGAGGCGGCTATTACACGTAGAAGAAAGGAACTGGTCATCGTCAGTAAGTCGGCACTGAATGGGTTTCGGCCGTTTTTGCTCGTCCCTCGAATCTGGAAGTAACGGATTTCACCGTTGCTCGGGACAATGGGCAGAATTGCAAATTAAAAGCTCCCATCGTCGTCGCAAACGAGAAGAGGAAAACCGGTCGGCCGAATAATCGAACGTCCATCTATCGATCCTCTTCCTCATGCCTAAGCGTGAACCGACGACATTACGAAGACCCGGAATGGGGACGTTCCGTTTCAGGGCGAGACTCACGTCTTTGAATTGCAGATTCCTGAGGCGCGCCCTCGGGGGCCTCCTGGTCTGGCCGTCCCACGAGGTGCTGCTGTCGCCGCACAGGATGCTGCTCCAGGGGGACGGCGGGTCGGGCGCCCTCGGGGGCGGCAGCACGTACAGCATCGCTCGACCTCACGGGGGCCCCATCATGCCCGACACATCACAAATTCACAAATTTCGGGGGAACCGTGCAATCGCAGGACGGGACGATAGATCACGCCGGACGCCCACTGCCGCTACCCGAACCCAACTGCTAGAACAGCTGCACGAAATCGCCGGAAGAAAGGCAAAGCGCACCAACAGCGACAACCGCACGGTGTGAAAAACCCTGGTACCGTTAGACCGCCGTCCCGACTTGGACGTATAAACAGGTCCGTGTACGGAACCTCGTTTCCCTCCTTAAAGCCATTTTTGGAGGCGAATTTCGAAAATCCGAATCCAGGACCTGCTCGACTGGGGCGACCAGAAATCGAACGAAAAACCAGGTTACGGCGCTCTAGACTTGAAATAGACGGGGTCCTTTGTTGGGACTCGTCGCGATTTAGGGGCTACACGTTCTGATTCGGGTAGATAATGCGGATTTTATCCGGGATTTGGAAAATTCGATTTTGCTGTCGTTATCAGCCAAGCGAAAAATTTTCGACTCACAATGCTCGTCGGCGATTCATTGGTGCTGGGGCTTCGTTGGACCGTGACTAGTGCCATTACGGCCTCGCTGAGGTTACCATCACTCGCAAACACTTCCAAGTAGTCCAGATCTTCATTAAAAATACGAATATTTGAGTGTTTTTGCCAAAAAAATACTACCGACAACAAAACGTCACGACTTGAGAATTGTTCAATACTTTACGGCGGACCAATCGGAGGCCTCGTAACAGGATCCGACCAATCGGGACGCCGCGCCACTACGATTTGAACAACTGCTGCCAACACATTTTACTGAAATTATTAAAGTCACTGGAATTATGATGGATCATGTCCTGATTTTTTTTTGTTCTGATGGATGACGCACTGAGTTTAGTAAACGTCAAAATATCGTTATACTGTCAAAACTGAAATTCTACTACGAGTTTATTTATTTACGAAGCAAGCACAATGTCCAAGATATTCACGCCGACGAACCAAATTCGACTGACGAACGTGGCGGTGGTTCGAATAAAGAAGGGTGGGAAGCGGTTCGAAATAGCGTGCTACCGAAATAAAGTTGTGTCATGGAGAAACGGCGTGTAAGTAGAGCATCAAAACTTGTGCAATATCCTAGATCCGATTCGAATCTTTCCAGCGAGAAGGACATAGACGAAGTCTTGCAGTCGCACACCGTGTTTGCCAACGTCTCCAAAGGCCAAATTGCTAAAAAGGAAGATCTCGTCAAGGCTTTCGGCAAAGATGATCAAACAGAAATCTGCAAAGAGATCTTATCGAAAGGGGAGCTCCAAGTTTCCGATAAAGAAAGGCACAATCAGATTGATCAGCTCTTTAAAGATATTGCCACCACAGTGGCCGATAAGTGCATAAATCCAGAACTGAAGAAACCATACCCTGTCACGATCATAGAAAAGGCAATGAAAGATGCTCATTTCTCTGTCAAACCCAATCAGTCCGCAAAACAGCAAGCTTTACAAGTTATCAAAGTCTTGAAGGAGTCCATACCGTTAGAAAGGGCAAAAATGAAGTTGAGGGTGATTTTCAAAGGGAAAAATGCGAAAAAACTGAAAGAAAAGCTGTTGAAAATTGACAGCATAGAAGTCGAAAAAGAAGATAGAGAGGAGGACCAACTTACTGTTATCGTTTTAGTAGATCCTGGGCAATTTAAAGAGATTGACGCAATGGTGCAAGCTGAAGTGAAAAATGGAGCCTTCCTGGAAGTTATGGCTTATAAAGAGATTGCAGCAGGCCTGGAATATTTATAAGTTAATTTAGCAATAAAAAACCGAAAGAATCATTAATTTCAACTTGTATTTATTCTAATAGAAATAATAACGCAACAGCAACATTAATATATATGTATACAAATTTACACAAGACGATAATTCATTATCGAAACATATTATTCGAGTGAGTAACAACAATAAGCTTCTATGATACAGTTCAGATTCTATTCGATTTATTGAGCTTGGATTTTTTCATCCGGCTTTGGAATATAAATGCTTTCAGTCCTTTGATCATGTTTGGCAGCAATCCTGGAAATTGTAAAGAGGAAATCCGAGAGACGATTCAGATAAATCAGTGCTTCTTTGTCCAAGTGGCCCTCTTGAACTAGAGGGACGACAACACGCTCAGTCCTGCGACAAATCGAGCGAGCCACATGTAAGGAAGCGCTTGCTATTCCTCCTCCCTAGAAAAATACTTGGGTATACTGATGCAGACGAAAATCATTACCGATTAATTTACTGGAATTATGTATTGCTCTGGTGGAGGTAATTGTTTTGAGTATTCATTGATCCAGTCTTCTAATTCTTTTGTATACACTGGGGAGATCAACTTGTTACTGCTCTCCCCAGATCTAGATATTGCTGTGCTTAAATCTATGATTATTGTCTGTATTCTCTTCAGTTTGTCTGTGTATTCCTGTTCAGCTTCATTTCCGTACTCTCTGGCCAAGCTAGAAATGTTTATAAAAAAAAACATAAAACTGGTATCATTACCACCAAATTGTGTAATCGATGACATAAAATTATATGTTATACGCTCTACTTAATCAGACATCAATTAAATTCCCTCTCTTACTACAAAAGTGCGGTTGTGGATGTGAATTGCAAGTGAAAGTTATCAGATGTAAAATGTAATTTTAATACCCCAAGTAGCTCAAAAGTTCCTCAGTTGCTCCAATTGCTCTGAATACGGGACTGTCTTTAGATAAAACCTCTCCAGTCAAAGTTTTCGCTGTACCCGAGTCCCCTTGTCGACTGAAAATGGGCTGAGGGGTGGTGTTATTCCTGAAACGTTAGAACTTTTAAAACTGAGGATAAAGTGAAACCGTCACTTACTTTTCGCAATAATTTCGGACTTGACTCAGGATGCGAAAGCCGAAAAAACGCCGGAAAACCATCGCAAAAGCGCAAGGGGGCCCCAAAATCAAAACAACTTAAAATGAGGTTAGAATGCAATTTGACAGCTGTCACAAATCTATTTGCCAACTTTGAAAATTAAAAATCCCCAAAGTTCAGTGTTGCCAGTATTGAAAAGTAGAAATCTCCAAAGTTCAGTGTTGCCAACATTAAAATGTCGAAATCTCTAAAGTTCAGTGTTGCCAAAAATAGAAATTAGAAAACCCCAAGGTTCAGTGTCGCCAACATTTAAAAAAAACTTTCAAAGTTTAGTGTTGCCAACATCTAAAAAGAGAAATCTCCAAAGTTCAATGTTGCCAATAAAAGAATAAAGAAATGTTGTACTTTTTCATGGTTGGCAACACTGAAACCACATATTGAAAAAGGCCCATTCAGCGTTGCCAACCGTACGATAATTATCGTATTCGTACGATAATTTCGCCTCATGTACGATGTACGATAGTAAATCACTATCGTACGCGAAATGTACGATAATTTTGAGACTTGGACATTTTGATTTGTTTTTTCCTAATTTGAATATTTTTCTTCATTTTTTGGATACAAAAATCAATCTGTCAATCGCTGAGAGGGCGGGGGGAAGGGGGAACGTATTTGCGACATTCGCGTTCCGCCACTTCCGCCGGTTCACGTCCACGTTCGTTTCGTCGTTCGTCGCACTCGCCACTCGAGAGTCGTGCGTGTTTCTATCTTTGTCATGCAGGCGTTGTGTCGCCTATCTCCATTTCTTTTAGATAGGCAGAAGTTAGGTCGCTTATGAACGGGCTCGATCTGGGTCTAGCTCGATGCTCGATGAGACTTTTGTTAGTTTTGTTTTGGCTTTTGGTTGACAATTGACATTGACCGAACATTGACAGTTATTGATAGTTCCTAGTTGTTTTCGCGGTTTTTTTTTCGTTCATTCCATACAAATTTATTAGGAGAAAATCTAATAAAGAAAATCCGCATGTAAAGTAGGGTGGGGTGATTTTTGGCTGACGTACGATAATGAGAGGCGAAATACGATAATTTTGAACCTCGGGTACGATAATTCCATTTTGAAAGGTTGGCAACACTGGGCCCATTAATGAAAAACGGAAAAAGAGGGATAAGAACTAAGAAGTTTGGGTTTGGGGGGAAGAAGAAAGGCTCCAAGATCAATACTGAAGAGAGCGCTGCCGATATTAGCGATTATAAACGTCCAGGGAAGCCGGGATTAAAAGTAGGAAAAGGGAGAGGCAAAATGGCCAACAAGAGGCCAGGAAAAAATAGGAGGAAGCAGGGGCGGAAATAGGGAATTTGATGTATTAAGCGTTTTTTAATAAAGTATAAACCGATTTTAATAACGACTTACTTTTTCAATTACAATCATTTATTGAATAATCCGTCAGAAAATTGGCTTGTACCATACAATTTTACCATCTAAACACCCACTAACCAAGGTAAAGTCCACAGGACTAAATTTACATGAAACGACAATCTCGGGGTGGTAATCCTTAAGTACGACTAGATCTTTAAGAGGACTCGGTGTATCCGGAACGCAGTAAGTCAACTCTTCGTAATTATCACCGAAACCTAAAAGTCTCACACCCCGATTAAAAGGCGAACATATTATCCTTCCGTCTTTCGAGTAGCACAACTCCTTTATGTAACCCCTGCCCACATTTTGCTCCACCGCGTAATTAGTCAATCTCTGCGCATTCACCACCACTTTGTTCCTCTCTTCAGGATGTAAACGGAAATAATCCGTGTAATTGTGCCTGCCGATCAGGCCGCTGTTGATGATACCCATCGTGGGTAGCTGCAGCCTCTCCTCGTTGCCCCCGTACACTTGAGGCTGTCTTTCCTGCGTGTAGTCGCGGTTCGTGATGAAGCCCATCCACAAATCGGTCGGCTGTGCGTTCCGAGTGCTTTCTTCGTCCGAATCCGAGTTCAGAGAACTGTCATCTACTTCTTCCGTGTACATGTAACAGTCCTCGTATTCTCTCAAATCGCGTTTTTGGATGTCGTGGACGCTGGTGACTTCGTCCCGTTCGTCCCCACTCAAACTTCTCGAAACCGCGTTCCAACCGTGGGGGTGGATGTGCAACGAACTGATAACTTCAGCATCGATCGTGAAATCGTCGATGAACTCCACTCGATTTCGTTTCTTCGTCGGGTGGAATAAGTGATTGAAGACAGTACCCGAGGGAAAACTTTGTCCACTGATTTGCATCAGTCTATATAGAATCGGCTGGAAATTTATCAAATTAGACCCGAAAATCGATGAATTAAATTCTATGAACCTTGAACGATCTGAAGTCGCTAGCCAAAGTGTGCAAGTTTAGGTCATGTACGATTATCATGTAGCCACTCGTGGTGGAAATCACCATTTTCGAACAATCTGGGGATAACTTGGTCCTCATTAGACCGTTCATTAGGAATATTTTATCGTGAAGAAAACTGTTTTCAGTGCCGCTGTTCAAGTCCCAGGCGTAAATGCTGCCGTCGAATGCGGAAGTCACCATGATATTGTCTTTTTCCAAGTATTCGATATTCTTAACCCAGTTCGAATGCCCCGCAAGAATCTTGTAATCTCTCGATAAGTTCCTCGTGTCCCACAATTTTATTGTGTTGTCGTCGGAGCAAGTGGCAAATGATCTATCATTCAAGAACCTGAAATTATAAGTGTTTAAGATTTGACTGTTTTGGATGTAACTCATGTGATTTTCGCACCTAACACAATTAACGCAACTCTGGTGTGCATCTTGCATAACATTCACTAATTTCTGATTGTGTGTGTCGTGGATCAGCACACTTTTGTTCTCACAAGCCGCCACAAGTAATCGTCTGTAAAAATAAGGCGAGAGTAACACATAAGGTAACGAATTGAGGCTTACATAAATAATCAAATACTGACCCGTCTAAGCTAAATTCCAGGTTGAAAATACCACCATGTTGCTTTCCCAAGTCTGGTTCAGTTTCTAAAGAATACTCATCCATGCGGGAATATAATTTACCAGCGATTACGTCCTCACATCCCATAAAGTTACTCAAGCCCTGTTGTCTCAAATTCACAAATTTGTTCCAGTCGCATTTCATTGTGGGAAATGAGACTTTCCTGGATTTAGTTGGAAGTGGACATTCAGTCATTTTAAGTCAATCTTATTGTATTTTAACGAGGGTTTTTAGTAAATGTATTCAGTACTAGGACCTATCTCATTACAAATCAGGCAGTGGATGTTTTGCGATCAGGTAATTACACTATTTACGTGCATTTGATAAGTGAGAGGCGCAGCTTGAGGTTAGAATGCAATTTGACAGCTGTCACAAATCTATTTGCCAACTTTGAAAATTAAAAATCCCCAAAGTTCAGTGTTGCCAGTATTGAAAAGTAGAAATCTTCAAAGTTCAGTGTTGCCAGTAATAAAAAGTTAAGAAACCCTAAAGTTCAGTGTTGCCAATATTTATAAAAAGAAATTCTCAAAGTTCAGTGTTGCCAACAAAAGAATAAAAGAATGTTGTACTTTTTTATTGTTGGCAACACTGAAACCACAACAAATTAGAAAAGTTAGGTTAAAATCTGTTTAAGACACGCTGGTTTTATTTTCTTTATCAAATTTGACCAAATGGATTTAGACGAATCTGAATTGTCCTCTAGCGACGAAGAGGTATTTAGTCTCATAATTAGATTAAAATTCAATAATATTCGTTCTGTTTTACAGTTGCAAGAAGCTCTACTTGATGGGAGGCTTAAACCTGGACTCAATTTTGTAGATAAAGCACCCAAACAATTCGTTAACAACGTGTCAGGGTTAAAGCAAAAGCTGGAAGAATTCAAGCTGAACCTCCCTTGGATAGAACTCCTAGATTGTGTCAGCGTGCAAGCTCCCTTAGCGCCCGAGATGGCCGCCCAAATTATGATCCAGGAAGACAAACGACAGAACGAACTGAAAAACAACAAGAAATTGCCCCAATTCGCCCCCAGCGAAGACCCGGTTTTGAACGACTTCAAACGCGAAACCGTTTTCCACAGACAAGCCCAAAGTGCCGTAACGGAAGCGATACCCAAAATCAAGGCCATGGGAATATCCACGAAACGGCCTGACGATTATTTTGCCGAAATGGCGAAAACCGACGAACACATGCAGAAAATCCGCGCGCACTTGATGCAGAAACAGACGCAGAAGCAGAGAAGCGAAAGAGTGAAGCAACTGAGGACACAGAAAAAGGAAGGGAAGATGCTCCAGGTCCAAGCCAAACTCGATAGGCAGAAAGAGAAGAAGGAAATGCTCGATCAGGTCAAAAAAGTTCGCAAGGGACATTCCAAAGACCTCAACTTCTTGGACGGTAAAAAGAGGCCAATAAATGAGAAACGGAAAAAGAGGGATAAGAAGTTCGGCTTTGGGGGGAAGAAGAAAGGCTCCAAGATCAATACTAAAGAGAGCGCTGCCGATATTAGCGATTATAAACGTCCAGGGAAGCCGGGATTAAAAGTAGGAAAAGGGAGAGGCAAAATGGCCAACAAGAGGCCGGGAAAAAATAGGAGGATGCAGAGTAAATCCAAGGGACGGAAATAGGGAATTTGATGTATTAAGCGTTTTTTAATAAATAAAGTATAAACCGATTTTAATAACGACTTACTTTATCAATTACAATCATTTATTGAATAATCCGTCAGAAAATTGGCTTGTACCATACAATTTTACCATCTAAACACCCACTAACCAAGGTAAAGTCCACAGGACTAAATTTACATGAAACGACGAAGTAGGGGTGGTAATCCTCAAGTACGACTAGATCTTTAAGAGGACTCGGTGAATCCGGAACGCAATTAGTCCACACTTCGTAATTATCACTGAAACCTAAAAGTCTCACACCTCGATTAAAAGGCGAACATATTATCCTTCCGTCTTTCGAGTAGCACAACTCCTTTATGTATTCCGTGCCCACATTTTGCTCCACCGCGTAATTAGTCAATCTCTGCGCATTCCCCACCACTTTGTTTTTCTCTTCTGGACGTAAACGGAAATAATCCGTGTAATTGTGCCTGCCGATCAAGCCGCTGTTGTTGATACCCATCGTGGGTAACTGCACCCTCTCCTCGTTGCCCCCATACATCTGGGGTTGTCTTTCTTGCGTGTAACTGCCGTCTACTTCTTCCGTGTACATGTAGCAGTCCTCGTTTTCTCTTAAATCGCGTTTTTGGATGTCGTGGACGTAGGTGACTTCGTACAGTTCGTCCTCACTCGAACTTCTCGAAACCGCGTTCCAACCGTGGGGGTGGATGTCCAACGAACGGATAACTTCGGCATCGAACTTGAAATCGTCGATAAACTCCACTCGATTTCGTTTGTTTGTCGGGTGGAATAAGTGATTGCAGACTGTACCAGAAGGAAAACTGTGACCACTGATTTGCATCTGTCTATATAGAATTGGCTGGAAGTTTACAAAATTAGGCCTAAAAGTGAATATCTAAATCTACGAACCTTGAACAATCTGAAATCGCTGGCCAAAGTGTGCAAGTTTAGGTCATGTACGATTATCATGTAGCCATACGTGGTGGAAATCACCATTTTCGAACCATCTGGGGATAACTTGGTCCTTATTAGATCCTTCTTCAGGAATATTTCATCGTGAAGAAAAATGTTTTCGGTGCCGCTGTTCAAGTGCCAGACGTAAATACTGCCGTCGAATGCGGAAGTCACCATGATATTGTCTTTTTCCAAATATTCGATATTCTCAATCCAGTTCGATTGCCCCGCGAGAATATTGTAAGCTTCCGATAAGTTCCTCGTGTCCCACAATTTTATTGTCTTGTCGTTGGAGCAAGTGGCGAATGATCTATCGTTCAAGAACCTGAAATTATAAGTGTTTAAGATTTGACTGTTTTGGATGTAGCTCATGTGATTTTCGCACCTAACACAAATAACGCCACTCTGGTGTGCATCTTGCATAACATTCACTAATTTCTGATTGTGTGTGTCGTGGACCAGCACACTTTTGTTCTCACAAGCCGCCAAAAGTAATCGTCTGTAAAAATAAGGCGAGAGTAACACATAAGGTAACGAATTGAGGCTTACATAAATAATCAAATACTGACCCGTCTAAGCTAAATTCCAGGTTGAAAATACCACCATGTTGCTTTCCCAAGTCTGGTTCAGTTTCTAAAGAATACTCATCCATGCGGGAATATAATTTACCAGCGATTACGTCCTCACATCCCATAAAGTTACTCAAGCCCTGTTGTCTCAAATTCACAAATTTGTTCCAGTCGCATTTCATTGTGGGAAATGAGACTTTCCTGGATTTAGTTGGAAGTGGACATTCAGTCATTTTAAGTCAATCTTATTGTATTTTAACGAGGGTTTTTAGTAAATGTATTCAGTACTAGGACCTATCTCATTACAAATCAGGCAGTGGATGTTTTGCGATCAGGTAATTACACTATTTACATGGGATCACTACATTCGACGGAATACCCATTGGGCGGAATGGACGTTGGGCGGAATACCCATTCGACCATTCCCCCGTTCGGCGGAACGTTCAGTGGTACCAAAACAGTGGAATGAATCGCTGTCTGATAGGTGACGTAAAAGCCCTATCTCGAACCAATATTTGAACGAAAAGTAACTCTTGAAACTTGAATAAAGGTAGGTATAGTATCTATGAGAAACATGTAAACTCGGACGAACCGAAATCCGGATTGAAGGATTGTAGCACACCATGGACCGGAACGTAGATGTAATCCGGAAAGAACCAAATCGGTAAAATTCCAAACGTGTAGGAACTTAATTCAAAACAAAAAGAGATATGTTGAAAAACAGATAAAGGCCATGGGTCTTGGCTCTAGTAAAATTAATACCCTATTAGATCTGATCTAATAGAAACTTGATCGCCGGTCTTTCAATGAGAGTCTATATTTAGTGATTATAAACACTTTCCGCAAAATTTACAATTTTTGGTCGCGCAAGTGATCGATAAAATAGCCCATAACTCGTGAACGGTTCATCTCTGCAAATACTTCAAACAAGTGGCTCTTTTTCGAGAGAATTGATTCTGGAATCTAAATCACCAATTGAAATACCAAATTTTCAGCGGGCGAAAAAATTGCGCTGACTTCGTGGAAAATCGCGTTGAAAAATCTTCGATAGTTTTTGAACAGTGATGGCTAAAAAATCGATTGAAAACTACTCAACTTTTCGTACAGACACTTTCGATCAAACACTTTTTGGACATTACGTCTTCATTTTGAGTGGAGAAACTGCACCTGAAGCAGGACTAACGTTTTTTTGGATCACCTTTTTGCCCACATACAAATTGCTGAGGTTAAAATAGTGGATAATAAAAAAGTTACAGGGTATAAATATTTAAATTTTTATTTTACATACTTTTTTTAAGTTTTAGGAATATCAATTCAAAAATTGCTACAAGGGCCGGGTTTTTGGTATGAGGATTCAAAAATTGATAATGTTTTTCCTAGAGGGCGCCACATACGCTACAAGAATCTCTAAATTCCGCTCAACTTTTTCCCCTTTAAGTTAGGTACCGAAGTTACAATAAATGCAATAGATTGCCTTAGAATTTTACTCTTGTTTTACACTTGATTGATGTCGCTATACGACGCACCGTTTTGATGGAACTATTATTACTTCTTGAAAAATCAATTCCATCCAAAAATCACACTAATTTCTGATGGGGTACTTTCTCTTGAAAAACTTACAAGCCTGGCAAAGAAGTAATTTAGTTACTTTTTTCTACAAATACTATGAAAAGTCAAACTTTGCGATCAATTTTTAGGGCACAAAGGAGGTGATTCGCGCCCTAGAGCGCAAAGTTAATTTTTGCGTCCTAGGGCATGGTGATTCGAGTAAGATTTTTCTGGAAATCTGTGTTCTACTAGAAAATTGATTCATTAACTAACCATTTATTTTCAAAATTGAACGTATAATTGGAAACTTCACAACCATTAAAATTAAATGCAGGGGATCATTGTCATTATCGTCACTTTTGTCACCCACTTTAACAGATTTCAAGCGATTATCCGAAGATACACGGCTTTTTGGCACAATTTTTTAACGGCACACGAAAATTCACGTGAAATGCACTGTGAAATGCAAATACAAATTTTGTTGACAACTTCTCCATGGATTCGAATAAATTATTCACAATGCCGCCTGCTCAAAAAATTATAATTTCTTTGAAAATTAATGCGTGGTAACTTTTTCATTTGTAGAAAAAATATTGTGTGCACCTCTGGCGCATCAAAGTGTATCATTGGCGCTCTCGTCGAGATGCAGCCTGAGGCTGCGCCTCAGGCTGCAACTTCTCTCCTCGAGCGCCAATGATACACTTTGCGCCCTAGATACACACATAACTATTTTTGCCAGGTGATTTGTTTTTAGCAAAACAGTGATCTAATGAACTCTCTGCCAGGCTCATTTGTTTTTCATTAAAAATTACCCCACAGAAATTAGTCGGGAACTCTGGTTCAATATGCCTAAATATGTATGTACATACAATATAATTGTTGAAAAATGGTATCTAGAGTTTGAGTTGCAGTTGCACCGGGGTAAAATTATTGTACAACACACCATCCCTGTTTTGGAATTCAAGTTTGTAATTTAATTTCACCGATTTGGTTCTCGGTTGATCGAATTACGTTTCTTACGTTCAGGTTCTCCAATTCGGATTTCGGTTCATCCAAGTTTGCATTTATTCATACTTTTTTTTCAAGATCAAGATTAGAGGTGTTACTTTCTGTTCAAATAGTGGTTTGGACATGGACTTGAACGATTTATGTCACTGTTTGGGTACCTCTGGAAATTCCGCCCAACGTACATTTCGCTCAATGGGTGTTCCGCCCAACGTCCATTCCGCTCAATGGGTATTCCGCCGAATAGGGGTGACCCTATTTACATGCATTTGATAAGTGAGAGGCGCAGCTGTCACTTGTCATACCAGACAAACGTCATAATGGAGGGTATTGCCAACATCCGTCATTTCAAGGAAAGTCCCTAGACCCACGAATTATTCTGGATTGTATGTAGTATTGGTTGCCTACTCAGCGGACGCATTTTGTAAGAAATAAATTACAATTATAAAGTTGCGCGTTCGTTTAATACGCGTGCGCAGTATTTACCATTACAATGAATTGTGAATTCAGGAATAGACCTCAGGTGGCAGCACTATACAACAATGAAATTCTGAAATCGGATGAAGAAGGAACCTTTCTGTTGAAGAAATCGAGAATAAATATATTTACTTGAATTGAAATAACAAATATGAAACAATATAACAATAATAATTCATAATCAAATAAAACCTACTAATCGAAATACGACTAAGTGTTTTACGATCCAGGTAATTTATTTCTACGCCTATCTAAAGTCTATAATGAGTACAACTTGGATTACTATAACATCATCATAAATTAATGAATTAAAGAAGTGAAATTACAAACATGAAACAATAAAATAATTAAATAATACACACAAATTTTTCTTCAAAGACCTCTCAATTCTAGTTAAACTCACAACAGCATCCGCTTCCAATTATTTGTTTAATCAAACGAAGTTTTTCATGGCACGAACATTCATGCTCATTATTATTAATACAAGTATTGGGTCCCCTAATTAGATTATTTTCCAAAATTTTTACCTTGTTACTTCCTGAAGTCCCCTTCGAATGATCTTCAAGTTCACCTGAGGTGCCTTCATGATATTTGGGCATCTTTCTTCTCTTATTTTCTATTGGAGAATTACGTAGCTCCGTTAAATCCTTGAAGATGAAACCGTTCTCTTTGGCAACGTGTTTATCAACGCAAGTTTCATCAAAGCCGGTGTTCTGCACCTTATCCTTTTTATTCATTTTCCTTTCTCGTATCACCGATCGAAAATATTCCCAATCGCTTTCCGACACACCGCCATTATTCCTTCTAGGACTTTGTGATTTCTTCCTCCTTTTAGGTGTGTCTTTTATGGTGATTATTTCGGTAGCAGGAACTTGCGGTTCGGCGTAACCCGCGCAATCCATTTCCGACAAATACGAAATGTCTTTCGGATCATACAGTTTTCTTTTCCTCATTCTCACCGACACATCTTCATTATCGTTACCTGTTTTACCGGCATCGACTTCGGCTCTCTTCATACTCAGATGTCTATCGTGCTCCTCCATCATATCAGTGATCGTTCCCATAAATTTATTCGGTTTGTTTACTTCAACTGCATCTTTGCGTTTATTTTTGGGCACTTTCTGAGGCATCTTCAGTTTCAATTGCGGTCCCTTTCTTTTCGGCTTTGAAGTCGTTTCAGATTTCACATTTTGCTTGGAACAACGTTTATTTCGTTTTTCAATCCACAGGGACAGAGGTAAATCATCATCGGACTCGTATTGGTCGGCAACATCTATTTTTCCAATGGCAAGTGATGTAGGTGTTTCAGTAGATTTCTGAATTATAGGCTCTTCCTCATCAGTAAGAACAGGAGAAATGTATTTGTCGTTTTGAGGTAGCCCAGTGACTTCCTGAATTATCGGCTCTTTATCAATAACAACAGGCGAAACCGAAGGTGGAACAAATTTGTCACTTTTAGTGTTCCCAGTAGATTCCTGCATTATCGGTTCCTGCATGGGCGGTTCGAAATTTTTATTCATCACCGACCCAGTGACTTCCTGAATTATCGGCTCTTCATCAATAACAACAGGCGAAACCGAAGGTGGAACAAATTTGTCACTTTTAGTGTTCCCAGTAGATTCCTGCATTATCGGTTCCTGGATGGGCGGTTCGAAATTTTTATTTATCACCGACCCAGTGACTTCCTGAATTATCGGCTCTTCATCAATAACAACAGGCGAAACCGAAGGTGGAACAAATTTGTCACTTTTAGTGTTTCCAGTAGATTCCTGCATTATCGGTTCCTGCATGGGCGGTTCGAAATTTTTATTCATCACCGACCCAGTGACTTCCTGAATTATCGGCTCTTCATCAATAACAACAGGCGAAACCGAAGGTGGAACAAATTTGTCACTTTTAGTGTTCCCAGTAGATTCCTGCATTATCGGTTCCTGGATGGGCGGTTCGAAATTTTTATTTATCACCGACCCAGTGACTTCCTGAATTATCGGCTCTTCATCAATAACAACAGGCGAAACCGAAGATGGAACAATTTTGTCACTTCTAGTGTTTCCAATAGATTCCTGCATTATCGGTTCCTGCATGGGCGGTTCGAAATTTTTATTCATCACCGACCCAGTGACTTCCTGAATTATCGGCTCTTCATCAATAACAACAGGCGAAACCGAAGGTGGAACAAATTTGTCACTTTTAGTGTTCCCAGTAGATTCCTGCATTATCGGTTCCTGGATGGGCGGTTCGAAATTTTTATTTATCACCGACCCAGTGACTTCCTGAATTATCGGCTCTTCATCAATAACAACAGGCGAAACCGAAGATGGAACAATTTTGTCACTTCTAGTGTTTCCAATAGATTCCTGCATTGCCGGTTCCTGCATGGGCGGTTCGAAATTTTTATTTATTACCGACCCGTCTTCATCATCTGTGGCATTTTTTCGGAACTCGGCAGATTCCTGCATTACCGGCTTCTCTTTATCATTATCATTGATGATGACAGGACACGGAGATCTGTCTTCATCATCGGCAATTCGCGATTCATCTCCGGCATTTTGTTCATTTGCGGAAGTAGGTGACGAATATCTGTCATTTGCAGATAATTCGGCAGTTTCTCGCATTATCGACTCATTAATGATGGACAGATTTCTCTTATTTGTAGATATACCAGTAGATTTTTTAATTTTTGAGCATTGTCTATTGACCACGGTAATGCTCGACGATCTTTTAGAGTTGATAGGCAAATTAGGAGATTCCTGTAATAATAAAATAAATGATATATGAAAAAAGTTACGCATTGGTTTTACCTTCGAGTTTGAAATTTCTTCTCGCGATTTTTGTAATAAACTCCTTTTTGCCAGAGATGTTTTCTGAAGGGGTTCTTCATATTCCTCTTCGTCTGAACATTCCTCTTCATCACTCAATATTACAAACGTTTGAATTCTTTTATTATTGGGAACGATCTCGTTAAGGACTTTTTTTTGGCTTTCAGAATTTCGTAGCCACCTTTCTACTTTATCCATTTGTGACATTTCACTATTGGTTGTGTTATTCATGGCATATTCTAGAGAGTCTTTAGTGAGATCAATCTGTAATGATAAATAACAATAATAAATCAATGAAATATAATAATTCGATTTATTTTGAAAGTGTTACTTACCGTAGCTTGTACTGGACCAATTTTTTCACTATTCTTCCGAAACAAACCTTCAATGGTCGTGGCCTAAAATTATAATGAAATAATAACTAAAAATCCGATTTATCCAATTTTACCAATACTTCGCTACTCTCGGACGATGAAGCTTGATCTTCGTCCTCATCCATAACATCTTGCAGCATATTAGTAGCAAATGACTAAAGTGAATAGATAACATAAAAATAATGAGAAAATGTGAAAAAAAATCATAAAACGGCTTACGATAGGGGAAATAGATTTACTAATTAACCCGGTTGATTTGAGAGAGTCCACGACAGCAGTAACCTGTAAACAAGCCACTCTTTGTAGAAGTTTCCTGTATTACCGACATCTAAATAATTACCGATCTTTTCTCCATAGAAGCGACAGAAGGCTGCGGTAACTGATCTTCCCGATTAGAAAAGGAGACGTCATCCATAAACCGACTAGTTTTCTTCAATATTGAAGTTGATGGGACGTTTTCATCGGGCTCCTTCAAAAAATGATCTATGGATTGACCAACTTTCTTCGTTTTTAAAAATCGTCCAAACATTTTCGGGATGATGTTTGATTGCAGATTAGAATCCTGTTCACCAGACATTTTTGCGACGATTTTTAATGATAAAAGTTCTGGAGAGGGCTTATCGCCAGGGAATAAATTTGTTTTATTTTCCAACAAGCCAATTTTGAAAACGAACTTATGGCAATTCGTAAAACGTTTGCGTTGGTATTGAAACGTTTGGATGTCCTTACTGTAAAATGTTAGAGCTTCAAATTCGCACAACGGAATTGGGTAATGACTTTGAATTAGTGAGTTTCTGTCGCAAATTATCGTTATATTCCCTAGAAATAGGTGGAAATCGACCCAGATATCGTTCTCTTTGAAACCGCCATCTGGCACGCCTTGAAGTTCGTAAAAGTTGTACGTGATTCCTTCACATTTCATTGAGAATACTGAATCACTCAAATCTTCATTTTTCAAAGTGATGAATCGGCGTAAGTCTCGGTGAAGGTGATTTTCTGTGGCCCCTCTTAGAACTTCAAACAAATTTGGAGGGATGATTCTTTCTAGATGAAAATGTTTCGACTTGTGATAAATTCTCCAAACTGCTTCCAAGACAAGGAACTGTTGGTGAACGTCTCCATTTTCTACCAAGTCATACAGCTTAGAACTGAAAGAATACACACAAAAATTATAAATATGAAGATTTTCAAAATTTATACATACTCACATAGTGCCTTTATGTTGTTCTGCAAACTGACTGATACAGTCATTGGAGCATCTCGATAACCAAATATTAAACACTGGCAATAGTTCTTTAACAGAATCACAACCGATTAACGAATATTCTATAATTAATTTTAAGAGATTTATGGAATTTGTTACGAGTGAATTGTAGATAGAGAATCTATCTGTGACATTCTGAAAAAAAGAGTATTTCTTATATTATGATTTCATGATTGAATGCTATACTAACCAAGATTACATCATTAGTCTTCCTGATTAATTCAACGGAGTCTTCATTATGTTTTGAATACTCTAGCAGTATCTTCCACAGTTTACAAAAACAAATATGCAGAGTTGGAAGATCGCTTTCATCAATTTTTGTGACTGATTTGAACGATTCAATGATGGACAAAATATGTCTCTTCGTGCATCGATGATCAGACTACAATTAAATGTGACTGGAACGGGTTTTAAAAGCAATTATTTCACATACCGCAAGTTTTTGGATATCAGAATCCAGCTCACACATAAATCTTGCACTTATCGACATGGTGGATATTTCTCGTGAAATATTTCGTCAAATGTGCTTCGAACTGTGGCCTGTTGTCGAAAAACCCTCACAGATAAGCTCATAAGTAGGTTCTTCCACCCTTTCTTTGATTATCGTGATTGTTTTCAAAGTTGTTTTTAAATATCGAGAGTAGTTCAAATGTTCCACAAACGTCAAAAATAAGAGTGAGAGGCGCACATGTCCTCGTCTTACCAGCCAAACGTCACGCCCAACAATGGATGTCCTTTAACAGTGTTGCCGACTATAAAAATAAAAAATTACCACAGCTGTCATCTGTCTAAATAGTAAATCGAATCTCATCTGTCATTTGTCAAAAACGTGTCAGACGCACGTGTTGTGGTTTTCTCACTTTTTTAAAGATTTTACGCCCAAATGGCTAAATTAAAACTGAGTAAGTCTGAAACCATAATACATTTACATCCAGTAATGTAATGTTTGCAGAAAAACCATCCAAGAGACAACCTGCTCGTCAACGTTACAAGATCCAGAAAAGAATACGAGACCACAATCGGAAAGTACGAAAAGAAGCTAAAAAGAACCCCAAGAAAACGAAAAACACAGTCATTCAAATACCCAACATTTGTCCGTTCAAAGAAGATATATTGAAAGAAGTCGAAGCCATGAAAAAGCAGAAAGAAGAAGAGAAACTCAAACTGAAAGAACAGTATAAAGTAGAAAACCAGAAACGCAAAGAGGAGGAGAAGAAAAACGAAACTAGTAAAGGATTGGAAGGGCTCGTGGAAAAAGCGCAAATTAAGGGGAAAATCCACGAGAATTTCACTCCCCTTAGAAGTAACGACAAGACGCTCAACCCCACATCAGAAAACTCATTGAAGGCGTATTACAAAGAATTCAAGAAAGTTATTGAAGCAGCTGACGTGGTGTTGGAAGTCGTAGACGCCAGAGACCCTCTAGGATCTCGTTGCGTCCAAGTCGAGCAAACAGTCCGCGATATGAAAGGCAACAAACGCCTAGTTTTGGTCTTGAACAAGGCCGATTTGGTTCCTCGGAAGGTCCTAGACCAGTGGCTCAAATACCTGAGGAAAAGCGCGCCAGCAGTGGCATTCAAAGCCTCCACTCAGGACCAATCAAAGAAGTTGGCGCAGCGAAAATTCGCCAAAAACGACAAAGCCACAGTGGGATCGGCCAGCGTTGGCGCAGAAATGTTGATGTCTCTCCTCGCCAACTACTGCAGGAACAAAGGGATCAAGACCTCGATAAAAGTGGGAGTCGTGGGATTACCGAACGTCGGTAAAAGTTCCATAATCAACAGCTTGAAGAGGTCGAGAGCTTGTAACGTAGGAGCCACTCCTGGTGTAACTCGTGCAATGCAAGAGGTCCAATTAGATTCGAAAATCAAACTTTTGGATTCTCCGGGTATCGTTTTCGCCGCCGGAAACGACAGTAGCGCCTCGTTGAGGAACGCGGTTAAAGTTTCGTCATTGGCTGATCCTTTTACCCCAGCCAACGCGATTTTGCAGAGGGTCACTAAGCAGCAAATGATGGAAATGTACGATATTACTGAGTACAGCACTCCCGAGGAGTTCCATAGCTTGAAAGCGGCCCGAATGGGTCGGTTCAAGAGGGGGGGCATTCCGGATACCGTGGCTGCGGCTAGGACTCTTCTGGAAGATTGGAACAGCGGGAAGATTAAATACTACACTTTACCCCCTGAAGATCTGACTCAGGTCCATGTGGGCTCGTCTATTGTGACGGAAATCGCGAAGGAGTTCGATTTGGACAGTTTCGAAGCCATGGAAGTGGACTCTTTGAATAAACTCAAATATCACGGGGGTGAAAATCCCATACTGTTGCCAAGTTTGGGACCCGTGAACTCCATTGAAGACATGGAAGAGGACTCGGCGAATGACTTGGTAGGTTTCTAAACTCATAACGATGGTTTTTACTTTTTTCTTTTATTGTGTTTTATTATAGTTGAGTAGGAAAATTAACATTGAGACGTCTAAAAAAGGAAGAAACGGCAAGAAAAAAGATGAAACGAAGAAAATCGACCCTGAAATGGAACTAGAAGGCAATCTAAAATTGAATAAAGTCAAGAAGCAGGAATTTAAAAAGGAGAAGAAATTGAGGAATAGGCGCGAGAAAGTTGCTCTACAATTATCGACAGGTTTAGAAAATTTCTCCTTAGGCTCTGACACCAAGGATGAAAATGAAGACTACAGTTTTGAAGAAGATTTCAAAATGGATTAATAATTTTTTTTAATTATAATAAGTCTTGATCCTGAGGTGGTTTATAATCTGGAAGAATTTCCCAAACTTTTTCTCTCCATTTCTTCTTCTTCTCCTCTTTGGCTCTTTCCAGTTGCATCACCGCCGGAAATGACCTCCATTGAAAGAAGCTGTTGAATAATAATCGCTTTTCGTGATGAATGGAAGCGATTTTCGATTTCCGGTCTTCTATAACTATTTGGGTGCACACGTAACGATGCCAATGAATGAAGAAATTCTTTTCGAGTTTGAAATCGTAGAAATCTTCAGACACTTGTCGATTCCTAATTCCTTCCATCCTCACATCTTTCCATGTATTCAAAGTCTTGATGATGGTTTTGAGAGCAAAAAGCTCATCTGCCAACATGTATTTGAATTTATACTTTTCTTCAATCACATCTTTCCAACCATTCATTACTCTTCCTAAAAGTCTTATTCTGTAATGTCTAATACAGTAGATATCGAATGTAACGACATCGGATATAACGACATATCGGTTATAACGACCAACATCCAAGGTCCCGTTTGACTTCCATATAAATGTTAAGAGAAAATTATCGCTTATTACGACATCGCTTATAACGACATATCGCTTATAACGACGACTTCGAGCTGCTTTATATCGGTTATAACGACGGGCATGCGCAGTTTCGCCGTTTTTCGGGGGGAATCCCAGTCTGGGAATCACAGACGAATAATCTCTGGCGCATTTTGAAACTACCAGTGTGAAAATTTAGGGGTTTATTTGAGTGTTTGCGAAAAGAATAATGGCCGAGAAGAAAAAACGTAAATCTTTTACTATCGAGGACAAAATGAAAATACACTTGCGTGCAAAAAAATCGGCCCACCTAAATTTTTAGCGAAATTCAAAGTCGCGTAACTCCTGAACGGAAAGAGTAATTCCAAAAAACTTGGCATCCCTGAATAGCTACATTCTTGGGCTATCACTCGTCAGATGCTGTGTTTTATACAGGTTCCATGAGTACGTTTTACAGGGTATCTTTCGGTCACATAAAATAGTAAAATCGCATATAACGACAATCGGCTATAACGACGGGTTTTAGTCGGTCCCGAGGCCGTCGTTATATCCGATATCTACTGTACTTCGAGTTCGATTGAATTCGCATTCCCTGTAGAAAAAGTATAGTCTTCTGAAATAATTTCGTTTCAAGATGCGATTGTGTAACGCCAGCGCCTTGTGCAGTTTTTCCATGTAGACTAATTTATTAGCTTGACGTATTTTTTCGCGTTCCAGTTCTTTCTGCCTCCGTTCTTTAATAACTTCCAAATTTCGTTTCTTCTCTTCTTCATCTTGCGCTCGCTTTTTCTCTAAAGCCTCCTCTATAATAAGTCTGCGCTTCTCGTCGATTATTCTCTTTCGTTCTTGGATGATTTCGTGTTTTTGAGCCCTTTGGTTAGCTCGCGCTTCCATTTCCCGCAGAAATCTGGGCGCTTTTTGAGTGGAAATCATAAATTTCTCGACGTATTCTACAGGCGGTGTGATTTTTCGTCTGGTTTTACGGGAGCAATTTCCGAAGATTTCGCCAATTTCGATTTTAGTCTCGCTTAGAGATTTCAAGGCTTCGTCGCGCAGAATACCCAACTTCAAGTCTTCAATCAATCGGTTGCGCTCTTCCAATTGGGTTGTGAGCTTCTCGATTACGCCTTTTTGAGCTCGAAATCGATTTTTGAAACTTTCTTGATTTCTCTCATCGTTGTGACTCGTCACGGGACGGATTTTTTCACTTTTCGCTGCTTCCTCTCTTTGACGCTTATTCTGGTTTAGTGCCTCCACGAAATCGTCGAGTTTTTCGCGTTGTTCGAGCTTCAAACACATCATTTCGCGCTTTTCCTTCTTCACTTTAACTTTTCTTCGCCAGGAACTAAAATATTTACGCAGAAAACTTTTCTGGTTGTGTAACTCGAGCTCCATCGACCTAAAACAGTTTCTAATTAATAAAAATCTCAAACAATTTAAGGAGGAAAAGACTTTTGGGTGTCGAGCCCCATTTTGTCAATATTTTGAAAGCGGTTGCCATGGAGATTATTCAAATTTCCCGCATTTTATGACAATTGAGTTTGTTGTTGACAGATGTCGCTAGGTGAGAAATGTCAAAAACAAAAATAACAAAATGGTGGCTGTGATTTCGAAGGTGA
The DNA here is from genome assembly GCA_949788335.1 of Salpingus planirostris. Taxonomy (NCBI): domain Eukaryota; kingdom Metazoa; phylum Arthropoda; class Insecta; order Coleoptera; family Salpingidae; genus Salpingus; species Salpingus planirostris. The sequence goes on from OX460922.1 coordinate 4,083,572, forward strand.
GTTCTGTGTTGGAAAATGCAAAATTAACCCTAAATTTCCCTCAAGATTACGTAAAAATCCCGGTTTCTGGTAGAAAACCTCCTTAATTAATAGACAAATCACTTGAGACTGTAATTAGTGTAATGTAGGATCGTTGACGTACGATTTTGCCTCGCTCAAATCAATCACTCCAAGCCCTGACGATTTTCCGCAATTTCTCTAATTCCCGAACGTTTCCAGATGACGATTTTGCAATAACCGATGGATACGATAGTGGAAGGGCCCGCAGAAGATGGGGCCCAAGACCTGAACCTGGTCGACGCGACCGAATGGGTCACCCAGAACTCCCAAGGGATCGTAAACAACACGTTTCTCTACATCGCAGTAATGACCTCGAAAATGCCCCGGACCTTTAACAACCCCCCGAAATCGCTTTTCAGGTGGAGTACGTCAAAGATGAGTACAAAATGGACGAGGCGCAAACGGCCGCCCTGGTCCGGCACACCGAAAACGACACTTACGCCACCAATTTCGAACAACACGTCAGCCCCTTGGACCCCAACATGAGCTCGGTGGCGCGGTACAGCCCCGTGTACAGCGAACCCTCGACGGAGTTCAACCCCATCGTCATCCACCAACTCGTGCAGCCCGACTCGACCGCGCCTAACGAACTCATCAACTTGACCCCGAATTCACCGCTTCCGGTATTGTGCAATAACGACATACGAGAGGTCGAAAACCAGTTTCTTCACATGGGCCCGCAAGAAGATGGCAATCAAACCCAACCCGGATTGCTGGTGACGGACGGTTCCGACCAATCACAAGCGGTGGAATTGTTGATAACCGATCAGGAAACCGGGATTTCTTACAGCGTACGGTCTCAGGAGTTCCTGGTGGAGCGCTGCTTGGAAGACGAGCAATTGCTTAGCGCTTTGGCCCCCGATCCGTTGCTCGAATCCGATTTGCTTACTTTGGACGATAATACGCTTAAATCGGAGCTCAACGATGATATTATCAATTCGGCGGTGGACACTGCCGCTGTGAATAATTACATATCAAGTTTAGACGATTTAAAGGCCTCTGTCGATAATGACGGTGGCGCTTGTAACTATAAGATAGAAACGAGACTTCAGGCTAGGAATAATGAAGCGGAATTCGACGATCAAATACGTAAGTTTTCATTATTCACTTCAATTACATTGATTTAATTACGTTTTAATGTTTTAGTGTCGCGAGTTTATAATATTGTTGATAAACCTGTCCCGACAAGGGCCAGGGCCTCCTTACCAGAGGCGTACTTGATCATTAATAAAATAGAAGATGACGTTTGTGGAGTGTTTGCGAAGAAATCCATTCCGAAATGGACGCAATTTGGGCCTCTGACTGGGATATTTGTTCCTAACGTTAACAAGATCATCAAAGACGATTCGGTTTCTCTTTTGTATATTTTGGAGGACGAAAACGGAGTTATGAACGAAATCGACGTCTCTGATGAAAGTGAGATCTCTATTATCGAAGTTCGCCATACTGACAGATGACGTTTCGGTCAATATGGCGTCGTTTCAAGTGGCTAACGGCTTATTTTTTCAGATGTAGCCAATTGGATGAGTTTCGTGCGTCGCGCTTTGTCTTACAAGGAGGAGAATTTGATAATGAGCCAGGAAGGCACCGACTTGTATTTCACGTCCACCCGGAACATTTCGCCTAAAGAAGAGCTTAAAGTCGGTTACGCTTTGTCGTACGCCAAACGTTTTCAGTTACCGTTTTTGGAACCCACCGAGGACGATAAAGAATACAAGTGCTTTTTGTGCCCTCAGGCTTTTTTGCAATCGGACGAACTGCAACAACATTTGAATGTTCACGACGAAAAAGATGAGAATTTGAATCCTCGGAAGAAATTACTGAAAAGTTTGAATAACATAAAGCAAAAGATCGTCAAAAACAACGAGTCGGTTCGATGTAATAACTGCAATGACGTGTTCACTCAACCGGGAAAGCTCGCTTTACGCAGCCATTTGATCGAGAAGCATTCGATAAGTCGGTTCGATAACAATCTCGAGGACTATTTCACCTCGGTTAGGTGAGTTGGCCGGTTTTTGAGTCATTGTGATTTTATAATCGTTTCGATTTTAGGAGTTGCAAGTGCAGTAATTGCGACTACGTTTTCGATAATGAAGCTTTGTTGAAAATCCATAATTATTCCCACGAATCGGACAATTCCGATGAGCAGACCAATCACGTCTGTCCGGGCTGTCAACGAAAATATCCGACCCAACGTCAACTGGTCGCTCACGTCGCGACCCATTCGGCGGGCTGGAAACCGCATCCGGTTCCTTTCAAGTGCACCGTCTGCCATAAATTGTTCTCGCAATCCGATAGGCTCAGAGTAAGTAATTTACTGGTAATTAAGAGGTAATGCGAGGTAATTCAATCGAAAGTAACTATGTTATTGTAAAATATTCTTCTAAAATTACTAGAGATGGGTCGCCGGGTTTATTCCCAGTTCGGAAATATTCCGAAATTGGGAATAAACCCGGGAGGAATGATTGGGCCGAAGAATCATTAATCGGAATCATTCGAAAGATTCCGGAAATATTCCCAAATTCCCGGGAATTTTCATAAATTGCCGGGAATATTCACAAACGTCATTATAAAACTGTGTATGAACTTGTATTTTCTTGTAAATATCAGTAGAAACAACTGTTTCTATTGTACTTATGTGCGTTATATGGTCTCAAGTTTTGACTGGAAACAGGATAATTACTGAAAATAATGAAAATATGTATGAGACCAAGTACGAGCCTGACCGTAGGACCGAGTACGAACTCAAATATGAGACCGAGTACGAGACCTATTTTAGGGAAAAGGGGCCTAAAGTCATATAGTAGGTAATCAAAATCAAAAACGTAATTAACAAAAAAAAAATAAGTCAATTTGCTCTTTTTTCCCTTTATTTAAGTGGTTTTCCACGAAGTTTTTCTTTTAACCGAAGAAATGATCATTGAATTATTGTTTTGGTGTGCTTATAGTTTATCATTTTGAGATATGCAGACTCAAATTTGTACTATTTCGAATTTTCCGCGATTTTATGTATTTTTCATTTCTAGTGCCCCCGATTCTATATTTGTATAGGGTGTTTGGTATTAAATTGAAGCCCTTGGTCCGACGGATCGAAATATCGCAAAAAACAGTTTTCAAAATTTAAGAATTCAAAATTCCGGGAATATTTCCGATCATTCCGGGAAGGAACGGAACAAATGAAACGTTCCGGGTGAAAACCCATCTCTAAAAATTACCAAGAAATTACCAAAAAATACAAACTGATGATTGATGAATTATTCGATTTCAGCGTCACATGTTGGTGCACGGCTCGGAAGACTCGAAGCCTCTTCAGTGTAAAACCTGCAAGAAACGTTTCCTGAACAATTCGGCACTAGCGGGCCATTTAAAAACGCATTTCGCCGGCAAAAAAATCTTCGAGTGTCCGATCTGCAAAGAAAGCTTCGATCATGTACTCAAGCTGAAATTGCACGTGCCGAAGCACTGCGAGAACAGCAGCTACGCGTGCCCTCACTGCACGAAAGTCTTCAAAAAGTACAGCATCATCCGGAAGCACATAAGGGCGTTCCACTGCGACCAGAAGCACTCGTGCCCCCACTGCTCGAAACTGTTCCCGACTCTGGATAAATTGAAAATGCATCTGTTGCGACACTCGGATCACAGGGAGTTCCTGTGCGCCGATTGCGGCAAACAATTCAAGCGGAAAGATAAGTTGAAGGAGCACTGCAAGCGGATGCACTCGGAGGAGAGGGAAAACGACGCCCCGAAACCCCAGAAGACTTCAACCGTCAAACCGATGAAGAAACTGAGCCCCCGTGCTGAACCGACCGATTTCCATCGGTTTATATACAAGTGTCACACGTGTTTGGTCGGTTTCAAGAGGAGGGGGATGTTGGTCAATCATTTGGCGAAGAGGCACCCGGATATTCCCCCGGATTCTGTCCCGGAACTGAATTTGCCCATCCTGCAGACGACCAGGGATTACTACTGTCAGCATTGCGAAAAAGTCTACAAGAGTAGCTCGAAGAGGAAGGCGCACATTTTGAAGAACCATCCGGGGGCCGCCCTGCCGATGAGCAATAGGAAGCAGAGCTCCTTCTCGGAGGGAGGGAATCTGCCGAATCCGACCTACTCGCAAACTGTCGGCAGTATAACTACCAGGCCGCAAAGTTGCACTTGGTGCCATAAGCAGTACGCTAGTAAGGCGAAATTGTTGCAGCATCAGAGGAAGAAGCACACGAGTGAACTGGCCAATCAGAAGTCGGATGATAATCACAAAGACGACGATCCGTTGTCGGATCACAACAGCGAGCCGAAGGACGGTGGGGATGATGATAAAATCTGCGTCCAGGACGATTACAAGGTGAGGGCGCCATTTTGGTTCATCTGTCAAAATGACGGCGTCTTGGTTTCGGTAGGAATCTGTAATTTTGGTAATTTGACAGGTCTCGGATGACGATCTCTTGAACGGGGCGTTGGAGGAGTACGCGAATGAGCGCGGCGGGAAGGATCAGTTCTGTCATCTGGTGGCAATCGCAGAATCGGAGAGTTTCGGACAAAATGGAGACTTGGGAGGTGCAAACACGCATTTGTACCGCCTCTTGACTACGGCAAGCAGTGGTAAGTGATCGGTGGTTGTTTTATTTGGTCCATCTTGTTAATTTGCTGTTTTTTTACTTGTAGATATGGTGCCACCACGTTGAGTAAGTTAATTTGAGAGTCGAAGGGTAATTTCGGTGCTCCTTTTATGGAGATTTCCATCCTCTTTTTGATCAATTGGAATTAAAATTGAGGGTGATTTTAAAAATAACGGCGAGTTTGTGCCGTAGGTTGAAACCTACGTATTGAATAATTTAATACGGAAAATATCGAATCGAAGACGAAGTAGATGAACAAAAATGGTTGGGTATTTTAAAAAAGTTTTCGGGTCGATTTTTAGCAATAACTAAGCTATTTGTCGGTTTATTAGGTAAAATTGAGGGAATTTAGCTTGCTAATATGATTTGTCTTTTTCGGATTGGAAAAATCCAGAGGCTAAAATTATTCCCAATTATACTTTTAGGAAATTTTAGGTGTGATTCATTTACTAATCATTTTAACTCAATTGGATTAATATTACAATCCTAAGTAACTCGAAATTCCCGAAGTGAAAACTGGTTTTGAAGCTTATGTAAAAAGAAATGGAACGAATTTTTGTGTAGTAAAAGTCGTGCTCTATTGTCTCCATTCCCTGTGATTGTTGAACCAAATTTTTGGGGGTTTACACCCTTAATTTATATACTTCCTATTTATTGATGATAATATGACGGGATGTTAATAATATTATGGTAAACCTGTGAATATTAATAATTATTATGTCGGTGAAAGCGACTTGTTTTTCCTATTGATACATGAAAATTTGTGGAATAATCGATATTTTTATGACAGTCATTGTAATAATTATTGTTAATGCGAAACTTAGAAATACATGGTGTATTGCCTGCTTGAAACCTAATAATTTCCAGCTTTTACGATACCCAAGCGTAATTATAATTTTAATTGTAGAGTCCTAGAATTAATAGCGTGTTTATAGGATTTCGTGTCGGTAATTAACGACTATAAAATCAAATGCGCTCTCTAGTACCGGCACATTTTTTAACGAAATGTTGCCGATTAAAGTAATAATTTCTATTTGGTTTTTGGTATCAGTTTGCGAATCACATGAAAATGAAAATATCATTTCAATCACCGAAAACTTTTTGAAATTGCAGAAAACTCCCCTAAAAATCACATCGTTTTTGTGCTGGAATGAAGTTGATTTATGGAAATTCGTACGAAATTTGGGGGACAAATATTTTATAAGATCTTCACGTTCTTTCAATTCTTATCTACAGTCGAACGTGCATCATCAGTTATTTATTTTAGATTTAAATTGTGAGGGCTCTGTTAAAATTTTAGATTTGGCCAAAAAGTCCGGATTTTTGAATGCACCTTTTAGGTGGTTAATATTTGGAAACAAGTCTCTAATCACTGACGAAAGTCTCGATTTGGAATTGAGTAGCAGAATTTATTTGATCGAGCCTGATTTCGAAATAGTTGCTCCTTATAAATACTCGAAAAAATCTCAAAAAATCGTCAAAAATGTGATCGGGAAATGGAATTTTCGCGAGAATCGAATCGATAATTACAACGAAATATCGATCAGCAGAAATCGGACGAATTTAATGGGAACCACTTTGATAATTTCTTACGTCGTCACTAATCCGGAGACTTTGGACCATTTGTGGGATTACAGAAACGTCCACATCGACCCGATAACGAAACACAGCTACATTTTAATCCACCATTTGATGGATTATCTGAATGCGACCAAAGAATTCGTGATGAGAAACACATGGGGGTACAAAAACGCAACCACCGGATTATATTCGGGCCTCTCGGGCGATTTGCAAGCGCGATACGCCGATTTGGGCGGAACTCCCCTATTTTTCTTACAGGATCGACTGGAAGTCTTGGAATATATCGCCTCACCCACCCCCACATTTATGCGATTCATATTCAAGGCGCCCCCGCTTTCTTACGTGAAAAACGTGTACACTTTGCCGTTCGACGCGAGAGTCTGGCATTACAGTTTCGTAATGGTGGCCGTTTTGGGTCTGTCTATTTATCTGATAGTTCTGTGGGAATGGAAGGACCCGAAATTTCGGTCGAGGATCGAAAAGGCGGAAACCGAGTCGATTTCCGCGTTAAAACCGAACGTTTTCGACGTAGTAATGCTGCAAATTGGGGCTGTGAGTCAGCAAGGGAGCGACGTGGAACCTAAAAGCAATTCAGGAAGAATTGCGACGATTTTCGCGTTCACGGTTTTGATGTTTATGTATACTTCGTACTCTGCTAATATCGTGGCCCTTTTGCAATCGACCACAGACAGCATAAAATCTCTCAGAGATTTGTACGATTCTAAGATGAAATTAGGGGCCGAAGATTTGGTCTATCAACATCACTATTTCGAAAGCGAAAAAGATCCGCTAAGGAAGCTAATTTACGAGCAAAGGGTCGCTCAAAATTTCCTGACATCTAAGGAGGGAATGCGGAAAGTCCAAGACGGGTTTTTCGCTTTTCACATCGAACTGTCGTCCGGTTATAAATTCGTGAGCGAGATGTACCACGAGCACGAGAAGTGCCAACTGAGGGAGGTCACGTTTTTGACTCTTAATGCGCCAGGGTTACCAATTCCGAAGAAGTCCGAGTATGCTGAAGTTTTCAAAGTCGGCTTGAAAAAAATCCAGGAGTCCGGTCTTCAAAGTCGCGAGTTTAACCGGATTTATATCAAGAAACCCACTTGCGGTAGTCAAGGGAGCAGTTTTCAAAGTGTGGGTCTCGTGGATTGTTACTCCGCCTTTCTATTTTTCGCCGTAGGTCTCGCCATGGCGATTTTTCTTGTAGCCGTAGAAATTGCACACAGGAATTACCAACTCAGACAACGTATTCGTAATTAGACTTGTAATTTATTGCAAAAATAATGCTGTAATTACCGCGGTAATTTTGCGTAACGAAATGAGAACGTATAAAATTTATTTGGTCGCTATAAATTCGTAATTATCTAATAAAATATATAGTCAGTATAAAATAATAAAGCGTCTTACGAATACGAGAACATGGCGATCGCGGGATCTTCGGTTTCGTACGTGATCAGTACGTCCCGAAATTTATCCAACAACTGTAACAATTGGCTCCTGCTCAAATTCTCCAGGTACATAATCTCTTCAATGTGATGATCCCCGTGGAAATACCCCTTCCTGCACAATCTGGCGAACAATCGTAGGTCTTCCGGATTATTCGTCGCTGGAATTTTGAAAATATTCCCACGTTCTTCATCGGGGAAATCAAGAAGCAGCTCCTCCTGATAGTCTTGTTTCTCTTCCTCGATCGATGCAAAACTGATACTCTCCAAGCTAAAATCAACCAATTAGAACGTTACATTGAACTAGAGATGGGTCGCCGGGTTTATTCCCAGTTCGGAAATATTCCGAATTTGGGAATAAACCCGGGAGGAATGATTGGGCCGAAGAATCATTAATCGGAATCATTCGAAACATTCCGGAAATATTCCCAAATTCCCGGGAATTTTCATAAATTGCCGGGAATATTCACAAACGTCATTATAAAACTGTGTGTGAACTTGTATTTTCTTGTAAATATCAGTGGAAACAACTGTTCCTATTGTACTTATGTGCGTTATGGTCTCAAGTTTTGACTGGAAACACGATAATTACTGAAAATAATGAAAATATGTATGAGACCAAGTACGAGCTTGACCGTAGGACCGAGTACGAACTCAAATATGAGACCGAGTACGAGACCTATTTTAGGGAAAAGGGGCTTAAAGTCATATAGTAGGTACTCAAAATCAAAAACGTAATTAACAAAAAAAGTCAATTTGCTTTTTTTTTCCCTTCATTTAAGTGGTTTTCAACAAAGTTTTCTTTTAACCGAAGAAATGATCATTAAATTATTGAATTGGTGTGCTTATAGTTTATCATTTTGAGATATACAGACTCAAATTTGTACTATTTCGAATTTTCCGCGATTTTATATATTTTTCATTTCTAGTGCCCCCGATTCTATATTTGTATAGGGTGTTTGGTATTAAATTGAAGCTCTTGATCCGACGGATCGAAATATCGCAAAAAACAGTTTTCAAAATTTGAGAATTCAAAATTCCGGGAATATTTCCGAATCATTCCGGGAAGGAACGGAACAAATGAAACGTTCCGGGCCAAAACCCATCTCTATTGAACCATTTATATAATTACTTGAGACTGCGACTAATCAAATCATTGTCGCTCCTGAGATCCGGAGTTTCCGATACGGTGGAAGTCCCACTTTCTGATTCGGCTCGAGAATGTTCAGATGCACTAGGCTGGTAAGAACTGGACAAAACCGTACTGTTCCTATGAGAAACCATCTGATTCCTGTAATAATCCTTGCCCCTACGAGAAGTCGGTAATGCAGTTTTCTGTAAAGTCACCCGCCAAAATACCTACTTGCCAGTGTGCACGACTCCGTGATCGGTGGGGATGTACTGAATATAAGTGTGCAACTGCAGCAACAAGTGATGCTGGAGCATCCAGACCACATGGTGAGCCAATTGCGATTGATTACCCGGATGACTCATGGGATTACTTTTCTGTCCCAGCGACGTGGGCAAGGTGAACTCGCTTATGACCCGGATCAGGTTCGAGGCCGGGAACGAATCCGAGAATTTCTCGACTATCGGCGCATTCAAATGAATGGGGGCGTCGGGTGCGATCACGTATTTATTCGTGGTGCAAATCGGGAAGATCACCGTCGCTTTGGCCCAGTAGACCAAATGGGCCGTCAATTCGAAAACGTGGTGCAGCGTCAGATCCGAGTCTGCCGCCAAAGTCTGCAGGTTTTTTATCGGGGAGTACTGAGTCAGCATCCTTATTAGCGAGGGAGATCCGTCTAGACAAGTGAAATCGCTCATCTCTTTTACCGGGTACAGCAGTAAGAGACTGTGGTAAGGCCGTAAAGCTTTCAGACATCGGTCGATGTCTTCCGGCTCCACGATTTTGCCCCTCAAGTGCCACTGGTGGACCTTTTGAGGCAGGCAGAAACTCAGGGTGATCCACTTGTTCACCCTGATGTTGACCAGGCCCGTGCTGCATAAATCCTCGTACATCTTCTTGATGTTCTTCGCCAGGGTGCACTTTTCGAGGATGGTCTGAAATGCGGCTTCCGAATTGCTGGCGTAGCCATCGTCGTGGGCCACCGTCATCATCTGTGTCTGTTCAGTAACGTAACCGCAACGGTTCTCCTCGTATCTGAGGGCGATTCCTATTCTTTTACTGAGATCGTGATAGCAGGTGACTACAGAATGGCTGGCTAGCGCTTGCAAGGCGAAGACCACGTTGATCAGCATCACCCCGGTGGCGTCCTGTTTCTTGTTCCGCAATTGCAGTTTGGTGGGGTGGCCGACGAAGCGGACGTCGTTCACTTTCAGCTCGAACTTCCTGTTGCACAGCTCCGGTTTGACCGCGAACAGGGAGGACAGGACTTCATCTGTGACTCCTGTTAGATTCCCCTTGGATATGTTGGAAGTCGCCTGAGATGGCGACTGCAATAGATCTTCGACGATCGGGAGAGCGTAGGGGTTTTTCTTTCTCGTTGTGGATGGTTCGCTGTTTTCCTGAATGTGAAAGGGGTACCGGAAAAGTAGACGGTCTCCTTTGCTGTCCGATTTGACTATTATGATGCTTAGCGGGTTCACTTCCATTTTTTAATCGGATTTTACTCTATCACATGGTGGAAATCACGGTTTTCCACAAGAAAATTTTTTACAAACACAAAACATAACCTAAAAATGTTGACATCTGTCAAATTTAAAGAGTGAAGTTAGCAATTAATCAGCAAGTAGTGTAAATTTCCAGCGGACCAGTCAAATCGTCAGAAATAATTTTTGTATCTTTTAAAAAGGCTTGTAAAAAGGCTTTTGGAACTAGGAAACTTCGGGGAAAACTGTTCAAATTCCGGGCGACTTTAAGTAAGCTTCGGGAGACTCCGAGTGTCTGGTCTAGGGCACTTTGACTGAAATTTTCATTTTCTGGAAAGTGATTACTTGCTAACTTCACTCAGGTAGAATAATTTGACATTCTGTTGACAGTTCACCAGACGTGAAGTGTCAACAAAACAAACATTTGTTAATTTATTTCAAGCAAAAGTTTTCCCTTGAGAAAATCGAGTGTTTTCACTGTTTTCCCATTTAAGATGGGAAATCAATTGGTGGGCATTGCCCCATCACAGATATTCCCGGTCGAGCGCTACTTAACCGAACATCCAGAATTTAAATTCGATCTCAGGTCTGTATCATATTTCTCTCCACAAAATCGCTCTAAAATCTGATTTCCAGTTTGGGAAGTACACGATTCCTGAAAGTCGCCCGTGCTGAATCTCAGGAAGGCCTAGTCGTGGTTAAAGTCTTCGCGATCCACGACCCGTCTCTACCGCTTTCCACTTACAAAGACCAACTTGAAGACATCCGAAAAAAACTCGCTTCGGCAGTCAACTGCATCCCATTCCAGAAAATCATCCTCACCGATAAAGCGGCGTTGATAATGCGCGAATACGTCAAGTACAGTCTGTATGATCGTCTCAGCACCAGACCTTTTCTGACCGATATCGAAAAAAGGTGGATCACTTTCCAAATTTTATACGCCCTACATCAGTGCCACAAAGTGGGGGTGTGCCACGGCGATATCAAACTGGAAAATATCACGGTTACGTCGTGGAACTGGATCCTGTTGGTGGATTTCGCCTCTTTTAAACCCACTTTTGTGCCGGAAGATAATCCGGCCGATTATTCTTACTTTTTCGACACCTCCAGGAGGAGGACTTGCTATATCGCCCCAGAAAGGTTTTCAAAAGCCACCAGTACTGAAAACAGTGCTCTCATTAGCGAGACCGCTTGTGATGATGGGGATTTGACCCCAGCAATGGATATTTTCTCCACAGGGTAACAATTAACAATAAGTTACCAATTACTTCTAATTAATGAAATACATTTTTGCAGTTGTGCTTTATTAGAGCTGTGGAATGAACTGCACGTCCCTTTTGAATATTCCCAGCTGCTCGCATACAGAGCCGGGAAATATTCGCCACAGAAAAACATGGACAAACTCGAGGATCCGGCTTTGAAGGATTTAATTTCGAGCATGATCGAGATAGACCCCTCGAAAAGACTGTCGGCGGAAGAGTACTTATCCAGGGAGAAGGGGCGACTTTTCCCGGAGTATTTCTTCTCGTTTTTGCAACCCTACATTCTCATATTTTCGTCCACCCCGATTTTACTCCCCGACGAGAAAATCTCGCGATTGAAAGCCGACGTTCAAAGCATCTTGAGATTATTGGATTCGCCGAAAACCGAGGGATCCGGCGAGAAGGTCGATAAAAGAGAATGCGAGGGATTGGTTTTAGTCACCTCTTTGGTTACGTCGTGCATCAGGGGGCTGCACGACTGCTCCTCTAAATTGGACAGTCTGGATATCCTTTTCGAGTTGGCCAAACACGCCAGCAATGTGACAATTTTGGACCGAATCCTCCCGTACATCGTGAGCATAACGAGGCGGCCATATTGCCTGATCTGTCAATTCATGATTTTCAGATGTATCTGGCCAAGGATAACACACCTAGGGTGAAAATAAGCGCCATCAATACGATAACTAAGTGCCTCGACTTGGTCCAGGAGCTTCCGAGATCGGATTCGAACATCTTCCCCGAGTACGTCCTACCGGGGCTCGCCCCTTTGGCCCAAGACCCGAACACGTGCGTCAGGGCGGCGTACGCGAAAAATATCGCGACTTTGGCCGAAATCGCTTTGAGGTACTTGGACCAAATCCAGAACGACTGGTACGACAACACTCTCAGCAAGCAGAAGTACACCCACACCTTCAATTACGAGCTGGAACTTCAAGCGCTTCACGAAATGGTCGAGCAAACTGTGAGCGTCCTTTTGGAAGATCCCCAAGCCTTGGTCAAGCAGACTTTGATCGAGTATGGAATTACGAAATTGTGCGTCTTTTTCGGGAAGCAGAAAGCAAATGACGTTGTGCTTTCCCACATGATCACCTTTTTAAACGACAAAGACGACAAGCAGTTGCGAGGGTCGTTTTACGAGTGCATAGTCGGCGTTGCCGCTTTTATCGGCTGGCACTGTTCGGGGATTTTGACCCCTTTACTCTTGCAAGGGTTGACTGATTCGTGCGAATTCGTGACTGCCAAAAGCATAAACGCCATGGCGGCTTTGACCGAATTGGGGCTGCTGACCAAGACTTCCGTTTGCGAAGTCGTGGCGGAATCGTCTTGTTTCCTGGTGCATCCGAATTTGTGGATCAGACAAGCTGTAGTAGGGCTTGTTACGACTACTGCTAAAAAATTACCGATTTTGGATGTGCAATGCAAGATTATGCCCCTTCTTAAGGATTACATGAGACATCCGCTGATACAAATCGATAAGTAATGCGTTTTCGTTTTTTATTTAGGGGGAAATTTTATTCTCGAGTTTTCAGGCCGGAATTATTATTAGAAGCGCTCGTTAGTCCCATCCCGAGGATCGTCTACGATATGGTCGCTACTTACACCGATATCGATAAGTTTATTGAGACTTTAAAAGACAGAAAGTACGTGAGAGATGAGGCCAGAAATGGCAAAGTTATCTCTTTTGATTACGCTTCTTCTATCAGACTGGTATTACAGTTTTCTGTAATTTTATAACTTCGAAATCTTATAATGGTCCTTAATTTAGTTGATCACTCGTCTGGAGGCGAACGAAATGACGGAATCTGTCGAGGAATATTTCCTGTTGATGAAGAACCATCTGAAGAAGATCAACAAACACCGTCTCAACTCGAACCCTCGGAATAAACTGGGCAGACACTCTAACAACGATAACGGCAAAATCGAGTTGAAGAGCGCGTCTTGTAACGTGAAGAGCCACACTTTCCATCTGGGTGAAACTCAGAAAGTCGAATTCTCGGGCGATCGGTAATGTAGAAATCTCTCATTTGAAATCGCAGATTTCATCAGAATGTTCCAGAAGACTGCAGAGGATCAACACGTTCGCCTCGATCGACACCAACGTCAACTCCGACTGGAATTACAGCTCGGAAGTGACCAGGCATTCGGAGAGCACGAACTCGGGGGGGATGTCTTCGAGATCGACCTCGAGCAGACCGTCCTCGCCGCCGCCGGACATCCACACGCCCTTCGCGAGCGCGGAGCCTTCGTCCAATATGAGCCTGCACGAGAGGTCTTACATCCAATGTGAGCATTACAGGAAACTGTAATTTTATTCAGACGGTTTTTCATTTAATAAGGCTTCTGACACATTATTAACGTGCAGTAGACGTATTTCGATATGAGATCGATGGAAACATAAATAGTTTGGCAAAATGGTGGTAGAGCTAATGCATTATGTTTAGAACCCTGGGATGCGCGAAGGTGGGGCTTATTTGACACATCTAACTCAAAAGTGAAAACATCAGTTTATAGGCCTTTAATATTTGTAAATTTTGGAATTACCTCCTTTGAAACTCACTTATGGGCTTATGGTGATTTTGGGAGCTGGTTAATTCCTTGTGTTCTATCGCGGAATTCGGGTTATCGAAACTTACCCCCTTTTTGGCCTTGTTTCATAATTTTCTCAAAAGAGCTACATGAATTTTCAGTTTCATTTGCTGTTATTAAGAGGTTTAGAGTAATTTACACATTGATCCATTCCTATTCACCATTTTCAGATTCGTTCCCATTGTATACATACATTATGGACGATTTCCTATCAACATTGATGGTGGAGAACTTCTTACGCCCCATTCCGGCGTAAAACCACTTAATTTCCAAATTATTCCAAGAAATTCACTAATGTCATTACTCACTATGCAAATATAGATTAAAGGTGGTTTATAAAAGGTGTATTAAACAATGCAGAACGAAAATGTAAGAATTTAAATCTGAAATACTAACATAAAACGAAAAATGTCAGATAGAATTTTTTAAACGTGCACAGATTGCCTGATGTTTTCGGATTGACCTTTATCTGCGTGCGCGAACGAATTTGAGATTTCTGCGCAGGTCCTAAACATAATGCGTTACCTCTACCGCTAGTGAAAAATTACAGTTTCCTGTAATTATTTTTTTTTGACAGATCGCCGCTCCAGCTGCTACCTGGAGCTGTACAAGCTTAAGAGCAAGCAGCAGGACCACTATTTCGGCGCCTTCCGCAACAAGGAGTGGGCCGAAAAGACAGAGAGGACTAGTTGGTCCCACCAATTGCCGCCCCCCGAATGGCAGATGCGGGGCGTCTTGGTGGCGCACCTGCACGAACACCGGGCGGCCGTCAGGCGACTGTGCACGATCCCGGAAAAGCCGCTGTTCGCCAGCTGTTCGGCGGACGGATTCGTCCGCTTATGGGACGTCGATAGAATGGAAGGGAAAAATATCGCCAATCGTTCTAAACAGTTCTACAAGTTGCCAGGAAACGTCGCCTTCACCTCGATGGCGGTCTGCGACGGCGGCCAGGGCCTGGGGGCGGCCGGAAGAGACGGCAGCCTCAACATTTTACGCCTGGATCCGGCCGGAAACAAGATGGCGCTGATTAAGAGCCGCCAGTTGAATCTTGACGAAGACGGGTACGTGGTTGACGTGCAGTGTCTCGATTCTGGCTATCAAAACACGCTGATTTACGCCACTTTATACGGGTCTTTGGTCGGTTGGGATTTGAGGGCGCCTGGGACGGCTTGGCGATTGGAAAACGGGCGGGATAAGGGTTACGTAACGACTTTCTGCGTCGATTCCTACCAGAATTTGCTCACTTTGGGCACGAACAGCGGGCGGTATAACGTGTTCGATTTGCGCTTTCAATTGCCGATCAATTCGTTCGAGGAACCGTCGGAGGAGCGCGGCTCGGAACGGTTGGAGCCGATCAAGAAGGTCGTGAGTCATCCGACCGAAAAGTCTTGGATCATCGCGAGCGTCGAGGGGAATAACAAAATGCTGATGTGGAATTTGGAGACGAAAATGAAGGAGAAGATTCTTTGGGGAAGTACGGCGCCGCCGTTATCTCAAACGGTTAGTGCATGAATTATTTATGACAGAGTTCGCCTTTGTTTCTGTAGTTGGTATTCTCGACACATTTGTTGTGGTCGTTTCTTTTGTTGCCGGTTTTGTACGTTTTTTGCGGGTTTGTTATGCTTTTATAAGAAGACAAATTTCAATTTTAAACCAAAATTTAAATGGCGGACAGGCTGATTCACTGGAGGACGAGCTCTTTGAACATCAAATTTTGAAATTTGTATGCAAGTATACAGGCTGTCTTATAAAAAACGCCCCAAGCCATAACTTCTTTATTTGACGTCCGATTCAAAAAACTTAAAGAGCAAAAATTAATTGCTCGATGAGTACTACAAACTGACCTTGATTTGAATTTTTTTCAAGAGGATCTTCATTGTCAATTAACGGTCAACTTCAAGTTTTCAAGTAGAAATGCAATTTTGCTTCAAAACAAATGTATAGGATTTTCTTTTCTGAGTTCAATGATGTACAATATTTTAAATTTTGAAGAACATTTACTGGTGAAATAATGAAATGTTTATCGGCATCAAATTGGCTTTTCCAAACCAAATTTTACAGTCGGCGGTGGGCAACAATAAACTTTCAACGTGTTGAGTTTATTGTTGCTGTCACATCCAGTTCTGTGATTGTTGTACACGGCACTCTCTCCAATTTTTTTTGTGATTTAAATAAACTTCTTTTAATATTTCTTGCTGGTAAAAAGGACTCAAAATGTAAAAAAATACACATTACTCAATCTAGAAAAAATAATCCTGCTCATTTATGTTGAGAAAAGTATACATTACCCAGCGAAAATTTCAAGTTGACCATTGATTGACATAGAAGTCCATGGTATAAAAAATTCAAATCAGGGTCAGTTTGTAGTACTCATCGAGCAATTTATTTTTCCTTCTTAACTTTTTTGAATCGGACGTCAAATAAAGAAGTTATGGCTTGGGGCGTTTTTTATAAGACAGCCTGTACATCTGAACCGGGAAAAATTCCGTGAATTGATGAATTAAACGTCACACGAATGAAAAACACGGAAAATTTGCAGAGATTTTCATTGACGTACATAGATACTTTCCACTCAAAATGAAAATCAACGGTACAGACATTTTTAAAATGGACAAGCGGATCATTTTCATAGCAACCAGTAAACAAAGTAGAAAATTCTTTAGTGTTGCCAACCCTAGCATATTATGGGTAATCCTGGCCTTTTTTCGAAATGTTTTACTTGAAAATTTCAAGGATTCTGGAATCCCGGAATTCTGGCCATATTCGACAACGAAAAGTATTGAGAATAGGCTAGAAAATAAGCTAGAATAGGCTAGCTTTAGAAGCATATCATGAGTTATTTCTAGAGTTTTTCCTGCATTGTGTTCCTTGGTAATTTCCGAGGACAGAAAAAAAATTATCAAAAATTATTAGGAACTAGCTATTCAGAAAAGTAATCGCATGCGGCGCTATTTTGTTTTCGGCTATAATCTAGCCTTTTGAAATTGCTCATCTAGCTACACTCTAATACCAAGAGTTGGCAATTTCTGGAACGTCACTTCTCGACATAGATTCCTGTAAATTTTGGGTGATGTTTCGTTTTCCGGCCTTAACCACTGACCTACATACACCAAAACGAATGTGACAGAATGTATTGATAAAAATTAATGAATTGCGCACTTTTCGAGTGCTACTGGATACGAAGTACTACAGGTTTCCAGTATACAAATGAATGACAGATGTCTCACAATTGGAAACTTGTTGAATTTTCTTCCGTTCTCATTTCCAGAAGACTCAGTCGAGTTCGAGCAGTGTTTGCGCCCTCCTGGCCGGCTGCATCGACCGTTCCCCGTTCCTGATCTCGGGCGGCAGCGACCAGACGATCCGCTTCTGGAACCTGAACAACCCGAAGAAGTCGTACGTGGCCGTGCCGGCGGCCAACGACCACTCGCCCGGCCCCGTCACCTACGACAGCCGCCAGATCGACGGGTACCACGTCGTCTGCGAGAACGCGGCCGCCGAGAGGGTGCGCGACAGCAGCGAGGAGGCGCCCCGCGGCGGCCCCGAGCAGCCCCCGGCCGGCCACCGCGACTGCATCACCGACATCGCCCTGTGCAGGGCGTCGCAGTGCTTCACCGTGTCCGCGTCCAGGGAGGGCATCATAAAAGTCTGGAAGTAGGGCGATTATTACCGGTAAATGAGTTGCGGTAAGTTCCGAGGAACTCTATACTACTAGTATAGTACTCTATAGTAAAGAGTTCCTTGGTAAGTTCCCAATAGATTTGTTCGTGCAACAGTTGGGGACCAGTCACACGCAGTTTTATCAGGTGCACGCACTCTTTTCTGACCAGTTTCTGACTGACAGTTCGGTGTTCTTGCAGGAAGCTTCGGATTAGTTTCTGACAGTTTGCAAACCGTAAAAGTGCTCAGAACTTCTTGGGGTGGACTATTGGTTTGTGACATGCGCAGATAATGGCCCGATTAGCTTAAATAAACGCTTTTTTTGCAACTCTGACCACTTCCTGACCGATCCCAAACTGATCCAAGATCGATTCGGCTCACTAAAATATCCGAAACCAGTCGGTGGCAAGTTGCAAACCGGTCCACATTTGAGATGCACGAACAAACCTAAAGATTATAACGCTGGAATACCGAATTCTGTAGGTGCTGTTGAGCATTCGTTTTTTCCACCGAAATTACTGGTGATTTTGCGGATATTTGGAAGTAAAGGCTGATTGTGATTATTATTATAAAGTAAAGTACTTATATATTTTATTTCCCATACATATTACAATAATGATAATCTTATTATAATTCTATTATGATATATAAATAGTAATATGTATAGTAATGGTTTTTTAATAAGGACAACCTGAGCTATATCCGGAGTGGATTTTACAGATTTCTTTATATCTCGAGTCGCCCCCCGATCGAGTTCTGTAATTCCTCCTCAAATTGTAGTAACTCGGTCGGCTCTGATAATTGTAGTAACTTCCATATCCAAACAGTTGATCGAATATAGGATTTCCACAATTTTCTTCAACCAGTATCGTGACGATTATGAGTGAAATTAGCAACAAACTGGCGAGGGCACTTTTAGCGCTTCCCATTTTTGTTGCTCACTTGAGGGAATTACAAAACACAATGACCATGATCGCAAGTTAGGTGCTTTATAAAACGAATAAAGTTTATTGTTATTATTCTTCAGGATCAGGAAAGAATATCAATGTTAAGGTTGAATACCGTTCTGAATGTTAATTCGATTCGCGTAGCGTATCTTTGTGTTGAGATCAATAATAAGATAGTCGATTATTTAATACAGTTATTTATTTATCGACAATTGACGTAATTTAACTAATCTATTTATGCAAAATTTGATGGGAAAGAAATGGTCTTCAGTAAGGGCAGACTGGATTGCCCACTCGTCCCGGGAACCCCACAGTATCAGCGGCATGCACTCTGCAGATTGAGTTATATCTCCCTCCTCCGCCTTCTGAATTATGGTGGTGATGGTGAGTTCTGGGTCTTCTTTGGTAGCCATAATCACCATATCCATAACCACTTTGCGAATAGTCGTAATTTCCGAACAATTTATCGAAAAAAGTACTAGTGGCACCTGCCACGTTCAAAATCACTAGGACTGTTAGGCAAATTGAAGCAATCACTTGGAATATCTTCATCTTGATTTAATGTAGGACTACGCTGTAGCGTCTCCAAAAGACTTGTATAAAATTTGTGGTCTGCGTTTCATTATTTATAAGAGTCCGCATAAAGTAATGTACGTCATATTTTATTATCATTATCACATCCCAGGAAACTTCGGAATCGGTCAGTCACATTCAGTGTTAAGGTCTCAGCCTTGCTCATTCAACAACAACAAACAAAAAGGAATAAAGACATTGAAAAGATATGATTTTTTTGTAGGAAATTATAATAACTAAAAATTACAATAATTAATAATCACAAGTGTCTAGAACACCCTTTTCTGGAAAATGTAGAATACGCAAGCGAGGAAAAACGCAAAAGCGAAGAACATGAGAATTTTATCAGTGAACTCTCGTCTGCCATATTTCGCCAACAATTTTCCAGATTGGCTAATCGTCGAGGAAGTGACTTTGATCTCTTCCTGTGTCCCACTCACAGTATCAGAGGACACAACCAAAGCGTCCAAAGTGTCCGCGCTTCTCTTGGTCGTTTCGGCCAATTGCCTGCTGATAGTCAGCAGTTGATCGGTCACGTTGGAACTCATTTTGGCCAGGTGCTCCTTATCGCGCTTTTGACGTTGCCGAAGGACCGTCTCTTCGTCTTTCGGCTTGAGGAGTTCCTCTTTTATTCCTCTTTCGATGGCGAGCATCGATCGTATGTTGGCCTTTTTAAAGGCATCCATGGAACTTGAAAGAGAAATCTCGAAATTTTACGTCAAGTCTCGGACGATTATACGTCTCTATACCTGGCTAATTGTTCCCTGTAAGTTACCACATCTTTGAGAAAGTTCACATTCTTCTTCTCCTTGGCTATGTCGCCGAATCTGTCGATGAATTTCCTCAGTGACGAGATTTTCGAACGTCCCGCGCTGTTGAGGCGCTCTAATTCCGCCAGAGGACCCACGCATGCGTTGATATCCTGCAAAGAAAAGTCCACGTCTGCGGTTCTCTCGAATTACATAAATTTAAGTAGAGACAGACCTGCACGATGGCTTTTAACTGGAGATTATACTCGGTTATGTCATTCCTCAAAGTTTCTAATAGATAATCAGTCGATTCCATTTTTAAAAAGGCAAATTTAACTTAAAACTTCACGAATTTTATCGGCATTGGAATGTGTTCAGACTTGGAACGCAATTTCGTCTCATCCGCCACCGTGAGAGGGCGCTGTACTTCACCAACAGCCAAGTCAATTAAGTAACCAAAAGAGGGCACTGCCAGTCTTGGAGCCCAATTTAAACTCTAATTTGCGAAGATAAAATCACTTGACCCCAAATAAGTCAAATACCATACATATATCAATTCTATTTGTCCTCAACTCAACCTCGAGTGATAATGATAAGTCGTATTTACATGGTTTGTTCAAAGTAGATTAGAAAAAGTTCACAAATATTAGAGAGCATAATTACAGGTTTCTTCATTTTTCAAGTCTTATTAGGGTCATAATTCGTTTTGCGAGACCGGCAAGGGCCTCCTCGGCCACGTGTTCCTATCCAGCAGCTTCTCCTTCGCGTCCCACATCTCATTGACCTGCCTTTCAAAGGGTTTTAGATACGTATCCTTCCACTCACTTATGGTGAAATTATCGTAAACTTCCATCATGGCTGCGGTGATTTCCGCATCGACCTGCATCAACTCCCCTCTGATTCTGCTCAGAGGCACCGTGACGCTCTGCACGTGTTGCGGATTCGAGTAACCATTGACGATATTGTACTCGTCCATCCAGCCTTTGACTCTCGAGTCTTCCAGAATAGTTTCGTATTCCTGCTTCAGCTGCTGCAGTCTCAGCACGTTCTCCAGGATGTCGCCCCCTAGATACGAGCATTTAGGGCTGCCAAAAACGGGTCCTATTAGGGCATAGGGCTGTTCACAACCCAAAAGTTTCGCAACCTCTGTCGGGGGGCTTAAGGGCGAATCATTGTAACCCAAAATCACCCTCAAACTCATAGCCAGCGAGGGTAGACTGACGGGGAGCAGTTCGCAGAGGATGGCGAAATGGTCGTATCTTTGCCACCCAGTTATTATAATCCCCTCGAATTTAAAATCGCTTTTGTACTCGGACATTACGTTGAGCCACGACCTGTGGTTCTGCACGTAATGAGTCACGTCTGAGACGTACTGGTTACTCCCGGTCGCCCCCTTAAAGGCGCTGGCAATCCAGACTTTCGGGAAGACCTCCCTGTACATCTCCCATAAGCTCGGGCCGAGTTCTTCGTAAACGTCCTTCGTGTATTTCCAAATCACAGGTTGCACGGATTTACTCAGAGTTCCACTCTTGAGTTCTTTGCTCGTAAATGAGCGAAATTCGTCGTCCCACATTAGAATCTCCAAGTGGGGGTACTTCTGTTTGATCGCCTTGGTGACTGCGGCTATGTGCTCCAAGAAAAGCATGTTCTTGTTCAAGTTGTTCTTGTGCATGGTGCCCAAACACCTGTCGCACACCCCCAGATAGTAGACTTCGTCCGCGCCGATGTGGACGATCTTCGAATTGGGGTGGGCGCTCATCACCTGTTCGACCATCTCCATGAGCACCCCCATGGTTTTCGGGTGGGTCGGGCAGACCGCTTGGGGGTACTCGGGGACTTCGCGCAGCTCCTGGAACTCCTCGAGTTTCAGCGCGAACTCCAAATGGCCGAACGTTTGTAGTAGAGGGATCACCTTGAGTTTACTCAATATGGCCAATTTGTTGATCATTGCGATATCGTCTAAAGAGTACGCGTTTAGTGCGGACACGTTCCCGATCACAGGTCCCGAGTAGGGGAACATGTCTTCGTACTCTATTAGTATCCCGGTCGCCCCTAGCTTGGATAGGAGGGGGAAGAACTTTTTGTAATAGGAGATTTTCGGGGGGGCACCTTTCAGGTCTAAATGGACAATCCGTTCGCCGGCGAATGGAGGATCTTTCGAACCTGAGCGTTTGAACCCGTTGAGGCTGTAAGAGGGCTCCCGAATCGGGTGAGGTCTTGACCTGAACGTGGACTTTATACAGTAGAAATAAAGTACGCCTACGATTGTGGAAGCTAAAATTAGGGATGCGTAGAATCGCAACGATCTGTCCAAGAAATAGCGGGCCACCAATGGTTTCTTCATTATCGTATCTACAAGAATTACGTTTTTAATCAGAAAACGGGGCTTAAAAAACGGGAAAACCTGTTGAAAGCTGCAGGATTTGTGTTTATTTACATTTTATTTTGATAATTTGATATGTCAAAACAACTAAATGTTAGGTTATGTTTACTGTCAGCTGTCATCTGTCTAAAAGTAATCGAGTCTATGGCTTTGCGATGACGGATCGTTGGAGTAATGGTCCGTAAGGGATAATCTGACAATCAGCTGATCGCTTGGCGTCTGTCATTAAAGTATACAAAGTAGCTAAAAAGTTTTTATTTCTGTGTCATGCAGAAGGAAACTGGTATCGGGTGAGAAATAATAACTGTCTATGTCCGTAACGACATGTATAAAAAATGCCATATAAAGACCTGTAACAGAAGAAGAACGAATGTGGAGAAAACCCGTTACAAAATTTCTGAGCACTACTTGTATACTTTGATGACAGACGCCAAGCGATGGGTGGACCACACTCACTCGAAGCGACTTTCACCCGAAGCGACGCTCACCCGAAACGAATTTTAGCCGAAGCGTCTATCGCTCGAAGCGACACTCCGCCGAACGACATTCACCCGAAACGACGCTCACCCGAAACAAGCTACACACGAAGCGACACTCCCTCGAACGACATTCACCCGAAGGGACGTTCACCCGAAACGACATCCGCCCGAACGCTTGAACGTCAAATTCGATTTTCTGTGGGTCTTTAATTTGAGAACGTACGGTATAATATTTATGTATTATTGGTTGCATACCTATAATAAATTGTTAAATAACAACATCAACCTCCATGTATCCTGTTTCTACAATCCCCTTTATTCTTTATTGAGAGAATACTATGCACCCGATTGTTGCATTTGTTTCGAGTAAAAATGGAGGCAATCGTGGTTTCAACTGACTGAAAATGACATTGTGGTCCTGGTACTCTTCCAAAATACAGGGACTCATGTGCTATTGTTCATACTACAGGCTGTCTTATAAAAAACGCCCCAACCCATAACTTCTTTATTTGACGTCCGATTAAAAAAAATTAAAAAGAAAAAATAAATTGCTCGATAAGTACTACAAAGTGACCTTGATTTGGATTTTTTTCAAAAGGGTCTTTATTGTTAATTCACGGTCAACTGTATTTTAAACAGAATATTTTTGGAATATCGATCTTGGGTATTATTAGTTTTCCAACATATGAATCTAAGATCAATGTTAAATTAATATTTAAACAATATTTGGTGCTACTAGGGAAGGATACCTATATGTTACATATCTACTATAAATTTGTTACTGAAAGAACTTTTCTTCCAGACATAGATTTTGGCTGGATGCGATGAACGCGTGCATAAATGGCTAGTTCTGCAACAACTTATTATACATAGTCATCGTATTTTCTACAGTTACGTATTTTCCCAAAGGCCTTTCGCTGAATCGCTACCAGCAAAGTGTCGGAAACTTAATACAGAGACATCAAAAAATCCTTCATAAAGGGAGGCTACGATAATCGTTCTGTCTCATCTGAAAACTACTAAAAGGATAGAGAGAGAATGAGAGTCACAGCTTCCCTTTATGAAGGATTTTTTTGATGTCTCCGTACAAATTCTATGCCTACCTGTACCTATCCATCCTCCTCAATCAAAATGAAAATTTAAATATCTGGAAATTTGATACGTTTTGAATCATAAAGCGTCTGACTCAAAACTCAAATATCTCAAAAACGATGTATTCCATTGATGTTCAACAAGTGCACCTTTTCTACGGAGACACCTCCGAAATTTCATAATTTCATGTCAACTTTTCAAAAAGGTGACCTGTCATAAAAATACAGTTGTTTTTACCACACGCCCCCTCCAGTTCGAACCATTCCTTAAGAAAAAATAGAATTATTCGGATGCAGGCTGATTGAGTATAGGAAGATCAGAAACTGTACCGAATTTCACTGTTTCATCTCAGATGGTTTCGGAGATATTAAATGAAAACCATGGGACCTCAGGAATCACCTCCTGAAATCTTTCGGTATAGTTTTGGAACACCCTGTATATCGCCCAACTCGAACTTACTTCTCTCCACTACGGACGAAAATTCGCCCTTATACCTTCCCCTCTGGGTATACAAAACTGTCCTACTCTGTAGATGAGACTGAATGATAGTCATCATCGCCTCCCTTTATGTGAAATTTTCTCGATCGCACCGTAGTTGTGGTGGTTTTCAGATGAGACAGAATGATACCCAGGTGCACACAGTCGTCCAATGGACGTCCAGGACCGCTCATAGCATGGTCCATTTATGGTCCATTTATCGGCCGGAAAGCTCTCGTTTCGCTCTCTGACTTTTGTTTTGATCGACATTGGCTTGATCTAATTAATTCGATGTAACCCAAAAAATAGATCACGTACGAAAGTCGTCGAGGGCTCTTTGGATAGCTAAGATCTCAAGCTAAAAATGCTATTGATTCATTTCTTGTTAATTCAAACAATTTGATCAAGAATCGTAGCGGATATCTTGAATGTGCAATCGACCCGATTAATTTGTCGATATTTCGAAAACTAGAGCACCTGGACCAAAAGTGTTGTGGGGTTTTGGTAAGCTCTCGTTTCGCTCTCTGACTTTTGTTCGAAACTTTTTGCGATTATCGATCAAAAATTTTCAATTAATATGCTGTAATTGAAAAACTAAAAGACGTAGAAAGTTCAGTGAGAGCTCATTTTGAAGCTAAGACTTTAGGCTATATTAATATAATGGGACAAATAATTTATATTTTCGATTGGTATGCAACCAATAATACATAAATATTATACCGTACGTTCTCAAATTAAAGACCCACAGAAAATCGAATTTGACGTTCAAGCGTTCGGGCGGATGTCGTTTCGGGTGAACGTCCCTTCGGGTGAATGTCGTTCGAGGGAGTGTCGCTTCGTGTGTAGCTTGTTTCGGGTGAGCGTCGTTTCGGGTGAATGTCGTTCGGCGGAGTGTCGCTTCGAGCGATAGACGCTTCGGCTAAAATTCGTTTCGGGTGAGCGTCGCTTCGGGTGAAAGTCGCTTCGAGTGAGTGTGGTCCACCCCAAGCGATCAGCTGATTGTCAAGTTATCCCTTACGGACCATTACTCCAACGATCCGTCATCGCAAAGCCATAGACTCAAAGTAATCAATCTCAAATGAGGCGCCAAATTCGAATTTTGCGTTATTACGGTTTTTCTCGTTAGAGTTTATTCAAATTGATTTTCGGCTCATGTAGCTGAATGGATGATTTCCGGGTAGGCGATTGCGTATTTCGCGTTATTTCGATGATAAATGTGTTTGCGAGGAGCTCGCCCGGCGCATCCACCCATTATTTATTATTGCATTCCTCGGAATCGAAGGAAAAAGTTCGATTTCCTTTCTTTTGCGGACTGAATTATAGATGTGCTCGTGAAAAATGTAAGCGCACATCAGTGCTTTCTGAGTGGAATCGGAGTAATTGGTGGGATTTTCGGACGGAGGAGGTTTCGCAGGCCGGTGTGAGAAAAGAGCTAAAATAATCACGGGGGGTGGATTAAAACCGCGCTCGTGGGGAGCGAGTTAATACACACAGGGCGACAGAGTAGAGATCTGGCAGTGACTTGGCTCGTCGTCTTCTTTTCGAAATAAATTCATTTCGTCGACCGAATCCCAATCGAGCACGAGAGCAATTAGTCGAAACCGGCGTCGACCGCCACACAGAGAGAGGAAAGCCAACAGCATTCACCATCATCGCAAAACAATTAAAATCATCAGAGGGAGCCGAGTCGGTCTCTATTTAATGCCTACTATCCGACGAAATAAATAAAAGTAAAGAGAGAACGAGATTTTTAGCCAGAATCGGTGAGCTTTAAATACCCATCAGCCTCCCCAGCTCGACTCGTTGAAATTCATAAAATGTAAACTCCCAATTTCGAGCACTAATCTTTTTTAATTAGTCAGGTACCCACTTTTATAGGTAACATCAAATCGGCTACGTTTTTCAATCCCTGATGGATACATGGGAACGCTTTATAATTATTCCCAAATTTATAAATGAAATTGCGTGTTTGGCGCGGCATAAACATCCCACATAATGTTATGCAAATTCGGCTCATACCCCCAGATACTGCGAACCTAATTCGTTTACAATCTAATGGCCTAACAATCGATTCGATCTCGATTGATACTAAAAATGCTACTTGTTATTGTCCGTGAATATGGAAATGCAACATTTTTATGTAAATTACTTGATACGATGGATGCAATAACGCATATTTTTCTTCGCGTTGACGATGTTTTCGCCGGCGTTTTATACGCGGACGTTCAGCGACAGTTTGATCGCCCCCATTAAAAACTGCTTTACGAGTCCGCGGCCGAAAAACCGAAAATAGATTGCATTAAAACTGCGACCGAGAGATTTCCACAGGCCGTAATTATCGCCGGACTTATGGGACGGGCGATTTCTCATTTCGGTCCGGGTAGGTAGGCCCGCAATCCAATTTGTGGAGTGTGGGCTAAGAGACCGATAATAACGATAGTGTCGAAATTGCGCCCGGAATTGCACGAGACCGTGACGCCCTGCACCATCGTCGTCATCATCAGGACTCGATTTCGCCCCGAATTCGGCTCTGCGACGTTACATTTCGTTACATCTACGGTTATATGCAGGATAACGCCGCCGGGGGCATCGTTCGCCCCGAGTCCGGGCTGGCCTCCTCCAGACATTTTAATTTATTCCATTATTCCGTCTCGTTCCCGGAGAACGTTTTTTAAAACGAAGGGGGTTGTCGCGAAAAACGGGCGAAATTTTATCGATAAGAGGAGCGTCCGGCAGTTCGAAGATCGGGCCGAGGAGTCGAGGCCGAGCAAACAAATTAACGTTACTCACACCGAACATTATTTATACGTTATTACAGTCACATAAAAGTCATAGAGAAGGGTCAGCGCATGAGATAAACGCTTTCGCTAAATCTCATCAGTCCAGTTCTAATTTCATCTAAGCGCGGACGGGGCCCGGAATCCGGTTAAAGTGGCGCGAGTGACCGAAAAACGGCCCCATCACCGATCCGCATCGGGGTGATAAAGTGCGGCCGCCGGAGGAGCCCCCATAATGTGACATCCACCCCGATCGGCGCATATAAAGTGCGAACGCAAACATCGCAAGACGGGAGAGGCGCAATAACAATAACTCGAGGTTGAGTGCGGCATTTCCAGCATTTCTAATTGTTTATTATCTCGCAACCGGTGATCGGGCGATAGACAACAGAGTCGTAAACCGGGGACGAAATAGGAGTGAGCATCGTTTTCGGATCGAGTTTTACGAGTGTCGGTGAGGAATCGTGAGTTCCCAAAAGAACACAGGCGCAATATCCGCACCGAGTTAAATTCTCCTCCGGATGATTGTAATTGGGAAAATTCTGCAGAGATCGTCGTAAAATCGCCTGCGAAAGTAAGTACCGGAATAAAAATCCGGACGCGTTATTATGTACGGGGTGGCGGTCTAGTCTCTTCCATATTCATAGCGTCTGAATAATTCGCGCGCGTTTATTCACCGGAAATGGACTTTGTGTAACAAAATAGCGCGAACGCCACTGGTACATAATATTTAATTACCGGCCGAATTTGTCATCGACCCAATGCCCCATCAATAATCGGCCAAAGGTTAAAGTAGTTTAATGGGTCGATCCCGAGTGATCCGTCAGCGTAACACATCGGGGTCGGGATTCCCGTCTGAACCCTCGTATTATTCATCCCTCCAATAATACGGGCGAACTTTCCGTATCGGTTTTAGTTTAATAGATAACGATAATAAGGCGTACGGGGGCCGACTGTTATCGAAGTTAACTTCACGTTAAAATAAACTCCGGGGGTGGGATCGGGGGAGGCGATAACCCCCGGCTGTTTGTCTAGGCTCCAGGTATCCCGTCTCTGAATAATGGACTCGAGGTGCATTATCCTGGCGAGTTTGAGGTATTATGTCGGCACTCGCACGCTCACAAAGAAACCGGAAATATCCGCCTTCCTCCCGGTTTTCGCCCCACAACCCTCCGGGCAATTAACCGTTCCGCCCTTAATTTATTTAAACAGTCGTTCCGTTATTATTTCCAGCCCCCGTCTAGTTTAACCTAACCGCGGTTTTATTTTCGGGGCCGCGGTGCACCCGCCGATTATCACTGAAGACGGGGGGTTGTAATGCAATGTAATCTGACGTAATAGGTCCTCTCAGGGAGGTTCAGTACGTTTTTATTAGCTTGTCGTTTTAAGAGGGTTGAGAGGTTAATGTTCTCAACTGTCACCGGGGGAATTTTCAGATTCTCCCATCGCGTCTCTTCTTCTACCCTCCACCCGCCACACGTGTAGACGGTACAGGGCCTTTTCATTTACTTATTTTTTTATTTGGGTGAAAAGTGGAAAGTCGATATAGTCCTGTATGGAAATTTTTTATTCGGCTCGATAACCCCGTATGAATATTGCATGAAGAAATGATTGCAGACGCCTTCGTATTTCGCAGGGGTAACTATTTCGCCCTCTATTTCGCCTTACTCCGGCTGGAGGACAATGATGGTCATAAAATTAGAGACTGGAGAATATGAATTTTAGATCTTCATGCATTTTTGAATATTTCGGGTATTATTTTTTTTAAATGCATATGGCATTTACTTATGCCTTGATTTATGCATTGTGCAAATTTGGGAGAAAACTGCATATTCCTTACACCTTTCGTGCATATTTCATACAACTTTCTGAGTTTTTCCTGAAACTCAAAAGACAACCGAAAATATAGGTATTTTAGAATAATGTAATAATAATAATAATTCTCATATTTTTGGTTCAACCTGGTTCAACCAAATATTTTCATTGACAAGAAACGTAGACTTGACACAATCAAATATTCAATAGCTCGTATCAAAACGGGGAGCATGTACCATGAAACGGAAGATTGAAGTGCTACATGATAGAGACAAGGATGGGGGTAGATTTAGTTTCACGAGTATCTCAAAAACTAGCGAAAATTATTCGATGCGGTTTTGGCCAATTGGAAGAGAACCCTCTTTTGTTGGCTCTGAATATAAATACAGCATGGTTGTAATTGAATTTGAGGCCCAACTTGAGCTTTGAAATGTGGTAGTTATTGGTTGTTTTCATAATCTAAAAATCTCAAAAATAAATCGCCTTTTTAGAGGTAAATTTACATTCAGAGCCAACAAAAGATGATTCTCTCTAAATCCATGAAGTAAGTTTTCAAATCCTTCGAAAACTGTGCGGGCGTGTGAAAACACAAAACAGAAGTTGAATGAAATTTTTGGTTATAAAGTGGCGAAAATTTCACAAAAATCGCAAAAATACCCGCAAAAGTTATCTCTCTGTCTCTGTTTTTCAAATGCTTATAATATGAGACAGAGAGACGACCACGGCTAACTCCACAGTAATATGGTAATACACAGGGTAGTTTCGTTTTCTTTTG
Organism: Salpingus planirostris; assembly: GCA_949788335.1. NCBI lineage: Eukaryota > Metazoa > Arthropoda > Insecta > Coleoptera > Salpingidae > Salpingus > Salpingus planirostris. Next base: position 4,113,462 of record OX460922.1, read on the forward strand.
TGCATATTTTGGTTATTTTCTCCTTTTTTCGTGGACATTTTCGTATCTTTCGAGCATTTTTTGATACTTTTTCGCGAATATTCTCCAGTCTCTAGTGATAATGAAGTTAATGGAAAATTCGTGAGGTTCTCTTGCGTCCGCTCGTTACCACGGTGCACCCCGAAGTGCCCTCGGTTTCAAAAACCACCCCCTGGTCGGTGCCGTCGGCGGGACGCAACCGGGTGTACGCATCGTCGCAAGAAGAGGGCGTCCGTTTGGACGGCGTCGACGGCGTCGCAGTTCTACCAACGCTGCGGTGTCCGAAAGACGCCTCTCGCATCGACGGTGCGCGCTCTCGGACGGCCCCGAGAAAACCCCGAAAAAGACCAAACCGACCCGTAAGTAGATCGCTTTCCGCCCGTTCGTTCCTCTCGCTATCGCCCCCAGAAATTTCCAATTTCGCTCGAAACCCATCCGGCCGAAAAACGGCGTCTCTAACAGGTGGTTTCGGGCCGAAATCAATCGGGAATCGGAATGGTAACGCGATTGTTGCACTTTATGATAATCAAATTCGGGCCTCCCGTCAATAATAAATTCACACCTGAATAAGGTTATCGCCGGCGCCTCGTTCGCATCTACATAACGATAACGACTATGGGGCGCTTTTAATTTGCATCCGACTCACTTCAGAGATGTAACCCGCTTTTCGCGCTTTCGGCACGATGATTATTATTAACGAGATCTCACTTTGGCGTACGCGATATTAAAGGTAAGAGGCTCGACTTAGCGTCTCGTGAATTATATAACAAAGGTGACTGGAATCATCCGCCCTAGATAAATTTCTAGGCTAATATTCGCCCGTCTCGTGAATCCGTAATGGACGGGGTCGCCAAAGTGAACGAGCAGCGAAAATCCATTAGCGAGGCGAAATTATTATAATAATCAATCGATAGACCGACGGAATCGGGAAGAATTTACCTGATGCGAAAATTCGCCGTTTTTCCGGCCGATCGGCGTATGGGGGTTGACAATGTAGCAGTCGCGGTTGGAATTAGTCGATCTGGCAATTTCCTGTTTTCACTTTGGCGCGACATTTTCCCCATTTTGGCCACCGAAAAGGAAATTCGATTGTCACCGGCCCGATAATGTGACCGCCGAAGAGATTAATGAAGTACTCACCTTATAAACGCGCAGGGGCTTTGTGTCTAATGCGGATCGCGTTAAAAACGCATCCATCACGATTTACTTCGGATTCTTCGATATGACGAAAGATTATCATCAGTCTGAAGACGGGTAAAAGCTGGAAACCACAAGAGACTTTTATTTTCTGGAAGTGCTCGATTTTAATCAGGCGCACCTTCACTAAAACCCATTCAAATTTGTAAGGGCGAGCTAGACTTTGACGATTTACTGACTTTTGCTTTGTAAAAGCGGATTTCTACTGCAAATTTGGGCATTGTGTGAAAAGTTATACGGGCTCTTAAAATTAGGTTAGCCCAAGGTAAGCCATTTCTTCTGTTAGTTGAAAACTTGAATTTTTATTATTTTTTCAAAGGGTCAGTCCATTCTTCATTTAAATAGAATTTCCTTTCTGCAATATCTCAATTTTAAACACTATTACACCAATTTTTGGCTGTGAATTCGGTTATAAACTAAATCCGAAATATTTTCCCAAGATTTACCGTAAAAGCTCCACCACCAATGCTCTTCCAAGTTCAAATTTCCAATAATTTCTAATCCTCTGCCATAGTGAGTTTCTTTAATTTTTTTGATGCATCATTTTTCATTGCAGATACCTATTTGAAATTACGGGAAATAAGTTTAGTCTGGCAAAAATTCAAGTGTCAATGTCAAAACCAAAAAGTTTTCTGACGCTTAATGTCTTGTGGCAACAGCCAGACAACAGCCAACTGCTTATTTTATTTTGATTGATTGAGTGACAAAACCACGATAAAACCTAACAAAACTAAATTACTGATTATTTCGTCATTAAAAATTTGAGCAGATAACACTACCCAAGTTTTTTTTCTCGCTACTCTATGATTTAATTGTAAATTCGTCTTCATCCCTCGGGATTCCGCTGGATGCGAGCCAAAAGCCGGGACTTTATTATGACGATGACGGGGCGCCCCCTTGCTTATCTCGCTTCTCGGTCGGCGTTTCCTCCCCCGCCACCCACAGGCCCGAACCAAAACCGGAAGAATTATCTCTCGGACGTACAAGTCGAGCGCGTAATTCGATTTAGCTGGATTTAGTGGGGACAAAGTAACAATTAGACAAGATTATGCCCCCGTATACGTCCGACTGTCTTATCCGGAGAGCACAATAACGCGGAGAGTGCATGCGGGTAATAATAGTTTGCGGGAGTTTAATTAATGTTTACTACCGCTCTCGCACCGCTCGGGCCTAAAAATAACGCATTTTTGTTGATATTGGTCAAGCACAAAGTCGTTTTATTGGTTTACTTTGCCGGCGCAGTAATAAAATTAAATTAAAATTAGTCTATATCTCCTCCATGTGTCTCCCAATCCCGAACCGGGGATATTTTCATTAGCGTATGATCGTACGGGGCCGCGGCGCATATGCGGAAAACCGGCGCGAGCGGAAAATGAAGTCACGTCTCGGATTAATCCGGGAGACGTCTTCCGGGCGAGTCTTTTAAAATTTCGATTGTCTAAGATTTCATTGGATTAATGGGGGCGACGTATTGCGTTGCGCATTTCGTTGCGAAACGGGGGTAAAAACGGCCTAATCCCAGAAAATTACGGCGCCATTGTTATCGTCGGTTATTATTGTCTCCCGTGTATACGCCATGTATGCGCATAGCTGTCGGGAGTATAACAAACAATGAAATTTGAGTCGGGCTAATTCGAAACCTGATGCCGACGGTGACAGGTGATCGTAAATGCGAAAATTGATGCACCGTTTCCACTTTTTCCCCCGTAATAATGCAGGAGAAATAATGAAATACTTCGGATAAAAAGTGGATACTCGTTATCCACCTGAGTCTGAGAAGAGGGCGGGATTTTCACGGGGAAGTGGTGGATCAATCCTCGACACAACCCGTACGTTTCACTATAGAATCCCGCTAGATATACATCATAGTTGATAGTAGTACGTAAAGTGTATAGAAGCGTAACGGAAAATAAATATTTGAGCATTTCGACCCATAATATTGTTCGACGTTACGTTATGTTCGGTCGTGATCCAAATATTTTCCGGAGCGAACCCCTTTAATCTTATTCCACTATGCAAAGGTAATTGCAGTGTGTTACTCATTCTTATTCGATTATCTCGCGAGAAATTCGGTTAGTTAGGCAACAAGGAGCTACAGTTCGCATGTAGATCACCGGGCCCGGTCTTTTCATCTCCCGGTTAGCTCGACTAGTTAGCTCGATCGCGGAAAACCGGGCCTGGGGACTCCCCAGTCATCATCATTTTGGCGGGAAGTTACTGATGTCTTCCCTTTTTCCCGTGTTATGTGGTATAGCACCAATAATGGGCAAACTTGAGATCGGAAAAGTTCTCGCTTTAGAGGAAACGCGCGTTTCCTACGTCTACCCCTCAAAGTTCGGAAAATTGAATTTCGCATCCACCCCGTCTCGCGGATTAAAATAAAAGCCGCACCTACGTCATCCGATAGCCGGCATTCTCCCCGTCATCATCAACATCGCACAAAGGGCTTAACCAAGTTTTTCGCCGGTCGTTAAATATTAAAGTCGTCAATTTTTAACCGCTTTCGTCTATTCGCCCGTGCGAACGTCAGGGCGAATTAGATAATAACGCATGGAAACATTTTAATTGGATCTCGTCGGGCGCGGTTTTACGATTTGTTTGCGGACAAACCAAACACAAACCCAAATTGAATCGGCACACGAAAACGATGCATTCGCGAAAAGTCGGCGCAATCAACACCCCGAATTTCCCCATCAGTTTATGATTCCGCCAATGATAGGCGCGATGATCACGGGGGCGCGTGTGGGGCATAAACGGCACACGTGATGAGAAATCGCTTTTAATTAGAGCGAAAGGGTTCATGCAAAAGTGCAATTCTACGTTTCGAACGCACCTCTCGGGCCGCATAACCGGAATTTACGAGTCCCGGTCAGGGGCGCTTAAAAGTTTAAAACGATTCTTGTGTGCCCGGTCGTTAGTCGCCATCATCACCGACCGGCAAAAAATCCTCCCCGTTTTATCTTCATATCATGTGAGGGGGGGCGTTTTTCCACCACCGTGAAGGGGAAAAGGCCATCATCGAGGGATAATGCCGGGAGTAGCAACGAAATCGAGTGATGAAAACGTCACGAAAACATCACGAAGACTTATTGTTTATGCATTATCGTGCTGATTGCAGGCGACAGGCGACTTATTTCGCCCCGTTCCGTATACCCTGGCAAAATGATATCAGAAATGCGAAAGAGACTCGAAATCGAAAATTCGCGATATGGAATCGGAAAATCGCAGAAACGGTTGGGAGTTGGAAGGGACAAAGCATCAAAGCAATTACTCAAATTGACGGCGCAAAATACGCGGGGATCGGAAGGGGGCGTCGCAGTGCTAGAGGAAATGGACTGGAAAGAAATTAGGTCAGAAAACGGCAGCAACATTATGAAAATGGCGCTTTGTAATTAAAATTGCGCCTGGAAACAATTACGGCGAAAGCTCGGACCCGCCTGGTATTAATTATCCCCCAGACTGGTCAATCTCACTGAAAATATTTATATAATGTACCTACGCACCTAAAAAGTACCTACATACATAATAGAAATTCGCTCTTTGTGCGAATTTATTATCGAATTTCCGAAATCGCACTGTATGAAACACACGGCACAAAGCGCATGAATGCGTCCATAATTGAGTTATTATTTAAATGAAAACGGCGGAAATACTCGTATATTGCCGGTGAATTTCACATTTCGCACCGAAATCCCGTTAAGATTATTAAGTAGTCCTCGAATTAATTACCGACGCATAAGACTGATTTATCGCCAGTCGGATGATGGGGGCAAGATGAGGGTATACTTTATACCCGACTAACCGAATTTCTGATGCAAGGGTTTTCAGCTTGGGGCCTTTCCGCAAATATCAAACATATCCGCATCGGAGTAAACATCAGCGGTCATTTACATAACGTATCACCTCGGAAACTCGCCGTGTCGGCTTTTCTTGAGACGCTTTGATTAGGCTCGGATGCGAAATCTGGTTCGCAATGTTCATTTCTTCTTCGGGTATGAATATTTTAACTTTGTAGTGGGGATCTAGATTTTGACGTTTTGGTGACTTTTTTGCATTTTAACACCACTTTTTTTCGCGAATGTTGGCATTGTGTATGCGGGCTTTTGAAATGTTTTTCGGTCTATTTCAAATATCGTTGAATATTCATTTATTAATCAGTTCTTCGTTCAAAATTAAACTCTATTACACAAATTTTGGTTAAATTTGTTGTAAATTTGGTTTAAAAATGGACCCAAAAATGCTCCTCAACCATCATCAGTGGTAGATATTGATAATGCTTTTCTACCGAGGCATAATAATACATTGGGAATTCTTCGGACATTCTCAGGAATTCTTTGGGTATTCTCGGGATTTTTTTAATATTCACGTGAATTCTTGGAGTATTCTCAGGTATTTTCAGGAATTCTTTGCTTTTTTTCAGGAATTCTTGAGATATTTTCAAGTATTCTCAGGAATTCTTTGGGTATATATTCTCAAGAATCTTTGGGTCTTCTCGAGATTTCTTTGGGTATTTCCAGGAATTCTTTGGGTATGCTCGAGAATTCTTTGGAATTTTGTAAGAATTCTCGGGTATTTTCAGGAATTCTTTGGGTATTCTCAGGTATTCTTAGGAATTCTTTGGGTCTTCTCGGGATTTCTTTGGGTATTTGCAGGAATTCTTTGGGTATGCTTGAGAATTCTTTGGAATTATGTAAGAATTCTCGGGTATTTTCAGGAATTCTTTGGGTTTTTCGTGGAATTCCTTCTTGAGAAATTCTTTTGCGAACTTTTTCCCTATGTATTATGTCTCGTTTTCTATTTCTCTGTCTCTTATATTTTATTGGTATTGTATAGATATGTTACGGGGATAACTTCCATTGAGCAGAGTTTGAATCACAATCAGAGCAATGTCGACATCCAAATTTTGTTCAGATTCAATTTTTGGTGTCAACGCAGCCAATGATTTATTCTATTTCGATTAATTTAGGGCCGGTTTATCAATGTTCAATCATCGTTTAACTACAAGTTAAAGTCCTATAGGTCACCTTTGTTGCAACAATGAAAATCAGCAAATTTAGTTTTCACTTAAAAGATAAACTGCAGCAGAGTATTGACAAACCGGACCTTGGTAAAGAAAACCATTGCAAACCCTAAGGAAACCGAAATTGCAAAACTGAAAATGAAACGATAACAGTGGCGTCGTAATAATGACCTCTCTTTGGAAACGAGAGAGGTGTAAATAAAAACAACGGGATGAAATAGTGCGTCGCTGCGAGATTACAGAGAATTCTTAGCTTTAGACACAATAAAATCATATTTTATAATTACACCTTGATATTAAACAAACTGAGATAAGAGCACAAACACCATTTCTCGCACATCCTCGACTCCGGAGTCGGCAATCACCTACGTTCCACTTTTATTCGTATTCTTGTGTTCCAGGCCAAACGACGCCGGAAAAAGATGACACCGGAACGCATCCCGAATAAAATCGGTAAAGTGCCGCGAAAATGAGCTGGTTCAACTCGAACTGGCAGCAGGACCCGTCCCCGGTCGACCACGACGTCTCCCAGTCGTCCTGGGGCGGCTCGGGCGGCGGCCTGGAGGCCCTCAACGACACCGAGGACATCAAGAGCCGCCTCAACATAACGCTCGCGTACTGTGCGAACGCGTACGCCAATGAGACGATAAGTGTCGCCCGGAAAAATCCGGACGGTTTTTGCCCCGTGACCACGGACGGACTCTTGTGCTGGCCGCCGACCGCCGCCGACGGGGTCGCCTCGGTCAAGTGCTTCTCCGAGCTGATGTCCATACTGTACGACGACACACGTAAGTCTCCCGGACTCCCGGACTCGTTCCAGTCGTTTGGATTTTTTCCGGACGCCGAAAGTTTCGCAGTAAATAGGACGTGGCGGGAATAACGCGACGTGTCGGGGGTCGCGTTTATTCCAGACTCCGGGAAATCGCAACTACTTAGGCGTGAATACAGTAAATATATACAGGGTGACGTACCTCGAGTGGGACGTACTTGGAATTGGACGTATAAATTAGATTTCTGTTGATGTTTTTGTATCCCTACCGGATGCAAGTAAATGGCAGAACTTTTGGCACGAATAAGGATGAACGACTTTATTGGCTTTTGCATTGCCATCGACATTTGAAAGTGATACAAAACGGGATTACAGTTGGTTTTCGTCATGTTTAGGGCTTTTGAAAATGATAAATTTTCGAATTTGATAGTCTTGGACAAACTAAACGTTTCTAAAATTGTACCAATTTTTGAATCATAATTCCCAAAGCTTATCAACTTTTGGACTGAGGTCATTTTGGTTGAATGGTTCTATTTTGACCTCAGGAATATGTGGTAGCGCATTGTACACGCATTTCAAGGACACCCTGTATTTTCACCATAAATGCATCAAGCTCTCTCTCATCAAGTATTAGGAGTATAAACTTTAAGCAACATTATTATGTGTAGTTGTTTTCGGATGCGCCTACTCTTGGTTTAGATAAATTTTGATTGGCATTTTGGTATGAAAACGACCAAAATTATGCATAATTTTTGACTTGTTGTGTTCAAATCCCAAGTTGATACTCAGGGTCGATTGCACCATTGTCACTCAAAATTTAAACCGAGCTTAAACCTTGACTACAATTGTTGTCAACAATCGTTAAGTGATGCTTACAACTAAGGTGAACACTAAGGGCCAACTGCACCGCTTTCACTTAAAAGTTAAAGCGGAGCTTAAGCCTTGACTACGATTGTTAACAACAATTGTTGCTAAGGTTTAAGTTCCACTTAAATTTTAAGTGAAAGCGGTGCAGTTGGCCCTAAGGAATGGTCGTGCAATTGATGGGTCTTAAGTCTTAATAATAAGGGCGGTACGATTGAACTAAATTAACATTGATTTCTAATGGATCCATGCATTCTAACTTCCAGTGAAAAATTGATGAAATGTTTTTCGCTGTTCAAACCGATATGGAAACAACTTTTCTCAGGGGAGTTTGACCAATTAAACGTTGCTAATTTAAGTCGATATCACCACTAATGACAACATAAGAGGATTTAAAGTTTTCGAATACATTTTCAGGAACGACTGAAATTGCCTTTGCATTTTTACGTTGCTGTGTCCTCCAATGACAGACCAGACATCGAACTTTCAATGTTTCAAAAAATCTCATGCCTAAGAGTGTCTAAAATTCGCAAAACTTGAAAACCATGAACCCCTTTCTTTGTCTTCTTGAATGCATAATTTCCCGTGTTGATTCCCTATTATATCCAAGTTTCCGTCAGACACCCGTCCACTTTCAGAGGTTTACGAAAATTTCTGGAAACTTGGGGGTTGAAATTTGATAATAAAAGTCGGCGGCGTCCCGTGTTAAAATTCCGGGCGCGCGCTCCGGCAGTGGCATGCGAATCTGGCGGTGATGTCGGGTGCACTCGCCGAAACCCAACTGCAATGATAATAAGTTTCAAGGATTCCACTCGGATTCCGCCCCTAATTCCGGTCGCCCGATATATCACGTCAGGGTAGTATTAAAATTACACGTCTCTCGTAGGTATTATGACGTCCTAAACGATTTCCGACTTACTAAAACCACCCCCGACTGTTAAACGCTACGGCGCACGATTACACTATAGAGAGCGGACCCCAATTAAGGGTGGATTCATAAAGTCCCGTATAGCGAGACCGCTCTTAACCGAATTAGACCCCCGAGTTATCTATGGTGGGGATAAAATCATCCCTGAAAAATTGATCGCCCGAGTATTTTAGTCCCGTGTACACACGCGAATTTATGCCCGGATTAACTAAATACTTGGTTGGAAGTGAAATATTGTTTAATTAATTATTGATGCAAATCCCGGGTGATTTACCTACGACGTGGCGGTTTTTCCTGTATTCATGCGATCGTGAATATTTCTTTGGATATTTTCGGGAGAAACTGACCATGCCATAGAAATTCATTTCGTATTTTATTACCAATAACCGATCATCCGATCAAAGAAACATACATCGTCTGGTTCGTTCATACAAAAGTTGCCATGGTATTTTCGCAACTCTATATAAAAATAGAAAAGTAAGTCTATTTTATCCGGGATTTATAAAACTACCTACTTGCATTAGGTATGTATGGAATTTATGAATGTTGTTAAAAATATATTAAAAACCACTTGGTGAACCGGTGACGGATTTACCGTAATAAAACTTATATGCGCGAAAATATTTATTTAAGTGAGAATAAAACGCACCATTTGGATTTCAATCTAAATAATGCGGGCGAGAGATAGGAGGCGTGCAAATTTTTTCGAATATTTCGAATATTTGATGGTTATTTTTACAAGATCCGTCCGGAATTAACTACTTATTTAACTAGGAAACTTCACGAGATAAATAGAGCTCATCGGGAATTAAGTGGGCCGAAATTCCGAGCCTGCAAGTCACCCCTATTTACCTATAAAGGTATTAAAAGCGGGGCACAAAGTCATTTAAACTTTGGGTCGCGCTTCAGATTTAGCGCCGATCTCCTCTGTATCGAGGTAACTTCGTAACCTGTTGCTTGCTTTATTTAAATTAATCCCAGGGGAGTGAGAAGAAGAAGAAGAAGAACCCTTAATGAAAATTACTTTTCTTACTTAGGTAGGTATTATAGCTAGTCGGTTGAGCACAACTACTGAGACTGAAATGAAATAACTAAATACTCGAGTAAAACTTGAGGCGATCGTTTTGAATTAGGAACGAAATCGGGAAGAATAATAAATTGGGGCAGACAATTACTTGGTGGGTACAAATCGGATTTCTCGTACGTCTTATCGTGTTTCCTCAACTTTCATTAATACAACAATGAAGATATTAAAAAGCTATACCGCGAACTTTCGCCGAACTTTTAAAGGAGCCGAGTCGGGAGTAATTAAGAGTTTTCCAGTGAAAATATTTCATATCCCGTACCTCGATGAAGTAGCCAGACACCGCGTTGATGACGTGACGGGCGCATCCGCCAAAAAATTTTAATCTCGTTTTGCCTTTGATGATTTTTCGACGTCGAAACATTTTTAAGTAATAATAAGTAAGGTATATTCTCGTATCTCGTTCGGAATTTAAATTAAAGTCTTACAATGCGGCCATTGTTATTGTTAGGAGCATATTGTCGTTTTTTCCGGTGAAATAATAGTGGAATCCAACAGCCGTATCGCGTTTTCCCCCGAGAAACGTCTCGTCGAATTGTGTACACTCTCACGTAACAACTCTACCCACCATATATTAGTCCGGTAATCCGGGCGGCAACACAAAGGCGATCTGTTTCCCACATAACGGGTCCGATTTCGATTTTCGCCCGGATCTTCAGTCACATCCCGTCACTTTTTCCGCCGAGAGGTGCCGAATAAATCCCTCTCGAGAACGAGGTGATATACAATTGAATAGGCACAATCTCGTCGAGATACTCATCCCTTCACAAGAGTCTCTCATCCTTTTTTTACCGTATTTCTTATAAAAATGTCTGATTTGGAAATTTAGCTTTATGTGTTACCTTTCCTCGCACACTCGAGCTGATTTCCCGACGAGAAAATCCCACGCGAAAAATATTTTCTCGGCGGAAACTTTCTCACACTTTGCGAGCAATCAAAATAGACTTAAAAACCACATAAATTGGTTGCGCCTTGTAAGCTCAAATTCCGAATCCGATGATTGTTCGTTTTTCCAATTTCCACTTGTCTGCGGCATAAACATCCGATTTCCGGGAGCCTCATCGATATTATCGTCACCGACAAAGGGCGAAAAGTAATAAGCAAAAAGCGACAATTCAGATGGTCAAGTCTCGTGTGAAGAAGTCGGATGGGATTTTCCCGATGCGATGATGGAAAGGTCGCCCGTTCACAATGTGAGCAGAAAACGTCGATTCGAAAAGGGTCGTAAAAACCGCGCGCGGCCTAAAAGCTCGAGAAACTCTTTCTTCGCCGATGCAAAACGCTTTTAAAAGCCCCGTAATCATCTGAAAAATCATAATTATTAGGGGCGGAGTGGCAGAGAGGCGTTATTAGCCGAACGATGGACCGTTCTCTGGAGCACGGGAAAATTGCGACCTTTTTGCCACCCTCCTCATATTTCACGTAAATATAATAAAAAGATAGACATGTCCGAGCGTGTTATGATATGATGAATCTAGGGGGGAACTTTATTGTGTGACGGGCTGCGACATTTTCCGAATTGAAACGGAATAAGCTTATCGATTACTGAACACACTTTTCGTAGGTGTGGAAAAGTTATTACAGAAAAATAAACCCTGTCGGAATCGACCCAATTTGTTACAATTAACCGTGATAATAACGGATAACCATTTCGGTTTCAGTTAATGACGATAATTATTATTTCGATGACAGGAAGAGATGAGGGATGCCGAACGGATCGAGTAAGCCCAGAGGGTGGAAATGAGCGAGAGTGGCCAACTAAATAGGTGGATTGCGGTGTGCTTTTAGCCGTAATTAATAACAAAACAGTACTTTGTTACAATGTACGCCCTCTGGAAATTCGAATAAATACGGGGAGACCTTTCAGCCCGGCTTAAAATTGACGTGGGTATTACAGAGATGAGAGAGATACTCGCATTTAGAGAGCGCGTTACTGCCATCTATTACGAAAAAATATCGACGGATTATAAATATACATCGAGCGATTCGAAATACATCCGCGTAACGCTTTATGCACCGAAACGTACCGAATAATAATTCATATTCTCCCTCTGGAATTGAACGGAGCTTCTAGGATGGCGGGCGCACGTGATTCTGCGATATTTGCGTTTTATTAATGAATCCCTGGAGGTGAACACTAATGGATTTCCAACGCGATTGTTTTCGTTGTTGGCAAATTGTCCGAATGTTCGATTCGAATTTGCTGCGCGAAAAAATAATTTCGCTAGGTTTTAATTGCGCATTTCACGTACATAATCGCGTCCGCATCGGCGTCATCTGCATCCCCCGTTTGAAATCCGCCCGAATATTATCGCTGAAACTGTTGCAGCAGAGCAGACAACTGCGACAGCAAACATAATCCGTCTGTAGGTAAAAAGTGCGTCGTCTCACTAATTAAAAAGACGGCGCATCCGCCAATTTACACCCTCCGAAAAATACAAAACGGGTCGCTCAAACTCAAACAGAAATTGTAGACGGGACAAGCAAAAACTAACGAAAAGTTGTCACATTTAGCTTCAATTTGCGCTCTCGCGCCTGCAAAAAGATGAATTTCGTTTTTGTTGCGTTTTCAGATCGACGGATCCGGTCCATCATGTATAAAGTTCGTCTAATGGATTATTTCCATAGGTTTTTTCTTTATCTCTGCTATTGAAACAAAAAGTTACGACTGGACTTATGTTTTATTTAGTCTAAGGTTTAGGGGGTGGATATCGGGTGCGACTTCCAGAAACCTATAAGATTGAAAAAGTCTAGACAAATCTCTTATAAAACCGAACCGAATGGACTTTTTTATCAGAAATATCACTCAAATCAATTCGAACCTTCTGTCTTAGTTGCAGGGTCGCATCCTAAGTTCAAACCCTATACAGGGTGCCCCACGGCAACTGGAACATAGGAAAATAAGAGGGAAAATAGATTACACCTAATATTATCCTCCCGATGAACCGATAATGGGAAAATAAAATACTCTACAATTGTAGCACAGATGGGAACTGGGAAGGAAGAAAATTATTACCTCGTTGATGGGCTTAAGCAAGGGCTTAAGGCATTGAGAAATGATTTTCATTACAAAAAATTCAACATTTTAAGACACTGGTTCGAATCTCATCAACGGCATTGAATTTTTCTACATTTTGATCCTTGAATGGTTTATGAATTGCGCATATGAAGTTATTACCCATTAAACGGAATGTGAAAAAAAAGTTGTTTTATTGAGATTCGAAGGCAGAATTTCTACTCAAGTGTCATATAATGCCGACCCTCGCTAAGTGTTATGTAAAACGGTGACTATTATACTGATTGTGTTTATGCCATTATCCTGATTATCATGTCCAATTTCCGCCGATATTTCCCAACGCTCCACCTGTCGCGGGACACCCTGTGTGGGCACTTCACGCCGAGAGCCCTCGTTCGCACACTCGTGATGCCCCAAAACTAGACGGGGTTGACGATGGGGTGACAGCGAATTAATTACTCGATCGATTCGCCCAGTTATATAAATTCCCAGACCCGACCCACCCCAACGGCACTATACCGAAACGCACGTTGCAGGTCTAGGTCGCTTTCGGTTTTAATTATTTATCGATCGAGATATGGCGCTCCGCAAATCTAATTAAACACACGCGACTCTCTTCGCCCCGATCGGGCCCTAATTACACGAGTAATGGGTGTAGCGCCCCCTCCGAATCTTGAGGGACGGTGTTTGTCGCCCCCCGCTGGTGTTTGGGGGTGTATACAGTGCGCCCCGCCGCCGCCGATCGCTGTACGTGACCTGGAGCGCGAATGGGGGCGGCGAAAATCCCGAGCGACCGGAAACCGGATGCACCTATACAGTAGTGATACCACTGTTACCAGTCTACGGCTATGATACCGCTGCATGGGGGTGCGCGGGGGTGGGTGGCGGAAGGGGGTGGGCGCCGCGACGCCCGTTTTCGGCGAATGTGTTCGTTCAAACATTCTAATTATCGTTGCAATTCGCACCCCCGTCCCGGTGAAGTTTTCGTCGTGATTATCATCATCATGGCGACGTGACCTGACTGCGTCTCTCGCCTTTATTATCGGTATGGAATCTGAACTGTAGTTGCGTTTCGCTTTATTTGTCGATCGATCAATAGCGAACGCTTAAATTACCATTTGACCGGGGATTGAATTGCGGTGAATTATTATTAATCGCAGTACTAATCACTGCCGGAATGTTGCTATTCGTACAGGGTGTCACGCAATTTTGCTTCCAAATATTTAGTTATTTAGTTATTCCTTTGTGGTCTTATACTTTTTAGTAATTTCAACCTTTTTTGGGTAATTCCGATCCGACTAATATTTATACACTCTTTCGGATTTTCCATCATTCTTTGGGGACAGTATTTATTCAGTCGTGGACTCGTGGTTACAAAGATTATTAAGCTAACAGACGAAAATCAACAAAATTTTATCCAGAAATTCGTTTAACCACAACTGCAATACTGATGGGCCTTGGTGTTTTTCGATCACTCCAATAGGTAACATACTAAATTTCACGTTTTTTTTTGGTAAATTCTAGTGATTAAGTGTTAATTTTGGTGGTTATGATTTTTTGAAAATTAAGTACGGCTATTTTTAGTGATTTTGATAATTTTTAGTAATTTCATTTTTTTTTTATTCCGATTAGAATAGTGTTTACACCTTTTTCCGGCGTTTCCATAACTTTTTGAGGCCAGTATTACAGTTGTGGTTAAAAAAAGTAAGATTAATCCGAGGATTAATCTAACCGATAAGTAACAGCTAGCAGTAACGATAAAAATCGACAAAATTTTTATCAAAAATTCGTTAAACTGCGACTGCAATACTGATATCCACCTTAGGCCAGGTATTTTCACCTCCGGTTATCCTTCTTTTAGCTAATTGGGACCTTAGACTGTGGCGATTCTGCTTAAAATAAATAATAAAGAGTCACATTCAAAGTTCCAGTTAGCTAAAACAAATTTTAATACTTTTTTCAAATTTCAGTAATTTTTGGTCGTTTCGACTTGATAGTTTTTCCAAACATAATTTCGTAACACTCTGTATACTCTTTCCAAGATAAACTGGCCATCACGTGACCCCCAAAGTACTTGACAATACCTGTCATTAGTCAATGGTTATCAGTGCTTTTCAATTAAATTTTGCTTAGCAACTTAGGTCACGTGATGGCCAGTTCATGTTGGAAAGAGTATATCATTACTCCAAGAAACTGGCAATGTTTAATCTTTGCAAAAAGTGTACCAAAATAATTCTTCATAAAAACCCCCTAGTGCATAAATGAATCTCAATTCACTTCAAATAGCTATTAATTTTAAAGTGTTTTTCTTACGGGTAATTATATCGACGATCACTCCTCAGTCCTTTACTATACACTATTTATCAGATATTGATTGATTAAAGTTCTACATAATTTGAAAAGTTCACTCGTTCATTGGGGCGAGTATTCCGATCCAATTGGAATGAAATTTATCCCTGTAAAAACCAACTGCGGTCTCTTCACCATTGAAATATGGGGTAGTATGCACGCGGGCGTGTTCCCCGGAAACAAATCACCGGTTTTGGCGTTTCGCGGCCTCCATAAACATATCAGTTCGTACTTTTCGGTCCGGCATTATTACATCATCGATCCGTGTCCGATTTCAGAAAATGCGACCCGCCAGTGTCTAACGAACGGGACTTGGACGAAGGCCGACTACGACAACTGCAAGGAGTTGCCGCTGCCGGACGCCGAGGCCGAAGCCACCATCTACTTCGTCGGCTACATCCTGAGTCTGGTCACCCTCTCGATAGCGCTGGGGATTTTCACCTACTTCAAGTGAGAAACGACCTTCCCCATTCCGTCCCCTATCGCGATCCAAAAATAATTGGAGAGGACTTAAGTGCAATCTCCCGCGACCCACATAACATTACAGTCCGCGATCCGTTTGCTTTATTTGACACCGGCCCAAATTCCGTCTGCGGAGTTTATATGCGACTTTCCGCACGCTCCTTCACAGCAGTCAATTTACGCTATCTGGTTTTCCAGTCTAAGAAGTCGCGTGCACTCGTGTACCCCTATAGCGGAGTAATCCCGGCTCGATTCAATTAAATCTCGTCGCTAATTTACAGGGAGCTGAGATGCCTGAGGAACCGCATCCACATGAACTTGATGTGGTCCTACATGTTCATGTACTGCATGTGGATCTTGGCGCTCACCGTCGTAAGTCCGACTTACCGGGAAACTCGCTGATTTATCGATTAACAATTTTCGAATTTCTCCAGTTGAGCACCAAGGACGAGTCTCCGGTGGCGTGCATCTTCATCACGACGCTCCTCCACTATTTCCACATAGCCACGTTCTTTTGGATGTTCGTCGAGGGTGAGTTTCCTCTTCCGGGTTCCTGATTGGGGGTACCTAAGCCAGATCCGGCCCCGGGGATGGATGTAATATCGCAAGAGCGGGGGGCGGCGTCTTAGAGGGAATCTCGAGCGGGTCGTTCCGGCGCTCTTTCATCCCCCTCGGACTAATTTGTTTCTCAAAATATCGCTCACTTTTAAGTCGACAGACTTTCGATATTTCCCGTATAAAGCGGGACCCGAAATTTTCGACAATCCCAAAGGGATTCCTGCATACCGCGCGTCACGTCCCGGACTAATCGGGCCTCGTCTGCCTCTTTACGTCGGAGATTTGTCGCTGAAATAATGCGTGAAAACAAGTGGAGCTTTTCATTCTCTCGTATTAATTTTCGACTTTCAGGGTTGTATCTGTACATTTTGGTGGTGGAGACCCTGACGAGAGACAACTGTAAATTGCGGGTGTACGTGTGCATCGGCTGGGGTAAGTGGATAAATAATAAACAGGACATGTTAGATGCACGGAAAACCGCGATTTTTCTTATTATTGTTCTATCCCTACTGGAAAAATGTCGTAGGATGCAAAAGAACGATGGTTATGACGAGTAATTTTGAAAAGTCACAAAAATTTAGGATGTTTCAAGTAAAAACAGCCAATTTTGTATCAACAATCAGGACTAAGTAATTTGTGGCATTTCGGGAAACTGGAAGACTTCGAAAAAATCCGGGGAAATTCTGGGCGACTCCGGGAAACTCCTGGTGATTCCTGGGAAACTCTGGGTGACCCCGGGAAAACTCTGAGTGACTCCGGAGAAACTTAGAGAAACTCCGGGGAAACTCCAGGTGACTCCAGATAAATTTCGGCCGACCCCTGGTAAATCCGGGGAAATCTCGGGCAACTTCATGTGGCTCCGAGAAAACTCCGAGATGTCTAATAACCTAGGAGAGAATCAGAATCCGGAGAGATAAACGATAACATTTTTGACATTATCATTGACAGTTGACCATAGAATATTTTGTGTAAAACGAAAGCATGAACATGGATGCAAGAGATAATGAAAAATATAAAATAACAGCACTTATGATATTTTTCGATAAATTGTTAATACAAAGTTTGGGTTTTTTACAAGATACAAAGATTATCAATAATAGAGAACTGAATAGGGGTTTTTGTTGTTTTCTATGATCGCTAGATTCAATTTTTTGGCTAAGTTCTACGATTTCTATTGGATAGAAATTAGAGTTATCATTTCTGATTGGTTGTGAAGATAACTGTCAAATGTTTCAGTCAATGTCAAAGGCATGGCATGAATGAATAAGGCCCAGTATTTCCTCCACCTATACTTAACTTCCAGTTAGCTAACTGGAACCTTAGACTGTGACAATTCCGGTCAAAATGAATGATAAAGTCTCACAATCAAAGTTACAGTTAGCTAATCTGGAGGTTAACCATAGGTGGAAATACTGGGCCTAAGGGCCGGTTTCTCAATGCTCAGTTATCTTTTAGCTGAAAGTAAAATTTGTTGATTTTCATTGTTCCAACAATGGTTACCTAGGAATGTAACTTCTAGTTAAACGTTAACTGAGCATTGATAAACTGGCCTCAAGTCTATTAAACAATATCTAATTTTGACAGAAGCAATACCAACCGAATTCAGAGTACGTGAATATAGTTTAATTTTGACCAAATCTCACTAAGGCCCGGTCTTTTCACCTCTGGTTATCCTCCTGTTAGCAAACTGAAACCTTAGACTGTGACAACTATGGCTAAAATGGATGGCAAATGGTCACATTCAAAGTTCCAGTTAGCTACCCGGAGGTTTAACCAGAGGTGAAAATACCGGACCTAAAACAGATTATTTTTTCAAAAATTCGAAGAACAGTTTTATTTTTCAAAATTACTCCTCAAAGATCACTCTTTGCAACCTTCTAATAATTTTCGAGGCTCCTAATAATGTGAATGAGCGAGATGTCCTAATTGGGGCGTTTCCCGCATTCCAGCAGTACATGTTCACGTGAATTTCATCAGAGCCCGAAAATTGAACGTAAATATTCGCCCTGTTTGATCCCGCCGGTTGTTTTAGCGTAAATTCACCGCTTGGCTCGATTAGCGCCTCATTCCCGTCCCGTTTAAAACCCCATTAACGGCCCGCGTTCCCCGCACTCGTCCGTTCCAGGCCTCCCCATGCTCTTCATCGTCATCTGGATCGTGGTCAAGACGCTGCTGCCGGTCGACACGAACGAGCCCCACATGGTAACGTATGCCGGCGCCGCGCCCCCGATCGGCCCTAAAACGCGCGGGCGTTGCAGTGCATCTGGTTCAAGAGCCACCCGATCGACTGGATCTTCCAGGCGCCCACCATGGCCATCCTGCTGCTGAACCTGGCGTTCCTCGTCGCCATCATGTGGGTGCTCATCACGAAGCTGCGCTCGGCCAACACGGTGGAGACGCAGCAGTACCACAAGGCGGCCAAGGCGCTGCTGGTGCTGATGCCCCTGCTGGGGGTGACGTACGTCATCACGCTGTACGCGCCCACCAGCACCGTCAAGTCGGAGAACATCTTCGAGTGCATCCGGGCCGTGCTGCTGTCCACGCAGGTAATTAATGGCCGGCGCTCGGATCGGGAATTAATTCGGGCGAAAGCGGATCCGTCTCGATCGCTACGAGGGGCGGTTCGCGCCCGGAAATTGCCCGGAATCGGAGGGAGTTTTTCCGGGCGGGAAGCGGGAGGGGGACGGTTTACCTCAAAGTCTCGAGCAATCGAAGATGAATTGGAGTTTGGGGATCGAATAACAGTTTTCTAGATAATTGATGTAATTGGCAAGACTGTGTTATTTATTTTTCGGTTTTATTGTTGAAATTTCTCTCCATTTTTCTTTGGCTACTCCTTTTAGAATCCTGGCACCAGTTAGGCATTTTATAGGTACACAGCAGTAAACAACGAAGAAAAAGTTGTAAAAGTCGAGGTTACAACGGAAATCACAAAAATTTACGTAATGTTCGAGATTAACTATTACTTTACTTATGTTGTTTTGCTCAAAGTTTATACACTTTCCGTAAAATACAGGTTGTTCCAAATTTGGCGGACATCACTAATTACTTTGGGCTCCTTCGTTTTTGAGTTCTTAGACTTTGATGAGGGAGCATCTATTTTGAAGTATTAGTAACAATTGTAAAATTTAGGAGTCAACATACCTAAGTAGTTGACAAGAACAAAGTACAGAGCGATCGAGAAAATTTCACATAAGGGGCCTCCCCTTGTGATTATCTTTCTCTCTCTACCCGTTTAGTAGCTTTCAGATTAGACAGAATGATAATCATACCCTCCCTTTATGTGAAATTTTTTCGATCGCACCGTACATACTTATAATCATGTTTTAATTTTTTCAAATAAAAAAAAAAACGAATTATAAAATTTTGTCTTACTAAATGCTCCCTCATTGATGGTTGGTTCAGGTCAAAGTCTAAAAACTCCAAAACTAAGATAGTAGGGAATTTCACAGTAAAGTGTTGATTCGCGAGTTCTGGGACACCCTGAATGTGTACAATACGTCCCAAAATCGACGTAACCAGAGGAAAAAAATTATAATTTTGGTTTCTCATAAAAATTTACGCTTGCTAAAAACTCCTGCTTAGTCTCAAACTCATAGAACAGCTTTTGATTTGATTCTAACTGTAACCTTTCAACTTCAACCAAGTAATCCATAAATGATCCATAATTCAAAGTGGAATATAAACTTTTTTTCACATTTTTCGACGAAGAACCACCTCCCGAAATTTTCGACAGAAATTAAGATACACGCTGTATTATTAAAAAAAAATAATATTTTGTTTGTGTGTTTTCTCAGGTAAACATTTTTCGACCATCATCTCTGGTCATCTTCAGCCTTTAAATTATTTCTCAAATAGGTTCATAATTTTGGAAATTAAGGAATTTGTGGATTTGAGTTTGAAAATATTAATGTCTCCATGTCTCTGATTGTAACGGTTGTATTTTTATCAAACTTTTAGTACAAAATTTCGATATTTCTCTTGTAGAGTCGATCCGGGGACATACTGTATCTGGAAATAAAAACGAAAGTAACTGAAACTTCTCTGTAACAGTGTAATTAATAATAATTATCAGAGAAAGTGTTAAAACTAGTTTTCAAAAAATTAAACTACGCTGTATATTGCCTGTTTTACCTAAGCAACTTTTATTTAACCCCCAAACTTCAATTGTTGTAGACTTTGAGATTATGCATGCAGCCTCCCTTATGTCGTAAAATCGGGCCATCTCGGGCGCACCCCTATCGGCATTCGCCCAGCGCCCCGATACCGGAACGGAGTCCCGCGATCATCGATCATAAATATTTATACGAAATTAGACGCAATTACCCGTTTATTGTACAGTAAACATATTTCGATCCCGATATCGCGCCGGTTATTAATAAATAAATACGAGACGTCAAGGACGGCGAGTCTGATGTTGCCGGAGGCGCCGGGACGCCCGTATTATTGAGACGTCGTATCGCCCCTAATTTATCGACGCCACTAAAACCGACGAGCCGAGCAAACATTTTATCAGTGCGCCGTTCGATTTTCGGCACAACAGAACGCGAGGCCGAAATTTCGAACCGTCACCCGGGGCGCCCAGCACATGTCGCAACCCTTAACTTTTAAAACCGAAATTAAACTATTTAATGCATACGCTCCCACCCTTCTCAAGCGTTGTCACACCGAGGGGGTTGAGTTACAACGTGACTGGTCGTTTTTCCTAAAATCGGTTAACTTTACGATGATGGCGCGATTTGCGCCGGAATTCCGGGGCGGGGGCGAATAAACCGCCTAATAAAGATTGCGGATTATCATTTCGCCCCGCGGCTCGACTTTCTATGACATTATAATAATATTTCGGAGGGCGGGGGTTCGCCGAAGACTGGTCGTAATAAAATTGGCGCGAGAGGCGTTCAAATTATACCGACTGGGTTATAATAACGACTTCATCTTTATAATGCCCTCTAATGGAATTTTCTGTAGAAAAGCTCGTAAAATAAACAGACTTTTCTTTATGGCCCCACCTATACACCGCCGAGCACCGAGTCGCCCCCTCTTTTTATCGTGAGACTCGACGTTTTTCGGTTAACCTTTAAACCTTTGTGTGCGGGGTAATTTCATTACGCCTTCTGGAACTCTTCAATTATGCGCGACCGCCATTCGAATCCGGCTCGATTTTCCGGATGCCACTTCAAAGGGCACTCGGATCCGATGGTTCCGTGCGTCTTAACCACTTTTATTACCGGTACAGAGAAAGTGTGGCGTTAATCGCCTTTTCGGTTTCGCCCTCGAAGTCGATCGATCGCAGTCGAACTCGACCTATGACCCAGTGCCGACGACGTTTTACACAATGCGAAGGTTCCCGCAACGGATATGACACATTTCGAGCAATTACCGCCCCCCGACAAAAGGAATAAGGAGCCGTTGGCGCTATTTTTAGAAAAGCCGAGTATCGAAAAATCCGCTTTCTCTTTTACACCGGGGGAGGCGAAGTTAATTCGCGGTCTCGGCCGAAAATGTTTTTCTCTTACGACGTCGCCGTGTGTATTTCCTATGGATATGATATTGCGAGGGGCGAAAAAAGGGAGGCGGGAAACTTTACGACTCTATCAAACACACGGCCCTGGTTTCGCTCGACAAAGTTCAAACGGCGACTCCACTTGGGGGTTGCCACACGTTCGCGTGCACACCGTCTTCGGCCGAGAGCAAAGAGGCCGAAAGCAATTTCAACCTCTATACGGGGAAATTGTTTCGTTTTATTAAGAATAATAAGATGCACGAGGGGATGCAACGGGATGGCGTAATAACGTGCAGGTTGAGAAATACGAGCACTTTTCGGTCGAGCATTTTTACTCTCGCGAACAACCCCCTGAAAATACGCAGGATGTCTCAGGAAAACGGCGCCAGAATAGAAAGCGCAAAACACGTTTAGATAGGGTTCATTTTTCTCTGGATTTTCAGTAAGGTTGCGTTTTTTGGATAAATTCATTTTTCACATGAGACTGGCAGGGATGGAAATAGACCAATGTTTTGCGTGCCACTCAAAAACTAACAAATATTTTTCGATGAAATTTCGACCAATTTGAAGAGAATCCACTTCTATTGGCCCTAAGTATAAATTCAAGTTTGATTTTTTTCAGATTTTTAGATTATGAGAACATTCAAAATTCTCCCATTTTTGAAAGTTTATTTTAGGCCTTCAATTCAAATCGAACCATACTCAATTTATACTCGGAGCTTTGCTCGGAGCCAATAAAAGAGAATTCTCTTCAAATTGGCCAAAATCTCGTTGAAAAATATTTGCTAGTTTTTGACCGGGACACAAAACATTGATCTATCTCCTTGTCTATCTTTGTCACTTTATGTGAAACCTCAATTGACCGTCTCTATCCGAAATCGCAACCTTAAAACTGTTTTTTTCTTTATCATACATTAACCCCAATTATTATATTCGTAAGTCATGTCCAAATCGAAGTAGTTTTCATACATTTCCATGGTCGTCGGTTTATGAGCAAACTGGAAAATTCAATAAAAATGAAACATTTCGCCACATGGAAGCGTAATCTAAATTTCTGTGCTTCTAACTGTCATAATTTCACCTCGCCCATAAAATCCAAATACACAATAATGTTACTTTCGCCCCTACGGGTTATACATACTAGTTTAGTTTAGTTTTAATTGAAACGGCGCTACATATTTCGAAAATTACAGCATACTTTTCATTCCGCTCCCGTCGCTGATTAAAATTGATTAATCAACTTGGAAACTGGAGCACATAAAAAATAGCTAACTTTTAAAGATTGCTCCTCAATCTGCACCCTTCCGAATTCGTCATATCTTTCCGGGGTCACGACGCGAATAAGCGGGAAATTGCTTCCGGCACGTTCCGCCAGGATACCGGCGCTTAAACGAGAGTGCCGTTTGTGCCGAATTCACGTCCCATCCACAAATCGTGCGGATTAGTCTTTCAGTGTTTGGATCCGATCGATGATACGTCGCAGGCGGCCGGATCGGGAAAATCGGACCGGAGCGATGCATCACCGGCACATGTCAGCCGGTTGTCCGGAATCTCCCGGATTTCCAACCGGGGGCGAGACGCGGCCTGCCAGGAATGCCGCAAGATCGGAGACGCTCTTATATTGAAAGGGAGTTACGGCATTCGCGATCCGTGTTTTCGCCCGGCTTTGGCGATGATTTTCGCGAAAAACCCTCTTCTTTTAGAACGCCTACCTTTAGGTGTTTGTTCAAAAGTACGGGTCGTAACTTTGGGAAGTGGAGGGAACGTATAGTACATGTTTGTCTTTAATCAACTGCGCTCGCAATTGTACACCTGTAGGTATTTGTTCTTTCTCGTCGGTAACTCGCGGTTTCACAAACACGAAAAAGACCTGAACAAGGAAATTCCCGTTTTAATTTTATAATTTAATTCAATTAAAAATATTCCGGTCGCATAAAACTTAATTATATACGATGTTGCTCCCCGGCTCTATACCTTGGGGATCGCAGCATTAAGCCTCGTCTGCACACCGTCTCTAGTCTCGAATATGAAATTTCAGGCTCCTAAGACTACATAGCCACTCGAAAATATCTAACATTTCCCATTAGGGTAAGTGCAATTCCTGATTAATTCAACCTGATTGGCTAGTCTTCAGTCCCCGGCCTCGAAAGTTTAAAATAACGAACTCCAATGTCGAAGCTTCGAGACCATCATATCTTAATCCCCTGAGAATTATCTCATTCTATACCACGTTGAAATCCTATGGAGATAGAACAAGAATAATTCTCAAGAGTGACCATACAAAGAACAGAGTTTGGTGTAAGAAAACTCACATATCCACAAGACGAAAATTTCTTTCTCTGAAGCTAATTTTCTTGAGCTGAAAATATCTTGATTTAAGAATATAAGAATTCTCCATGTAATAAATCAAAGTGTTTTTTTCTCTCAAATTTGAAACAAAATTCCTTTTGGTTATTCAAAACCAAAATTTTTTAAGTCTGATATTTCCGACCCCTCTAGACTAAATAGCCACTCGAAAATATCTGCAAAAATTTGAAATAACAAACTCCAGGGTCATATCGTCCCCTGAAAATTATTTAGTTACATCCTACATTGAAACCCTATGGAAATAGAACACGATAAATCTCAGGTGACGATGTAAAGACAGGGCTTTTTAACCTTATTCAAAGAGAAGTATATGGTTGGTTCAAGAAAGCTCACTTATCCAGCAGACGAAAACTTCCTTCTTTCGAGACAAGTTTCTTTGAGCTGAAAATAACAACTTGAACTAAAAATTCAATTTCAAATTGAGGACAAACAAACCAAGATTTTTGAACCAAGAATGCACTTTCCTGTAGGCTCATTTGGATTCAGGAGGACCAGAGGCCGGAAACCGCGCGTAGCCGTGCCTTTGGCATTACGAGGGTGCGAATGCGGGGCGTCGCTCCGAAACCGCGCTCGATTTGCCCCCAATTAGGGCCGACTTCACACGTCGTTTCGCAATTCGTATGCACAACACCCCCGCCGTACGGATGCGATACGGATGCGATGCACCTTATAAGCCAACGTTTTTTTTTTTTCGCAATGCCGCAGGGCTTCACGGTGGCGCTGTTCTACTGCTTCCTCAACACGGAGGTGCAGAACACGGTCCGGCACCACTTCGAGACGTGGAAGACGCGCCGGTCCTTGGGGCCGAGCCGGATGAGGTCCGGGAGCCGCAGCAAGGACTGGTCGCCCCGCTCCCGGACCGAAAGCATACGGTGAGTCTTTTTCCCCTCATCACGCGATCATCCGGAGAGACGACATCGATCAGTCCGGGGCTCGTCCGGAGCGATAATAAAAAAGCTCATCCGCGGCCTTTTTGCTTGTTCGCTAGTTGACTTTGAGATTTCGTCTTGTGTTTGATCGATGGCTTCCGCATGTCAGCTTTTAGTGGGTATTTATAGCCCGAGAGTACCGGGGGTCGGCTCCGCGTCTCCGGACTTATTTATCTCCCGTGCATCGGGTCCGTTTTTTATCCATAATGCATGTTGCATGTCGTTGTCCATCCAGAAATACGGAATGGACTTTGGTGTCGCCCGAAGACGTCGCCGATTTAGTCGACGTTCATCCGCCATCATCACCGCATAATGGACACGTCGCACGCTAATAACACTAATCGCCGAGGGCACTCGGTAATCGGAAAGGGCGCCCCTTCGATTTTCCTCGATTTCTCCGATTTCGAGCCCAGTTTCGAATGCGAGATGGCGTTACGTTTCCTCGTTTCGTCGTCGGTAATTTCCCTGTGTTTTCCGAGAGTCAACACATTATTTAAAATGATTAAGAGCGGCTCTTAAACGGAAAAATACGCTAATGTCGCTAATGGAAATCGTGAGTTCACTGAAATTAAACGTTGATGCGTCCCGCCATCTGTGGGCCCTTTCGGCGAATCGTGCCCGGAACCCGGCTTAACGAAGATCAAAGGTGTCGATGGGATGCGGAACGCGGCTTTTCGAAGATTACTGTGTTCTCTGTGCTTGTAATACCTACAAAATAGGACTTATTATGTTTAATAACAGCAGGTAAAGGGGTGGATTATTTTTAATTCGGACCGAAAAAACGTTATTCTCTGTACCGGTTAGGAAAATACGCGTAAAGTTTTGTTTTCCCGCCCCCGGCTTCAATTTTGCGTTTTTTAAAAAATGCGAATTCAATCTCGACCACCCTCGGGAATATATTCCGTTCAGATCTTTTCGCGTATTCACTGGAATTATATATTCTTTCAACTTTTCCTACACCGGAGACAGAGAGGGCAAGAGGGTATATGAAGCTCTCATCATTTGGTGGGTTTTTTCTTAAAGAGAAGAAATTCATGACAAAACTCACCCCCCATGGGACCTGTACACATCATAAATGCATAATAAATAAAGTCGCGAATACAAAGATCAAAAGTGACCTGATTTAGTCGAAAGCCAAAATTTATATGGACGAACAACGGCAACCCCTAAAGGCTAGACATTTATTATGCTTGTGTTACATCCAATATTTTGTATTCGCTATTATTACTTTAAATAAACTCTAATTTAAGTGAATAAATGTTTATTTAACTCGAAATTAATTTGTTTTATTTAGAGCTTTATTAAAACGCATGAATTCTGTCGAGCTTGCAGCTGTTATCACTTATTATTTGGCAATACCCCTCACGAACCATTAGAGAATACAAACTGTTCAGAAAATTCACCACATGATTCAGCAACAAGTCTGGCATTTATTTATTATTATCGATATATGGAAAACTTTTCGGTCTGGCTTTTAGGTGAAATCGAGCTTGAAATCCCCCATACAAAAGCCCCCATCTCATTAATAACCACGACTTCACGACCCGGGGTGGCCATATAACAGCTCATGAAGAATGGAAAGGAAATGCATGCGAGCTTTTTCCGTGCGATTGAATCACTCGATCCGCAGTAAACGTTTCTCTCTCTGTCCGTTTCTCTTTGTGTATGATTTTGTTGTTTGTTAATTGTGTGTAGCACTGTCAATAACGATGCACCCCCAGCTGCAGCGACCCACGGTACCGTGTGAGCCGCCGTTTAGTGCATGGGCTTATCGATTTGACCCGGCCGCCCCCGGATCTTCGGCGGAACGCATACAATAAAAATGTTTATCTCGGTAGACTGTACAGTCACCCGACCAACATCTACCACAAAAGGGAGTCGTGCACCTCCGAGGTGACCACCACGACCCTGGTCACCGTCAACGGGGGCGCCACCAGGCCGACGACGAACGGGGGCGGCGCAGGCGGCGGAAATAACCAAGTCAAGAGTCCGTTCCTGCACCCGCCCCGCCAAAGTTACGGCGGAAACGTTTAAACTTTCCTACTTTCATAATCATAATCATTTTTTATTTTATTTATTATTATATTCAGATATCGACGTATTAATATATTGTGCCAATGATAATGAATGATGATTATAAAAAACTGTTAATGGATTAATAAGTGTCTCGAATCAATCAAATTGTGATCCTTCCTTTATTAATACAATACTATGATACGATTATTACTATCATCTGGATTAAATCATCTATGAAAATAATATACGGTTTCGTTCCAATAATAATCCGCCTGGTTTTATTCCGCGTCTGATTGAGGTCAAGGGACGGGTCGTTATTGTGACGCACCCTGTATACAGTCTATCCATATTCATCCAATTTGAATTTTAATCGGAGATTTGCATGGATAGGTGTGATGCCATTCCGATCTCGGCTGACGTCACATTCATCAAGGGCTTTTCGAGAAAGTTTTTAGCGATTATCGTTGTTGTTCGAAACTGACGGATAAACGGTTTTTTACGCTTTTTGGACAGGATCGTGTGTCCGTCATTACCCTACTCGCGTTTAATTTTTTCCTCTAGCATTATTTTAGCACAAAGACGCTTTTTTATCGTCGAAATAGACCAGCAGAAAGATATCGCGTGAGACAAGATTAATGCGCGTTCTTATATTCCTCGAACCATCAACCCTCGTATACGTTCTACCGTCCGGCCCACACGAGATATAAAGTAGGGGATGATGGGTTGCGTAATGAATAGAAATTGTTCCGCCTCGTTAAATGGTTATTATTATTGATATCATAGAGTCGGGTTTTTCACTCGGGGAGCTTTAAAAGCTCTTCAAACGTCGACATCATCACTGGTGCGCTATAATGTTACACGTAAAAAAATCAAAGTGAATTTCGAGCTCGAAAAGCGCACACACAAAGTCGCAATCCTCTGGCAATTTCATTATTCAGTTGGAACATCGCCTGAAATCATTTCTGCAATGAGTACTAAAGCGTGAGAGAATAAAAGGGGAGATAATGAAAGTTTGACACAAATTTCGCCCCGGCTAATTGCGGCTTCTGGCCGAAGAGGGGTCGTTTAAAATTCGCAGTACCCATAATTGCCACACAAGCCCTCTTTCGTAAGTCCTTTCACATATAATGATGTACTCGGTATGTTTTGTACTTTTCAGTAGTGTGGGAGTTATATTTCGAAACGGTACAGCATTATAAAATCATGACGGAACTTCTTGTAGCAGAAGAATAAAGAAGTAGCTGAATTTGAGAAGATTTCATTATGAGTTGAAGATGGAAGTATATCCATAACCCCCATCCCCTCGTTCTATTTATAGCCCTGAAAATTGCAAATTTCACAGCGGATACGTACGGTTTCGCATTCTACCACTAAAAAGCGGGAGAAACCCCTTCGTTTTCACCCGAGACCTTTTGTGCTCGAACTTGAACGAATTTTTGTTGTTTGATGACGACGACGATGATACCTAAAACGTTTACAACATTCCGTTTAATTATACGCGTCGTTAAAGTGGCGCGCCTTCAAACACCCCTCTCTCTCCAGAGGGTAATTAATAATAATATCCATCATCATTACCGTATTATACGAGTACGAAAGGTTCGACGAGTTCGTTCCCTCGTGATTTTTTCTTTTGCGGAATAATCGAGACTTTTACCGAAGTTATTTTCGTTCGAATATTCGAGCGCTAGAATGGCACTCTAACGATTGCGGGATCTTTCTCGCTGCAAAACGGGACGCGTGCATAAATAAAGTCCTCTGAAATCCTGAGGAAAAAGTCCGCATAATCATCAGCCACTTAAATTGAGTGGACTTATTTTTAGCCAAAACGTCGTTTCTGTCTCGATGAAAAAGCCAAAATTACCAGAACGACGATCAGCTCTTCTTTTGATTACGATTAGTATGCGATTAGTGGGTATTATTATAATGCGGATGCGAACATCTTGTGATTATCATCATCGTTTTGAGTGGTACGCGTACTAAGTTGGATACTTGAAGACAAAAGGAGGGAAGTGAGGGAATTTGTCTTGAATAAAGCGTCGTCTAACGTCTGAGCTACCCACAGGAAACGGGGATGAACCGCATCATCCGGTCCTCCGGGCGAAACCTCCCTCGTGATTCTCACCCCGACCACAATGGTATAAGCTTGTATAGGGTATAGGCAGGTCATCCACTTTTACTTTATAACGTTATTTGGTTGAAAATCGGGTATTTTTACCGGAGTTTTCAGTACCTAAGCAGGTGAAATAACAAGTTTACTAAGCAGATTCCCTTTGTATGGATCGTGTTAATAATGTAGGCAAGAATATCGCATAAAAGGAAGGTAAGTATGGAGGAAAAAGCGAGGGATTGTCTGTGCTCTAATGTGGAAAACTCCCTTAGGTCGCTGTTCATGCTGAAATGCATACCATTAATAATGAATTCGGCAGGTTCACGAGATAATGACGAAACCAGACTTTGTGTGTGCACAAATATCAAATATATGGACGGAAACTTGCATGGTATTTCAAACTTCCTCTCTTTTGCTGCTATCTCCTCCATGCGATCATATTTAGTTAGTTAGAGATTAGAGAACCGAGTACTGCTTTGCTTTTGCTTTGCTCGCTTCCACTCCATACTCCATCCAGGACAATACTTCATATAGTCTACTCTCCCATGTCCGGGATTACATTTCCAGAAGGATCTCGAAGCTATTTCGCTTATCTATTATTCATAGAATGCACTGTATTTATGAAGGCAGCTAGGTTGAGATTTAACTGGCCCACCACCCGGTGAAAATCCCCCATACAAATTTATACCCATTTGATGCGGAATTAATCAAAACGCAATACGACCTGCTACTCTAATGCCGAACTCATTAATAAGGGGTGTTATTGCAGATTGCAGAATTTTTCCCAATAAACCGCAGCTGTTAGAACAATTCAGCCTGTTAAAACACCCAGCACTGATTTATACGCGTAATAAATCCGAACGTTAGTGAGACAATGTAAGCTGCAAGTGCAGAACGCTCCTTATTTTACACGGAAAAACGAGTTTCATTTAATATTTGAATTGCGGCGATAAATTGAGTAAACATCATGAAGAATCGTATAATAATAGAGAAAAATTCTGTTTATCTCCTATTTAATTAATTCTGAAGTATCCGCATATAGATTTAAGGTTTATTGTGGGCCTCTGAGCAAATACGAGTTTGATCTCGACCAAACTCATAAAAACAATGAGTAAAAACGCCCTTATCAATATAGCGTGATAATTTAATGAGAAGATAAGAGTAAAGGGTAAAACACAGAAAAAATATCCTCAAGTATGTAGGCAACCAATTATACATTTGCACTCACGTGGTTCGTGTTTGTTGCCAGCGTGACATTTCGAGGTTATTTATCTGTCAGTGTCAACATTAAAATCCGCTTTTCACCCGATTTTAGTGCTTCTAATTCAATAAAAACCTAATTCCGTGCAACATAAATCAGTTGTCATCATCTCGATTAAAAGCACAAGTGAGGAAACTTCGAAGTAATCAAACTTCCCGACCATGTCGTCGGTTATACGGGGCAGAGCCCTGCATTACGTCTTCAAAATCCCAGACAGGAAAGAGACGGCCCGTTTTTACCGGGAAGTCCTCGGCATGAAAGTGCTGAGGCACGAAGAATTCGCCGACGGATGCGAGGCCACCTGCAACGGGTAAGTCCAAATCCCAATACACACCCCATACAAAAAATAAGCCGATTTAATTCAGCCCTTATGCAAATCGTTGGAGCAAAACTATGGTCGGTTACGGCCCAGAGGACGACCATTTCGTGGTCGAGCTCACTTACAATTACGGGATCAAGTCGTACGAAAAGGGCAACGATTTCATTTCGTTGACCATTCAGAGTAGGGAAGCGCTCGCTAGGGCCAAGGCCCAGAACTGGCCCGTCCTGCCCGGGAACGTCCTGGAAGCCCCCGGAGGCTACCGGTTCCACATAATAGACGAGCCCCAGCCGGCCGACAAAGACCCCGTGCAGAAAGTGTCCCTCGCCATCAGCGACCTTTCCAAATCGATCGCCTATTGGAACGGCGTTTTGGGCTTGACAGTTTTCGATCGGACGGCCGAATCCGCCGTGCTGGGATTCAAAGAGAACGAAGCCAAACTGGAACTGCAGGCTATTAGTACGTATCTGATTTTATAGCCGCCGTTAAAGTCCGCAGTGTGTTATAGAGTGGATTAATACGTTATATGGGTCGCGTTATTATCAACGGGGCGATAAAATCTTAATGGGTGTTTATTATTGTGTGTAGATGGGCCGATCGAGCGCGCCAAGGCCTACGGGCGTATAGCGTTCGCCTGCCCTTACGACCAGCAGCCCCTCATCGACGAGAAGATTCGCGAAAATAAGGGGACGATTTTGACCCCGCTGATTTCGCTGGACACCCCCGGGAAGGCTACAGTCCGGGTCATAATTCTGGCAGATCCGGATGGGCACGAAATCTGTTTCGTGGATGAGGAGGGATTCACCAAACTGTCGCAAGTCGACCCAGAGGGCGAAAAATTGCTAGACCGCTACATCAAAAAGGACGCCTCTTGAATATTTTATTAGTTTTTTATTATCGATCGTATCAAATAGGGTGGATGGTGATATTAGCTTAATTAGTACTCAAATTAATACCGGGGCGTATTGAGGCAAACATGCATGTGTTTTCCAATTTTTTATGAAGACCATAATGGAAAAAACATTAGTTCCGTACTCATCTAGAATCTAACGAGAGACGATTTGATCTTTATATGATTTTGAAATTTCAACTATGATGATTATTGTGATTTTCCATTACCAAGGCCTTTAAGTATTCAAAATTCAATTGGCGCAAGCAGACAATAGTTCATATTCACTAGTGGAATTCTTGTGGAATTGTTTCCTAATAAGTATTGATGTTATCTATTCATATCATAATTCATATCAACAACAATAAATACTGTCAATGTTGTTAGCAATGAACAACATCACTTGCTACATAGCCATTCCATTAGTGAATAGGAGGGAACATCTGCCTTAATAGGTCCCGTTGCACTTGTATCGTAAAAATATGAAATAAATTCACAATTTGCTATTTTTCAAATTGTCTCTCCAATTTTGTACGTCCCTCCACCAAGTCGGTCGACTCATAGCATCAGGCGCCTGCATCATCGTCGCTTTCAGTCTCTTATAAACCTGCCCATCCGAAGCCCCAAGAGTCGAGTTCAAAATAAAATCCGGTGGTGCTATAACGTCTATCAAAGCCACAGCGTCATCTTTCAATTCACCGCAAAGTTTCAGGATCCCATCTCGTATTAGAGTCGTGAGTTTCGGCCCAGACGCGTACTCCCCTTGGTACAAATTCGGTAGGAATTTCTCCAAATTCCACAAACCGTAAAGCGAAAATAATTTCGTTAGGACTCTTTTGATATCGCGATTATCGCAAACGTTGATGAAGACCAACATTTGTTGTAAGACGAAATGGTGGATGTAGGCAATCGCCAAAGACTTCGCGTAGTAAACTTGGGTATCGTTCTTAACCGAGAACGAATCTTTACCAGCGTTGAGTCCCGAATCGATTTTTCCCTGTGTTTCTTTCAAGAGGAAACAGGTTAACCAGCGATAAGCGTCGATTATGCGACGCGGTTCGCAAATTTCGTCCAAATCGGCCGCCTCGAATTTACTTTTCAAAATGTCTGGATAGCTCGATAAAAAGTCGATGGATTTCAAGGGAGACTCGACCTTTTCTCCTCTGCGCACTCTAGGCGACAGTTTGAGGAGCCAATTGCTGGTCTGCTGGATTAGGACGTGATTTTCGCCCTCGTAGGTCAAATTGGCGTCGTGGTCGTCGCGCAAATCGCCGATTCCCGAGGATTTCAGAAAACCGTGCCCCCCGCAACATTCCCGGCATTCCTGGATCGCGTCCCGGAAAATCCAAGTGCAGATCGGCTTAGCCGCCGAAGAAATTGCGTGGATCTCCATGCCCAAATCGGACAGGAATTTCGGCTCTTTCGATTTCAGCAGCGTGTCGATCGCGAATTGCATCTGCAGAGTGATCAGGTAATTGCCGAAGAGCCTGAAGGCGTAAGCGGCTGACAGATAAGGCAGAAGGCGGTGTTGCTGAAAATTTCAACATTTCAAAAAAATCATTGAAATCGTATAACATTAATTATAGCTACTTGTGATTGGTATTCAAGAATCGGGACTTCCGGTTGCCCTTCAGGGCCGAATTGTCTCCTGACAGCCGCGTATCTGATGGCGATGGTCAAAGCTTGGGTGGCCAGGCTTTCGCTGACCCCGATGATTTGCACCCGGCCTGCCGAAAGCACCCCGAAGGAGGCGCTGTACTTTTCGCTCGATTTTCCGACGGATCTGGACGAAAACTTCCCGTCCTCGCCCACGTCCCCGTTCCGGTTCAGCAGGTTCTGGGCGGGGATGCGGTAGCGATCGAAGATCATAAAACCGTTATCGATGCCGTTCAGTCCGATTTTAGGGCCCATATCGCCCACTACGACCCCGGGGTGCGGTATCAGAGATTGCGTGTCCCTTATGGGCACGACGAAGGCTTGGAGGCCGCAATGGGCGCCGTTTGCGTACATCTGGGCGTAAACGACGCCGTGGGTCGCCGACTGGCCCAAGGACCCGGACCAGCACTTGGCCGCTTCGAAATCCGGGGTGTTCAGGACGAATTCCTTCGTTTCCGGGTCGTAAATTGCCGTGGTGCGCATTCCTTTCGTGTTGCTTCCGTGGCCAATCTCTGTCAGGCAAAAGCAGCCAACGATCTAAGGATTAGCCAAATTTTTTTAGGAATTGTTAGCGTCTTTTTGTTGTTTTTTATATACCTTGTCTTCGATCACATCGTCGATGAATTTTTGATGTCTTTCCGTGCCCAAACCCCGAATGGTGTTCATGAACATGGTGTAAATCGAAAATTTGCTCGTAGAACTTGGTGCTAATTGCATTAGCAGTCTCAGAATCGACGGGTAATGGTCCAGTTTGTTTATTATGTGTTCGATCGAGAATAAGTCGATATTTTTATGGAGAAAATATTGTCGGGCCGTTTTGTATCGTTCGTCTTGCAGCGAAATCGGATTGGGCGATTTTTGAAAATCTGGTAGTTTTCGCAGAAGCTCGCAAACCTCATTCTAAAAAAATCCGATTGATATTGGAATAATTTATTCGTTCTATTTTTACCTTGTATTTTAGTATTTCCTCGCTTTCTAAGAATACTTGGAATAATTTCCAATCGAAGGTGGCTCGCTTTCTGTAAAGATCTAAAGGTCCCGGAGGAAAATCTTTGATTAGTTCCTCGCTCATCGTCACAACTCACGAAACTTGCGGAACCAAAATGCACAGTTCCATAGGCCAAGGACTTTATAAACTATGAAGGTATATCAATATAAAGTGCCCTAATCATGATTATTAATGAGTAGATAAAACACGTTCAATACCACTCTGTCATTATCTAAAGGTTAAAGTCTCCAATCCGTTTAAATTGCGTGTTACACTAAATTTTTTATTTAAATTATTACAGTTTACTCTTATTATATTGATCGGTTAATTCGGACCACCACTCGGGTGTAGCCATGCAGTCTGGATTTTGCAGAATCGCATTCTGCATTCGCTTGTAGACCTAAAAGTTGGATAAAATCAGTGAAAATGCAAGCAAAGGCAATAAAAGATTACTTGTCCATCGGCGGCTCCTAAAACTGAGTTTGTGACAAAGTCCGGAAAAGCTATCGAATCTATCAAAGCGACTGCGTCGTTTTTCAATTCCGAGCACAATTCCAGAATGGCGGTATGAAGGAGAGTCCCAAATTCCAACCCGTCGATGACGTAACCACCTTTGAATAAATGAATGGTAAATTTTTCTAAATTCCATAAACCAAACAACGACAGTAGACGGAGAAGCACTTTCTGGATGGAATCATCTTGGGAACTTTTCGAAAAGGTTTTCATTTGATTTAGGATGAAGTGTAAGACGAACGCTAATGATAAATCTTTCGCAAAAAAGGTTTGCGTGTTGCTTTTGACCCAAAATTCGGAAGAATACCCGGATTTATTCCGTTCTTCGTTGATTTTAATCCAAGTCGCTTTCAGTAAATGACAAACCAACCACTGGTAAATATCCAAAATTGCTATAAATAGAAAACGTTGCATTAATGATTTATTCAACTACCTATTCTGATTTTTACTTTGTGGATCTGATAATTCTTCGGTGGTTTTAGCTTTGAATTTTCGGTTCAAAATGTGCAAACCATTCGATAAAAAGTTGGCCGAGCCCATTGGGTTTTCAATTCTGTCTCCATTTTCAATCCTGGACCACAATTTCACGAGCCAATTGCTGGTCTGTTGTAAAATTACGTTATTTTCTCCTTCGTAAGTGACATTAACATCGTGCTCGTTCCTGATATCACCCAAGCCTGACGCTATTCATAGAAAAATAATAGTACAATTTCGTTACTTACGTGGGTACAATTAAGAAAAACCTGTCAAATATCCGTGCCCTCCGCAAATTTCCCTGCATTCTTGAGTACCCCTTTGGATGGTCCAACTGATCAAAGGTTTGGAGGAAGACGAAATCACGTGAAATTCCATCCCCATCTCGGCCAACAGTTCATTGTCTTCGTCGTTTTCCCGATCCATCGCCTCGAGCAACGTCGAGAATTTTTCAAAAGCGAAAGTATTGAAAATCCGAATTGCGAAAATCGCAGAAACGTAGGGCAGTAGTCGGTATTGCTGAAAACTGTAACTGAAAAATCGTTTCCAGTGACTTTTGAAAGTACTCACCATCGATTGGTACTCGAGAATCGGTACTTCTAGGTTTTCCGGCCCGAATTGTCTCCTGACAGCCGCATATCGCACAGCAATCGTCAGTGCTTTCACCCCTAAAGACTCGGAAACCAAGCCCACGTTGATCCGCCCTGCAGATAACACCCCGAAAGATAAGCGGTACATTTTCTGGACGTCCCGCACGGAAGTGACGTATTCGCCCTCATCGGTGACGTCCCCGATTTTGTTGAGGAGGTTGTCTTTGGGGATGCGGTAATTGTCGAACATTATCAGCCCGTTATCGATGCCGTTCAGGGCGATTTTCGGGCCCATGTCCCAGATCGTGACACCCGGGAGCGGTTTAAGGGTGCGTTTATCCCGGATGGGGACGACGAAGGCGTGCAATCCGCAGGGGTTGCCGTCCACGGTCAGTTGGGCGAAAATCGCGGCGTGGGTGGCGACCAGGCCCAGATTTCCCGCCCAGCATTTGGCCGCCTCGAAATCCGGGGTGTGCAGGACGAATTCCCGGTTTTCCGGGTCGTAGGTCGCCGCCGTTCGCATCCCCTTGACGTTGCTGCCGTGGCCGATTTCCGTGAGGCAGAAGCACGTGATTATCGTGCCGCTTTTGACGGCCTCTATGAACTTTTCGTGCCTTTTCGTCCCCAGACGCTGGACCAGACTGATGAACATCGTCTGGACGGTGTACTTTATCGTGGTCGATAGGCATATCGCGGCCCCCGTTCGCGCCCCGGCCGTGTCGAATTTGATTTTCGGCAAATTCGGGATTTTGATTTTCGAAATGTATTCAACGTAGTTGTTTAATATTAGTATCGCCGATCGCCTTTGATCGTCTGTGGAAGCGGTCGAGTCTTTCACCAGGGCTGGGCTTATGCTGTCGTAGATTTTTTGCTGAAATTCGTGATTGAAAAAGAAGTGATGGATGTATACAGGGTGTCACGGAATTATGTTTAGGATATTTTTGAGGGGCCGCAGATTTAGTTGAAACCGAGACATTTACAGTAAAATCGTATTATGCACGTAATGATTCACATTTTTTTTTTCATTTACCACATGATCGAGTTACGATAATGTATAGGAAAAATTTGATGGTAATTTCATCAGAAATTCGCAAAATTTTATTGAAATTCGCGTAGTTTAGAAATTTGCTGATGCCTGTATGAACACAAAATTACTTAAAAATTACCGAAACTGAAACCAAGGTGAATGAAAACTTTACTGAGGAAATTAAGGTTTTTTTCGAAATTACGCCAACATTTTTCTTGCCTTTTACCATCGATTTACTTACAAAAGAAGATTTGTATTTTTCAAATTTAAATACGAGCATCAGATTATTATTTAAAATATCTAAAAATACAGAGGCCAATCAACATTTCTAAAAATACATTTACTTACTGCTAGGATGTCACGAAATCGAAATGGTAGTTGACGATCATGTAACTTTGAATTGGGCTCTTTTACGATAAATGCATCCGAGCACCACGTACGATAAAATTACTCACATGGAGTGCTAAAACTTCTTCAGTTTCCAAGAAAACCTTGAGTTTTTTCCAATCGAAAGAAGCATTTTTCCTGTAGTAATCTAACGGCCCCTTCGGGAAATCTTGCAGCTGTTGCGACACCATTTCGCAGTCACTCTAACAGTACTGAGTTAAGAACCGCTAAAATTTCTGCTTGTTGTTGATTCGAATATTAAATGGCATTCACTGACGAGGCATTTTATTGCAATAATGAATTTAATAATAAACCTAATTTACATTTTACTCTTGTTCACGCGAAGGTCGTGGTAGTTTTTCCACCAATTGGGCCGGCTCATCGAATTCGGACTTTGCAGCATGGCGGCCTGCAGTCGCTTATAAACCTACAATAAACCA
Source organism: Salpingus planirostris (assembly GCA_949788335.1). Lineage (NCBI taxonomy): Eukaryota > Metazoa > Arthropoda > Insecta > Coleoptera > Salpingidae > Salpingus > Salpingus planirostris. Next base: position 4,151,193 of record OX460922.1, read on the forward strand.
TACGCTAATCGTTGAGTCGTGAATCGTTTATGGTAATTACCTCGCCGTCCGCGGCGCCCAAAACCGAGTTGAGGGTGAAATCCGGCGGTGCTATAGCGTCCACCAGGGCAACCGCGTCGTCCTTCAGATCGGCGCACAACCGCAGAATCGATCCGTGGATCAGTTTGGAGGGACTCGGGCCGGAAGCGTAGCCGCCCTCGTAAAGGGTCACCAGGAACTTGTCCAGATTCCACAGCCCGTAAAGCGAGAAAAGTCTGCCCAAGACCTTCCGCAGATTAGCGTCCGGCGCATTTTCTACCGTCTCCAGGAACTTTTTCAGGACGAAGTGCTGCACGAAAGTCACGGCCAAGTTTTTCGAGTAGAAGACCTGCGAATCGTTTTTCACCCAGAACTGACTTCGCCCGTTCTTTGTCCCGCTCTGGATTTTCTCCGCCGATTGGACTAGGTAGTAGCAAACCAGCCACCGGTACGCCCCGATTACCGTTTGAGGGTCGTCACACACTTCCTCTAAAGTCGTCGCTTTGAAGCGGTCAAATTCTAGAATTTTGCGCCAATCCGATAGGAAGTCGACGCATTTCATTGGGGATGAAACCGGGTTGCCTTCTTTGATAGAGGGCCAGATTTTGTTCAGCAACCAGTTGCTGGTTTGTTGGATGAGAACGTGGTTCTCTCCTTCGTAAGTCAAAGACGGGTCGATGTTGTTACGGACGTCCCCCAGTCCACTATCTAGAAACTGTTCATTTATCTAATTTGAAAGGCGAAAAAAGCGTAAAGGCGTCACCTTATTTAAAAAATGTAGAACTAGCTTAAATTTATTTGAACTTCTGACTCAGGGTCAGTATTTCAGTTGGGGCCTAACCCAATTAGAAGCTAACCGGTGTTCCATTTTCATAGAACGAAAATTTTGTTAAACTAAAATATTGGGTCTTATTTAACTGAAATTTCTGACATGAACTCGGTTTTTGTTCTTTTAATCATAATAGAAAATTGTAATTTTTTCAAATAGGTGACCCTCGTACGCTTTCGTACTAAAGACTCGTCTTGTCACATTTTAAATATCCGTGTCCTCCGCAAGCCTCCCTGCATTCTTGTACCGCATCCCTGAAAGTCCAAGTGGCCACCGGCTTAGCAGCCGAGGAAACCCCGTGTATTTCCATCCCTAAATCCGCCAAGTACTTGTCGGTACCACCCAGACAACCGATCCGAAATTCGTAATAAGAATCCATGAGGAAGTCGTCGAACACTCTAAAGGCGTAGGCGGCAGCCAAATACGGAAGCAACCGATATTGCTAAAACATTGAAATACTGAATCACAAGCACGCGACTTCCGGAAAAGCTCACGTGTGATTGGTACTCGATTATCGAGAATTCCCCGGGTCGGTTTTTGTCGTCGGGGTCGTCGAATTGCTTCCTGACGGCCGCGTATCTGATGGCGATCGTCAAGGCCTTGATTCCGTAAGTTTCGGCGACGGCGCAAATGGAAACGCGCCCCAAAGAGAGGATGCCGAAGGTGGCGCTGTACCTTTCCTGGGCGTTCTTCATCGGGGTGACGTACCGGCCGTCCTCGGTTACGTCGCCTGTTTTGTTCAGCAGGTTCTCGCGAGGCAGTTGGTACTGCTGGAACATCAGGAAGCCGTTGTCTATGCCGTTTTGGCCGATTTTTTCGCCCATGTCGCCGACGATCACCCCCGGGTGCGGCATCAATGTGTCCGGGTGTCTCACGGGGACGATGAAGGTGTGCAGTCCGTAGGGCTTGCCGTCGATTTGCAGTTGGGCGTAGACCAAGGCGTGGGTGGCCGTCTGACCCAGGGAGCCGGCCCAGCATTTGGCCGCCTCGAAATCCGGCGAATTCAGGATGAACATTTTGCGATTTTTGTCGTAATTTGCGACGGTCCTCATCCCCTGAGTGTTGCTTCCGTGGCCGATTTCCGTCAGGCAAAAGCAGCCCCAAATCTACACATTTTCCGTTTTCACCCTTCATTCGAGTTAGAGGAACGGCGGGTACTTACTTTTCCTTCTTGGATCCCGTCAAGAATCGGTTGGTGTCTTTCAGATCCTAGACTTTCGATGACGCTTTTGAACATTATATGCACACCCAGTTTTATCCTTGCCGCCGGTGTTAGCAGTTGCAAATTGCGTTGGAGTATTAAAACGAACTTCACATTTTCCATAACCGCCCTGTCCATACGTAGGATGGGTAATTTGTCGAGAATCAAAATTTGGTGGTACGTTTTCTCCCTTTCTTCGTCAATGGGGAGTGATGATAAATTGTTGTACTGGAGGATTGGATGTTTTTGAAGTTCGTCTATCACTTTCTCCTGAAGGTATCGATACACACACACACAATAATAAGTCAACATTATATGAATAACTTGTTTATTTACCTCAAATTTGATCATATCTTCGCTTTCTAAATACATTTTCAGTTTTTTCCAATCGAAAGACGCCCGTTTTCGGTACTCGTCTAGGGGCCCTGAAGGGAAATCTTGAAGAAGATTCACCATACTGTTAATTCGCACTTTTGCCTAAGTCAAGCAGCGAAAACACCGCAACTACCAACGATTCGAAAGTGAATAAAATGAGATTATTCGAAAGAAAGCCTGGGTAAAGTATGACGTCTTATCTTCTGTACATTTATTCCAAAGGTTGAATGTTTCTGATCGCTCGTTTTAATATAGGCTAATAAATGGAATTAATTCATAATTGTTCTTCAAGTCACTTAATTATCTTTTCAATAATTTAAGCTAGGTACCGCTCGAGGTAAAAGATATTTTTGGGTAGAAATAAGAAGAAAAATCAACTGCTTTATTTATGGTTCGTATTTTCCAAAAATTATAACTTTGAGCCAAATATCAATAAAATTCATTTAGTCAACAACAACCTTAATGATAACAATTTCCGAAGACATGTATTGACTTTTGAATGAGGGGGCACTCATGAAACTGTTTTTTTTTGCTCATTATTTGCGTTACAATTTTTCACTGAAATAAATGGAAAATGTGCATCTTTGTTTAGAGTGGGGAGATAATAATCTTTGTTAAGAGTCAAGAAATAGATAACGGGAAATCATTTCTCTGTGACACCCTGTATATATACAGAGCGATCGAATGAATTCTACATAATTTAGGAAAGCTATGACCATCGTTCTGTCTCTATTCCTCTAATAGTTGTAAAAGAGACAAAACGATGATCATAGCCTCCCCTTATGTAGAATTTATTCGATCGCTCTGTATGCCCTTGACATGTGGACAAATAGAATTAAATTCATGCGTTATAATAACATGTTTTTATTCATTGTTTACTTAATCCAATAAATTATTGTATAAAATTAAAATATAATCCGTTCATAACAATAAGAAACCGTTAACAAAAATAATTAAAAAGACAGTAATAATATGCTTAATAAAAATAAATTTAATAAGTCATAGCTTGGATTTTTTCAAAATTTCGTTCCACCATTTCGGCCTGGTCAAGGCGTCTGGATTTTGCATCATGTCGGATTTCAAATGTTTGTAGACCTCGCCGTCCGCATTGCCCAAAGCCGAATTCAAAATGAAATCCGGAGGGGCCAAGACGTCCACTAGAGCGACAGCGTCGTCTTTCAGGTCTTTACATAAAATTAGAATTGAATCGTGAATTAAGTGACCGACTTTCGGACCGAAAGCGTAGCCGCCTTGGTATAGAGTCGATAAAAATTTATCCAAAGACCAAAGTCCGTACAGGGCGAACAACTTCAAGAGGACGTTCCTAATTTCGGGCTCCTCCGCTGCATTTATCGTCACCAACATTCGCTGCAGGACGAAACTCTGAAAAAAGGCGATACCGATTAAATTAATTGACAGAATATGGTAATAATCACTTGAATGTAGGCTATTCCTAGGTTTTTCCCATAAAATACTTGTATATCGTTTCTAGCCCAGAATTGGTCGCCACTTGCTAGTTTCGAATCCAATTTATCCTTGGTTTCTTTGAGATAATAGACGGTCAACCATTGAAAAGCATCGATGATACCTGAAAATAGAGCGAAATTTATACAAAGATATCGATTTATGTGGATCACGACTGACTTTCAGGTCGACATATTTCTTCAATACTGTTCGCCTTGAATTTCCTATCAAGAATTTTCTTTAAGCCCTCTGAGAAGAAATCGATAGATCCTAAAGGCGAGCGCATTCTCGCCCCCTTTTCGATTTCCGGGTACAACTTCAGGAGCCAATTGCAGGTCTGCTGGATCAAGACGTGATTTTCGCCCTCGTAAGTGCAATTCGCGTCGTGATCGCTCTTGATTTGCCCTATTCCCGATATGCTAAGGTAGCCGTGGCCCCCGCATGCCTCCCGGCACTCCTGCACGCAGTCGCGGAACAGCCAACCGGCGACTGGCTTGCACGAGGACGAGACCGCGTGAATCTCGAAACCGAACTCGTTCAGCGCCTCGTCCTTCGGCCCCAGCAACGAGTCCACTTGGAATTTGTACATTTTCTCGGTTATGAACAGGCAGAAGATGCGGAAGGCGTAGTTGGCCGCTAGAAATGGAAGGAGACGGTATTGCTACGGAAAGAAATTGGTTTGTCACCGGAAATTCTGCGAGGGCGCGTCGTTTTTGACACTTGCGAGGCGGCCATCTTGGCGGGCGACGATTTTGACAATCAAGAATCACATCCCCGTTCCATCAAAAGAAACATTCTTCGGCACCTCGTTCAACATAAACCATAATACTGACAGAAAACATCCTTCTAAGTGTCACTTTAGATATGCAAAATACTATTTGTCTCTATGTTCTGGGAAGAAAATGCAAATTTAATATTGTTGAACTGTTTGAACTACAGGTTTGAACAATCCGAGGGGCAAACCACTCCGTGAAAATTTGTACTCGTAATGCGTTATTGCCGATTTATTGCCAGTATTGCCTAAGGTTAAGGATAAAACAGGAATCTAGTTTATCGACTATTTTCGGTGATTTATTGCAGCACTTATTGCCAAAAGTGCCGGTTATTGCCCAGTATTGCCTAAAATCGCGGAATATTTCCTATTATTGTCCAATATTGCCTAAGGTCAAGGATAAAACAGGAATCTAGTTTATCGACTATTGCCCGGTTATTGCCCAACTCATTGTCGAAAATGCCTGTTATTGTTCAGTATTCCCGAAGTATTGCTCAATAAAATTGTCGAATATTTTCTATTATTGTCCAATATTGCCAGTTATTGCCCTAGGTCAAGGATGAAACAGGAATCTTCCTCATCGACTATTGCCGGTTATTGCCCAACTTATTCCCGAAAATGCCTGTTATTGCCCAGTAATCCCGAAGTATTGCCCAAAATTGTCGAATATTTTCTGTTATTGCCCAATATTGCCAGTATTTCCCCAGATTAAGGACAAGACAGAAATCTAGTTTATCGACTATTGCCGGTTATTGCCCAACTTATTGCCGAAAATGCCTGTTATTGTCCAGTATTCCAGAAGTATTGCCCAAAATTGCCGAATATTTCCTATTATGACTTAATGTTGCCGGTATTGCCCCAGGTTAACGATAAACAGAAATCTAGTTTATCAACTATTGCCGGTTATTGCCCAACTTATTGCCGAAAATGCCTGTTATTGTCCAGTATTCACGAAGTATTGCCCAAAATTGCCGAATATTTCCTACTATGGCCCAATGTTGCCAGTATTTCCCCAGATTAAGGACAAAACAGGAATCTAGTTTATCGACTATTGCCGGTTATTGCCCAACTTATTGCCGAAAATGCCTGTTATTGTCCAGTATTCACGAAGTATTGCCCAAAATTGCCGAATATTTCCTATTATAGCCCAATGTTGCCAGTATTTCCCCAGATTAAGGACAAAACAGAAATCTAGTTTATCGACTATTGCCGGTTATTGCCCAACTTATTGCCGAAAATGCCTGTTATTGTCCAGTATTCACGAAGTATTGCCCAAAATTGCCGAATATTTCCTATTATAGCCCAATGTTGCCAGTATTTCCCCAGATTAAGGACAAAACAGAAATCTAGTTTATCGACTATTGCCGGTTATTGCCCAACTTATTGCCGAAAATGCCTGTTATTGTCCAGTATTCCAGAAGTATTGCCCAAAATTGCCGAATATTTCCTATTATGACTTAATGTTGCCGGTATTGCCCCAGGTTAACGATAAACAGAAATCTAGTTTATCGACTATTGCCGGTTATTGCCCAACTTATTGCTGAAAATGCCTGTTATTGTCTAGCATTCCCGGAGTATTGCCCAAAATTGCCAAATATTTCCCATTATTACCTAATATTTCCAATACTGCACAAGTATTTCCCTCTATCGCCTAACTTTCGTACTCGTATTGCCGAGAGCGGTTTACCCCTCAGAACAACCCTCAAATTTTATCCAGATAGATTGCCTTTCGTCAGAAACAAAAACCGACCGAATGTCAGAATCGAGTCCAAGATGGCCGCCCCGCAAGTAAGTGTCTCTTTCGCCTTACGTGGCTCTGATATTCCAGAATCGGCACTTCCTCGCCACCCTCAGGCCCGAACTGCCTCCTGACCGCCGCGTACCTGACCGCGATCGTCAGCGCTTTCGCGCCGAAATGCTCGCAGATCCCTGTAATGGCGATCCGCCCGGATGACAGCGCCCCGAACGACGCCCCGTATCTCTCGCTCGAGTTCTTGAACGGCGTCACGTAGCGCCCCTCTTCGGTCACGTCGCCGGTCTTGTTCAGCAAATTCTCCCTCGGGATGCGGTAGCCCTCGAACGAGACGAAGCCGTTGTCGATGCCGTTCAGGCCGATCTTCGCGCCCATGTCGCCCACCGTGAGCCCCGGGTGCGGCAGGTGCGACTTGGGGTCGCGGATGGGCACGACGAAGGCGTGCAGCCCGTGGTGGGCGCCCTCCACGTACAGCTGGGCGTAGACCACGGCGTGGGTGGCGGTCTGGCCGAGGCCGCCCGACCAGCACTTGGCCGCCTCGAAATCGGGCGAGTTCAGGATGAATTCCTTGGTCGATTTGTCGTAGGTGGCGGTCGTTCGCATTCCTTGGGTGTTCGTGCCGTGGCCTATCTCGGTCAGACAAAAGCAGCCGATTATCTGTGAAAATTGTTTAATTACTGTTTGTCTTATTTTATCGATTTCGGATCAATCAAATACTGGGCTTCAATTTGATTAAACTTGATTTTTACAATCTACAGGGTATCTCTTTGAAATACGGATACAACCACGTATTTCTGAGGTCAAAATAGAACTATTCAACCAAAATTAACTCAGTTCATAAGTTGATAATAAAAAAGTTACAGGATGTTGAAATGTTCATTTAAATTTTTTTGAATAATTTGTCAAGTTTTTGGAATATTGATTCAAAAGTAAAATTGGTACACGAGGGTTTTTTGATATGGGGAATATGTATCCGGACTCAGTTTTGCTGTATTTCCTAGGGGGCGCCACGTACGCTACAATAATTTGCAAATGACAGTCTCAACTTTTTCTCCCTTCAAATTACCGAGGTTTTTGAATCAATCATTGAATCAATATTTCCCAAACCGGACAAATTATTAAAAAAAATTCAAATAAAAATTTCCATTTGAACACCCTGTAACTTTTTTGATTTTAAATTTTATTGATTTTATCTTTTGGACTAAGGTAATTTTGGTAAAATCGTTCCATTTTGACATCAGGAATATGTGGTAGCGCGTTGTACACGTATTTCAAAGACACCCTGTAGATTGTAAAAATCTATAAAAATCTCTATTTCAATCAACTTGAAATCCGACATCGTGATAAGTCACCTTGCCACTTTCAAAATCGTCGATAAACTCGTCATGCCTGTCCGACCCCAAAGATCGGATGACGTTGACGACCATGAAGTTGGAGACGGAGTATTTGACGGTGCAAGAGGGCGCTAACTGCATCATCGTCCCTGTAGCGATTGCGGGGAATTTCAAGTTCGTAATCATATGAGGTAGAGATAATAATTCGATGTTTTTATAAGCGATAACTTGTTTGAGACATCTGTGTCTTTCTTGTTGCAATGAGAATGATGAGGAGACATCTTTTTTGAATTCTGGGTGCTTCTCTAATTCTTCATATAAGTCACTCTGCAACAAAGTACGTAATTTGTTATGCGTTAGGTACAAAAGTTGACTGGTTGAGTGGTTCTTAATTATTTTTCTATTAATACCTGATATTTCACTACTTCTTCTGTATGGATGAAAATCTTTAATTTCTTCCAATCAAAAGACGCTTTTTGTCGATATAAATCCAATGGGCCTTTCGGTAAGTCTCTTAAAATTGATTGGGACGACATTCTTCTGTGGGATGGCGATAACAATGTGGCGAAATGATGTACTCGACGATAGACTTTGAAACTACTGATAACTTTACACATGTAGTGTCTGTAATAATAAGAAATAAAGGCGTTACTTTCTTATAGAACTATGTAGAAGTCGACTATTTCCTGGGTAGGCAATGACAAGCTGAAACTTTTGATCGTTTTTGATTGTCTTAAGAGGTCTTTAACTTTTTTACATTGTCGACTTTTGAACTAATCATTCAATTATGTATGCATTTATGTGTTAGAATTATATGAAACACATCCATCGACCTTGATAAGGTACCTTTGACTGTAAATTATCATGTTTTTTCAGTTCAAACCACAAGTTCAAACATAGAGGAACATGAAAGGAACACTTTTTAAATTATCCATAATTATTTTATCAATGTTATTAGGTATATTAATTCCTCACCTCTAATGGTTTTTAATTGGCCCTAACACGGTAAATAGATGTATTCGAAAGGTCTGATGTGGGTTTGCAATTAGGTAAATTGTTCACATATCAGCCACTAATTACTTGCGCTGAAAATTGTTATAAATTGTATACATGTATATCGCAAAATTTGAATTATATACTAACCGTATTAAAAAGGAACATAATCTTATTCTGACCTTGTGGCAAATCTTGGTTGATGTGATGATAAGTCAATTTTTTTATTTCATTTTTCGCAAAAGGTCACCGACACACGTATTTCTACCTCGATTTCTACGGAGCAGTGGTCAAAATACAAAATGACATGCATTGTTGGTTGCGTTCTCACTTCTCAAGCTGGAGTCGTGGCTAATAATAATTATTTAATCGAATTTTTGTTATTTCACCGTGTATTTGGGACATTCAAAATTATTTTATGACTAAATATCTAAATAAAATGTGGTCTTTATTAAAATTTTCGATTAAAAATCAAAAATGTAGGGAAATTTACTTTCATCATGTTGGCTCTTGCGAGAATTGATTGTCAGAATGACACCTGAATGACACATCCACATCAGGGAAACGTCACACCGGTATTTCCACAGTTTTAAATTTATTTCTTTTCATTTTCCGCAAATAAAAAGTAAAGAAAATGTTCGTGCAGTTTCGAAGTGTGCTTTTAGGACTTTTCCTACACTTTTTCAGTTGTTATGCTAGTGCAGAATGGAACACCAAAGACTTCATGAAAAGAGAACATTCACTGATCAAGCCCTACTATGGTATATAGTTAGGTTGGAATTAATTTGCGTTTTAAACGAAATTTTCATTTCAAGGCTCCGGCATAGAAATACCTTTCTGGCACTTCAGCGGAAGCACGATAGTAACCCCAAATTACATAAGACTAACGCCAGACCTTCAAAGCAAAATCGGCACTCTCTGGAATTCAGTGGTAAAGTACACAATCCAGAATTCCTCAAGATAGTCTTTATCAATCATTCAAGCCACGTCGCAATCACGACTTAAATCTTGAACTAATTATTCGATATTTCCAGCCGGTTACTGTACGTAATTGGGACTTACAAATCCACTTCAAAGTCCACGGCAAAGGCAAAGACTTGTACGGGGACGGGTTCGCTATCTGGTATGCCAAAGAACGTATGCGGGATGGCCCAGTATTTGGTAACGTGGACCCGTTCCACGGATTAGCCATCATACTGGACACTTACAGTAACCACAATGGACCTCACAACGTAAAGAAACCTGTAATACCATCAGTCACTTTATTAAACAGCAATTCTGTTCCAGCATCAGCACCCGTATATATCCGCCATGGTCAATAACGGGAGTCTCCATTACGACCACGACAGAGACGGCACTCACACTCAATTGGCAGGGTGCGAGGCAAAATTCCGCAATCTGGACCATGATACCCACATTTCAATCAAATACGAAAACGACGTCATCACGGTTTCCACAGATATCGAAAATAAGGCGGGTTGGAAGGAGTGTTTCCAAGTTAAAGGAGTCAAACTCCCCACCGGTTACTATCTGGGCGTGACTGCGACGACTGGGGATTTATCCGATAATCACGACGTGATGTCGGTGCGTTTATTCGAGCTGGATTTGCCCGGAGACGGTCAACCGGAAGAGGATCGGTCGAATATTTTGCCGTCGGCCACGTTCTTCGAGCCGCCGAGGGATCACGTGGAAGACCCCAAACCGTCGTCGCTTTCGGGTGTCAAAATATTCTTCTTGATGCTGGTGGGAAGTATAGCCGTTGTGGCGTGCATCGTTTTAGGGATCATGTTTTACCAGAAACAACAAGAGAAAAAGAACAAGCGTTTCTATTAAAGGCCGAAATGATTGTGGTTTAAGTTGGGCAAGGCTGATGTGTTTTCTATTTCTTTATAACTGCTTAAATCTTTAGTGTGATTAATTTCATGTTCGGTTATATTATTAAGAGTACAATAAACCACTGAAATATTTATTTTTGTTTTACAACGAACGGTTTACAACATTGATTAAATTAAAAAGTCGATTGTAAATTTGAAAAAGGAAAAATACGTATTTTTCTTTGACATGCAAGTGCATATAGGTACACTCGATCGTATGACTAATGGACTGACTATTGTGAAAGTGTCTCGATACTCTCGCCACTATACACACTCGCACACAATAACTTCAACTATGTAATAATAATATAATCGTACACATTTGGTTTAGATCGAAAGACTCGTCCGAAATTTATATATTTCTAAATTAATTAAATTGTAATAGATCTATATTATAAAGTGTAAACAAACAAAATGTGATTCATAAACAAATTAAATCATTTTAAGTATTCTTGACTAGTACATTAAGGTCCTTCCAGTTTCTCCATGCATTAATGACGTATTAATTCAGATCGGTTTTTCCAAAATGGGGAGTTGCAACGTCGCCATCTTGACAGAATGACAGATGCGTGGAGGAATAAGTACAATTATACAGTTATACGTGATTATTGGTACATTTAAGACCCCGATTAACAGCAGTACTGTTGAAAAATTCAGTCTTCTGTGATGTAATATTAGGTAATTGGTTAGTTATAATGTTAGGTACAAGTGGATTTTTTCACAGTACTGCCCTGGCTATAATTTATCAGAGATTACATCAAACACCTACATAAAATTATGTATGGATACTCACTAAAATGGGAAAAGAACTACTAGAAAACTACAGCGGAGTACTTTATAGAAAGAACAGAATTGAATGTTTTGTTGAGATAAATTCGATCAATCAGAATCCCTCGTCACAACACAGCCATTATTAAAAACGAAAACGTGATGAAAAATCATAATTTCTTCCAAATGATGGGTTTGTTCGACTATTACACAAATCATGTCTTTTTACGGTTTTTTACGTACCTGGCAAGAGAGGGGCGACTTATTACTACCCGTAATAATGTGTCTAAAACTACAGACAGATGATTCATTTTTATTAGAGATGGGTCGCCGGGTTTATTCCCAGTTCGGAAATATTCCGAAATTGGGAATAAACCCGGGAGGAATGATTGGGCCGAAGAATCATTAATCGGAATCATTCGGAACATTCCGGAAATATTCCCAAATTCCCGGGAATTTTCATAAATTGCCGGGAATATTCACAAACGTCACTATAAATCTGTGTATAAACTTGTATTTTCTTGTAAATATCAGTAGAAACAACTGTTTCTATTGTACTTATGTGCGTTATGGTCTCAATTTTTGACTGGAAACAGGATAATTACTGAAAATAATGAAAATATGTATGAGACCAAGTACGAGCCTGACCGTAGGACCGAGTACGAACTCAAATATGAGACCTAGTACGAGACCTATTTTAGGGAAAAGGGGCCTAAAGTCATATAGTAGGTACTCAAAATCAAAAACGTGATTAACTTAAAAAAATTAAGTCAATTTGCTCTTTTTTCCCTTTATTTAAGTGGTTTTCCACCAAGTTTTTGACCGAAGAAATGATCATTAAATTATTGTATTGGTCTGCTTATAGTTTATCATTTTGAGATATACAGACTCAAATTTGTACTATTTCGAATTTTCCGCAATTTTATGTATTTTTCATTTCTAGTGCCCCCGATTCTATATTATTTGTATAGGGTGTTTGGTATTAAATTGAAGCCCTTGGTCTGACGGATCGAAATATCGCAAAAAAACAGTTTTCAAAATTTAAGAATTCAAAATTCCGGGAAAATTTCCGAATCATTCCGGGAAGGAACGGAACAAATGAAACGTTCCGGGTGAAAACCCATCTCTAATTTTTATACTGCAGTTTCTCTGAAAATTTTCACAGGACTGTCGATATTCTGAATGTAAATGTATCTGGTTACGGTGCTCGGCGACGACGACGAGATCGCCACCCTGGCCTCCGATTTCTGCTTCCCGACCTCGCCCGCATTACTCGACGTCGTCTCTGAAGGGAAAAATCCAAATTTAGTAATCGCAAAACCGACCCAAGCGGCGACCACAACAACTCTAAGGCGGACGAAAATCAACAAAACCGTCATGCAGAGAGAAAAAAACTCAAAAAAAGCGCGCAACGGGAAGGAGACGAGACTACATCAGACTGCAACAGTTCGATTTCTTCTTCGCGACCTTCTCGCTGGAGGACGACCGCCCGCTCGGCGCCTCGGATTTCTCCGACTCCTCGTCGATCAGCGCGCAGTCTTTGCCGGAATCGTCCGATTCCCCCTCGTTGTCGAACTCGAACCAGTTTTCGTCCGAAGAGCTGTGGTGGCTCTGCAGTCGATGTACAGAATTGGCGCTGGCAGACGAGATAAGCCGCATGCGCCTCGCCTTCGGCACCTCCGACATCGCCCGTTTCCTGAAGAAATTATCGTTCGACCCGTCGATGACCCGCACGTTTTCCGACGCGGATCTCGTCATGACTTTCGGCGTCTTCCGCTCGAATTTCAGGACGCGCTCGAGGCGCGCCTTGAGCTGCAGCGGGGAGACCGAGTCGCGCCTGCTGCGCTCCTCTTTCGCGTCGTCTGGTAGAGGCGAGCGCGACTCGGCGCTCTCGGGCGTGTACGGGTCGTGCGACAGCATGTCCCTGGTGATCGGCTCCTGCAGCAGCTTGGCGTCGATGTGGTTGGAGCTGCGCTTCGCGTCGCTCTTGGCCGAGGAGTGCGTGAAGTCGCTCATGTCTATTACGTTTATCGTTACGGAGGTGAAGGATTGGCAACATTGGCACGTGGCAGGCAAGCATTCGTACGGTGCGTGGTTACAACACTTAATCATACCTGAGTTCGTTCGGATCGCCAGGTGGAGGTACACGGGCTGCAAGCACAAAACGAAACCGGTCTACGTTACTCCGCCATCGCTACGCGCGCTCTCGCTTATTCGCAGTCGGTAAAGTGGGGATTATTTCAAGTTACGATCATTATTTAGCCAAGATACGAACCGACACTGCAAGTTGACACTTACTGGGACAAGTTACGGACCGAATCATTCGAATGGACGTTAAAAAGTGGCCCTGAAGATAAAATGTCAAATCGTAGCCATAGCGACCATGTTGTTTGTAGATTAAATTGAGATTTCGCTTTTATCAATTTTTGAGTTTTCTTATGTGACTAGTGTAATTTTAAATTTTCATAAGTATTACGACCATACTTTGTAATTGAAAGTAAGCTCTAGTAATTGAAGTGAATGAAAGTTTAAAATTTGTTGGTATTTTTTTTGCCTATTTAAGATAGATTCTGTGAAACAAACTGTCACTCAAAGTGTTACCATTTCTGTTTTTTTTGCCTAAGTCGATTAATTAATGGAGAACCACGTTACAAATGAAGTCAGTGGTCGAAATGATGCAATTGAAGCAATTTAGCCAAGTTACAAACCGTTCCAACACTGTCAACTGACACTTTAGACAAGTTATGAACCAAAACAGTCCAATAGACTTCCAGTGATTTGACGTAAAAAAATGCCCCTAAAGACAAAATGTCAATTCGTAACCATGGCGAGGCCAACAACCACGCTGTTATTTAAATTAAGATTTGACTTTTATCAATTTTTGAGTGTTTTTGAGTTTTCTCGTGTGTCGTGTGTAATTTGAATGACGATCGTAATTTGTAAAGGGAATGACCTCTAGTCTCTAGTGAATTAAATTCTACGATTTTCTGGTATTATTTTTTCTATTTATGATAGATTCTGTGAGAGAGTTACCATTTATGTGTTTTTTTTTTCAATTAATACTCTGGATTACTTCCGGGGAATTTTGTTCCTAAGTCAATTAATTGGTGAAGGGCCACGTTTTAAACTAATTCAGTTGTCTAAATAATGTGGGTTAACGAATCTTAGCTCAAATTACAGTTACTGCTCAAATGATAATTTAGCCAAGTTACAATCCAAAACTGCAAACCGACACTCTATCCAAATTACGGACAAAAAATTATCAAGTGACAATAATTATTTAGTCAAGTTACGTTCCAAAACTACCAACCGACACTTAAGTCAAGTCGCGGACCAAAGCTGTCGAGTGGCAATTTTTCAGACAATAAGTAAAGTTACAAACCAAAACTGTAAAATCAAAACTACCCAATCAAATCAAAAAAACAATGCATACTGTCAAATACCTTATTCGTCTACCGATATGCGAATGTCCAGAAAAACTGGCTGCACAAATGATAAAAAGACGAAAATATTGTCGAAATAATTCACCCAAGACGAGCGTTATTACCTTGTGATCGCCCATGCAAGTGTCGGCACCCATCAACCCGTACTCCAAGTGACCGTCCCCGTCCACGAGCTCCTTGGCGGTGTGGCTCAGCAGCACCCGATCGCACCAGGCGGGACACCTGGTCTGCATGTAATTGGTGGCGTGCGATACGTTCTCCTCGAACGGATAAGAGGGCGGAAACGCGATCGGGTACTCGGTCAAATATTCCCCGAAAGCGTCCACCTCTTTGTCGTACGTTTTCAGCCAGGTCGGCGTCGGATCGCGGAAGATCGTCTGATGTTCCGAATGGTTGAACTCCTTTTTACCGACTGTCAAAACGACGGCGCTCTCGTCGCCGGTCGCGTACTGCAGCTTGGTGTGCTCGTTATTCTTGTTGTTCTGCAGTCGGGTGGTGACGGAGCCCTCGGTCAGTTGCTGAAAATAGATTTACGTTTACGATGCTTTACGGTGTTTTCGATTAACTGTAAAAGTACTTTGATGACGCCGTTGGTGTCGGTCCTGAAATTGAAATCGCCGAACAGGAAGTGGGGCGCCTTGCCGTACTTGTCGTTGTGGAACCTCTGGAGGGTGTGCTCGAGGGCCCGGCGGCGGTTTTTACTGTATACTGAAGGGCACGCCTCCATGGCGACCAGGTTGGAGGCGTCGTGGAATAGGTGGATGTTGACTAGGTCCACGACGGTGCCGTTGAGCGACCAACGGGTCCTCAGGAAGCCCTTTCTGGACCATTTGCACTGCGTCATAATTTTTTCAAATTTAATCCATTTAATTTCACTACACAGGGTGTGCTAAAATCGTCAGTATAACAGAAAGTCTTATGGGGCGCAAACGTTCAATAGATACAACATTTTCGGTCCATTTTTCGGAAACGAAATTCCTAAAAGCTCTCAATACGGTCTATCATTTTTATTGAAAGTATTTTTTTCTACTTTTTCAATTTTGAAAATTTGTTCTTTGGTTAGCTGCACTAAAATCGCAATATCACTGGAATTAATAAAGATACAAAAATCGTCAAAAGCTTTTCTGAAAGTCTGAAGGGTAGGTTTTCTTTTTAATTTTAAGCATTTTCCAGCATTCGGTTGTCATGCAGCTGAAAAATCTACAGGAAATGATGAATATGACATCTTCTATCTGTAAGAGTTTGCGCCCCAAAGTTTATAGGGATTTTTTCTCTTATTTTGCTGAGAGGCATTGGCCCTTTTACGTTCGAGCGCTATTTTTAGGACATGCTGTACAAGCTTAAAGCTTGAAGTTAAAGCGTTATTATATTATGAAAAAATACAGTCGCCTTATCTAAATGGAACTAGGAAATAGGTTTCCTGTTTTCGTGATATCAGATAATTTGATTCATGCCGACTCACCTCTGGAAAAAAGTCCTGAGGAAATTTCGCTTTTTCTTTAGTGGGCACGGCCTCGATATTGCCCGAGTTGATTTCGTGCCCCTGGACCGGCACGAATTTCACATCTTTAAAGTCCCAAATCGAAATGTTCTCTACGGATTCGTGTATAAAATATAAATTCCCCAAAGCCTGCAACAGACGGTTCAGTGATCGTTCGTGATCCGTAACAGCAAGTACCGACTGTAAAATTCTCTGCAGAGCTGTAGTCTTCGTCTAGGAATACCCTGATTTTGTCGAACAATCTAAGCTCGTTACTCTCCATCAAAAGCTTGACGAATTGTTGTACATGTTTCATGCTGTTCTCGTAGTTCTTCCCGCCAACTTCTTGGCAGTGTAAGGCGATGAATTTCGGGTCGAGCCTCGCCACAGTCGATAAAAATTCCTGTGTCCAGATCTTGAGCATTTCGGTTGGCTGAAAATCAACATCATCAGAAAAATGTGAGTGAATCGTTAAACCGTAAGTACTCACATCCTCAAATATGGACCCAACGTTGGCGGTGACTAGCAGAGCTGGAATCGAGGCCGAACCCATGGTGTTTTATGGGGTACTCGAAGCAGATCTTGGAGTCGTTTCGAGGATTATTTTAGGCAGGTTTACAGTCTCTCTCACTGGCGGTGATTATTGGGCTTCATTTTTTCGTCTTCCCTTCGATCGCGGATCGGTCGATCCTGGCCACTCCTCCTCCTGAACTTGCACGCATCATTTGAAGTCGCTCTCTCGGTCCGATTGTGCTATTTTCGTAATTCTATTTACACAAATTCTATTGTGTCAATTTATGTTTTCTGTGTGGAGTTTTATGGTACTGTGCGGGGGGCGCACGCGCAATCTCCGCGGCCTCTACCGCTCGAACGCAAACGGACCACCTCTTCGCTCTCTTCTATTGATTTCTGTTTTCGGTATTCCGCTTTTGCGACATCGCTCTTCGGATATAATTAAAGTTAATTTGCATACCACCTTCGTAATCGTCGCATCAGCAGTGGATGTTTATGACCGACGCTTGTAAAAGTCGCCGGACACTCGTTCTTATTGACGTCATTTGGATAATTAATCTCGGACCGACGAAACGATAGGAGGAATATAAATACGAGATGCCCCCCTCAACCGCGAAACCGCGCATACGTTCGCACGACTCCAATCATGTTTATTTCTCGACGGGGCCCGCTATTTCTTATTACTTATTTAGCTACATACCTATGCCTACATTTCACTGTAAATTTCATGGAGATTATTTCACATTTGCATACTCACAAGTCAACTATTCCGAGTTAATATGGCAATAAAATTCAAGTCAATCATGAATAGATTAGAAATCTTGAATTATTATTGTTATTCAAGTCTTTGTGACTCTTTCAAAGCAAGTAAGAAAATTATTTTGAATTTTTGACACATGTCATTTACATGTCACTCCCGCAATCATCCATAGAGTATTTAAAAAATAGAAGGTCAGTGATGAGACAAATCAGCGGCCGAATACCTCTTCACACATTTTCTACCCCTAATAAGAAGGTGAGTGGTTAGTTCTTCGACCATTATTTACTCCTGATAATGACTTCCACTTGTTGTCAGGACCACAGAACATTCCAGGAGGTTCATCAGACGTGCCAACAGGGATTCGAATTTTTATGATTCTTCTTCACGTGACACATCTGTACTCCTGATAATGATAAAAGTGAACGTTCTATATTCTGCTGGAGTTTGTCTACGTCTGTGGGGTTCAATCCACCATTTTGACAGTTTGACAATTTTGACATTTGATCATTATTCCGGTCGTCGAGGGGTCATCACAGGTGCTCAAAAATTAGGAAAAAGATGCAAGCAGCACTCCGAAATGCCGTGTCCACCTCGATCAAGGTTCGTCCCTTTATGTACCGTTTAAAAAATCTTTACGTAATGTTAAAATTCGCAAAAGATAGTTTACGTAATGTCATAACCTCCAAGAACAAACAAATTCGGCGGGGATGTCCACGTACGATTTCGCAATAGCACTGCAATTTAAAGGTCGAATTTTGCAGCCCTCCTTGATCCGGTGCAGCCAGGGGACGCTCGCCATCCTCAACTCCCGTCAATACTCCTCAACACAGGA
This sequence comes from Salpingus planirostris, assembly GCA_949788335.1. Classification (NCBI taxonomy): domain Eukaryota; kingdom Metazoa; phylum Arthropoda; class Insecta; order Coleoptera; family Salpingidae; genus Salpingus; species Salpingus planirostris. The sequence continues at coordinate 4,169,602 of OX460922.1, forward strand.
TGCCGATTTGGTCGTCATCGGCTCGGGCCCCGGAGGCTACGTCGCCTCGATCAAGGCGGCCCAACTCGGATTAAAAGTGATCATTCATGCATTTTCCCTAGGACTTCACTATCTCGATGATTATTTTTAGACTGTCTGTATCGAGAAAAACCCCACGTTAGGGGGAACCTGCCTCAATGTGGGCTGCATCCCGTCTAAAGCCCTCCTGAATAATTCTCATTACTATCACATGGCCCACTCGGGAGATCTCTCGGAGCGGGGGATAAGCGTCGATAACGTCCGCCTCGATTTGGACAAACTGATGGGGCAGAAAGTGAACGCCGTCAAGGCGTTGACCGGAGGAATCGCCCAACTTTTCAAGAAGAACAAGGTCACGTTGATAAATGGTCACGGAAAAATTACAGGGGTCAACCAGGTTACCGCTCTGAAAGAGGACGGGTCCACTGAGGTTGTCAACGCTAAACACATCATGATCGCTACTGGATCAGAAGTCACACCTTTTGCAGGAATCGAAGTACGATAATCAAGCGATAATAATATAATTAAATAATTTCATCGATTATTTGCACAGATTGACGAGGAACAAGTTGTGTCATCTACTGGAGCGCTGTCTTTGAAAGCGGTTCCGAACAGACTCATCGTTATTGGAGCCGGAGTCATCGGATTGGAGCTCGGATCAGTCTGGTCGCGTTTGGGCTCGGAAGTGACAGCTGTAGAGTTCCTCACCTCGATTGGAGGACTGGGAATTGACGCGGAAGTGTCGAAAACTTTCCAAAAAGTTCTGACGAAGCAGGGGCTCAAATTCAAGCTCGGGACGAAAGTCACGGGGGCGCAGAAATCGGGGGGAGTCATCAAAGTCAACATCGAAGACGTCAAAGACCCCGACAAGAAAGAAGAGGTACTTTTCATTTTCAGATCTTTCTGGGGATTGAAATTAACAATTTTTCTTTTATAAAATTTCCAGTTGGAGTGCGACGTCTTGTTGGTGAGCGTGGGCCGTCGGCCGTACACCGAAAACCTGGGCCTGGAGGATATGGGCATCGAGCGTGATCAGAGAGGGCGCGTCCCCGTGAATTCGCATTTCCAGACGGTGATCCCGAACATTTACGCCATCGGCGACTGCATCCACGGGCCGATGCTGGCGCACAAGGCCGAGGACGAGGGCATAGTGTGCGTGGAGGGCATCCTGGGCGGGCCGGTGCACATCGACTACAACTGCGTGCCCTCGGTGATCTACACGCACCCGGAGGTCGGCTGGGTCGGCCGCACCGAGGAGGACCTCAAGAGCGAGGGAATCGATTACAAAGTCGGCAAGTTCCCGTTCATGGCCAACTCCAGGGCGAAGACCAACAACGACACAGACGGATTCGTCAAAGTACTGGCGGACAAAGCGACCGACCGCATCCTGGGCACGCACATAATCGGCCCGAGCGCGGGCGAGCTCATAAACGAGGCCGTCTTGGCTCAGGAGTACGGGGCGTCCAGTGAAGACGTCGCGCGGGTCTGCCATGCCCATCCGACGTGCGCAGAGGCGCTCAGGGAGGCTAACGTCGCGGCGTACTGCGGAAAAGCCATCAATTTCTAATAACATCACCCGTCATTATGGTATTTTTTTATGTAAATAGGTCATTAAAATTTAAGAATACGTGCATAAACATGAAGTAATAATCTTAATTTATGTCCGAGCGATTGACGATGGTTCTGTTGCTTCTGTTGGTTGAGAATAATGAAAAAGGAAAGCGAGTCGTTCTGTCTAATAAATACGTTGTTACAAGTCTATGGTTTTTCATTTTCGGTTCTCTATTATTTCTTCATGTCTGTGGGAGACGCATGTCATTTGAATTTTGACAGGTAGTGTTGCCAATCTCGGTCGAAATTCCCCAAGTTAGTTACTTTTGGGGAGAAAATTGTGGTTGTTTGGTGTCCGCGTTTTTCAGCGTTTTCTCGCGAACGCTTCGCATTTCCTCAGGGAAATGCATCGGGCAACCTAGCCCGGTTCGTGGTACGGTGTCGCGTCCTTTTCCGTGATGTGAATATCGTCCAGTTTCCTCAGCACACTGCGCTACTCTCGGCCGAAGCCACAACAATGGAAGAACTCGGTGACCGTGTTTATGCCGCCGAAAGGATTATTAAAAAAAGGGTTCGGCGGGTAAGCATCTGTGCAATTCAAAAACCCGCAGCTTTCCACGTTTCTGACGAGACTTTCCGCCGGTTTTTCCACCCGGCGCACGTCCGCTGCGAGTTCGGAAATAACCTAATTACGGGGGGTGAAATCGGAGAAGGGTTGTTTGTAATCAACGTGACTCACAGGGGATATTTTCTTCGCCCGCACCGGGTTTCCTGTTTCTCACCCTTTTCCGGTCATTCATATCGCTTTAGCCAGTTACTGAAAAAGTGACTCACTGGAGATTTTATACTCGGTGTTTTGCATCATATCATAATAATACGAAATAAGCGACGCTTTGAGACGTCCACAGTCCACACCTTATTCCGGTAGTTTTGTTTACAAGTTTTCCGATATAAAATTGTTGGTAATTCAACTCGAGCGCGCTTTTAAGTGATGATTTTCTGTTGAAATAAAGGGCACGGTCGAGTATTTCGTGAAATGGAAAGGCTGGAGCCCGCGGCACAACACTTGGGAGCCCGAGGAGAACATCCTGGACGTGCGCCTGATCGACCTGTACGAGCGTAGCCAGAAGGCGGACGGCGCGTCGCACAAGCGCGGCCCCAAGAAGAAGGAGCGCCACTCGGAGCGCCACCAGCAGGCCGAGACCGAGGAGGACGAGGCCGGCGAGGACAGCCAGGACGAGGGCCCGTCCGTCGCCGCCGAGGCGCCGAAGCCGGCGAGGGCGGACGCCGAGGGGGAGGGCAGGGCGCCGTCCGAGGAGTCGTCGAACGCGCCCGCGACGGGGCGGGACGCGGAGAACGACAACTCGAACAGCAGCAGCAGCGACGACAGGCGGCCCATCCTGACGCGGCTCGAGATGGGGACCAAGAGGAAGGCCGAGGTCCTGTCCAAGGAGAGCGGCAAGATCGGCGTCACGATCACCACGAGCAGCCCCACGAGTTCTAGTCCGCCCCCGAGCAAGGTATAACCTCACTTTACCATCGTCACAAATCTGTAGGGGAGTCTCAGGACTCTCAGGTCTCAGGAGGTATAGTTGTTGTTGGTTGCCGTCGAAGGGTTGACCACTTAGTGATAATTTTGGAGTACATCCTCTAGTAATTTTTTTTAGTAACTTTAGTGTTTTTCTTATAATTTTTAGTAATTTTTGTGATTACTGTACGAAATTTTTTGGAGGTGGTCAACTCCTCGGTTGTCGTTGACAGTTCAAAGTAAACGATAATTTTGTACTGCGAAACTGGACTAATTTTAGTGACTTTTGCCCTTGTCCCTTATGAGTTGTTTCGGAATTTTGGCAAAATTGAAGTGGTAATTCAATGGCGTCTTTGCCTGATGAAAAAGGGAGCACAGAGTGCAGTTTTCTACCATGTTCGTACACTTTTCGTTCGCTTTTTCTGTTGAGCCATGACCATCTCTCTGTCTCCTTTAATTACCATTAGAGAAACAGAGACAGAGAATCAATTCATGGCAACTTGACAGAAATAGTACATTACCGTACATTACCCAACGTGTCGGGAAAGTGCAATATTTCGCACAAGTGGGATTACTATTTTTCCGACGCCCACATCACTTTAACACCATATTACTTTCAAGAACTCATAAATGCAAAAGAATGAAAATTGACAACTGTCATAGTTCAATTTAATTTTTTTTTATTGCCAACCTAATTTGCATAAAAAGAAAAATCCCTAAGGGTTTCAAATATTAAATACAAAATCTTTAACGATTTGAACCAAAACCAACTAAACGATTATGATGAATGAATTAACAATAAAAATGATAACAGTAACTAACAGTAACAATTTGAAATTGGTTTTCATGCTTAGAGTTAGTGAAATTACTAAGTTGCATAATTAAATCACCAGATTCATTATGTAACAATTCGAATACCGCACTTTTTGTATCAGTCAAAAACGGAATAAATTAAGGTCTTTAAAAAATTGAGAGGTCTTTTGCTGCCGTTAACACTTTGTATCAACTAAAATCGGAGTTGGTTCCTCATTACAAATGCAATAAATTTCAGGGAACTAATTTCAGTTTCACATTTTCACCTTGATTTTTATCAATCAAAATAGTCAATAGTCATACCTACTCGGTGTTCGGCCAATAAGGTGACGCTTAGGGCCAACTGCACCGCTTTCACTTAAAATTTAAAGCGGAGCTTAAGCCTTGACTACGATTGTTAACGACAATCGTTGCTAAGGTTTAAGTTCCACTTAAATTTTAAGTTAAAGCGGTGCAGTTCTCCCTTAGTACACTACTGATTCACAGTCGACATTTGTCACTTGACGTAGACCAGTAGCGTACGTATCAGATAATCCAGTCATGCCAATGAGGTGATGCTTAATAAGCTACTGATGGCTACTGATCCTACTGATTCGGTCATTTGTCATTTGACGTAGAACAGTAGCGTACGTATCAGTTGATCAGTTGAAAAGACTCATATTTCAAGAAGTATTTCAAGTTTTATTGGTGAAAACTGACGGAAAATCCTGTTCTCTGATAGGGTATTTGAAATTTTGATGATGTTGAGTAAATAGTATCGATTTTGAAGGTGCACAAGTCGAAGCAGTCCTCGAGTCGGGCCAACGGTCGGCAGAAGTCGGAAGAGGACGGCTCTTCGGCGATCCCGTCCGCCGGCAGCCCCACGGTCCTGACGGCCACCACCCCCCGGACGACGACCGACAAGAGCCGGAGCCCCGTCGTCGACCCGACGCTGCCGCACTCGTCCACCAAGGAGCCGGACGCGCCCAAGCCGGTCGCGTCGCGGACCGACGACAAGAAGCCGGACAGGGGCGACGGCGAGGCGCCGGCCAAGCCGGACGACGGCAAGGCGCCGGCGGTGAACGGACACAGCAACAACAACAATAACAGTGGCGAAGTGCCGGTGCTGACGAGTCCCGGGTCCGAGTACTGGCTCAAGCGCAACCCGGTCGCCGACCAAGTGTTCATCACCGACGTCACGGTCAACCTAAAGACGGTAACCATTCGCGAGTGCAAAACCGAGAAGGGTTTCTTCAAGGACCGGGACGACAACAACGGCCATCCGAGCGACGTCGTCTGAATTCTTAACTCGGTTACATCGTAAGCTAAAAAGTATTTTTCGCATAATGATACCTTATTAATTTTTTATCTGCTTTATTGACAAGCGGGTACTGTACAGGGTAGCTCTCATTAGAGCGTTATAATTATTATTATTATTCTACATATAATTTTATGATGTAAAACAGGAGCCGGCGCAAATTTTATTAGGGACAGATTTTTAATTTTCATTAATTTTAAGACCTAGTCCATAGTAGACTTTTTATAGAGTTAAGACTCGCCCTTCTTGATTGTGAGGTGGAAGTCGGAGTGTCTTTACTTACAGGTTTCTGTAATTTCGAAACCACCATATTAGTACTCATCCACACGATAATGTTTTATTGTTGCTTAGACACTCTTGTAGATCAAGTCATAAGTTAGTTTCTTTTTTAAGTTAGGCCAGTGATCTTACAAACTGCTCCTTGAAATATAAAGGTCATCTAAATCATGTCATTTAACGATTAAAAAGGAAAAACCGTGAGATGCGTGCATCCCCTATTTTTTTAACTACAATGTTTGTATGTAATTTTCTGATTTGATTATTTTCTTCCCTTACTGTGATATTCTCAGACGTACTACCTTTGAAAAACCAGATGGAGCACTTTGTATGATTACAACAGCGATATCTGTCCCTTATTGCCAAAGTGAGCTTTTTGGCAGCGGCTAGTTTCCCCCATTCCACTGTTCGCTCTTATGTATCTGATACTACTTTCTTATTATGATTGTATTAATAATATTTCGGTGAGCTCTAAGAAACCTTGTAGATGTATTTTTAATATTGCGATACTTTATTTTATTTTATTTATTCATCACTGCTCTGATTTTGAAATTTGTATTATCTTTGCTATAATTTTAAACTGATAATGGCAAAACATTCATCACATTTTATTTATGAATGAATGATACTTATACAAATGTAAGTAAGAGTGTAAGATAATCTTATAATGACTTAACAATTGTCCTTTTTGTACATAATCTGTAACATACTGAGTACATAGTTGTTTTTTCTGTTAACGCGATAAGGTATTTTTGAAATAAAACACGTAGTGAGATCGCGGCCTCTTTTTATCCAAAGAACATTCTCTTCCTGATAACTCAATCAATGGTTATGCACAAAACTTGACAAGATTACAAGATGACCGCGATGACCGCCGCTTGGCAAGTATGTAAATGAGGCGCTTTCCTTTTACCACAGAATCTAACCTTACCTGACTTCGCATTCACGCTCATTGGCTAAAAATCCTGTATAGCCATTCTGATTGATAAGGCAGTGACACTGAAGTAAGATTAACTCAGATTTCTGCCAAAAGGAAAGCGCCTATGGACTCCACTTTTACTTCAGTATATTGGCGAGAAACCGTGAATAACGAATTAACTGAAGCATCTCAAGTGAGGAAATCAAGGATTATTGGCCTGATCCTGGGTAATTTTGAAATCGTCCGCGAATTCTCAAATTGTCTCTCTATTTATTTTTGTTAGTTCTGTGGGATTTTGTATTTTTTTTTTCTTGTCAGTGGTTTGTCTATGGGTGTCACTCAGTGTAACTTTTGTGTAACTGTACTGTTCTGCAGTAGTTGGTAGTCTGTGCCCACCAGACTCAGAGAGAACTTGACTTGACTGTTCTCTGGTGTTTACTTTACTACTGTGGTTTTCGTTCTCTTGGCTCACATCCAAAAACCGAAAATAAGGAGTGCCCTCTCTTCAAAAACACCAATAAAAACGTATATAATGCGTTGTAAGCATTGTTTGGCATCTTTTCGACTTTCTACCTGGATCTTGGCTTGTGGTGAATGTAAAGACCATTATTGCACGAGATGTATGAAAAGGAACAACGGGTGAGTTTTCATTGAGATAAAAATGGGCACCTACAATCGAATGATTCATAATGTTCCTGGATGTGATTTTCAGCATTTATTATTGCGAAAAGTGCACTGTTTTGATAATGAGACCTCCCGATTTAAACGAGTTGATGAAGCTGAAACCCAAATATTTACAAGAATATCTGAAGAGACATGACATACCCACGCATGGATTAGTAGGTAACCGTGAAAACTAAAGAAAAGCCTCCAGAAAAATAAAGAGAAAATAATATTTTGAGGTAACCTCATTTCCATGTGTCAAACTCCAAAAATTCTTTTCTAGAGAAACACGAATTGGCTGAATTACTTTGCAATCGAGTAGTTCCCGTGAGAAACACAAAAATGAATGCAGTTTGCCACAAAATATTCAGTGAGTAATCAAATATTCATTAAAGCGATACAGTAATTATTGTCGACATATTTTAGCAAATTTTGAATCAGTTTTCTACCAAAATGGAAGCAACAGTCGAAGAACATCACCCAATACTTCGCCTACTTGCGAACAGGGAGGTCCCATACGACCCCCACGAATGAATAGGCAACAGCCCCCGCCATCACAGCAAGAAGAACGTCCCATTTACGCATCTACTAGTTCAGGAAATTTGAATTCCCCAACTGAGAATTTACCAGAAACGAGCGGTGAGGCTCCTCATACCCTTCCGAGACCGTCTAGCAGGACGCCCCCTAGGCCTACAGCCCCTCCAGCAGAAGCATCTGTGGCTCCTTCCAGTCCTCTGCCCGTTCGTTATCCGAAATTATCGGATTTCAGATCAGCTGACGACCTCCAAAGTCTCTCTCCAAAAGAACTGAAAATTCTTTTGAATATCAACCGAGTTGATTATAAAGGATGTGTGGAGAAAATTGAGCTGCTAGGCAAAGCCCAAAATTTGTGGTTGGATAATCACCAGCAACGAAAAGGTACCGCAACCCATAGTTTAAATATGATATGGTAATTTTGTGAATTTAATTTGATGATAGATTTGCCGGAAAACGTGGAAGACTTGTGCAAATTGTGCATGGACGCTCCTTTGGATTGCGTCCTTTTGGAATGCGGCCACATTGCCGCTTGTATAGACTGCGGGAAAAAATTGGCAGAATGTCCAATCTGCAGACAATATGTTTCAAGGGTAGTCCGAACGTTCAAAGCTTAAAATAAGTCCAAATTATTATATTGTGATTGCAATTTCCCATTTCTAGAGGTATCTAAACTGTTATTTTTTTTTTAAATTTTAATCAAAGAGTGTGATCAATAAAGTTTTTATTGCATTATACTCTTGATCTATCAGAAAACCAACTTGTACTGACCCAAGTAAAACGCAATTCAAGTTTGGAATTCCTCATTTTCGAACATATCTATATTTGCGCGTTGTAAGTCATTAATTTGGTGTAGTTTACTTGTAGATAACACAACTTTTATTGAGCTATGTTTCCTGTAAAAATCTCTCCAATAATCCACGTACTTTTCCAAACATATAGCCAACCAAGAAGTGTAGGTGAAGTTAATAGCTGCGATTCCTATGAAATTGAACAATTAATTGGTTTGACATACAGAAACATTAGAACAGTACCGAAAATTGCAGTGAATGCCATACAATGGGAGAGGACAGTCCTTCGTTCTCTCAGGGAAGACTTTGATATAGTTTCACACAATAACATCAGCATGTATGTCGAAGTTACCGTAGAAGGGGTGTAAACGAGGAACGTGATCAAATCGATTATCATTTCTTGTGTGTGTTGACCTGGGTGTCTTAGGAAAGCCCAGATCGACATCAGTAAACCAAATTCAGGTTCTCTGATTACTCTAAAGTGATACTGGCATAATTCGCATTCATTCCGATTCGATTGATTCAACCAAGTTTCCAGGCATTTTAAATGCGCCAAAGCTATGGAGCCTTTACACTTGCACGGCGTTAATAGATCTTCGAAACTGTTGCCCCCATGGCAAATTCGACAAATGTAATCTACAGGCTAAATAAGTTGTAAAATAAAATTAAAGATTTTGGAGATCGATTTATGAATATAATCTTACGAGAGCGACACAAAGATTCCCGCATTTATTTCCGTTTTCTAATGATATAATCGAACGGGCTATATCACTTGGTTGAGCGAAGATGTCGGGGATTCCTGCAGAAACCGGCGGAGTCCTGTAAAGACGTAATACTGGGTTTTCATTTATGACTGAAGTGGAAGGCCGAGATGTAGATGATGAATTAATCATTGGACTTGATTAATTAACACGTTTAATTTTCAGTTTCATTGTCATGTGACAAAACAGTCAACAGAATTCAAATTCCCCGCTACAAAAGTGTATTCTTGGTTGCCTATATTGTACCAGTGTTGCCAATCTGAGAAAAACATAATCAATACAAATTTATTCTTAGGTTAGCAACACTGATTCACTCTAACCCCACATTAAAACGTCAAAATTTTCTGGTGCTAGCAAAAATTTAAGAAAAAATGGATTATTTAGCGGAGGGCGTAGCCCTAGGTGTTGATCTCGTGATATTAGCGGCCTGTGTGAAACAGTATTACAAAAACAAGAATGCCATGGCCATGATACAAGGGGCTCCCTATTTATCGTTGAACAATGACCTCAAAGAAATTGTGGAAACTCATCCCGAACAGAAACTATCGTACGTATCGATCAGGGGCACCGTCAAAGCGTTAGGAAAACCGATAGTGAGCAATAACAATCCCAACGTGACGGGAGTGGTGCAGCTCCTCCGGATAAAAGAGCACGTCATCCAAAGAAGCACCACCGGATTCTGGTCGGATTCGGAACGTACAGTTCAAGAAGTACACAACTTCATGCCCTTCGTGATCAAATCCAACAAAGTCCAAGTGGAAATCGCCGACCCTCTGGCGGCGGACGTGCTGGACATGGACGTTATCTCGGACGTGTTCAGTCCGGCCGCACCGAGCGTGATGGACCACATTTGGGGCTTCTTCTCCGGAATCCGGCAGAGGGGCGTGCAATCGACCGAGAAGATGCTGAGAGAGGGCACGATGATAACGGGAATCGGCGAATTGACCTACTCGAAGGAGGGCAACTTGAAATTGCAACCCCCGACAGACGGGGCACCTTTTTACTTGACGAACATGCAAGTGACGTCGCTAGTTAAAAAACTGGATGGGTCTAAACGAAACTACCGGTTGTTGTGTATACTTTTCGGGACCATCGGTATAGCGGTCGGCGGTTTGATATTGAGGAAATATTTGAAACACAAAAAGGATCTTTTGAAAGAAGCCAAACGGAAGGAAAAACTCGAGGAGACTAGGAAAAAGCGGAGAAGGGAAACGAGAGGTGATAATATCCCGGACAGTCAAATGTGCGTCGTGTGTAAGAGCAATCCGATTGAGGTAATTTCGAAGGTAACTCTTTTGAATTATTACAGAACCGAATCAATTTTCAGATTATTTTATTACCTTGCGGTCATGTCTGTCTTTGCGAGGACTGCTCCCAGGACATTACCAGTAATTGCCCAGTTTGTAGGGGGTCAATCGAAACGAAATCCGTAGCTTACGTTGTCTAATTCATATTTTCTTGTTTGTTATCATCAATCGGTTTGTTTTTATCATTACATCTACTTTTATTATTGCAACACTCCCCCATAATCCTCTTCACTTTACTGGACTTCCCGATCCCTAGTCGCGGTAGGCCTTTGTTCAAGCCCTCAAGGAGTACACAAGCCTTACAGATGTCCTGAGACGAGACATAACCACATCTGGTGCAATTCGATAGGGTTGGAAGATTCGCGGTTTCGTTTACTCTGACTGTTTCGCCGGATTGTATGATATTCATAATGACAGCCGGGTCGATTTTTTCCAAGTCTTTGAGTAGAATCCTCGCATGGCCCCTATAAGCATTCGGCGCGAATATGCACTCTGTTGAAAAGTAAACCAACTTCCGGAAATACGCGTACATGACGATTTCCTTTTCGTAGGTGTACTTCAAAGGCTTTACTCTAGGAATACCATCTCCAGTGTCCTAATAATAACCAAAATTGATTAGTTAATTAATTAGTTATTCTACGTGCAGAGGCTTACAGTGATTATTGATGTGCACCTGTTGAGTCGCGCTAAATCCCCCCGTAAAATGTTCATCAAAACGGTCTCGGCAATGTCGTCAGCGTTATGTCCCGTTGCTAAATAGTCCACTTTCAATAAAGCGGCTCCCCGATCCAGGGCCTGCCTCCTGAAGACCCCACAAAACGTGCAATTATTCTTCCGTCCGATTTCGGCGACGATCTCGTCCATCGTCCAGCCGTAAAGGTCTTTATAGGACATGATCTTCAGTGGCATTTCGTAGTCGTCGCGATTCTGCTTCACCGTGTCTAAACTGTCGTCTCGGTAGCCGGTTATGCCTTCATCTATCGACAACAACACGAGTTTCAATCCGTACTTGTACTTTTCGTTTAGCAGTTTTAGAACGTATGCCAATACCGTGGAGTCTTTGCCTCCTGACGCTGCCACGGCTACGGTCTTGTCGGGTTTAAATAATTGCGCCCTGGTTATTGTAAAGTGGATTTCGTTTTCAAACGCTTCGAAGAAACAATCTTTGCACAACATGTCGCCCGTTTTCGGTCGCTGGAAAAATTGTTATTAGGGAGGAATTGACTAGTGTTGGGGCGAAGTACCTTTAATATCGCGTTTTTGCCACATTTTGCTGAACACTGGGGCATTTTGAGGTTACTTGAGTTTTGACTTGAAGACCCTAAAATGTAGGCAACCAATAATACACAACCTGTCAAATCACTCTAATGTCATTTCCATAGATGTTAATAGAAATAGAAGAACTGCAGGTGTGGGCTACAATGCCGATTGCACAAAACGGTGCCATTTAGGTAAAAAAAAATAGTACGTGTTGACAACTGACGAAATGGAAAAAATTAATAGAAATAACATAGATTCAACTGCATATCAATTTTATTACAGTACATTTTGTGATGGTTTGAAAATTCTGACTAATTTCTATAATTATAAGAAAAATAAATTAGCTCCTAAACTTAAACTTAGATATATCAATATGGTTACGTTATATGATAATTAATCACAACGAGGAAAAACAGAGATTACATGAGTGACGGGAAAAGTTCAGAGACACTGTTATCCCAACATAAAGCATCGTCTACTTCATCAAAACTACCTGGCGAACCGAAAGATTCATACCCATAATCTGATGAAGAAGACGTACTCAATGGGGAAGGACTCTCTAACAAAGAAAATATATGATCAGGGGATGGAACTGCGAGACAATTACTATCGTTCTGTCTTCTCAATTCGAGCCCAATATTATTCGCAATATCACGATCATTTAAATTATCAATTAGATCGTTCCCATCATTCACAGTAATGGTTATTTCAGGTGATTGTTGTTGATTTTGTGGTTTAGGAGCTAACTTTCTCGGTATAGTTTTCTTAATTTTATGGTGCTTCAAAGTGCGTTTGAAATTTTCCGGTGCTAGTTCGGGTTTTGCACTGTAATTGTGATGCAGTAAAACGAATTCGGAGATGTCGGCGATTAAAGATTCTTTGCGTTCATCTGTTGCTAGTAGGCCGCCACGTCCGGTGGATTCCAGGCGTTTTGATGGCGGCCCCACCATTTCTCCGTGACATTTCCGCTCGATAATTGAGGCGGATTCCTGCAATAAAATAATCAAAATTAATACACAAAAATAAGCAAATTCTAAAAACATCCACTAACTACTTTTATTTGTACTTAAACATAGATGTACTTAAACTTAATCTAAATATATTGACGAAAACTGAGTGCATGTCGTAGAATAGATAGATAATTATTATGTGATACAATTAGAGACAGTGGACAAATTCACAGATAAGTAATTCGTCACCTTATCGATATTTCAAAGTAATTTTTGCAGCAATCAATAGTTAAGTCATCAAGGTATCTAGAAATACACAAAAATTCGACCCTTATTCAAAAATGTTATTACATATCCTTCCTATAGATACGATTTACAACTAGTATACATGAAAATATCTTACTTGAGAATCTGCTTTTTTGGCGGCGGCCTCCAGGTCTCTGGCGATATCCTGGAGGAGGCTTTGGGTGAGTTGTTCGAGAGAGCTGACATCGACGTCCGCATTGAGTTCATCAAGCAGGTCGGGTAGAGAAGGCAGACCAGCACAACCTTCATTAGGGTCATCGCTGCTGCTGTTGTTGCTGTTGTCATTCGTCGTCGCTGCCGATCCGTCATCAGAGACGCTGCTGAGTGTGTGGCCAGTCCTCGCGGCAGAAGGAGGGACCCTGCAGTTCCACTCTGTGCCTCACACACGACAGTCCGGCTCTGATGTCGGGACGAGCAGTTCGGACAAAGGTTACTCAATCGATCGTGCAGATCGGAATTCTCCTCGGTCAATCTCTCGTTGTCTTGTCGCAAATCGTCGCATCTCGACTGTAGCGCGACGGTCCTTTCGAACAGTTCCTGGAGCGCGCGCTCCATTTCGTCCATTTTCGCCTTCTTGCGGTCGCGGGACGTCTGCGCGGCCACTCGGTTCTTCAATTTCCTGAAAATATTCAAAATAATTAATCACAATAAGTCGGTTGATTAGATTACAAGATTAGATAAATTGAAAATTTTGAGAACTGCTGGAGACAGTCGGATAAACCTTCTATCGGTTACAACATCTATGGTAATTTCTGATGATCAATTGATTTATTGATTTTCGTTGCTATGTGATGACTGATGAACAAATGACTTACTTTCTCTGTATTTTTTCCTCCCATGACAGATGGTCTAGGCGCCTCTTTTTGCCTCTGCTGTGAGAGGTTTCCGAATTTTGGTGTATATTATAATTAGATGAGTCGTTTAAATATTTTAAAATAGCTGGTACTGATGAAGATGAATTCGCCGACATCTCGATTGATTTATTATTACTTAATAACTTAAATTATACTTAAAAAAATAATCTTTAATGGAATGAGTGCACAACTTTTTCGCACATCTGGTCACTTCCACAAACTTTTCGTAAATGAATCTACAATTTTCGTGCGGTGGAGGGAACGAATTACTCCGGAAGGCCGAATTACGTCAATGGAAATTCGAGTATGTGGACTATTCCCATTGGTCAGTTTCGTGAGTGTGCTCACAATCCACCAATGGAAATACACTACAATGGGGGCATGTAAATCTGATGAAACTTTTACAACATTTTACTACTGTTTATTTTGACTGCTTAATGACTCATGATTTTGCTGATGCAATTTCGGGAAACGCAAATCGGATACAAATAAATTTTATTTTTTAAATCAGGAAAATGTTATAAAAACCACTAATTAATCGTTTAAATCAAGACGCAATAAAAAATAATTTTCCAAATAACTTATTAAGACCTAAAACTGATCGATACAATATGATAACTTCATCAATTATAGAGTAATAATAATTATTTTAATTAAGTCGAAGAAGATCCATCTCCAGAAGCTCCTTTGGCAGTCTTATCTCCGTTAGTCTCTTCTTCACCTTCTTCACCCTCGGAACTTTCGTTACTGTCTTCCTCCCCTTCCATATCCGGATCGGGCAGATAATACTGAAGCGTATTAGCCCACAGGTCGTCCTTGATAATTTCGGCGATCTTGTCGTTGGCCGGGTCGTCGTTATTGGAGAACCAAGCGAAGAAAGACTTCGGCTCGTCCTTCGCCTTCTTCTTGCCGGCACTTTTGGCGTTCTTCTTCTGCGGTTTCACCCACTCGATCGCGGTGCTTTCCGACGTCATCTTGTCCTGCTTGTAGGATATCTCCTTGACCAGCAGCTCGGTCTTGAAGTAGGGGTTCGCCCTGAAAAAGAACTTGATGCTGTACCCCGAGTTGTTTTCGGCCATGTCGACCTCGAGCTTCCGCAGGTAGTGCAGGCAGTCCTCCTCCTCTTCGGTGAGGATGTTGCACAGGTCCGGGTGGCCGGTGAACACGGTGAACCAAAAGTCCGGGATCTTCTCGATGATCTTCGTGCGTTTGTCGTAGCATTCCTCGCGAAGTTTCCGGTATTTCTGGTCCATGGCGATCACCTCTTCGTTCTCCTTCTCGTTGAGCTTGTCGAGGTCGTTGTGCACGGTCTCCAGTTCGATTATTGCATTGTCCATGTCACTCTCCTGGGTCGGTTCGTCCAGATTGTTCGTTTCGGTCGCATTGGGGATCTTCGCTTTCTTGGCGGGTGGTTCTTCGGACATTTTACGGGCTGGAAGTTACCGGAATTCGGTGCGGGTCGAGATAATCAACAAAACTGACGGATTTTCACTTGAAGCGTTTCCGGATGACTTATTCTGCTGGTCCGAGTATCGGGAACGCTGGAGATTACACAATTCTGGTCTCTTTTTGGGTATTTTTGATTTAATTTGCTTGAAAACACAAAATACGGGAAGTGTCACTGACTGACGCCGGGATTTGAGGTTATGTCACGTGATTGACATCTGCCATTTTTAAGCGGGAATATTTGAATTCAAAACCACTTCGAATTTATTTTCAAAATTATTTATTATTTTTCTTGTTAGCAATGAAATGCTCAACATGATGTTTAGCTATCTGGTATAAAACCGAATGTTTCCTTATTGAATTATTTACGAGCGCTCTTCGGTAACACTTTAAAAGTGACATATCTTCTTCAGGTGGATCCAAAAAGGCCTCCACAGGGCAAACACTCTAAAATAAAATCAAACTTGATCACAAATCACGAATCATTACAGACGAATGATTACCTGTTGAGGTGTTACGTTGAAAATCTCGACCACCCCCATGTATTCCGACCATAAAGTCTTCCTGAATTTAATATCATGTCTCTGGGCTAGAGGGACCAACATAAAATTCCCAAATAAGACATCTCCATAACTGACACTCTGATACTGCTCCAGCAACTCGGTATATAAATCCTGGAAGCTAGTTAATCCGCGAATTTTCTTGTCGAAGTTGATTTCCCCCTCGACTTTCGTCACATTTCTCAGGCAGAGTTCCAATAAATTATGGATCTCTGTGATGAGAAAGAGACTGTCGCTGGCGAGGAAAACGCAAGCGATTCTACAAAATCGATCCGTAGGATTGATCAAAGCGGACAAGTCCGGGAAATAACTTTCGTAGATTAAAATCCACCGCAAGCAATTTCTAATCATAAAAACTTGATCCTCTTCTGGCATTAATGAAGTTTGCTCGTTATTCGCCTGGCGATTAGAATAAAGCACAATGACTGGTGTGTAGACCCAATCGATGGGGATAACGTTACCCAAAGCGATGTTTAAACACAAATTCGTGCTGTAATCGATAATGTTCTACAAGAAATATAATGATTATTTGCAATAACGAGGTCTAAAAGAGCGAATTACGTTATCAAGTCCTAGTACTTTTGAGTAAACTGCAGAAATCTCCCCGAGGTTATTCAGAGACGTCTCTAACGATTCATTTCTTCGGTCGATACTCAAATTTTGTATTAGAGTTTCACTGGGATAAAACTCAGGGCTGAATATGATGTAATTCAGTATAAATTGAATTTCTCGTTTTTGGTCGTGATTGAAACTGGGCAGACTTTTCACGGCTAATTCATAATAAATGGCTGTATCTAAACGATTCTTTAATACTACGGAAATCTTTAAAATATTCATAACTAATCGATTTTCTACTCGGGTGAACCAATTATTCCCAAGATACAATAACTTGGAACGAGCTAAATTCTCAATATAATTCTTGACGTTGTCGACTTGAACAAAGATCAATCTCAATTCGTCATTTTTCGATGAACGTATAAAAATCGATAGGGCGCTCAAAAAAGGTAGACAACTATTCGATTGTAGTACCGGTACGACATGTTCGGAAGTATGCCAAGCGGCCGCTTCAAGTGATTTGATATTATCACTCGTTTTGTGAGTTTCGTAATTATTAAGCAACATTGAGGCGTTTTTAACCGTTTCGGTGCAAACACCAAAAGATCTAGACCTCAGAAAATCGCAGACCAAAAGTTCGAGAGAATCTACGGTCGAATCAGGAAACAATCCGCTCGTCCATAGGCAACTCATACAGAAAAATACCGACGATATTATTTGCAGCTTTCCACACTAGAAAATAATACGCAATTAGAGAGCACTTAAAGATTACCGAATTACGAAACCTACTGAGAATTGCGAGGAATTCATGAATTGTTTGATAAATTTCAGGAAACAATCTCGTAATAAATCTTCGAATGGCCTGATAAAATTAGATTGTTTTATGCCAGCAGTTCCAATCAATTTTAAAACGGCTCCCAAATGACCTTGTCTCACAAAAGTAGTCTCCTCATCAATATCAGTATTTTTAAAATGATAATTTAAAATACTTGAAAGTGTGGGAGTCAAATTGGAAAAATTATCTAAACCCAAATCGTAATGAATCAAAGTGCACCATAAATGGAGACATTCAGTTTGTAGGCGTAATCCGTTGATATTCAAGGAGTAATTTTCCGATGACAGATAAACCGAAAGTGACTCCATCAAATTGAACTTTTGGACCAAATCTGACGAGATTTGGCGACTTCTCGACGCTAAAACCCTGAGCAATTTCAAGGCTTGAAGGAGAGGTAGCCCATACGGAGAATCTTGATTCGCTAAAAATTACAGATTCCTGTAATGTGACCTGCCGCCATTTTGACAGAAATGAATGGAAAGCTTACGTGCAATTGGTGTAGCAGGCACGAAATGATTGAAAACGCTCCCAATTAGACCGTCGCATTTGTAGACTTTAGTCATCACAAACTGCGAGTCCCTGGCCATCCGGGTCAATATATCCATGCAGTAAATGACGGTCTCGATCGAAGGTTTCACTGTATTGACGATGTACCTAATCCTCGTCAAGATTTCGGTCCTTGCGAGACATTTAACCAAGTTCTTCTCGGCCAATTGTTGATCGTTTATCGTACTATCGTCTTCTTTATCATCATCGACGGCTAAAACCGGTTGGATTTGCCCTAACCCGAACCCCAAAAGGGCATCCAGACACGTCTCGTCCACTTTACTGTAGAATAAATTCCGCATCGCTTTGATCGCGGCATTTAAAATCGTCGGCGAGTTATCGTCGAGGCAATAGCGCAAAACGAAGAAAATCTGCTCGATCGGTAAATCGATGATTTCGTCGTAAACTCCGGTCGATTGGAGGCCCAACAGGTTGGCTATGGCGTTCAGCGCGACGATTTTCTGCTGTAGAACGTTCGACCTGGCCAACTGGAACAACTCCTGCAGGGTGTAACCGGGTCTTCCGGCCTCCTCGCCATGGTGATACAAAATCCGGGTTTTCTCGGTGATTTCCGGCTGTGAAAACGGCATGAGCCAGCCGTCGAAATCGAATCTGGCTTCGTAGCTCTTCGAGCGTTCTATTTTAGGGATGTCTATGTTCCGCATCCACGCCAACTTGTTGGATTCGAGAGCTCGGAAGTGTAGCCATTTTTCGGAGTTCGGCTTATTCAAAATCTCTCTGGGCGCTTCCAATTCGGCGACGTCGACGTTAATGGCGGCCTCGTTCTGCTCTTTTATCGTGGCGGATCGGTTCGAGTCGCTCGGTTCTGGGACTTTCCGTCTGGATTTTAAAAACGCGATTATTGCTGGATCCATTGTGGAAATTAACCTCTCCTTCTCTTCGACTATCTCTTGTTCGCTCATCGATTTCAGTTTATTTAGATTTTCTTCGTGAATGCCCTCTCTGTCACCAGAGGCGCCTAAAATATAACTTTGTGTTGGTAATGTCGGTTCATTTCTTTTCGAGGAAGATTGTGTTTCATCGATGTCGACTTTCATGGGCTCCTCATCTGGGAAATCTTTCTTCATTCTTTTGATGTGGCGAGAAAAAATGCTGCCCACCTTCTTTTCGGAGGAATCAAGATCGGCCTAAAATTCGTAATTTTGCAAAAAATATTTCATCAAGTCTTGTATCTAGTTACATTTCGCCTTCTGGCTTGAGGAAATCCTCTACTTTTGTTGAATTTAATCTGTGAAGGGTTAGTGACTCCAGAGCCAGTCTTTTCAACAATTATACCAATCTTATCAGTGGACGGAACATCTTCGAAAGTGTTAGCGATTTGTTCCTGAATGGAAACAGCTTCATCAGTGATCATTTGGCTACTTCCCGCCTCTGCAAAATTAATTGTTAAACATTTAAGTCTGTACACAGTAGAATAGTTACCTTTGGTGTATTCGCTTATAACTTTAGCTGCAAGTTGAATTTTTTTCTCATTTTTAATTTTTATGAATTCTTCTTGCATACGCAGCAAATCTTCATCGGTTTCATTTGATGTAGGCCTTCCATACATTTCCATTTCAATGAAATACAAAAATATTGAAAATTCATGCACTGTTTATAAACATAACCCTAATTTCTTGACACTCTTGACAGATAAACTAGCGCTGTTTTGATGATGCTTGTGGTCAATGAGTGAACTTTGTAGTATCAAAAAATCTCTTAAGATGTCGCTGTCAACTAAAATTAAATTTTGAAATCCTATAGTTGGCAACACTGAGCTGTCATGACCGGGTGGCTGTCATATGTCAGCTGTCATTTATTTCAACCATCGTGTTGTCAAATCATACGGTTTGATAAGAGGACAAGAATTAGGTAGATAACTTCCTTTTTATAAGTGAAAAAGGATAATTTGTTGTGGAATTATTAATAATTGAATGTGTTGCACAAGATGGTGCGAGATTGCCAAAAATCCTCGTGAATTTCCTGTCAAATTTTGTTATATAAAGTTGCACCATATGCATTGGATTTTCACCAGGATTCATACACCAATTTACTGATTTCCCGGGTGAATTAACTTGTTCTGTTCAGTCTTCAAGAATTGAGCAAACAAACCTGACGTGAACTGAGTGTTGATCTTCCATTTTCAGGTTTTCCACCCAAAGGTATGCCATCAATGGGAGCAGAATTCAACATCAATTATCTAGGATTCAAGTTTTGGCACGAGATTATTATGACAAGAACCCAGCGAGTCTCACAGCATTAAATCGTTGTTCCGTGAAATCGAACCCATAAGTGACCAATAAAAAATGTCAGAAGAAGCCGAAAATAACAGGGAAACCTTGAGCTCTTTCGCAGACAAGAGCGCGAAAAGCGTCGAATTCGACCGAATCTTGGGACGGAACATTCTGGTCGCTCCCACCGAAGAGCAATTCGAACTTCTGCTGCATCGATTGAAACAACAACTTGGCGAGGGACGGGGCGAAGTCATCTTGGAGATCGGACGATCCGAAGATGGCACTCAGAACGGCCTCCTCGACGACGAACTTCAAGCCGCCGTCGCGACGCTCCAGTCGCTGGCGTCCACGCTGGAGTGCAGCTGCGTCAAGCTGCGAGAACGCAAAGACATCCGCGGGATTGTGACGCAATATCTGATCCGGAGAGTCCTAGGACAAAGCGGTAAAACCTCGCTGTTTACTTTCAGGGGCCCTTTGCCCAACTTTACTAAGACTAGTAATTGTAAAGGTTGCGTTCGGAACTTCAAAATATTAAGTTCAGATTTGATTAATTACCTGTTAATTACAGGTTATTATTGACGACTATAATCAGCTATAATGACTTCTGGATCTTTCGATAAGAAAATACTAGTAATTTACACAGATTTCCAATTTTCATAAAAATTTTGTAATATTTTTTGAGCAGGCATGTTAGTTTGCGAACTGTCAATGCTGTCAGTTTATTTAAATTTAAATTAATGTCGTTTTTTTGCGATCCTATTGGTCGTGGGCTCAGTGGGCAACTTACTTCAAACCACGGCCAATGACAGCGCAGTGTTTCAAAACTGAATGTTCACCAAAAAACGACTTGAATGTTCGCAAAAAATGACATGTATGACTCGATGTATGATTTATAAAATTTTGACGTATTAATAACTATTTTCACAGTGCTACCAAAACAAGAACAAAAAATGGTACTGAATTTTTGAAAATGTCAATTTGCAATGCAATCATTTGTCATTAGAAATCAAAATGAAAGAAGTATTCACTGTTCTATTACAGTTTTCTTATTGTAGTGACAGAAATGTAATGTTTGGAAGGGAAATTTCTTATTTATTAGATTAAATTCATCCCATTTTGAGACACATTGACAGCAAAAACGTCAAATTATCCAACTGGTTCCTAGACGCAAACTTTTACTTTTACAATTACTAATCTTGGAAAAACTGGGGAAGCTTCAACGAGTTTCGTTCAGATTTCCTGGAGATCCGAGTGGCCGTGGTCGGCAACGTGGACGCTGGCAAATCGACCCTCCTGGGGGTGCTCACGCACGGCGAGCTGGACAACGGGCGCGGCCACGCCAGGCAGCGCCTCTTCCGGCACAAACACGAAATGGAATCGGGCCGAACCAGCTCGGTCGGCAACGACATCCTCGGCTTCGACGGCGAGGGCAACGTCGTCAACAAACCCGAGCACGGCGCCCTCGACTGGGTGAAAATCTGCGAGAAGAGCTCGAAAGTCATCACCTTCATCGACCTCGCGGGGCACGAGCGCTATCTCAAGACCACAGTATTCGGAATGACGGGACACGCCCCGGACTTCGGCATGCTGATGGTGGGCGCTAACGCGGGCATAGTCGGCATGACCAAAGAGCATCTCGGCTTGGCTTTGGCCCTTTCGGTGCCAGTTTTCGTGGTCGTCACGAAAATCGACATGTGCCCCGAGAAAATCCTGCAGGAGAACCTGAAATCGCTCGTGAAGATCCTGAAGTCTCCTGGGTGTCGCAAAGTACCGGTCATGGTGCGCAATTCTGACGACGTCGTCCTGAGCGCCACCAATTTCGTTTCTGAGCGGCTCTGTCCGATCTTTCAAGTGTCAAACGTCAACGGTAAAAACTTGGATCTGCTCAAGACGTTCCTGAATTTGTTAACCACGAGGATGGAGTATCACGAAAACGAGCCGGCCGAATTCCAGATCGATGACACTTATTCAGTGCCGGGGGTGGGGACGGTGGTTTCAGGGACCACTTTGAAAGGGGTGATTAAATTGAACGACACTTTAATGCTCGGGCCGGATCCTTTAGGTCATTTTCAAGCGATTGCGGTTAAAAGCATTCACAGGAAACGGATGGCGGTTAAAGAAGTACGTGCAGGACAAACCGCCAGTTTCGCACTGAAAAAAGTACCAACTTTATCCGAAACAATCACGAAAAACCACTAAATTTAATTTTTCTAGATTAAAAGGTCCCAGATTAGAAAAGGGATGGTTATGGTGGCGCCTTCCTTAAACCCCCAGGCCTGTTGGGAGTTCGAGGGCGAAATTCTAGTTCTACATCACCCAACTACCATAAGTTCACGTTACCAAGCGATGGGTAATAGTTATTACAGAAAACTGTATTACCGACTTTATGGTTTTCTTCGGTTTTCAGTGCACTGCGGCAGTATCAGGCAGACGGCCAGTATTTTACGGATGAACAAAGACTGTCTGCGGACTGGCGATAAGGCGATCATCCATTTTCGGTTCATTAAACACCCGGAATACATGACTCCCGGACAGCGGATGGTTTTCCGGGAAGGTCGGACGAAAGCGGTCGGTAATATCGTGAGGATTATTACCCAGACGACTCCGACGCATCAAGGGAACAGGACGAAACAGAGCAAAAATCAACAGAGGAATCCGGGTGGCGGGTCTCATAATTATCAAAATCATAATAGGAATGTGGGACAGCAACAACTGCAGCAACAACAACAGCAGCAACAACAGGGGCTTCAAGATTTGGCTGAAATCGGGTCCGCAGTTGAGGAGACCACTTTTGAGGGTAGCAACGATAAAAGGGAAAGTTCGGGGCAAAGAAGTGGTGCTAGGAAAGGTAGAGGGCGCCGTGGTCGCGGTAAAAGTAACACGCAGAAACCTTTGGGAGAAGCCACTAATTCAAATATGAGCTCATCAATGCCTAACAACAACCAGACGGCTACCAAAGTGCAATAATATTTTCTGAATTTCTAGCGAGCGCCGGTTTGACAGGTCCTGTCAAAATGACAGAATAATCAAAATGGCGACCGACGAAGTAACAAATTTTTAAGTTTTTCTAATATGACGTTTCAAGTGGTTTTAATAAAATAAAATCGCATTTTTCAACAATACGAAATTTTTTTATTCAACCAAAATTCGGATGCATATAGGCGAAGTGTAGGAAGATTAGGTACAAGATGTTGGCGATCGAAACGCATCCGCAAATCAGTAACCGGGCTGCGGGTACTCCGATGGTCCACATGAAGACCAACGAAATCCTCAGGGTGCTCGAGCCGCCGAAAATCACGAGACACAAGAAAAAGCAGAAATTGCTGCGTTCCTCGAACAACAAGAACGAAATCAAAAGCGTCACGAAATGTCCATATAAACTGTAACCGATCAAGGAAGCGGTCTCGCTTAAAGTGACAGTGGAGCCGCCCAATCGACTCAAAATAAAACAGATCGGCGGCATTAGCAACGAGTACAGTAAAACCGCTTCCGTGGGAGACCGGATGCTGGCCTTATTGACCGATTTGAAAGAGTAACCGTAATTTACAAACGCCCCTAAAATTACTAAACCCAATAAAGGTCCTAAAAAATCCACATAAACTTTACGAAATCTCTTGCCAATTGGTGGCATAAAAGAGGCGAATATTCGGAACGCTACGTCGTTCGGAGGAACGCAGAATAAACCCCAAGATTGTAGTTTGGGGTTTTTCTCTGGAGACCCCACAAAAATCACCGAACTGCCCATTATGATCACGTCACTTGCTCATTTTCTTTTTGATCTCTTCGTGCGCCTGCTTTATCTGTCCTTGGAAATTCTGGGCCACTTTGCGCATCAAACTTCTGAACTCTTCCGGAGACAATTTCTTGTCTAGACCCTTGTCTTCGACGATATATTTGCCATGATTCATTACCCGCACTACAAACTGGGCCGCCCTGCGCATCGGATACGATTCGCTGAGTCGCTGCACCAACTGCTCATTGTTCGCCAACACTCTTAAGATGAAACGAAAGACCATATCGCGTTATCTAAGTCTTGTGCACCTCGAATAAGTAGTCGTAACGATATTTGTGCAGAAGCTCCTGTTTCAACTTCAGCTGGGTTTTCAAGGCCTCCAAATGATTGAGTTGTTGCTCTTTACTGAACTCTATCCCTGGCAGTTGCTTAATCTTTAAAAGTACGAGCATGAATATGAGTCTGGGACACAGTTCTAGCTCACCTCTGCCCTGGCTTGATCGAGTCGTTTTTGTAGTTCCAGAACCTTCTGTGAACAATCTTGCGACTCTCTGGTCTTGGCGGTGTTATCGTGGTGGTCTTTTTCCACGCTGAAAAGTGTTATGCAAGTGCATTATTTGGCAGACTGTCAAGTTATTTTTACGTTATCACTAACCTTCGAACGATTTCGTAAACCACAGGTAAAATTTCAATGCTTAGGTCTTCAACGGTGATTCGTTTTTCGATTCCTTGGGGTTGTTCATCGGACTCCATCACTAATTCTCATGATTTCTTTCAGGAAATTCCAGAAAATCACAATTTTCCCCACAACTGTCAAAATGACAAGCTCACTGTCAAAAATGTCAAAATTAAGTTTTCAGTAACTTTTAAGGAATTTTGTCTTAAAGTACTTTTTAGGTTGGCAGTTTTGGAAAACTGTAAATTTTGACAACTGTAAACGTCAAAAAAGTAAAAACACGAAAATGTCAAACTAGGTGAAGAAAATTGGAATATTTTCGTGAAAATCCAGTGAAAATGGGTGCTTTTGCGAGCAGACAAAATGCTGGAGTTGAAGAAGTAGACGTGGCTTCAACCCATGCCTACAAATACCCACCGAGATCAGGTGGGACAAATCCCATACTCAAGGCCTCCTCCAGCTAATCTTGTTTTTCTTCTTGTAAAGGCAACTACTTCGGCAGCCACTTTATAATGGGTGGTGAACGATTCGACACCCCTCAACCGGAGTCCTACCTGTTTGGAGAAAACTCCGATTTGAATTTCCTCGGTAGTCGGCCAACACCTGTAAGCAAAATAACGCCAAATAATGAGAATCACTGTTAAAGTTCTTTCGCTCCCACAGTTTCCTTACCCTCCGCCACAACCAAACGAACCGACGAAAACCCTCAAGAGCGTCGTGAACATCCGAAAGGAGTCGCTGCGTTTCGTGAGAGCGCCAGTGGACTACTGCAAACCGATCGACAAAAACGACGTTCGCGACGTCGAATTGGGAAAAGGGTCCGCGTTCAACATCGAATTCACCTTCGACTGTGACGTCCGTTGCGCCATCACCGTCCACTACTTCTGCACCGAGGAGTTCACCCCGAACGGGGTGACCTACGTCCCCAAAGACCCCCAATTGACCTCGGAGACGTTCCACTACAAACGGGGAGCCAACCAGCAGTTTTGCCAGATGACGCACGTTTTCGACCCTTCAAAGTACCTAGACGACGAACTACTTTACGACGTCGATCGGGAGATAATCCCGATCGCCATCCACTGCGTCGCCGAGGAAGGCCCCGAAGAAATGAGGCAGTCCCACACAACCGTGGCGACGGCGGAGAAAATCACCGACGGGACTTACGTCCTCAAAGCGCTGAAACAGAAATTATTCGTGGACGGGCTTTGCTACCTCTTGCAGGAGATTTACGGCATCGAGAATAAAAATAACGATAAAGTAGGTAACTGTAATTTATAACGTGATCGAAGCTACAGATTCCTGTAATTTTTGTAGCAAGCGGCCGGCGATGACGAAACCGAAGACAACGGATCCGAATGCGTGATTTGCATGTGCGACGTCAGAGACACCCTGATCCTCCCCTGTCGCCACTTATGTCTCTGCAATTCGTGTGCCGATTCATTGCGTTATCAGGCGAACAATTGCCCGATCTGTCGAGCCCCTTTTCGCGCCCTCTTGCAAATAAGGGCGCTCCAAAAATGCGCCACCGGTAATTTGGCCCCCGTCAATTTGCCCGACGGAAGTTGCGATAACATCCCACCCGGTTACGAAGCAGTTTCTCTGATCGAAGCCCTGAATGGCCCTTGCTGCATCCCCCGACAACCCCCTTCGGCTATGCCGGATTTGGTCGAAACCCCCGACAGCGAACACGCGATCCAAGCGGCTCAGATTTTAAACAGGAGCATCGACAGGACCCCCCTGAAAGGCGGGAAAGGATCCGATCCCTCCACCCCCGAATATGGGGTTCTAATGACCACCAGAGATGACGAATCAAAAGAGACCCCGAAATGTCCGCTGCTTCCCGATCAGAAAGATAATCCTATGGGACCCCGGGGTAACAGTAACAATAATAAAAATAGGTCGCGAGATTCGGTTAAGCACATTAACGAGAAAGGCGATAAAGACGAAAACGGGGACGACAACGATAGCGAGGCGGAGAAATTGTCGCCTTTGCTTCAAAAAGGGGAGAAATTGATCATGCGGAGTGCGAATAATTTGGCGCTCAGTATGGTGGACGTGGTCGATCCGATCGACGATAACGATACCGATCACGATGAAGAAAGTACGAATTCCTCTCGCCCGGGTGGGGAGAAATCGAAATGTTACAGGGGTTGTAACGGGGAGGAGCGGACCGGGGACGAGTCCGATTATTACACGCCCGATGAGCCGGCGCCCTCTTTGGGGCCCCTCTACGAAAGTGCGACTGCCCCGACCAGTTCGGTGGAGAGTACTCCGCAAAGGCTGCCAGGGACGCCGCTGTCGCATGCCAGCGCTAGGAGTAGCGGAGACAGTTACACTAGCGGGTCCAGTACTCGTCATTTACTTGCCGTTGTCGCTAATAACGGTTCCAATGAGCGGGTCGTTCATATATAAGCGAATTTCATCATTACTTTGTTGTTTATTATTATAATAAGATTTTACTTTGGGTTGGTTCTATTCAAAATTGTTGGAATTGGCTCTTGGCTCTAGCGTTAATATCATGTTTTTAAGCACTGGTTTTCGTATAAAATGCTAAAATACTCCCTTGTGATAATTCATTATTGTTTATGATTTCCGTACCTGGATTTTAATGCAAAATTTCATCTTAGGGTATGTAAAATTTTATCAGTATCTCGATTATTTCTTTACAAATTATTTTATAATCTTATATGGTTTTACCCTTTTACTATTTTATATAAATATATATGTGTACCCTTTTATTGTTTTCTTATTTTATTATAACCGAGCTTTCTGTGTCCCTCAAATGAATTCAAAATCAAAAATCTAATTTGAATTTTCTATTTTGGCGGGAGTTTTCAAATCAGGAGCAGGAGTTAGGGTTTTTCATTTTAACATTCCTGACAGTTGACAGTTGGCTCTACTAGCCTTTCAATTTTGACGTTTCTCGACGTGTGTCTACTCGGTACGTTAATTTCGATTTTATTTTAATCATCCTTGCATATTTGAGGCAAAAAATCCTTCAAAAGCCTCCGTTATTCAACCCTCTACAACATTCAGTCGATATATTCGCCGTATTAATCGTATTCTGTGTATTCCAGGTCAAAATGGGTAGACGTCCAGCGAGATGGTAAGTCCTAACCTCCCCTGCTGTTTACGTATAAATTCCCGAAAACATGACCAATCTCACGTGATTTCAGTTATCGCTATTGCAAAAACAAGCCCTACCCCAAGTCCCGTTTCTGTCGTGGTGTCCCCGACGCGAAAATCCGTATTTTCGACTTGGGCAAAAAGAGGGCCTTCGTCGATGACTTCCCCCTGTGCGTCCATTTGGTCTCTGACGAATATGAGCAGCTCAGCAGCGAAGCATTGGAAGCCGGACGTATTTGCTGCAACAAATACCTGGTCAAGAACTGCGGCAAGGACCAGTTCCACATCCGGATGAGACTTCACCCTTTCCATGTCATCAGGATCAACAAGATGTTGTCCTGTGCCGGAGCCGATAGGTACACCACCCCAATTCTCCGTCGTCCTTAATTCTAACGGTTTTACCTATCATAGGCTCCAAACCGGAATGAGGGGCGCTTTCGGAAAGCCCCAAGGCACCGTGGCTCGCGTACGTATCGGCCAGCCCATCATGAGCGTCCGCTCGAGCGACCGTTTCAAGGCCCAAGTCATCGAGGCCCTGCGTCGTGCGAAATTCAAGTTCCCCGGCCGTCAGAAAATCTACGTCTCCAAGAAGTTCGGTTTCACCAAATACGACCGTGATGTCTACGACGAGTTGAAAGAACAGAACAGGCTGGCCCCTGACGGTTGCAACGTGCAGTACAGGCCCGCGCACGGACCCCTCGCCGCGTGGAAGAAAGTGCAAGCGGACCTCTACTCTTCATAATTTGTACACTTTTGTTATTGAATAAAACGAGGACGCAAGAGTAAATATTTTAATTATTATTTATTATCGATAACGTGCTTCTGAAGCCACAAAACGGTATTAACCAAGTTATCCATCTCGTTGGGTACCGAACCTAACGGGTGGTTATCGTCATACAAGTTGAGCCTTACAGTAGTTCCATTAGATTTGAGTCTTGTGTAATATTCCAGTCCTTGGTGCGGGGGCACCCTCAAGTCTTTCGATCCGATCTGGAGTAGAGTGGGCGCTTTCACTTTGTGAGCGTGCTGAATCGGTGAAGCTTTCCTCATTTCCAAAAGCACCTCGTCGTCGATCGGCCCTTTTTGAGTGTACTCATGGCCGGCTTCTACGTAACACCAATCGGGGATATCCGAAATTACACTCATTGAGGCCACATCGATGACCGGATTTCTAGCGATCACCGCCTTGAAAGTGTCCGGGTATTGGCCACTCAAATGCGTCACGAGGAAGCCCCCATGGGACCCCCCAACCAAAGCCAATTTTGAGGGGTTCAAAACTGTGTACCTTTTCAGGGCAGTTTCGAGTGCCAATATGCAATCGGAAACATCCGCTTTACCGATTTTCCCCAATAAAAATTCGACGTTATCTTGCCCGGCTCCGATGGAGCCCCGGAAGTTGATCAAAATTACTGCATATCCCAAAGAGGCGAAAAGGGACGCTTCAAGGGATAAGTTATTAGCGAAAGCGCTATGGGGCCCTCCGTGGGGCCAAACGATCAAGGGCACCGACTTGGATTCGCCGGATTTCGGCCCTAAGTAGATCGCAGTGAAGTCTTTGACACTCTCGTCGGTGTTTTGAGTCAACTCCAGGTACTCGTAAATGAAATTCTCCAACCCTTGGGTGGTTTTGGTCGAGGTGAGTTCGGTCCATTTAATCGTCGATTCTGACCCTTTTTGCGGTAATTTTCCTACAGCTAATAAGTCACGTTTGAAGAAATTCCTGCGGTTTACCAGAATCACGTCATCGGTTACGTCTAAAACGATTTGGCTCCCTTCGGCGTAAGGCAGTTCCGTGATTTTTCCGGAATCTAGATCGATTATGTAAGTGTTGACCGTGGTTTTCTGATTGGTCGATAAGACCAGGCGATTTCCGCTCGCCAAGCAGTTTTTCACGAACCCGCTGTTGTATAACCCATAGAAATCGGTTCCGTTAGTCGTCTGGCTTTTACTCTTGACGATATCCACCAATATTTCGCTCGATTGGAGGTCCGGAACTGAAGACTTCATCAAAGCGACAGCGCCTGCATGAGGCCCCCCTGCGTTTCTCTGCACCCAAAGTAATGATCTCCCATCTGAGGTGAAAATCGGATTTTTAACCGACTTATTATCTAACTTCACTGTTGAGTAGCTGCCGGCGAAATCCAATTTGAAGATGGTACTAGGACGGTTGGTGCAATAAATTAGCCCCAATTTCCGGGGCTCTGTGAAATACGCAACTCCCACTAAATACGAGCCATCTGGGGCGTATCGGACTTGAGCCGGGCACACGTCTTCAGGGATTCCAGGTAAGATTTCAACAGAATCGCTTTCGATGGTGTACTGGGCTATTACAGATTTCTGTTTACCCACCAGTTGTTCACCCCAATCTTCCCTATACAAAAATTCTTCCCCCTACAATGAGTCACAGAAATGTAATTCATGTGTTAATTATTGAGAGTATTGAGACTAAATTATCATTACTTTAGTTTTCTCCTCTTCATCTCCCTTTGGTTTTTTGTCAGTGCGCTTATTGAATGGTTCCGATTTGGGGACTTTCAACTCCGCCAAGTAGATGATCTTAGTTTCGTCCGGTGACCAATCCAGACTTCCGAATTCACCATCCGTATAAACGTTCCCGTGCAGATCTAAGCCGTTTAGATCTACAGTTCGGATCAAAACCGAGTCCTCCCACACTTCCAAGTACTGTTTCTCGTTGAGGTCTCGCACGACAGCCCTCAACTTCTCCGAGGGCGACACTGAGGACAGAAGTTCATTGCTGACATCAACAGGGAAGTTTTCGGAGATACGTGTTAACTCGGGTGAAATCGTAATGGTCTTCTGGAACTTTACAGTCTTTCCTCTTTCTAAGTTACGTTGAGACCAAACAGTGGTGACTGTGGTACGATTATTGCCCAACCTGGCACCCACCAAACTAGGGATTTGGGCCAAAGAGCGATAAATTTTCACAATTTTATCGACCTGAAATTCCAGTTATTAATTTTATTGAAAAACAATAACGATCGTTAACTCACGTTAGCACTCATTGCTGTCTTAACTTAATCAGAAACCTGTAAAAAGTGCTAATTAGCAAAATAACGAGCAATAAAGCAAACAAAACGTAACCCAATGACTGTGAAGATTGAGGTTATGGTTGTTTTTGTTTAGTAATTTTGATAATCTCTTATTGGCAACACTGATTTTTGACAGATGACAAGAGTTTAATTTATTGTTTGCAGTCGTTACGGTTGGCAGTACTGCTCCGCGAACCGAAAAAGAAATGTCGTCACAAATTTACACATGTGTAGAATTTTGCATATAATTTGTCATTATCTCTGATAAAGCCCTGTGATAAGATAAAGATCGCTCCTGTCGTTATCGAGTGATTGCCAAGTGTTGTGATCTGTCCTGTAGCGAGCTCGATAAGATTCGTGAACGCCTTCCCATAACACTCTCCGTTACACCCCTAGAGAGTTGTTGTCTCCGGAGGACAGCCGAGATTCCGCCCGAAAGAGCCCCGAAAATTCGGCAATGATTACGAAACGGGAAGACATTAGATGAACCTCAAGGATCTCGAGTGAGTATTAGGTGGTTTTTGGATTTCTGGCAGGTCGCCAGGTAGATATACAAACGAGCACACCCACCACCAACACACCTGCTCCTCCGGTCCTCTCCAGCAAGAAGTCGGCCCCGGCAATTTACGGTTATCACTGCGCCGGCCGCCACCCCCGAATTCGAACGGAGGCGGCCGGCCGATATCGCCCTTGACGGAAATTGGATCGCCGGGCCGATTTTTCAAATCGCTGAACCAGTTCGGTCGGAAATAGATTCTATTTTCGTGTTTATTAGAAGACGGTCGGTTTGATAAAGGCAATTATCTCGTTAACGTTACGCTCGATTTGTCGGTGATTAGTGGATTTAACCCGGAACGCCGCCCGGCCGGCCCCCGAATCGATCGATTCTCGCACGTGGCCAGCATTTACCACCCTCTCGGATAAAGTGACCGCCCCCGTCCGGCCGGAGTCCTCGAAGGGGGTGTTTGTGAAACCGACAACACCCTCGAACCATTAACAATCCGAATCGTGCGTATTTCTTTTATTATTTCGTGTGAAAGTCCCAGCTTTTATTATTCTTTTCCGTTATGTTTTTCGATGATTATAATTGATGATGATGGAGAAAAGTGGACATCTATAATAATATACCGAGATGATAATAATAAAGCGTTTTTTCCACGGCGAAACCCACGTTAAAATCCGTACAAGAAGTTGAATTTCCATTTCTGTTTCGGGTCTCAAGTCGACTTGGACATTTCGCCATCTCAAAATAAGATGATATGTGAGATTACGGATTACCATTACCGCACAGTATAGGATAATATAAGCCGGCGCCAAAATTAATGCGTACTAAAAGTTGTTTGCTCTTAAAACTGGAGTAATAAGTTTAAACGTCGTAAAACGAAAAAAAAAAGTTATAATCGAGGGGTCATCCAACAAGGCAGTCGATGTACATTTTGCTGGCAGTACTAACATTAATTGCATTATCCGTGGTAGTACCGGCAGTATAATGGCAACTTTTGAACAATTTGGGCAGCATAGGCAATTGAAAGCTTTGGCAGTATAAGTAGAGCATGGGTTCTTTCGCATTGCTAATATTGGGTTATTACTATTGGCAGTAAACTCAATGGCACTGCCAAAATCGGCAGTTGTGTGCGCTTTTTGAATGGTTTACCCCTCGGTTAGGATCCATGTTGATTAGAAAAGGTGAGACCTGTGGTTTTCAAAATGTGTGCTTTTTTGCTGGTATCATACACGTGAGTGTCTTGTGACGTTCTGTGTTGTCCAGGTTTGGTGTTGGTGTTTTGCCCGGGGTCTCCTCGCCATGGACGGCGTCGGGGGCCGGAGACGACTCGCCGCCAAATCGTCCGCGGAGGACCAAGCCCTCGACCAAATCGCCAAAGAGGTAAGACTTTTGAGACGAAGAAGAAAGCCAAAGATTGTCTCCATAATTCATGAATTTACAACGTATTTACAATATCCGGAAATCCTCGGAATTTTGAATTGAGGAGGCCTTAAATTTCTGAAAATCGGCCCTGAATTCCTCTTAATTCCCGGGATTTTTCAGAATTACCGATGGGTGTCTGTGAATAGTTCACACGTAATTCCAACTGATTAACGACTTGTCTCTGGATTATTCCAGTTATTCGAAATGACTGAAACGAACCAGCGAGGAAGCTATGTAATACTACTTACGGAGCAATTTTCGCAATTTTATGGAAAGTTGTCCACCCACTTGACTGTCGTTCTCTAATTATCACTAAAATGTAACTAGAGCATAATTCAACTCGAGCAACCAGACAATAATTATCCTAATCTCTGTTTGCACGTACTTAGACCGACTAGACTTGTATTTTTTCGACACGAAAACGAGGTCTACAGTTAGCGACTTTATCGGCATTTTTGTCACCCGTTCCTTCCTGCCGGTTAGTTAATATATCGGAGTCTAGGTCTATTTATGTTATCAAACACTTATGGGGGACATTAGTTGAAACTCTATAATGATAAAAAATAGCTCACCTTTGTAGAAGTCGAAACGGACTGGATATGACGGATCCGTGGCTGGGCTTTTATAAGAGCCGACGCGAGCAATTATCTTTCTTATCTGCATTTTTGATAGTCCGTGTTTATTTTCGTGATGGGGTGTCTTCCGTTTCCTCCATCTATTTCCGTCCCATCGTCTATTGTTCGATTCGTACGTGAAAGAGCACAAGGAGAGCAAGACGACGGGAATCCAGACGTTTCCTGCGCCGAAAGTGATTTCGTCGGTATTTTGGGCGAACGAACTCTCGTCGTCTTCCTCCACATTATCATAAAGAGGGTTTCTCCTCTCCATCTCTACGCCGAGTCTACAGTACCACCTCTATACTGGGATATTTATGAATAGTTCTTCCCGGTCCTCCGCTCCATAAACTCCTACCTACCTCATAATACTTGGGTGCTATAACGTAAGACTTTCGCAAGACTCGGTAGTAAATCACTGTTATTTACCCGGTGTTGAAGAAGGAGGAGGAATTAGTCGCTTATCTCGATTAAAATATTGACTTATGGTTTTGTCGCGTTTGGGCTGTTCCGTCGTGGTCGTGGACGACGTGGTGATCGCGAAAATGGTCGTCGGTCCGGTAACCGCCCCGTATAATAGCGATAACCGTAACGGAACTGGCGGTAACGTGGCCGATAACCGGTGGGACTCTTTTCGGGGGCTGAAAAAGGACCCGTCTATGAGCGATTGCCTGTGCGAGGTGGACAACGCCATCGGGATCCTGTTCGTGACGTCGATGGCCGTCACGAAGAAAACGGTGAGATTTTATGCACTTTCTCTCGTGTCGCGAATTTCTAGTGACATCATCGCCGTCGGCGCGTTAGAACAGATGGTTCCTGTTTATTCAATTTCACGCTTTACTCGATGAACTGCCAGATTAATGCGATTTGATCATAATCGATGGTCGACCGGTTCGCGGTCAATCCAATTTGAACGATCCTTATCAATTATTCACTACTTTACCGGCCGATGGCAGCCCTAGGGTTGTAAACGTTCTTTTCGGTCGGTTGCTGTGGTGATCGTTACCTCGTTGTTATGGTGATTAATAAATAATGATCGATGATTATCATGTCAACCTCTCAACCTTCTAATAGAAAATGCCTTTTTGCGCCCGACGACGATTCAAAATGACTTGATGATTCGAAATCGATTTTTCTGGTGATTTGATGGGTTGGTGTCTGGGGGGAGTTCGAAAGCGCATTGAAAAGTCAACATTAGTGAGCGGAATTCTTTTATGCGAGGTCTATTGACACAGTCAGCCACATGTTCTTTATATAAGGATGATATCATGAACACAATGTCGTCACACGTTGATTTTACATACCGAAAATCCGACAATTTCAACCAAAAACTCGCGTTCGGGAATTCTTTCGTTTTTTTGGTTATTTTTCGGATTTTTTTTGAAATTATCTCGGTCAGAATAGTAGAGGGGATTCCGTTTTTCGCGATTTATGGCTAATAAGGTGTGAATCATCTTTACAAATTCCTGTTTTTATTCCACTATAACGCTCATATTTGTCGGATAGAACGAACGCACACTATTCACACACAACCGTCTTATCAAAAAACTTCTCTCTTCTCGCCCTGATAAAGTTCGTAACGAAGTGCGATAAAGTACTCGCGAATGAGTTTTTTCACGTTACAATATTTATTGTAGTCGTAGTCGGTGAATTTCAAGTGAATCCCTGCTCCAGAAACGGCTGTCACAATAATAAGTGCGTGAAGTTAATTTTCCAAAATATGGTCGACGATCCCAAGGACACGGAAGAGGCCGATAACGAGCCAGTTCTTAATTTAGCCGGTGTCACTAAAGGGGAGACTTCCGATAATGACGGACGGAAATTCTGCGGCGGAGATCGCGTCATCGAGAATCTCATGGAGAGTGAAAGTGAAGAAGTACGATTTCTTTAAAATATTATTTTATGATACAACCTGCAATACACCGAAGGTGTAGATACTTTGCACCTATATTTAATTAGTGTAGTGATAACTGATTATTATGTTGATATCGTGGTAGATACTCACAGTCATACAGTCTGAATAAATATTCATAATGTATTATACAGCCTATCCTAAAATGGCGCACCCGAGGTACTGAGCGTTCATTAATGAAAGTAATCAGAATTTGACTATTGTCTGACATTTTCAACAATCAAATGCTCACTGACATAGTTTACTCTGATTACTTTCATTAATGAACGCTCTGTATAAGGGCCGATTCCTCTGGTCAGTATAAAAGAAAAAGTTCCTATAAACTATGGGGTGCAAACGCTTGATAGATTCAGGGTGTCACATTCAACATTTCCAGTACACATTTTTCAGGGGCACAAAAATACCTCAGATAAAAATGATGATCGAAAGCTTTTAGTTGTTTTAAACTGTTTTAGAGTTATCGCGACTTGAAATAGCAGAGTTTTCCAAACAATAGAGGCAATATTTCCGAAAGTAGAGTATAGTAAGAGTAAAAATGTATTGAAACAATAAACCTTGTTCTACGCTATCTTTTCTGTCTTAGGAATTTCGTTGTAATTTTCAAATTCTAGTTCCAGTTTTTCGATCAGCTGCACTAAAATCCAAATATCTTCGGAATTAATAAAGATACAAGAATCAACAAAATCTTTCCTTAAAACTTGCAAGTTAGGTTTCTTTTCTTAGCTGAAATTTTTTCCAGAAAGTTGTGGTCATCCCTCCGAAAAAGGTACGGGGAATGTTGAATGTGACACCCTGTATCTATCAAGCGTTTGCACCCCATAGTTTATAGGAACATTTTCTCCTATATTGCCAAGAGAAATTGGGTTTCATACCTCGGGTGCTCGTTTTTTAGGACACCCTGTACTTTTTGCCCCAGGAGAAATAATTTTAGATCGAGAGGGCGAAATTAACGGGGATTTCTTTCGGTGTGTTTCCAGGCGGAAGCGCGACTTTGGGCCAAACGTCAGGCGCGAGCCGAGGCGAGGGAGATCCGCATGCGCGAGCTGGAGAAGCAGCAGAAGGAGCAGGAGGAGAATGCGGACCGGCAGTTCGACATGCTGGCCGAGCCCGTGGTCCGGACGCCCAGGGCGGCCGGATCCCGGTTCCTGTCGAGCAGGCGCAGCTCCGAGGATTCCCTCGAGGACGGCGGCAGTCTCAGGGACCTGCGAGTGAGTAAATTCAGTAAATTGCAAAATCGCAGCCTCGTCGAAATCCGCCGGGTCATCGAAATCGTTCAAAATCGCCAACAAAATTTCCGCTTCGCTTTGCAGAACGAGTTGAAGGAAGTCGAGGAGAAGTTCCGGAAGGCGATGATAGCCAACGCTCAACTGGACAACGACAAGACGTCGCAAACGTACCAACTCGAACTGCTGAAAGACAGGTGACTATCGCAGATCCCTTTGACACTATAATGATCTTCGTCCCGGTTTATCATTGATCAGTTAACGTTTAACCAGAAGTTAAATTCCCTGGTTACCTTTGTTACAACAATCATAATTAATAAGAATTAGGTTTTAGCTAAAAGATGACTGAGCATTGATAAACCGGCCCTTGGTCATAAAAATCGACACAAATTGACATTACTGATACCATAAAGGTCATAATTTTTATATTCCTTGTTGAAGAATCAAGTTCGTTATGTCACAAAAATGATGCTTACCAAAGGAAAACTTTACATCCGCGGAAATATTTGTGAAGCTCATATGAAATAACTCTTGACAGTTATTCTATAGTATAGAACTCTGTGGTTTGACCTTTTTGGGATTTTTGACGTTTTCCAGGCTGGAGGAATTGGAACAGGAGCAGGCTCAATTGAAGAGGGAACACAGGGACAAATGCAGGGAGCACGACCAGTTGAAGAGGCTGTGCGCCAAGCTCAAGGACGATCTGGCAGCGACCAGGGCCGAACTGGACGAAAGGGATCTGCTGATAACCGAAAAGGGGCTGGTCATCGTGGGCGAAGATTGTCCGCTGGACGAATCTGTGGATCGGCGAAACGGCGATACCAGTCTCACCAGTATCGGCACGCCGAAAAGGGCGCTGGTCAGCGTGGAGAACGCCCAATTGCTCCAAAGTGCCGGCGAAGGAAGTTTAGGTTGGTACTACTCGCTTTTCCCCCAAAACGTCAAGGTAAACAACTTTTGGTGATTTCTTCAATGACATTTTATACGGATACAAGACGGCCAACTCCGAGAAAAAAGTGGGTCCACTTGACGTCTAAACTGGGGGGCAAACCGTCAGTGTCAAAATTGATTTTAGGTTATGTTTCCGAGAACCACGTGCGACCACGTGTCATACAATTATAAATGTTTTTATCGGTTTTTACGAGATATTTTAATACTTTCGCATTTTTCACTTGGGTTATGTTTATTTATTTATCTCTTACAACCATACAACACGGACGTTTTGAATTTTCAACGAACGGCATCGGCAGAAATTACATGAGGTTAGTTTAAACAGAATATATAACTGAGATTCCAACTTATAAGACGGTAAGTTACTGATGATTTCAATTAAGTTTATTGCATTGAATACAGACCACAGATCGAGGGCCCTGTTCCTGATCGCTACAATTCTTTGAAACTAAATCAAGAACATGGCTGAAGCTGTAGGAGATACTTGCGAATTCTGACTGGGCCAAACAGACAAAAGGGGCCAAAGTAGTATCAAGCAGGGCCAACTCACATGATACACACCCCTTCAAAATGCGACAATCCGACACTGGGAACGCAACATGCTGGCTTAGATCATTTCCCACATAAAACCCAAGAGAACGAATGAGAAAGAGCAGTGCACCGAACTAGAACCCTGGTGAGTAATGCCTTCAAATGATATCTCGAGACTTATTTATTGCAACTACGTTTTATTACATGCAAGCAACAACAATTAT
Organism: Salpingus planirostris; assembly: GCA_949788335.1. Lineage (NCBI taxonomy): Eukaryota > Metazoa > Arthropoda > Insecta > Coleoptera > Salpingidae > Salpingus > Salpingus planirostris. The sequence continues at coordinate 4,207,573 of OX460922.1, forward strand.
CCATTTTATTGGTTTTGCAAATCTGCAATATATTTAGAATCGAGAAAGATATATTATTTCGGTTCCCTAAAAAAAGTAAAACATGGAAATACAAGCAATAAGAGTCCAATCAATAAGTAAACAGGATTGGAACGAAACTAACGAGAACATGCTAAAGTAAAAGGTACATAATCAAATTTTACAAAAGTTGTATTCAAAATTTAATTTAATAACGGATACCAATAATGATAAAACCTCAAAAATTAACAAAATTAACCTGAGTCGGTTTTTTCACTTCCAGTTAAATCTATCTGAAAGTTAAATATCTCAGGTTAGTATTACAATAATGAAAATCAACAATAAATTTATAATCTGCTGGAAGATGAATAGATTGGTCAGAAATCTGAATAGTAGAGTTGATTAAACTGAAATAATCCTCATATATGTATGTAGGTACCTACTTATTTACACATTTTGGGGAAAACTCGTGAAGGTTACATACATTTTTAGATCTAACTTCTATTTAATCAAAATATGATTTAAATTTAAAAGCTTAGCCAACAGTATACTAAGTACAGTATTATTATCATTGGTTATATTTATAATCTTCCTAAACTGTGTTCTCTTTGAATAAAGTCATGAACTTGAATGGTCATGTAGAGGTCCATGTATAGATGGTCACAATACAAATCCAAAGTAAAATTACTTGTGGTAACATAATCAATAGCTAAATGTTACTCCAAATTCGGAAAAAAATCAACTGAATTGAAACGCATTTTTATCCGTTTTACTCGTTTTTACCTAGTTGTAATAGTGTCTGTAGAAAAAATTGTGTTCCATATTCATGTTGAAAGTGTTTTTTTTTTTGTTCGAAGGATTCGATGAGTCACTTTTTCCCCTAGTTAATAAATCTTTGTGTATCCTATAGTAATGTAAAAATGTGACGACGGTTGCAGGTTTATTTTTTGTTTATTGATGATTAAATAGTATCATTTTCGATAATTGGTGTCTCTTGCTCACTGCTGAATTCAAGAATTTTGTTAATCCGTGCATTCTAATTTTAATATAAAATTGAATGCAAAGTGTAATGAGTTCCAGCCTATGGATTTTATCTGTTATGTAATCGACGCATTTAAGTTGACTGAATAAATTATTTGATAAGCAGAAATCATTTTTGATATTATATACTATTTTTCCTTTTAAATTTGGAACCTCTAAGTTTTCGAAATTATTGGTCAAGATTGAGATTTCTCTTTCGGTTTCTAAAATCAGATTGAACAGAGGTCTGGATGCTGGAGTCAAACCCGCACGATTTTTTAAAATATAAAATTGACTGTCCGCGTCACAGTCATTTCCTTCTCTAATGAGAGCATCCCGGCATTCCTCACAGTCGACCTTTGGCAATAATTTGCGAGCCACAAAACCTGCAATATAATACATAATGTTGTTTTTCAGGTAGTAGGACGACTTAGAAGAGTCCTCTGTAATATACAACAACTTATGCATGAGAGAATCATCTTGAATTTCTTCTTCAATCAGTGATTTCCGATTTCTCCGGCACCAACGGATCTCAAAAATGCTGCCTACAGGATGAGGATCAAGAGCGGCACAATTAGCCGCTGGTGACGCATGAATGGCATTTTTTAAAATGATTTGTTTCATGGCTGTTTTAAATTGTAACACATTAGGGTTATTGTTATACCCTAATCGGCCACGTATACGAGCAAACAACAACTCGAGATTGTCTTGCGAAAATCGATAAGTTAGGATATATGTCATATTTAAATTTGATTTGAAAACCTCTTCAGCGATGGCCAAAATCGAACGTGCCGCTGAAGCGAACCCAATTATAAAAGTTTTTCTGAGGCCAAGGTAAAGTTTTTCATCATTTGTATCACTCAATGAATACAAATATTCTAAAATACCATCAATTGTGTTTTTTAGGAATTGAATGTTATCCGCATAAATCGGCTTTCTAAATCCCGCGTCAAGGCAACTCCTGCTATTTAATAAGTCGAAGATCTGGTCAATCGCCCTAATAAATTTAATTGTGGGCTCGCATCCTTTAAACAAGGGATGCCCCTCCTTATTTAAATATTCCAAAGCATCTGCCACTGAGGAACTTAATGTTTGTGCCGCTATACCCACATTCATTTTATTTTTCTCAAAATCTACGTGGCTTTTGCCGATTTTGTTTGCAAATTTCATGCCCATTTCACTCTGTAATTGCTCCAGTCGTACAATATATTCCCACTTGATCAACCCATCTGGGGATTTAATTGATCCCATTTGCCCAATTGCATTTCGAGCCAATTTTAGCATATGGCAGGGATCTGGTACCGCACGAATTACTTGTTCATTAAACTTAAAAGACGTTCGTAAGGCATTTAAAGGCACATTCAATTGGCACCCCAAAAGATTGGTCGTTGAAAAATTTGTTCGGGTGCCATCAAAAGTCAAACCCCAAACTTTCAATTTCGCATCTGTACATAGCCGAAGAGCGGAAATTATCAACTTTTTTTGCATAAACGCAGTAGATTTGTTTTGGAGAAAGTACCCAATTGGCCATTTCCACTTTCCTTTCAAGGCCACCAGCATAAATACTAAGGCCTCGTTGGCGGGCTTTTTATCAGAACTAAAATCTATTTCGAGACCATAATCACAGAAACCGGTCAATTTCTTCTTTGAAGAATCCCATAAAATTTGTTCTCTAATAGCCATGCCGTCAATCATTAGATTGCAGTGCCTTTGATCTTCTGGGAAAGTTGCTAGAGCCTCAAAGACGTCTCGGAAGAAACCAGGTTCTGCATTCACATTTGACGTCCAGTTCGTTAGGGCAGAATGAGAAGGAAGGGAAAGGACGGATCTAGGAAAGGGAATAAACAATAACATTAGCCATATATTCAAATGCCAAATATTTGGGTCGATTCTATAACTCTCGTCAAATTGGAATTGGTCTGATTATAAGTAAATCACAGGGTAATTTTTACAGGCATAATTTAAATCAGGAATAATTTTCGTATCGTCAATTTATTGTTGCCAGATACAAATTCAACAAAGTTTAAACCCCAGATAAGTTACCCTGCTATGACTCAAAAATCGACCTTAAGGTCCGATTTTTTCAAGTTCCATCAGTTAAAGTTCTCAGACAGTTAATTTTATTGATGTCCATTATTGTTATAATTGCAACCGAGCTATATAAAATTAAAAAGCCAATGAAAGTTACCTAGTGCCTAGATGTGAAGAGAGCGCCCCAAAAGAAAAAATTCCCCTGATTTGGACGGAGACAAAAAGCAATGAAAAGTTATAGAATCAGGTCGAATATAACTGCTAGCACTAGCTAGGTATAATCATCATAATTTATTATTTTGCGGTCCCTACGTAAATTTCATATATCAACTCATTTTTAAGGCTACTCGTTATTCCCGACTTACCTGCAAAAAGTGTATGCTGCTTTTGAATAGTACGCCAATGTTAGCGAGAACTTTTTCACGTTTTCGGAGTAACGTCTTCCTTTATAATGTTTATTGGCGTTTTTTCGTTCGTTCAAAATTAACGCCGTGCACATATCATTATATTTTTGCTGCCGCTTGTTTGATCTGCTTTCAGTCAATTTAGATATTTTCGCTCTCAAGCTCTGAATTGTGAAGTCTCTTCTCTTTAATTGTTTCATAAGAAACTTATTCTTACTGCGTAATTCCGCAACAATTTGAGACTTCTGAATTTCAAGTAGATCTTCATTAGTGGAAATGGCTTGAGCGGGATTGCCAAAGGATGTTGAGGGTTCGAAAGGATCTAAAAGGAGCAGGTAAAGATTTAAATAAATGATAAATTGAAATAATCGGTAATCAAATGAGCTAACCAGTAGTTTTACAGCGTTTGGGATTGGATACAAAACAGCAGGGAACACTTTTGGGATCTACTTTGGGTAGAGCATGTTTATTTAGAAGAATCTTCCCCATTCCATTGTCTCGAAAGTCTTCTTCCGAGAAATGTGCACTGCAGACTCTACTATTTGTTGTTGGAGTGAAATTTTTGCGACGTATAAGCCGAATCCAGTCCTGTTTTTGTTGTACTTCTCGTGGAAAACTGATATAAGCAAACATATAAATACTGCAATTAGGATAATGGATAGGATAACAGGTTATTTGGTAGAATAAAGAATAATGTTGGAGATAAAATGGAATTATAATGTGTTACTCTATCCACCTATGTGTATATTTTAAAATTTATTATAAAATTTTATTAATTTATATAATTTGGTGTTGGAAGGATAAGTTATGTCGGTGAAATTGAAGTGGATTTTCTATACACATGAATGCAATTATACCGGTACATACCTATCCTACCAAGGTTTGTATTTGACTGAAAATGAGCATGTTTATTACTTTTTGAATAAGATGATGCTGTACCTATGTATATGTTCTGTGAAGATTCGTTAGAGGAATATGCGCAACAAACATTATTTGTGTTACAAAAGAGTACCTCTAAAAGTAATAAAAGTGTGTATGTAGAAAATCACAAATTGTAAAATATATTCAACCGTATCGTACTTACCGAAAGTAATGTAATTTTGTTCCGGTGTGATAGCGATTATCACAACCAGGAACTGCACAAGTTTTCGGCATTATTACGACGTGCAACGAGGAATAAATGCCAAGAGTAAATTTCCAAAACCGAGAAACAAATTAACGAAAAAACCGAACGAAAACTAGAGAAAGAGCACGAATTACACAAGAAACACGAAGAACAATTATAAAATAACAATTAGGAGCTTGAAATACTGCGGAAATCACGAGAAAATTCGAAAGACAAATTCGGAAATTTTTCGAATTGACAATTGAAAATTTAATAAACCGCGGTTGTCATGGTTACCACCTGACGTTTTGCCCCCCAGTTCAGTTGTCACCGGGGACCGCGATTTTGTGTCAAAACAGGGCTTGTTGAGTATCTAGTATAAGTGTTTGACAAATCGCTGGATTTCTTCAGATGTCCGACTGGCGAAATTCGCCAGGGAAAAGGGGGAGTTGCACGACCAGATTAGCTCGTTGAGATTGGAATTGGAAGAGGAGAGGAGTAAGAGGAAAAAATCTTCGGGTACTTTGAACGGGCCTTCCAGTGAAAACGACGACGAAGTGGATTTGCAACGTAAGATCTTTCGCCAATTTCGTGATTATTTTAATGGTGGTATTTTTGACAGGTGAGGCTAGTAAACAGTTGGGTGATTATAAGTTCCGGGCCCAAAAGGCCGAGCAAGATGTGGCAACGCTGCAGGCGACGGTTGCCCGTCTAGAGAGTCAAGTAATTCGGTACAAAACGGCCGCAGAAATGTCCGAAAAATCGGAAGAAGCTCTGAAACTCGAAAAGAGGAAACTTCAAAGAGAGGTAAGCCAGTGTTTCGTTTCTTCCGCACGATTATTGTGACTTATCATTATTATTAGATTTTATTAGGTTCCGCTTCTTATTATTTTTGATATTTTTATTTTGCGTTTTTTCTTTCCATTGCAGGATTCTTTAACAGACTCAACATCTGATTTATCTGGTGAAAGCCTAAGCTCATAGAGGTAGTTAGCTACTAACTTTGTATTCAGTCGCTTTCTGTACGCGTTCTTCTATTCTCTTTCGTTGTCTGTGATTTTAGTTGATTGTAGTTGTTTATTTTCGGTAAGGTTGCCAACCTGGGCCAAAAACTGTTACTAGCGGAAGCCACGAACACGGCCCTAGTCCGACAACGTGAAAGGCTCCTCTTGAGACAGTCTTTCGGGGCTTGAAATCATGATCATCGTAAAGTAGCTGGACATTATCTTTCATTTTTATTCTGTAATAAAAATCATTCCACATTAACTCATTTCAGTGTTGAAACTAAATCCCCTAACTCTTTTTCGCATATCTGGTATGAACGTAGTTCTGTGACGTGTGCCGTTTTTCTTTCGTTTTTCGCATTTTTGCAGTGTTGCCAACTCGACAAATAAAACCTTACTAATCCGTCCTTTATTTTCAGGCGAGGGAGGCGCAAGGTAGAGCCGAGGAACTGGAAACTTCGAACACGCACTTATTAAAACGCTTAGATAAACTGAAGAACGCAAAGTCGGCCCTCTTGAAAGAGCTTTGACAATCCACCCCCGACTAATAATTTTTATACAAAATTAATTATAATAAATAATTAGGTACATGAAGATAACTCAAGTGATCGGTGAAGTGAGGCGCATTATTTAGTCATGATTTCCTCTCTTTTTCTGTTTAATTTATTTTAAAATGTACATCTACTATTAATACCAACCCACCTTATTAAGTAAATAACTTTTAACTGTTTTTAACCTGAAATTGTTGATTTTTTTTACCGATATTTGTATTTATGTGTATTTATTTTAGCGTGCTTCTTGAAACTTATTGTAATTTTATTTTATTTTATTTTTTTGTTTTCTTTCGTTTCTTGTTCATCCTGTGTTCTTTCAATCATGTACATAGATTCATCATCAGTTATTGTTTGTAGTAAAAAATAATCATCTTCAGGATGATGATTAATGAAAGAAAGTTGAAAATAAACGTCCGTACCCCAGTAACGACTTTGTAAAAAGTGCTTATGCTGATGCAATTTTTATCATAATTATCACCAAAATCAGCTTCTTTTGTATTTAACGAATTTCTGTAATTTGTGCTACTTGCTCCCTGAAGAAACTAAAAAAGTGATATACCTCTACTATTTTCATACTCAATGATAATTGGGTAATAGTAGCTCAATTTGCTTACATATTTGCGGATGGAAATGATAAATCTAAAGATCGCCTTCTTAAAATAAGAATAGTTGGCTCAATAAAGAATGATTGTAGTACACTTGCGTGCAAAAAAATCGGCCCACCTAAATTTTTAGTGAAATTCAAAGTGGCGTAACTCCTCAACGAAAAGAGTAATTCCAAAAAACTTGGCATCCCTGAATAGCTACATTCTTGGGCTATCACCTGCCAGACGTTGTGTTTTATACAGGTTCCCTGAGTACGTTTTACAGGGTGTCACGTAAAGTTCTGCAAAAATGTTAAACTTTGGATGACCCCACGGTCTAGGAAAATGATGTAATTTTTTCTTTGAATGGTACTGGGATATTGTTACACTCATATCTTGGAACAGCACTGGAAAAACCTACTCATTTTGTCCAACTACAGGGTGGCCAGAGAAAAACAATTTTTTGTGCCACCGTCATCTGAAAACGACTAACTGATGCATAGGTACAATTTGATCATTTTCTTAAGAAAACAAGTCCAAAAGTGAAATAAATACATCAAATATTCAATAGTTAATTTAAAAAAGGCATTTTCAATACTACCCCTTGCTCTCAAAACTTCTCAAATTCTCCTTGAAATGCATTTTTTCAAATAAATATTGAATTTTTGATTTATTTCTTTCAATTCAGGCATCGTTTTCTTAAGAAAATGATAAAAAAGTACCTATGCATCGGTTAGTCGTTTTCAGATGACGATGACACGAAAAATTGTATTTCTCTGACCACCCTGTAGTTGGACAAAATGAGTCGGTTTTTCCAGTGTTGTTCCAAGATATGACTGTAACAAAATCCCAGGACCATTTAAAGAAAAAATTACATCATTTTCCTAGACCGTGGGGTCATCCAAAATTTAACATTTTTGCAGAACTTTACGTGACACCCTGTAAAACGTACTCAGGGAACCTGTATAAAACACAGCGTCTGGCGGGTGATAGCCCAAGAACGCAGCTGTTCAGGGATGTCGAGTGTTTTGGAATTACTCTTTTTGTTCAGGAGTTACCCCACTTTGAATTTCACTAAAAATTTAGGTGGGCCGATTTTTTTGCTCGCAAGTGTAGATGCAGTGATATAAATTTTATACACATTTTTATTCTGTCAAAAATCGATGTGATTCTTATCTTTTTTTAATGATCATAATATAAAATAAATTAGGATGAATCGAAGCTGCAACCCTAGAATTTGTACATACTGAGATATGTGATTGTGTATATTCAATATTCATTTGGTAAAAGGTATTTAAATAAACTAATTTATAAAGAAAAAGTGGATATTTTTCCCAATGTTATCCTGGGGGTTGTTTCTAATAGTATACATATAATAATAAATAATTCATCCGTTTATAATTTGATGTATAAGGGGTTCATGATAAAACTGATGTGTGGCGGCTGCTTGATTAAATTGGCTTTCAATGTTATGCAACCAAGTTATTTTCTTTCTTTCTATTTATAAGATTTTTTGAGGACACGCGATAGTTTTTTATTGTTTTCACTCTCTATTTTTAAAGAGATTTTTCTCAATCTAATAACAACACGCTTAAAAACATCTGGATAATATGTCGCGGACATAAATTCGGGATTTTCGAGCTTCCATTCTATCTTATCGTGTTCAGGAGAATCGAAAAAGCCGAACAGACTGTATTACACAAAAACTGTCAAACGGCTACAGTTTTTTGACAGAATTTGACACTGGGCGACAAAATGAGTGACATTTGCATGCGAGGTCGATTGTTTTCAATTACAATTTAATCCAATTAAATAGTAATAAATCCAGACAGGAAGTTAATTAGAGTGCTAATTAGCAACACCTGTTAATTGCAAAAGGCGCGGCGGTGTTTTTCACGACCTGCCCTGACTAGTAATCGTTATACCGTCACTAAAAAACTACACTTTCCTTTCAATCATCGCCATAATAACTTCTTCAAAAAATCCATGAATTATGAAATAAATGTTTGCGAAATGGAACGGGAGAAAATGAGCCCATAAATTATAAATTTTGATTGAAAAATTAGATTTCGGACGTCTGGATGCCCCGAAAGGCGACATCAATATTATTAGACCCTCATTTCGAACGCAAAAAGTGGGGACTTTACGGGTCCTGCGTGTGCGTGAGTGTGATTGGTAGAGGAGCCTCTTTAGTCACTTCACGTATCATGTTTACATTCCATTCCTTCTTTTCGTCGCTTGCATTGCATTGCATTCTGAATTGTGATCTTACGTGAGAAAGACCGAAGCAAAAAGCGCTCAGTTTTTCGGCGTCGCAGCAGGCAGGTAGTGTAGAGTTCTCCCGAGGGTTGTTCTGTGTTCTCTCCCTCGCTATTCTTTTTCGAGTTAGTCTGTGATCCGCTGTCACTGGTGGTCAGCCGAAAAAGTTCGCGTGTAAAACACAAATGCAAAACGGATTATCGTCTATACCGCGAGGAAAATAATCAACCGAAAATAAGAGGTGAGTCCCGACCTTCATTTCGTCCACCCCCGAAGACCACCCCTCATTCACGACCCCCTTTCATACAGGATCAGCCCAAAAACGGAGATCAAAATGGTGTCTGGAGGAATGACGTGTGTTAAATATCTGCTTTTCGCATTCAACCTCCTATTCGCAGTGAGTAAAAAACTGATGACAATTCAAGATTTCCGGAGACTCGACGATGACGATTCAATATCCGATTTCTAGGTGTCCGGAATCGCCATCCTGGCAGTCGGAGCGTGCATCCATTATTTCTATGCCCACTACTCGAATTTCGTCTACGACAGCTACCAGTCCGCCCCCATCGTCCTGATCGTCGTGGGGGTGATAATCTTCATCGTCGCCTTCTTCGGGTGCTGCGGGGCGGTCAAGGAGAACCACTGCATGATCGTCACGGTAAGCCAAATCGTCCTAAAGTCCCCAATCTACCCTAGAAAGTCCTCCAGTTTGCAGTCCTCCTGCTGGCGATCTTCACGATCGAACTCTCAACGGGGGTTGTCGGTTACGTCAGAAGGAATGAAGTCGAGAAAATGCTGGAGAATAAGCTGAATTCCACCATGTATGACTATTACACGAACAAGGACATCCAGAAGACCTGGGATATTGCCCAACATGAGGTAAAGCCATTGTGAGAAAATGTTTGTAAATATTACAGGAGATAAGATTAGCTCCCTCCACATTACTCAGGAGCGATAAAAAGGAAACGACTCCCTGAACACATAGCACTTATTATTAACAACAATTACCGATGGAGCTGGCAGCAAGTGCGGTAATTGACTCATTACTGCAGACGCCCACCCAATTCTGCGTGTTATGACTATCATTACTACTAGTCTGATAAAGTAGTTAACGTGATATATTTCTGTTATTTGCAATGGTATTATCGTGCAGTAACACCTACTGGTATCGCCTTCATGTCGAAATATATCGATTTTGTCACGAATCAATATAATACACAAGTACACATCAGTGTGTACACGGTATAAATATGCAATTGATTTTCTCTACCCACTGACCTGGCGATAAAATTGCATTTCTATCGATTTCTTTCCACGCGAGAGATTTTTACTACCTACTTTGATAAAACACAAAACGATTTTAATTATTCAAGTGCCTTCTGTAATAAATAAGGCGTAAAAATCGATTTTTGCAGGTGGAATGTTGTGGAATTACCGGATATAAAGATTGGCGTAACGTGACCCATTCGAATACTCTACCGCACACCTGCTGCCCAAATACGCCCCATAACGGGACGTGCACCACGGAAAGCCCCAATAAATACACGAAATCGTGCTTTGACGAACTGAAGAACGCTTTTATGAAGTATGGCTGCGTTATTGGAGGCGTTGGTATAGGAATCGCTATTTCTCAGGTATGGAATTTTTTGGGTTTTTTCAAAAATCAACTTTCATTCTTTCCCACTCTCTTTTAGTTAATTGGAGTGATTTTCGCCTGCTGTTTGGCTCGTTCGGTCCGTGAACAATACGAAACTGTCTAAATCCACTTATTTTCATGGGAAATAGTTCTAAGTGCAACAATCTAATTATTATTCGTTATTCGTCCACTTATTTAATCGTTATTTAAAAAGAAGTATTATTAATGAGTTGTGATTGTGTTCAAAAATTATGATATAATAAGCTGTTTCTCGCACTGAAGTGTAATAATAAGTACCTTTTCTAAGTACATTTTGTATTGTGTATACACTTTACACGTGTTTGTACCTCCTATGACTGATTCGTTGACACACTTGCTTTTTTAACAATATTATTTTTCAAATATTTTATGTAGATATAAATAGTACAACTTTATTATAGGATATAAATTCTATAAACTTTTTGATCTGTGGATTATTGATAATTCTACTCAATAAGTATGAGAAATTTCAATCTTGGATGTGAGTATTTTTCTGAGCCAAAAAATTATTAGAGTCAATATGATAAGCTTCAAAAACCTTTTTGATATGATTCTTTACATTTATTAATAATAATGAAAAGAAATTATAAGCCCGCATTTTTAAATACTGAATTTACAATAGAATAAAAATATGGGGCCCTTTGATATTTTAGTTTTCGAATTTATAATTATTGTTAATAATTAAATAAAATCATGTGACTGTGTCTAGAGCTAGTAAATACCACCAGTTGAATTCTATGTCTAATAATAATTTATTAGTTGTACACCTTTCTTCAGTGATATAATTTCTATATTAATAATAATTATTATCGATGTTGAAGTGTATTAATTATGATTATAATTATTGTAATAGTTTATGATGGTGACTTTTTGAATTTAATTAGTGACTTGCGAGGCGGCCATGTTGTGTGATTTTGACATAACCTTGAAGGGAGAATGAGTTCGCATTTTGGATTTGTTTTTACATACTAAACTTTATTATTGTTACAATTAAACTAAACAGTACTCGACTCGCTAGAAGAATAGTCCATATTCTCTTAATTTAGTAAAAAAAGTATACTTTACACAAGCTGCTTGGGAAGAGAACTGGATCAATTCATTTATAATCAACTGATTGAACAAATTGAACCAGCCGCATATCATGATAATTGCACGAAATTGCATCAGGCAGAAGAACGACCTATCTGCAGAAATTAATTTAAATTAGACAAAAGTACACAATACACTTATTAATTATTATACAAAGAAGAACCCGGTTCGTTATTGGTTGCATTATCATTATTATATTTTTCTTGTATGATATGAAGAACAACGTTTAATACTTTTATTATTTCGACATTTAATTCAAATTTTATAATTATCAAGAAAATTGAAGGTATACTAATGAGAAGAAACGACCGTTTATTGTCTGAATAATCAAAGAAGAAAATTCGCCAGGAACTCAACACTTAGTGCCTAAAATTACATATGGTAGCGAACCGAACGATTGGTTATTTTTTGGCCACTGGTTATACATTATTTCATGTAGAGAATAAGATTGGAAAAGGAGCACTAGACAAAAATCGAAAATCAGACGAAACATAAAACTATTCAATCATTATCAAGACCTGATGTCGGAGAGTACATTTCTCTCAAAACAGCACATAATCCTACGGTTTTTCTTTACCATCATAAAATCAACTGAACGTGAACTTCCGTAAACCATGAGAAAAACGCGTCGCTATTTCGAGGAAGATGGGGCTGGGTACATAATATTATCGTAATATAAGGGAACAAAACGCGTGAAATTATAATTATATGACGAAATGTTGGTGAAAAAAAGTATTTGCCAGAAACTGGCGAAGGGGGAGTAATAACATCGACGGAAGTGCGGGGGCGCAGTCCAATCACGTAGCGTAGCGCTTCGTCCACAGCCTAGCAATGCGATCGTGCTCCTCCCGATTCTGCAGATATTGCGTCGCTATGCTGCCCACAAGAGGATCAGCTGGAAAATTCGCCATTTTAAAACCCCAAAACGGGAAAACCCCTATTGTCATTACCCGGATTGCAATCGGTGAGCAGGGAGCAGATCGAGAGCAGCACCTTGGAGATGGTGAGCGCGGGCGACCAGTTGTCCTTCAGGATGTCCAGGCAGATCACCCCCTGGCTGTTGATGTTGCAATGATAAATCCTGGTCCTGAAGGTGACTTTGGGCGGCTTGAACGGGTACTCGGGCGAGAAGTGGATGTCCAGGAAGAACACCCCACCCTCGTAGACCGAGCCGGGCGGCCCCAGGATCGTCGAGACCCACTCGTAGAAGTTCTCGCCCTTGGGGCCGGCGCTGCAGTTCGGCGGCGGGTCCAGGGTGATCTCGGCCAGCTCCTTCTGGATCCGTTTGGCCGACGTGCCCAAGGCCTTGGACATTTTCGGGTTGATCTTGGTCTCCTTCGTCTCCTTCTGGTCGCCCACGGGCGTCTGGCCGCCCCTGCCGCGCCCCGAGCCGCTCGAACCCGCCGAAGACATTGCTGGAACCCCCCGAAAAGAGTCCACTTGAATCCCTTTGTTTCAACAACTAAACTAAAACGGGTCGGTGGGTGCCGGTGGCGCAGGGCCTTGAGACAAGCCGGACCTTAATCGGTCCCCAGTTCGTCGATTCGATGAATGGGATCAGACCCGGGCGGGCGTTTTATGAGGAATTTGGGGCCCTCTTCGAGGAATTTACGACCCTGCTCCCGAATCAAAATTGTTTCTTGTCAGCATCAGTCGGCCATTTTGATTTCTTGAGTTACACAAGCCGAAAATTCCGATTTAATTTGTACTTCGATCGTGCAAATTGGTCAGATCGACCCGAAAAGGACCCGGAATCCTTTTGCATGCATTATTTTGGCCCTGCTACCGTTTTACTCGTGCTTATAACGTGGGTAATTTGGTCTTTTTTTCATGCAGTTATTACATAAAGTACTCGCTATTCTTACGGTCTAACATATCGACAAACCTTTCTGGAATCTGAGGAACCTTGGACGTGTCCAATTTATACTTGAAATAGCTTGAAATTGATGTAAAAACTCAAAACAAATTACACTCCCTTTTCACAAAATTCGGCTCATGGCGTACTCAGTGTTGCCAATAGGAGGACGAAAAATGAATTCAAGATCCAAATTCCATACGCATAATTAAATTGAACCAAAGCGTATTTGAATTAAAAACAGGTGTATAATAGCGAATAAATTTGAATATCATGATTAGATCGCCTGTATATTGATATTTTCATGAATTATTCGAAAAATTTATAAACAACTAGGGTAATTTGTTTTCTCCAAATTGTAACCCTGCATTTTGACGTTGACACTTGACATAACCTCAATAATTTAAGGCAACAGAGTCAAGCTTTATTTGTTGATTCTATACGATTTCAAGCAATAAACTCAAAGAAAAATTATAAAAAATCAAAATGGGGAAGCGCCAACATCAGAAGGATAAAATGTGAGCAATTCTAAAACCAAAATCCTAACTCAAAACAATATTATGATTGCATTTTTCAAGGTATCTAACATACACTGAGTGGACCACCCTTTACGGGGGCAAACGACCGGGCCACATAACTAAAGAAGAGGAAGACTTCAAACGCCTACCATTCGATCATTGCTGTCTATCATTGCAACCTTGGGACATTCCATATTGCGATCGAGATGGCAACATTTTCGATTTGGAACCCCTCCTTCCATTCCTAAAGAAGTACAAAGTGAACCCCGCAACCGGAAAACCTCTCGATTTCAAAGCGTTAATACCCTTGAACTTCTACAGAAATTCCGAGGGCGAAATAGAATGCCCTGTACTGTTCAAGCCACTGACCAACAGTTCTCACATTGTCGCCATTGCAACCACCGGTCATGTTTACATGATGGAGGCTGTAGAGCAACTCAATATCAAAACCAGAAACTGGAAGGATTTAATCACGGATAAACCATTCGAAAGGAAAGACATCATAACACTACAGACCCCCCTAGACTTAAAGAAGTTCAACATTTCGAAATTCCACCATGTAATTAACAGTTTGCGAGTCGAAACCGAGGAAGAGATCCAGGAAAGGGCCAATCCGAATGCCCGATTGAAAAATATCAACCCCGAGACTAAGTACACTATGGAGGAACTGGATCGCGATTACAAAGAACCGACCATCGTCATTAATAAAGTCGAGAGTAAAGAAAAAGCGGATAAATTCAATGCGGCTCATTATTCAACTGGGGCTGTAGCCGCTGCCTTTACGTCTACAGTGATGACGCAAAAGCTGGTGCACGAGGCCGCAATCAAGCACGAGGACGAAGTGAGATACGAAAGGGTCAAGAAGAAGGGCTACGTGAGACTCGTCACCAATTTCGGACCGCTAAATTTGGAGCTTTACTGCAACGACGTTCCGAAAGCGTGCGAGAACTTCATAACCCATTGCCAGAACGGCTACTACAACGGAACGAAATTCCACCGATCCATCAGGAATTTCATGGTTCAAGGGGGCGATCCCACCGGTACCGGAAGTGGGGGCGATTCTATATGGGGTGAAAAGTTTGCCGATGAGTTCAGGCAGAATTACACTCATACGGGACGTGGGGTGCTTTCTATGGCGAATTCTGGCAAAAACACCAATGGTTCACAATTGTAAGAAATTATTCATGGGTACTCTAAAAGGGTGATTAATTCAGTTGATTTCAGTTTTATAACTTACCGATCTTGTAAGCATCTGAATAACAAGCACACGATTTTCGGGCGTCTGGTTGGAGGGATGGAGACTTTAACCGAGATGGAGAAAATCGAAGTCGATAATAAAGATCGCCCGATTGAGGATATCGTTCTAGTGAAGGCGCAAGTTTTTGCAAATCCTTTTGAAGAAGCCGACGAACAAGTCAGTTTACCATCGTCTTTCAATAACTTTTTCTAATACCTTCCCTTTCTAGCTGGCAAAAGAGCGTGAAGATGAGATTAAGAAGCAATTGGAAGAGGAGGCTTCAAAGAAGAGAAAAGCTGAAGCTAATAAAACGCTGAAGATTTATAAGAAGGGCGTCGGGAAGTACATAAAGCCTGAAGCGGCCAAAGCTGAGAAACTTGCAATCGCGGAGGGCAGTAATCAACCCCCCGGCAAAAAGAAGAAAGGGAATTTCGCATTCAACTTCGAAAGCTGGTAAAAATACTAATTCTATATTTCTATAAAGTATGATGTTATCTATTTAAGCACAAATAAATTCTATGTAAGGCTATGAATTTCCGGTTCGTGCCCTTCATATGCCCCCTAAACTGTTTCCAGGGTAGATACCATAATATTTATTCTTGAAACCGAGAACCGTGCAGTCTCTTTTTCACGCTTCCTATTGGCTCCAAACACGAATCCTGGATCCCCATTGGTTCAAATCGGTTGAATTATTGTGCTCGTTTCAAGAATAGGTGTCGCCAGCTGGCTTTGTTGTTGTTTTTCTAAGCGCATTTGAGTCATTCATTCGTGTTTACAATGGAATCACATGATACACGCGTCCATATCAGTAATGAACGTGAAAGCAGATTAGGATCATGAGCAAACGTTATTTGCCCAACTGAATAAACGGTGTGATTCGGAAAACTTCGTACGTTCGGCCGTCGTTCCGCTCCGCGTTATCGACTCGTCTAGAGATGTAAAAGTGGTGCAACAAAATCCTTCATTTTGCTTTCGCTGTCACTCCAATCCTTGCAAGAGCCGGCTCGAAATTTCCGCAATCGTAGGGCGAAAACACGACCATCATGGACTTCTCAGAGATCTGCAAGAGCTACGCGAGATACCTGCTGATGCTCTTCAACTTTCTATTCTTGGTAAATAATGGAAACGCAATATCGCAGTCCGCGAGATTGCCGCAATTAGATTAGTCACCGTTAACTGTGCCTTTTTTTAGGTAACTGGAGCTATAATCCTATCTGTGGGGGCTTCGGTGAAGGCCTATTACCATGAATATGACAGGTTCCTCGACGATAAATTCATATACGCTTCCGATTTGCTCATCGTCATCGGTGTTATCATCTTTGTTATCGCCTTCTTCGGATTCTGCGGAGCCCTGAAGAAAAACGCATGCATGACCCTCACGGTGAGTTCAAACGTCAAAATATTCCTCCGAATCAGTTCAAGGACGCTCCAGTTGACTGGAGATTAGAACGTGACATCCTTCTCCAGGGAAATGTCACAGTCAAAGGTTCCAAATGTGTAGTTTGTAGACCATCAAGTCAACTTGTTGTTTACTCGTTATCATGGCTACCAGGTGGCGCTTCATATGGCGATTCATATGGGATCACAGCGCCACCTGGTGGTCAAATTCTGAAAACCTCGAATCGTTTGCAGTTTTCTTCTTTGCTGATCGTGATCTTCATCTTGGAAGTGCTGGTCGGCATCGGCGGCGTCATCCTGAAGAACAAGACCGACGAGATGATCGAGCGGGAGCTGACTAGAACGATGCGGGAGTACGACAACACCAAGTCGAATCTCGAGGTGACAGGTCTGTGGGACCAGATCCAGGTGCAGTTCAAATGCTGCGGCATCCACAACGCCTCCGATTGGAAGTCGCTGACGAACACCACCCTCGGCCAGATCCCGATATCGTGCTGCACTTTCGGCCCGGGCGCCACCGGCACCGTCACTTGTGACGAAACTACCCCCGCCACCGTCCTTCACGGGGAAGGGTGTCTGGACGCGTTCAGCGACTACATCGAAGGGCACGCCGTTTCTATCGAGAGCGTCGGATTGGGGTTGGCGATAATCCAGCTCCTCGGAATCGTCCTGTCTTGCTATCTGTCCAAACAGTTGAGGAGCGACTACGAAACCGTCTGAAGTTGTTTTTGAAAAAAACCAGTCCTTTTGTATTTAATATTAACCGTTATTGTCAATAATAACATGACCTTTCTTATAATATCTTATTACTTATTCACTTATTGCAGAAACCATTGTTCGAGTACAGCAAGTTTATCTTGAAAATCTGATCATGGCCACCAGGGGGCGCTGTAATCGCAACAGCGCCCTCTGGTAGCCTTGGTCACACATCCAGTCAAGTTTTAATGCCCGTTTATGGTCGGATTATTCTACGACTTGTTTTATGAACTTGCTGAAGTATAATCCTGGTGATCTATAGACTAGACTAGACTATGTACTTTGTAGAAATAAAATTGATTTATTATTTAAAATGTTACCCTCTTTTATTTAAGTTTGGGCGTGATTATTATATGCATTAGGCATCTATTCAACTCTGTAATGAGGAAAAAACCATATTGACCAAGGTGAAATAAAATTGTGGTTTAGAGCGAGGTTATTAATAGGAAATAGTTACACCGGGTAAATGTTTATAATAAAATTGAGTAAACTTTTGCACATTTCCATCCCACTCCCATCGCTATTTCCATTTCCACCTCTCCTCCATGTCTCGAAGTTTAGTCTAGCAGGTAATAAAATTGATAAAACCCAATGTGTTGTTTCAGAAAACAGGTGCGTCGCATTTAATAGATAAGAAACGCCACGTACCTAGGCTTTTTTTTTTTTAACAAAATCATATCGAGAGATAGACGTTATCATTACCCTCTTTTGTAATTCCAGTTCGCATTCTTGCAATCATCGCCACATTGTTATAGAAATCATATCTTGGTTCCGAAAAAGTAAACCGGTTTGATTATCGAAAGTGAAATTTGTGAAGAAAGTGGCAACGATAATTTTACCTTTTACTTATAACTACACGCACACGTGTTCTGCTGGTCAATTTATTTAGTCGAAAATGAATCTCAATTGGAGCAATACGGTGATAAAATACATACTTTTTGTATTTAATCTGATATTTGTGGTGAGTAATATTTTCTAATTTTTGAAAAATCATGGAACTTTTCCTTTATAATTCATAAAATAAATAGAAACTTTAATAATAGAGATAAGATAATACATTTATATTCCAAGCTTCTTAATTTTACTGTGCCCCTTTATTTGTAAAAAAATTATTATATTTTTATTTTTAGATCAGTGGCATCATTCTAATTGCTATTGGAGTAAGCGCGAAGGGCTACTTCAACGAATATGATATATTTTTGAACGATAGTTACTTTTCCCTGCCTAATTTATTAATTGCCACTGGGATTTTGATATTTTTGATATCATTTTTTGGATGTTGTGGAGCCTACAAAGAAAACTGGTTTATGATTTTCATTGTAAGTATACTGTTCATTACAATTATTTATAACATTCAATTACTTAAATATTTTGTAGTTTGCAATCCTTTTGGCTTTAATATTTATTCTGGAATTCTCTGCCGGAATCGCCGGTTACGTTTTGAGGGACAAAACCGCGTCCTATCTGACGGACTCATTAAAATCCTCAATGGGGAAATACACTCCCACAGATTCGGACAATAGTCCTGAGACTTATATGTGGGATAGACTTCAAGAAAAGGTAATTTTCAATGTTTCCCTGTAACGTTAATAATTTAATTCTAATTTTCAGTTCCACTGTTGTGGTGCGGAAAGTGCGAAAGATTGGCAGCCTGTTGTGGATCCGGAGAAAATCGGATTATTACCTGTTTCCTGCTGTAAACCGAAACACGGAGTCATTGCTAATTTAACTTGTTCATCGCTGAACAACGATACCAGTATAATGTACCCCCATGGATGCGTTACGGAATTTGGCATATACTTGAAAGAACACGCAGTAACCATCGGAGGTGTAGGAATTGCCATTGGATTAATTCAAGTGAGAACAATCATTTCTTTATGGGAATATCAGATCTAAAAATTCTAATTTCAGCTTTTTGGGGTTGTTTTCGCCTGCCACTTAACCAAACAGATCAAACACGGATTTTACAGCACATGATTTAAGTGCGATAATGTATATTCCTAATTCATATTTTATAATAGAAAAATAACCCGTACGTTGTGTTTTTATTGTGTAGGTATTTATTCTAAACAAATTGAAACAATTTTGTGTCTTAAACCAAGCTTGAACCCTTAAACTAAGCTTAAACCCATAAGCCCGAAAATTTTAAAATTCGCGCCTTAATCCGGCAACCTCGCATATTTTGGAACTGTCACCTGTCAACATGTGTCACTGCCACTAGTGAAATTTTTAGAGGTTAGGTCTGTGAAAATCCTCATTTTTCGTTAAGAAGACTATCGAAAATCGCAAGGATTCCACAAATTAGGCATGACGTCCTATAGTGAATACATCCAGAACGTATTCCCAGCAATAGATGACGATTTAAAAAGTTACGTCGAAGGTTTGTGTAATTTACCGTGACGAGGCCCCATAAAAATCCCCGAATTTGTCTAGGCGTGCTGGAAAACGGCGCCGACGATTTCGAGGACAGCGAGGAGATCTACGATGCGATCGGCGAAGTCCTGCAGGAGACGAGCGACAAGACCGAACACGACATCAGACGCATCTGCACGGAACTGCTCAACATCCTCAAGCCGGGCAAGAGCAACCAGCCGAGCAACGGGCTCAACAAGGTCCTCAACGCGCCCGTGCACCTCGGCAGCATGGCCGCCAACCTGGAGACCAACAACATGGAAGAGGTCCGCAGCATATGGATGATGCACCGAGACGACACTTTGGTAATAAATCAGAGCCCCTACTTACCGACATTTCCCTAACATAATCAAATTCCAGAAAGTAGATGCGAGGAAATTGGAGAAAGCCGAAGCGAAACTGCAGGAGAAGCAGGAAAAGCGCTCGAAAGACGTCAAAGTCGTGGCCCCGGTTAAACTAGAAACGGCGACCGCTTCTCAAGTAACCAGTAAAAAAGACAGCAAACTCGAGGCGAAAGGCACCAACCGAACTCAGGATATCAGAATCGAGAATTTCGACGTCGCCTATGGAGACCGGGTCTTACTAAAAGGCGCCGATTTAGTTTTGGCTTTCGGAAGACGTTATGGTTTAGTCGGGCGCAATGGTTTAGGCAAATCGACTTTGCTCCACATGATTTCGAGTAGCCAACTTCGGATACCTTCGCACATTTCCATACTTCACGTAGAACAGGAAGTGACAGGGGACGAGACCTTGGCGCTGGAAAGCGTTTTGGAGTGCGATCAGGTCCTCCAGGACTTGCTCAAGAAGGAGAAAGAGATCAGCGTGGCGGTCAATGCCGGCTCTACAGATCCCGAACTTTCCAACCAACTCAGCGAAGTCTACGCGCAACTTCAGCACATCGAAGCGGATAAAGCGCCAGCCAGGGCTTCGATTATTTTGAACGGTCTCGGTTTCACTTCGGAAATGCAGCAGAGGCCTACTCGGACTTTCTCGGGTGGATGGCGAATGAGATTGGCCCTGGCTCGAGCGCTGTTTTCTCGACCCGATCTGCTTCTGCTTGATGAACCGACCAACATGTTGGACATTAAGGCGATCATCTGGTTGGAGAATTATCTGCAGAATTGGCCGACCACTCTGCTGGTCGTCTCTCACGATCGCAATTTCCTCGATACCGTTCCTACGGATATCCTGCATTTGCATTCGCAGAGGATCGAGCCGTACCGGGGGAACTATGAGCAATTTGAGAAGACCAAAACGGAGAAACTGAAGAACCAGCAGAGGGAGTTCGAGGCGCAGATGCAGCACAGGCAACACGTTCAGGAGTTTATCGACAAGTTCAGATATAATGCCAATCGGGCCGCTTCGGTACAATCCAAAATCAAATTACTGGAAAAATTGTGAGTTGACAAATTAAAATTTCAAAGTGCCTTATTAGTCGAGATATCGAGTCGAGTGAGGCGAGAATCGCTTAGTTTGCTCAAAATCCATCAGGAACAGTGTCCAGTTTTCGATTTAGACGGCATCTAGTAAAATTAGTAAAATTGCTACACAGGTAGTAAAAGTGCCGTAACTTTTTTATTAGTGGATCTATCGAGTCGAACAAGGCGGGAATCGCTTAGTTTGCTCAAAATCTATCTGGAAAAGTGTTCAGATTTAGATTTGGACGACGATTTGGTGATCTTTCAGTTTTCGAAAATTTTAAAGAAATTTTTGTGCAAAATTTCAAAGTGCTGTAACTTCCTTATTAGTCGAGATATCGAGTCGAGTCAGGCGGGAATCGTTTAGTTTGCTCAAAATCTATCAGGGAAAGTGCCCAGATTTTGATTTAGACGGCATTTAGTAAAATTAGTGAAATTGCTACGCATGTAGTAAAATTGCTACACAGGTAACTTCTTTATCAGTGGAGCTATCGAGTCGAGTGAGGCGGGAATCGCTTCCTTGGCTCAAAATCTATCAGGAAGAGTGTCCAGATTTCGATTCAGACAACATTTAGTGATTCTTCAGTGTTCGAAAATTTTTAAGAAATTTTTGTCAAACATTTTAAAGTGCTGTAACTTCCTTATTAGTCGAGATATCGATGAAAAATTTAAAAGGGCTTCCAATTGAGTCATCAGGAGTGGGAAAATTTGTCTAATATTGGCGTATCATTAAAAAAAAGTGCCAAATTTTCATTTTTCGAGTGTTACCTATAAATTCCAACAAAATTGCAAAGGGTAATAACTCATAAAATTTCCAGGCCCGAACTGAAGCCCACAGAAAAGGAGACCCCGGTGGTCTTGAAGTTCCCCGACACAGAGTCTCTGTCACCCCCGATCCTGCAATTAGACGACGTCACCTTCCAGTACACGAAAGACCGAGTGATCTTCACCGGCGTCAACATCGGCGCCACCATGGATTCCAGAATTTGCATCGTCGGTGACAACGGAGCGGGCAAAACGACCCTCCTGAAAATCGTCATGGGGATGCTGTCGCCCTCCACCGGCATGTGCAGCGTCCACCGCAATCTCAAGTTCGGCTATTTCAGCCAGCACCACGTCGACCAACTGGAAATGAACGTTTCTTCAGTGGAATTGCTGCAAAGCGCCCATCCAGGTATATCAAAATATCCATAAAATAGCAGCGAATCGGTTAAAATGACGATTTATCGTTTTGCAGGGAAGCCTATCGAAGAATACCGTCGCCAATTGGGGAGTTTCGGGATTTCCGGTGATCTGGCCCTTCAAACGGTGGCGAGTTTATCGGGGGGTCAAAAATCAAGGGTGGCTTTCGCCAGGATGTGCATGGGGCGGCCCAATTTCCTGGTCCTCGACGAACCCACCAATCATTTAGATATCGAAACGATCGAAGCTTTAGGAAATGCGATTGAAAAATACACCGTAGGTGTTTTCAGGTTTTTTATTTGGAGTTTTCTATTGATTTTGGTTCGGTTCCAGGGTGGTGTTATTCTGGTTTCCCACGACGAGCGGTTGATCCGCAAGGTGTGCCGCGAACTGTGGGTGTGCGGGGGCGGCTCGGTCCGCAGCATAGAAGGCTTCGACGAGTACAGGAAACTGGTCGAGCAGGAACTCGAAGCTGCGGCCCAGAACAAATAACGTCGGTGAATCGAACGCCGTAAATCTTTTTTAGGAAATTTATTTGTATTATAAATGTGCCTCCTTTTTGTCTAACTATTTATGATCTTTTTGTTATATTTATAAATAATCCACCGTGTTTATAACAATTATTGAAAAGGCGAGGGCTTTCCGGTCCGCCGAAAGGGCCTCGTTACGGTACCCCTCGAGATCCCCGATTAAAGTTTATTAAGAAAACAATAAAAAGGTATTTTTAAAATAATAACTTTATTTAATCGGGCAACATAAAACGTAAACAGAAAAGGAAGGGGGATCACAGCAGCTGCAGAACTATAAAACGAAAATCGAACTCATTTGAACTTAAATCCGGGTGAAGTCCCATAAGAAAACTTGTCTACGGTTTTCGCGCCTACCGACGAGTAGGGCGACATTTCGTGCTCCAGGAAATCGTCGTCAGCGTCGCCGTCCCCGCTCTCTTTCATCTCCACGTCGGCGACGGCGCTTTCTAGGTTAATCTCGGTGTAGTCCCTGTAATGCGGATGCACTTTTTCGCCGGACCTGGGCAGGACGTAAGGGTCGAAGGGATAACACGCGTCCAGGACGTTACTGGACACCGTGATCGAGCCCTTCTCGTCTCGGTAGATGGTAGGCAGGGTGTTTCGAGCGTTGTGTTCCAAAATCGAGTAACAATAAGCCAACTGGTATTTCCTGGTGACTGCAGCGAAATTTTGCACAACAGCAGGCTGACACACCCTCAGAGGGTTCAAACGGGACGTCACAATCTTCGTCAGATTCAGGCTCTCCAGAAACACCATATCTGAAAGGGGTAATTTTTCGTAATTATGGGTAATTTTTCGTAATTGCAGGGAATTTGTCGTAATTGCAGGTAATTTCTCGTAATTACACGTAATTTATGGTAATTTTGTCGTAATTTGACATGAAATAACGAATTTACACGTGGCTCACTTTTCTTTTTGGTGACCAAATCTCTGTGCCTGAACGCTATGACGTAAAAGAGGGCCTGGCACACCGTGTAGAAGACCGTGTGGGCCCTGACGTCGGAATTGACCGATTCTAATCCGTCCTGAATCGAAATATACGAGTGGATCCATTCGGCCATCTGCTGGACCATTCCTTTCAACATCCTGGAAGACGTCAAGATCGTTAAGACTGGATAATTACCGAAACGGTTGGTAATACTCACGATAGCGGTATGAAGTTGGCTCTCGCCAGGAAGCTGACGATGTAATTGACGGAGGCCTGCCTCAAAATCGGTGCAACGCTCGGATTGCTCGCCTTTTTCCACAGGAAATTGAAGAAGGCTTCCGAGATCGCCGGTTTCAGGGAGCACACGAGGAATAAGACGAATTGGACGTGGTGGGTGTTGTAGGTGGGCAGGATGACTTTATCGAAGACTGTCAAAATGTCGTGGTAGAGATTTTTGGTTTGTTCCCAAATTAACTGTCCGGTTTCGGCATCGTGGCAAGAGGAGTAAGCGAAGTCCAGGATTTTGTCCAAGCAGATGTCCAAAGTATGGGCAACCAAGTGGACGTTATCAGTGCTTTTTATCGATTTTGCGTAATCATCCATTGGGAAAATCTCGTCCTCTTCATTATTATCATACATTAATTTTTCGATGTCTTCTCTGGGTGCATTCACATCCATTATTACCAATCTGAAAATTGATAATATTTCAGTTACTCATGATCTCATATAATATTCGATTGCAGTACTTTGAGAATATAAGGTGAAGAATATCTGGCCTCATAGTTGGCTGATACTCGATTACCCATAAGAGATTATGTAAATAATACTCATGGATGTGAGTAGACTTTTTCATATAGGGGAATTGATTAACTAAAGACTGCATAAGGATCCCTTTACACATTGGGACTATACGGAGGAGTAGATTTAGTAAAGAGTGAACGTGCAGGCATTTTTTCAGGTCATCTTGTCTAGGTATCCCATTTTCCCATTCAGAATCAGCTGCGGCTAAAAATAAAAAATTCTCGATAAATATTTAGAAAATTATTATGAATTGGAATGAACTTACGTGGTATAAATAGATTGACTAATTTATCAATCACGAACTCTGCGTGATAATTATGTGCGGATAATAAATTAACGATGAACGATTGATACTCCTTGATCACGTTTTTGTGTTTGTCCACCCAACTTATAGTGAGTAGGGCCCCGACGAAGAGATGTAGATCCTGGTTCATTAACGAAATACATTCAGTCGCTTCGTTGAGTAGGGCCGATACATCTTCGTCGAACAGTTCGGCATCTCGAATCATACAAAGGAGGCTTTCGTACTCTTTCGAGTTCACTTTATTCTTGTAATCGCGCAATATGTTGCGGACCTTTTTCTGGTGAGGTAAGACGAATCGCACTTTCACTGGAGTACTGGAAATCTGGCTTAAACGTGTCTTTAAGTTTGTAGCTCTTTTGAGAATCGACGAAGGTGTCGATGTGGCTTTAGTGCGCTGAGATAATATCGACATCCTGACACTTTGGCACTAAACATTAAGTTCTCGATTGATCAATTTGATTATTAGGGGAGTTTACGGCCGGAAATTCGATTTTTCGTGGAAACACGTGCACTTTCTTCCACTAACCTCCAAATTTTGACAATTAATGACAGTCGGTTCAGTTGTTTCAACTTGTGCAATCTTGGGCGGTGTTGCCAAACCAACTTTATATTTTGTGTATTGTTGGTTGCCTATGTAAGCGCTAAAATTTGAAATTATGGCTTATGGGTTTTTTAAACTCCGCGCTCCAGTGGCGTAACGATCACCCTAGTAGCACCCCATTGGCGGGGGGAGGGGGGAGGCGATCAAGGGGCCCCCAACGCAACATCCTACAAATGATAAGATCGTCTTTGACGAGTAAAAATTAATAGATAATAAATGCATGAGTCAAGGGCCCTTCATTGGAATTGGCGGGGGGCTTCATTTCTTGTTACGCCACTGCCGCGCTCCTCTTTCTGAATTTTTGAATTTTCCTTGATTTGGAAGCAATTCCATATATTTCAAGGCCAAGAAAGGTTTATAAAATATTCCATTCAATTTAATGACAAATTTTTCGACTTCTGCATTCCTTCAGTGAATTATTATCAACTCTTTGGAAATTTCATAAAATGAGACATTCAAATAACAGTTAAGTAAATAATAGCTGGAGCTAATTTATTTGTAAGAGTTTAAAGTACATCGTAATAATAAGTACACCATGATGATGATGAGGTTTAAAAATAAATAGATTTAAATGAGAAATAATGGTCCCTAATTCATAAATAATACTGCAGTCAGAGAGAGTCTTCCGCGACTCTCGATGAATTCGCGCACGCGCAACGGACCCCATCAAGTGCACTTGATCTCCTTATTATTTATCCGGAACTCGTCGGCGACCTCCTTGGCGAACACGTCGTCATCCCCATTCCCATCATTATCCCCATCCTCGTCGTCGTCGGGCAGCATCGTCATGTTCCCGGCGAGCGCGCTCAAGATGTCGTCGTTGTCGACCGCCTCGGCCTCCTCGTCCGAATCGGCCACCAAAATGGGCGTCGCGCCGTCGTGCAGGTTCGACTTGCTCACCGCCCTCTTGTACAGCTCCTTCGAGATGCTCCTGGTGAACGAGAACCGCTTCGACTTCTGCCGCGTGAGCGGCGGCCGCACGAACTCCTTCTTCGTCGGCGTCGACACGGTCGCCAGCAGCTCGGTCGCGTGCTCCGTCACGACGCCCCACGCGTACTCGACGTCTTCGGCCACCGCGTTCTCCGCCGTCACGCAGAACCGGATTATGTACTTGCCCTTCACCATCGAAGGAATCATGTGGATCTTCCCCGACGCATTGACGATCGCCAAAAGCGTCTGGTTAACGTGGTCACTGGCCAACAACCGGAAGCACACCAGTCCCAATTTCACGTCATTGACCACCTCGAACCGGCCATCGAGCCTAACAAGCTTCTCGAAATGCTTCGCCAATTTTATGTGGTTACGGATGTACTCCCTCAATCCTTTAAGCCCGTACTTGCGGATCACGAACCAGAGCTTCAAAGAGCGGAAGCGGCGGCTCAAAGGAATACCCCAATGGCGGTAATCGATGGCTTCGTCCGAATTGGCGTGTTGGAGGTAAAGCGGATCCACGACTAAAGCATGTGTGAGCTTGATCCGGCATCGCACCCATAAGCACGAACAGTCGAAATTCACCAGGAGCCACTTGTTGGGGTTGGTGTTGAAGGAGTCGGCGAACTCGATGCCGTTCAAGTGGTGCTTAAGTTCCGGGCAGATGAAGGCGTTTCCGGCGTACGCCGCGTCGACGTGCAGCCAGACGCACGGCTCCTTCTTGCAGATCGGCCCCAACTCCTCCAGCTTATCGAAGGAGCAGGAGGATGTCGAGCCCAAAATGGAGGAGACGAAGAACGGTAAGAGTCCTTTGGCTTTGTCTTCGTCCATGGCCTGTTTGAGGAGGTCGCCGGTGAGGCTGCCGTTGTGGTCGGGCTCCAGGATGCGCAACTTGACGAGGAGGATCTTGGCGGCCTTTTCGACGCAGCTGTGCGCCTCGTTCGAGCAGTAGGCGACCAGTTGGGGGAGGAAGGCGCTCTCCTCGATCTGGGGTTGGCTCTTCCGCAACAGGTGGATGGCCTGGTTGCGGGCGGCCAGCATGCTGACGAGGACGCACTCGCTGGCCGACGTCTGGATGACGCCGCCGCCGCGGCTGCCCTTGTGCGAGGTGATGAAGTCGTCCGGCAGGCCGATGGCTTTGCCGAACCAGTCCATGACGATGGTCTCCAGTTCCGTGCAGGCCGGGCTGGCGGCCTGGAATTGCGCAATTTTTCTCGTTATTTCGGGCGGATTTTCAGCGGATTTGCGTCACCGACGAGAGGGAAAGTCGCGAACAATATTAGCCAAAGCCGCCAAAGGATTAAATTAAGTGAAGCCCCACGACCCCCGGGAAATCGCCATTGAGCATTAAGCACAGGTCGCTCTAGAATCCCGCAAAAGGTCACTTGTAGCTTGTAGTATAATTCTTATACAGGGCGATTCGAAAGTTTGGAACCGCAACTCGTAACTTTCCGTGCTTCCCAAATAGCGAGACAAAACGGAAAGATATTATTATGGCGCGATTTGTGTCTGTTGTTCGGTAAATTGCTATACTCTTTCCAACATAAACTGGCCATCACGTGACCTAAGTTGCTAAGGAAAATTTAATTGAGAAACATTGCTAACCATTGACTAATGACAGGTATTTGTCAGGTTCTTTGGGGGCCGCATGATCACCAGTTTATGTTGGAAAGAGTATATGACCGATTTTGAAAAAATAATAAAAAAGGGTGCGGTTATTTTTTCATCTTCATCCAAGTTTTTTTATTGCTAATATAGTTTTGATATAGTTTCAAAGCATTCAAATCAAAAATTATAGTTTTTCATCTCTTCCCATTGGATTTCAAAATAATAGCAAACTTATTAATTGTTAGGTAGGAATTTACCATATACGGAGCGATCGAATAAATTCTACATAAAGGGAGGCCATGACCATCGTTCTATCTCTATTCCTCTAAGGGCCGGTCTTTTCACCTCTGGTTATCCTCCTGTTAGCTAACTGGAACCTTAGACTGTGACAATTCTAGTTAAAATGAATGATAAAGGGTCACATTCAAAGTTCCCGTTAGCTAACTGGAGGTTTAACCAGAGGTGAAAAGCTTTAGAAAGAGACAAAATGATAGTCATAGTCTCCCCTTATGTGAAATTTATTCGATCGCTCTATAGAACACAATATTATACATATTAAAAGAAACTCAATGGTTTATCTAATGGGAAAAGTTTTGTGGTTTTGTTCACTTGTTGGGAAGCACGGTTTGAGAATATTTTCGAGTCCGTCTTACGCGGGAAAAATTACGTTTGTTTGCGAAAAACATTCCCCGCATGAATAATTGTTTGTTTAGAATTATTATAAATAACTGTGGAGGATCTAACTCGGATTCAGTTATTAAATTGTGCTAATAAAAGCGTCATCGTCGACGATATCGTGATGTAATTAATGCCGTAATAAGGAAAATAAACTTTTAGATTTGCGTTGTTAGCGGTGATTTAAAACCGAAATCGTATAACACGTGTGTGTGGCAGTAAGGACGACGAAATGTTTGTTTTTAGATTTTTCAGCGCACTAAATTAAACCGGCGATCGCGGATTATTATTGTTAGCTAGGTACGCACGAGGTGCATTTCCGAAATAATCGCGAAATAATCGTTCCGCGAGCCAAGGTTGATGAATGATAACACCGGTAATGATTAGCTCACCCATGAGAAGCCTATGCAGCCGATCGCGTCCGACAGCATGTCGCCCAGGATCGAAGGGAAGGAGTTTCCCGAGGGGAAATAAGCGTGGAACCTCGGATGCTGCCAGTGGGTGATCCCGGGCATGATCTTCTGGTCCACGTCTCTCATGATGTCGTCCCAGTCTTCCGGCTCCTGGGGCGCCTCGCTCGGGATCAGGTGCCTCAAGTATCCGGGCTCCACGTTGGCGGTGACCCTTTGCGAGTCGATGTTCGTCATGTAGGTGCAAATGTAATCCACCATCTCCTTCCCGCGCGTCCGGAATTCCTCCACGTCCATCGTGATAATTTTTCGAAACGCACTAGTTACTTATTTGACGAAATACGAAATGATTCGGAGTGCTCCGAAACGTGATAATGCGTTCAGAGTTTCGGGGACGACTCGACGCGACTATTTGAGAGACGTTTCGAAGGTACACTTTATTTTATAATAATAAGTTGGGGGACGCCGTGGTGGGGACTGGACTTTTATCTCCGACACAAAAGTTTTCAGCAAAAGCCAAGTTTCGTGGTGATGCGGAGTCGGAGAGTCTGCGGCTCCCACTGAATCGGATCCTGGACCGTGTGCGGTCAATGGAATGATCGATCGATCCGATAGGATTTCCGATTTGCGGATTTCGGATCATCCTTTTAAAACGCATTAATTGGATCCGAGCTATTAGTGTTGTCATGCCGGGCAGTAAAGTTCTAAAGTATTTTCATAATAATTCCAAGGCGACATAAATTCGAAATAAATAGTGAGATTTTTAACCATACTTATATATCCATTAAGGTGATTAAACAATGTTCGAGTATCTGTCGTCGAATTTGTTGATCACAACAAATTATACAACTAAAAGATGAAATACTCGAAAACAAGCTAAAGAGGAGATAATACACCTAATGATGATAATTAGTTTGATTTCATTCGAATTACCTAACTAAAACGTTCACATTATTTTTATGATATTTAATGGTGGTGAAAACCTAAAATTTCCATCCAGTCCATAGTTTAGAGCAATTTGGTGAATGAAGGCCACTTGTTTGTAGGTAGGTACTAATTTATTTCAGGATTTGATATTTAGGGCGTGCCTGATGCTTACAATGATAACAATGAGTTGTAAATATTTCGCGTGGAAAGTGTCCCATATTGTAATGTCTCGAACTTCAACATTTCCTAAAAATAAATCAACTAGGTACTGTTTTGATGGGTTATTTTTAAAGACGGCAAAATTTGGAACACCTGTAATCAAGGAAGCACGTGATTTTCTATTGCCTCACATTGCCTGTTAAGTCTCTTATTAGAGTTTGTCAGGATGACTGGCCATTTTTTTCGCACACCCAACGTTACTTAGTAGATTTTTCCGTGGGTATACCTAACGAAATGAGAAAAAATTGGTATATCCATATTTGGACTTACATAATAATATTTCGGAAATTATCCTCAAACTTGAGAAAATTTTCAATGAATTCGGCTTGGAAAAGCCCTCGTATAAACCAATAAAAATTTTACCTACCTACGTAACGAACAAATTCCTCCATGGTTTTCGGTTTATGCAAACCGCGATTATTAAGCCTATGCTATAATGAGAAGTCCTGTGATCCATATTTAAGTTGATGCGTGAAACAACAACAGTAATAAAATGATGGAAGGTTAAAATTGTCGCTGGTTTATCGACGTCATTTATTATTAGAATCGTGATTCCCCAGCTTCGGGCATCGTAAATAGTAATTCGCTAATGTTGGGATAGTCTCAAAACCCACGACCGCCGGATGTCTCCGCCATTATATTGTAATAACAATAATCCATTGAGAAAAAAATGGGTCCGGAATTCCCGCGAAGTCCAATTTGTGAAAGTCGTTGAACTGTATCATTATAAAAATCAGGATCTAGTGCGATTTATGCAAAGTCACTTTTTCTATACATTTCGTGCACACCCGGAGCGGATATGCGGATATCGGTTCTCTATCCATTGTCCCTGGCGCTTTTAGCATTTTATTATTAATAATATCGGTGGAAATCCCAACAGGATCTGATTCTTTTCACAATAAGGGAACTCTCGGGACTTCCGCACACATCTGGCCGCCACGTTATTATTTGCATTCACGCATCGCTGAATTTTCGCCGGGTGAAAGCGAATCTCCGAACGCGATTAATCAAAATTCAAAATCGAGTGTCACGACCTTAAGACTCGATCATCTCGTGAGTCAATAGTCAGCGATTTCTTCTCGGTTATTGGGATGGGTCCGGTCGCGGTCCATTCAAAATGCGATTGAGATATTTGCGTTCGCATGAATCAGCCATCAGTGCCACGCTTACGATGACTATAAAGTATAAATTCTCATTTAAACGGTCCGATCCGATCGGCCCGAGTCCGTTTCTGCGTGTTGGAGCCCGGCCAATGTCAAGAACGACTTGTCCGCTAATTAAGCGCTTCCTACTTTCACAAGATTGCATCATACCCCGAAAAGGAACTCGCATACAGAGCCGATTTTAGCCTACAGTTATCTGCGAAATCACCGGAAAAAGGTCAGGAATTTTGTCCACGTCCTGGACGAATTCCGCGAGGTTTGAGGTGCAGGAAAATTCTCCGTTGGTGATAAATCATAATAACATAACGAGGTTGCTTTTCGTTAACAACTCGTCGTTAATCGTCTCACTGATGGGTCTAATTTATTGCAAGCATTAGGAGTTGGGATTTACTCGGAATTTTAATTGATGAACAACGTTTCACTTGTCTGCAATTACTGATAACTGCAAATTTTGTGAAATTTGTGTATCCCCACACTTAGCGCCTATCGAATAATACGGACAATTTTGCATAAGAATGAGCAATTGGAAATTTACGCATCTTGAAACAAGGATTTATTTATTGAGACGGTTCTAAAACAAACCAAATCAGAGATTTACCGACTATGCCCAGTGAATAATAATAGAAAATAATCATTGTACGATCGGAAGGTGTATGCGATTGGCCGAACGTCCATTAGCGCAATCATCCGTTTTTATAATAGCCTACAGACAAAAGTAATCAACTTATAATTAGTCCGCATTTCGAAATTCCTCTTTCTGATGATGGCGACAATTTCCGCCCTTGTGCGTAATTACGTCAGATTAACGTCACATTTACCTACTCCGCCACCCACATTTTTCCAAAAGTGACTGTACCACACATACGAAAATAACCGGATCCTTTATAAATATCCAATTAATCATGGTTCGACAGGCAAAACACGCTCGTAATTAAATCGGTGTTGATAAATCGCAAAATCGCCAAAATATACGAGAGAAATCTATTTTTTTCGAGAGAGAAAATACGTAGAAAGTTTTCGAAGGTTCAGTCAAGTTCAGGTTTCAACCAAAAAAGTGCACTCGAGATAACCATCCGATTAGTAATATTCGCGCTATCCCGGCGCATCCGCCAACTTTCCCCCCGAAAAATGCATCATCTCGGTTTTCCGTCCGCCATTTCGAAACGAATCGAAATAATCGAATGAATCAAAGCGCATTCGAAAGCCGAGACCCCGACCTATGAATAGCCCGATAAAAGCGCAAATTTCTCGCGTAGGGTGAAACGGATCGGACGCGTGAATAATAAATACTCGTAATCAGACCAAATCGCTTCAGTTTATTGTTAGACTCAAGCACAGCGAATTAAGCTACAGGGTGACCCTAAATATCGATGACTCATTTGTCGAGATTATGGGGGGATGAGGTGCCGACTCTCCTCGGCAAAATCGGGGACCTCTTGGGGGAGCGGCCGTTTTCGCCCTCCGGCGAAGGGCTGTGCCCCCCGTTACTGCCGCCGCTTTTTCCTCCTGCGGGTTTCAGCCGGACTTTCGTGTCCAAATGGCGGAAGCGGATCGGGACGTCGCTGGAGGCGCCATCCTCGTTGATCCCCTGGAAGAGGAAGGCCAGGGGCCAGCTGATCCAGGAGGCGCTCCTGCGATAACTTTACGTAAATAATTTTTCTGGTTTTCCGGAATTTCTGGGGCTATTACTGGGGGGGCTGCACGGTGACGTTTCCGTCCGGGGACTCGATCGCCTCGGACAGGTGCCTCCTGGTGGACGAGAGCGTCTTCGCGATGGAGGGATTGTAGATCTTCGGATCACTGACCATACGCACGAAGAACGACCGTTTGTGTGCCAAGGTCTCCTTCTTTTTCCGCTCGAGCAGTTCAAACACCTCGTCCTGCAGCTCCTGCGGACCGATCAACAATCTCACTTTCCTCTAAAAATAGACGTGACTTGATGACTTTCGGCCTAATCCGACATTCGAAATTATTTCGAAAAAAAAACTGTTATAAATAGCCGCGGGGGCTGTGCGATTTTCCCGATCGACGGGATTTATGCGAATTTCGTCACGAGAAAAAACACACACAGCGCTTATATCGAGTGCGAGCCTAGGAAACGAAAATATACAAAATGTTCAAAAGATTGAGAGCAGATGACACGAAAAAATTTAGATCGCGTATAAAAAGTCGACGGTCTGGTGTATCAAAACATTTCGAGAGGCGCATTTGATATTAATGAAGTCACCGCGTATTTATAAGAATTTTTTACCAATTAATTATCGCTCGTGTCGAGGCCTGAGAAATGAACGTGAGGTGAAGATGCCTATTATTATGAGGCACTCTTTTTTACTGAAATTATGTCACAGAATTTGGCGCTGTAGAAAATCATGGTTGAAATACAATAGAGTTCACCCACCTGTAGCCAAAATTAGTTTCCGTAGCCAAACAGAGGATTTTTTTGCCAAATCACAATTCAATTTCGGCCATGATTGGCCCAGTCCCAAAATAAACCACCCAAATCCTCATTAATATTGACTGTCATCCATCCGTTAGAAAGAAGAAACATAACGGCAACAAAACTACAGAAATTGCTTCCGGAAAAACAGCGAGCGACATCTAAGACAATTTCTCGAAACCATAAGTGTCAATATGAGTAGCTGTTGATTACATTCAACAGTAAGTAATTAATTTCTGTATAATTGTTAAAGTGCCATTTTTTGTAAGAAGAAATTTAGGATAGGCGGGCAGAAAAAAAACGCCTTTAACATGAATATTGAACACAATTTTTTTTTTCTACAGATATTATTCAAATAGATGATTTCATAATTTTCGTGTCAATCGAACGATTTTATTGGGCGAAAAAGAAGGACCGGGCTCTATGATTTGTTAAAAAATCTATTGTCAGATGTTTCTACTTGAAATAAAAACGTCTATGGGTGGAAATTATACTCGTCCCAAGATATTTCTTATAACACGTTATACTCAAAATTTAAATAAAAATCATTGTTAGGTACTTTGGGGCCCACGTGTTATAAAAATGTAGGGGCCGCGCGAATTTAACCTCAACGCCGCCGTTTTGTAAATTCTTGCAGGAAATCATGACACTGACTGGAAAAATCGCACCACCAATGTCAATTTTGACAAAAAAAATTGTGTCAAAAATCATGTCAAAATTTTCAAAACCTAACGCCTAGAAGCAAGGTACTTCACACACTGTCAATCATTTTTTCATTGTTGCATAAATGGGACCACAATGTGCCATTAGACATTGACAGATGCCAATATTGGTGATAAAATCTGACGATTTCGACAGCCGTCAGGAACATTACAAAGCCTACTTTCAATAGTATCTGTAGAAAAAGACACTTTTTATAAGGCTTCCATCTAGATCTACTCAAACAACGAACACGAAATTTTTTCACCTGTCCTTTATCGCCCTGCGTCTCCAGGAGCTCTTCGGCGAACTCGGTTATCACTTTCCACGCGTATTCTGGAAAAACCCAATGAAATCCAAAAGTATACAGAACGAAACAGAAGGACTCGAACCAATGTCGGCCTCGCAGGCGTTCGGGGCCACCACGCAGAACCGGATGACGTACTTCTCGTTGACACTGGCAGGTACCATGTGGATCTTCCCGGAGGCATTGATCCCACTGAGGAGCTTCTCGTTCAACTTGTCGCTACCCCTGAGCCGGAAGCACACCAACCCCAACTTGACGTCATTGCAGACCTCGAACCGCTTGTCCTTCAGCACGTGCCCCTCGAAGATCTTGGCCAGCTTGATGTGGTGCCGGATGTACCCCTGCAGCCCCGAGATCCCGTAGCTCCTCAGCACGAACCACAACTTCAGCGAGCGGAAGCGCCGGCTCAGCGGCACCCCCCAGTGCCGGTAGTCGATGGCCGCGTCCGAGTACCCGTGCTGCAGATACAGCGGATCCACGACCAGGGCCGAAGTCAGGCGGATGCGGTCGCGCACCCACATGGTCGAGCAGTCGAAGTTGGTCAGCAGCCACTTGTTGGGGTTGGTGTTGAACGAGTCGGCGTACTCGATGCCGGCCAGCAGGTACTTCAGCTCGGGGCAGATGAAGGCGTTGCCGGCGTACGCGCCGTCCACGTGCAGCCACACGGAGCCGAACTTGCGGCACACGGGGCCGATCTCCTCCAGGTTGTCGAAGGAGCAGCACGAGGTCGTGCCGAGGGTGGTCGACACGAAGAACGGGATCAGGCCGACGGTCTCGTCCTCCTCCATCGCCTGCAAAACCGCCGTCAATAGAGGGGACAAAGCGCGGTGGTACTCGAAGTACCATCATCAGGCTTCGGCCTCTTAAGGAGGATTTCTCGTCCGGTTCGAGGATCCTCAACTTGACGAAGCAGATCATTGCGGCTTTTTCGACGCACGAGTGGGACTCTTTGGAGCAGTAGGCCATCAGTTTGGTCAGCAGGAGGCCCTCTTCGACGAAGGGGTGCTGCTGTTTGAGGCGTTTCAGGGCTTGGGCTCTGGCGGCCAGCATGGAGACCAGGACGCATTCGCTCGCGGATGTCTGAAATGGGGTTTTTCAGTTTTTTTCGTGTTCTCTTCGCGTTTTTTCTGAGTTTTCGGGACTTTTGGGTTACCTGGATGACGCCGCCTCCGCGGCTGCCTTCTTTGAATGCCAAAAATTCGTCCGGTAGACCGATGGCTTTTCCGAGCCAGTCTAGAACGATGGTTTCCAGTTCGGTCAGCGCCGGACTGGCTGCCTGAAAATTTACGGGGAGTCATTTTGCAATAAAGGGTGGGCGAATTTTTCCTGAAAAAAAGCAGGGCAGAAAAAGAGGATGCGTCTACACATTGAATATTAAACAGCCACTTTAGTTATATGGTTAAAGACAATTATGAATTACCAGCATGTTTAATATCAAAATGATTACGACGGTTTAATGAAGACACAGGTCTTTGGTCATTTTGAAAACGAGCGGCTAGTTTTCACAGGCGGGTTCGCTAATGAATTATACAATTAATGATCGGTTGTCTAATAAGGTAAAATTTTCTGAATCCTGTAAAATGTAAATGAAATGATGCCTTTTTTTGTTATAAAAATGCAATAAGTCTGGCATCCCGACTCTTCAGAGATATAAGTTTCAATATTCCAAACGCCTCCTCTTTTTTGGGAAGGATAGCTCATTAAGGTCGTTTTTTTCAGAAAAAAATTGCCCACAAGTGATGGTATATCCTGTAGTAGAACGAAAATGGTTGATTATGTCAACTAGAATATGCGATGAAATCGGGAGATTCAGGATCATGGTACAGTGAAATATTGTAACTTGTAACAAAATAGCTAGATGGAATAGTATTACGAAATGGAATAGCAGTAGTGTGAAGTGAAATATTAGCAAGTGCAATTATCCTAATAGCAATGACTGATGATTTTAAGGGCTGTTTCCACATCTTGAACCATTTTTATTTCTGAAATATTTGGTATTTTTAAGAACAGATTCTTACCAACGAGTACGAAAGCTTAATTTTGCTATGGACATCTATTTAAAATTAAAAAGTTTCATTATCATCTTGAAACATAGAGAATCACATATTGTACTGTGACAAAGTGGAATACCGTAAGTATCTGAATAGTAACGGAATCGGTAGTATACCGATGAGTGGAATACAAAAGCAGCTGGAATTGTTATTGAACAAAGTCAATATTTTCCAGTCTGTTATTGGGTTTCTAGGAGCATTTCCGAACTTTATCGCAAAACAATTATTTCAATCCAAAAAATAACT
This sequence comes from Salpingus planirostris, assembly GCA_949788335.1. Classification (NCBI taxonomy): domain Eukaryota; kingdom Metazoa; phylum Arthropoda; class Insecta; order Coleoptera; family Salpingidae; genus Salpingus; species Salpingus planirostris. The sequence continues at coordinate 4,244,907 of OX460922.1, forward strand.
ATGAAGTGATAATAAAAATAATTGCCTAGATAATTGTAAGCTTTTGCCATGGCTTTGCCTAAACAGGCGATGATACTATAGTAAATTATAAATAACGAAGACCGAGGGAACTCACCCACGAGAACCCTATGCACCCTATACCGTCCGAAAGCATGTCGCCCAGAATCGACGGGTACGAGTTTCCCGAGGGGAAGTAAGCGTGGAACCTCGGATGCTGCCAGTGGGTGACCCCCGGCATGATCTTCGTCTCGATATCGGCCATAATGGTGTCCCAGTCCTCTGGCTTGTCGGGCGCCTCGTCGGGGAGGATCTTCTTCAGGTAGCCGGGCTCGATGTTCGGCGTCACCCGCCTCGCGCCCAAATTATCCGAATAGTCGCAAATGTAATCGACCATCTCCTTGCCCCTCACCCGGAATTCGTCGCAATCCATCCTGTTAATAAATACCTGCCTGATGAAAAACGCGCAAAAAGTCGGGCGGCGTAAACGAGCCGCATTCTCCGCATATCCGAATGTGGGTGGACGTGACGGCCTCTCTTTCATCCATATTTATTCCACGCGAAAAAGACCGAAAATTATCAATTCAGTTATTCGGGATATTAAAGGGAAATTGCCCTGGTGGAGATGAGGCGTAAACTGATTAGGAAATTACCCTTCTCGTTACTGATACTAATTTCTCGTTAATTATCGACACCGGAAGCACCTGGATTTTTTCCAGAAGAATAATTTCTGGAATTGCTGGAGTCGACGATAAAAAGGCAATAACTGTTAGTGCCCTTGGTTTACCGGGGACTGGGTGTATAAAGTCGTGAGTTTCCCTACCTGTTGCGTTTGGGTACGATGAAATATTGCGGTAAAGTAGCGACGAGGATAATGAAGTACTTTAGCTTTAGCAGTGCAGAATTGAGGAAGGATTAACAGAGTCCACAATCGGGGAGCCCACTTTAGCAACCACCGCCACTACCACTGACTGGCGACGGCACCACGATCGCGTTGAAAATAAATTTCTCGCCGGGCGACGACTTCTTCCCCGATAATTTCGCACCCCCGACCGACCGCAGAAGAGCCCGATCTAATTGACTTTTCAAAGCACGCGCTCGAATTTATCGCACAGATATGGAGCGCGACTGCATATTATCGGGGAAGCGAGCGAGCGCATTGTTCCCATTGCAAATCCAATATTTTTAATCAATCCCCCGCGAACATCATCATCAGTGAAACCCCGGAATTGCAAACGTTGTACGAACTCAAACAGAAATAACCGCGCGTTCGCAATGTATCATACAAACCGGAACCGACGTATATGTATGCTCAATTTCGCGTTTAATTATTCCGCGTTTTCGATCAACCCTTTTTGCGCCAAACGGACCGTGCGTTTATTTATTCATCCGGGCGCATTGCTGACTAATTGTCTTTCCCCGGGGGCGTCTTTCGTTTTATACGAGGCCGTCTCGCGGTCTTAAAGCGTATAATGTTATCGTTTAAAGGTGGAATGAACGGTGGAAGCGCTAAATTTCATTACGGGCGGTTATATGAGGGACGGAGACGGATCGGAATGAGGGGCGAATTCCGACCGATTTCATTCTTCGCGCACCCCCGCAAGTAGGCTACTGGAACGACCCCGATGCCCTAAATGCCGCATGCTTTCGACGCTCCTCATAGAGCGGACGTCACCGCCATCGGTTCGAAAGAGGAAAAGTGTTCGACTTATTTCCCCGTCTTCGCCATGATAATATCGAGCAATTATTACGAACAACCCCCGCCGTTCCGGCTACTCGAGAGATAATTAGAATTTATTCGGAGCGCGAATTCTGCGTCGAGTGCAAATTGACGATCCGCCGTGTCAAGACCACAACCCCTTCAACCAAACATCCCGAAAAAATCGAGGAAATTATTTTTTGAATACCATAATGAGCTATTTCCATTTTCAAAATGTGTGCAAGACTTTTGTTGAAATAAATTGTTTTCAATTAGTTACATGGTTATTGCAATTACAAAGAACGTTTTGTGACGTCAGCAATTACAAATCGTGTACACAGCTCGTCTGCAGATGGCGCTCATAATAATTTAATAATAGTCACTGTATTACCGATTACCGACATTTTGAGGTTATGTAAGTGTATGCTAGCATCCGTGTCGGTAATGTTTTCGTGTTCTCAATAAAATTTTGCTATTATGCCTCCGAAAATGAGGAAAAAACCTTGGAAAAACCCGCTGATCACACAGCAAGGATCAACACCGTAACTGTAACTACACGAGGCGCCATCTACTGGATCAGAGAAAACTCGTAATAGCTGACGTCATAAGAAAAAAGTCTATAATTCAATTTCAGCCCTTTGAACTTTACTGAAAAGACATGATAATTCCTGATTGAACAAAACTCGCTGGATTTACCAACATACAAAAATTCATTAATTATAAGATCATTTCCACAGACTTTATATAAAGAGTAATAATCATCTTCTTAAATTATATTTGAATACGAGAGATTCAGGGGACTCCTTCTTCGATTCCACTGGCGGTTGCTTTTCTGGTGTTTTAGGCGTAGGCCCGAAAGTCAGGTCCCAGAATTTCGAGAAGGTTTCCTCTCTAGGGGGCGCTCTGTGTCGCGAGCATTCGTTTAATTTCTTCTCCCGCTCGGCGGGCGGCAAATTCCTATACAAAACTTCGCAGTCTTTGCAGGACCAGCCCTTCAGCTGTTGCCTGGCTTTGCCCCTCACTCCCACGTGATCGAAATTGTAAGGCTCCCTTTGTGGGGGTAGCTCGTTCGTTTTCGCTTCAAGTTTTTGCTTTTTCGGAGAGACGGGGTTCTCTTGAAACTCGTCTAAATCGTCGAGGGTTGCGTCACTGTGACTATTCGATCCGTCTTCGTTTTCTTCGCTTGGAGTTTGGTTCCAGAAACTCAGGATCTCGTCCAGTCCCATCGAGCCGACATTGGAATCTAATTTTCTAAAAATCTCGTGATTAGTACAAGTTGTTATTTGATTATTGAAATGGTGGTTACTTTTTCTCCTTTTTACTAGGCTCTTCATAATCAAACATCTGAGTCAGAGTTGTTGACTGCACTGCTTTACCAATCTTCTTCTTTGATGATTTATTATTGAAACTCATTTTACTTTTCTTCAAAAGAGACGTAGGTAGTGGACTATTCTCAATAATGGAACAATCGATGACGCTATCCTCTACAGATTTAAGGTGTTTGTTCTTTCTCAAATTCGTCTCTGGAATTATTTTTGGAGATTTTTTGTGCTTCTTCCCAAACAATGAAAAGGAAGGACTTGAAGGTTGCCGCTGATAAAATTTGCGACGATTCAAAGGGGGACTAGATAATGATTGAGATCCAATGCATTTCGTTTTGTCGAAAGAAGACGTATCTGGTTCTAAAATCGTCTGACTTGAGCCATCATTCAGATTCACCTCTTGTAATGCCACTATCCCGGGGAATTTATAGTTTTCTTTATTATTCGAATGTGCTTTTCCTTGACGAGTTAGCGATGATTTGGACAGAGTACACGCTTTTTGCAAGTGGTCTTTGCATTTGAGATCCGAGCGCAGTTTCTCAATTTCCGTATCCAAACTACTACGCAGTTCTGAAAAAATGCAGAATATGAAGATTCATCAAACACGTATGAACCTGTACCTACTTGATAACTCTTTCTGGAGGGCGTAGTAAATCATTGATGTGATTTTCAGTTCTTTTCTCTCATCTTTCCAAATTATCTCCAACTCATTGTCGAATAACCCGAGCCAGTCTTGGTATGACTCAGAATCTCGAGCTACACTCATTATAAATTCGACAAGTTATTAAATATTATACACTATAACAGAAAAAACTAAAGAAATGCCGAGGGAAAGAAATAGAAATCGGAACAAAACTTATAGGTTAGAGATCAATTTTGACAGTTCTGACACTGACATCTCAGATTCCTGTTTTATCGTTATCGGTAGCGGGAAATTTGAATGCTGAGTTCCGGGGAAGTACAGACACAAAATTACCTTTTTTATTGCATTTTTTTATTAAAAATCGTATATTTACATGATGTATCGACATTATAAGTTTCCTCTTTTGGCCTGTTCAAGCTCTATCGACTCAAACAGCGCTTTAAAGTTTCCAGCGCCAAAACCCTGTAAAATATCAATAACAAAATTAAATGAAACAGCTTTAACTTGCTCTCACATTATGATTGCGCCTTTGGATGACTTCGAGGAAGACCGTGGGTCGATCCTGCACGTTCTTGGTGAAAATCTGCAGCAGGTAACCGTTCTCGTCGTAATCGATAAGGATCTGCAGTTCCTGGAGGACGTCGAGCGCTTCCGCAATCTGAACGCGGCTGTGTTTCAGCTGCTCCCTCAACAAATCGTAATAGGTGTCGGGAATTTTCAGGAATTCCACCCCGCGAGCCTGCAGGTTCCGCACGGCGCTCACGATGTCTTGCGTGTTGAGGGCGATGTGCTGCACGCCGGCCCCTCCGTAGTACTCCACGTATTCCTCGATCTGGCTCTTCTTCTTACCGGGGGCCGGCTCGTTTATCGGCAATTTCACGTTCTCCTCCCAGTTGCTCATCACTATCGAGCGCAAGGCGGAGTATTCCGTGTGGAGCTGCTTGTCGTCGACCGACCAGAAGCGGTGGAACTGGAGGACGTTCTCGTACCATCTGGCCACGGACTCCATCTGCCCATCGGGCTGGTTGCCCACCACGTGATCGATAAAGTCCAACTTTGCCGGCGGCCTTACGATATCGAAAAGTGTGATAATTAGGGCAATTAGCTGATCGAGTTTGGAAGTAATAATTGGGTCTCGACTGAACTTACAGAGTTTGCCCTAATTTGTCCGCCTCGCACGGGAAGTACCCGGGGAGGAAGGCGCCCGTGTATAAACTTCTATCGATGAACGTGTGAGTCGTATCGCCGTACTAATAATAAACGAAAATAATAATAAATTCGGTGATTCACGCTAGTTATTGAAATTATACCGTTTGGATTTTGGCGAATCTCACAGTACCGTTGAAGTCGCTTTCCTCCCATATGTCTTTCAGGATCGTGGCTCCCTTTTGTTTGGCCCTCTAGAAATGATTTTCGTCAGTTTTCCTAAAAGCTATTTATTTCCGTATTTACCAGGACGATGTTGTCCAGATTTTCCACGCACATTGCGATATCCTTGACACCATCCCCGTGTTGCGTGAGGTGCGGTCCAATTTCGGCATCCCCAGGTTGGTAGGCGGACACAAATACGAATTTAATTTTATTTTGCCTCACGACGTGAGCCGCATATTCCCTGCTTCCTGTTTCTAATCCTTTATAAGCCAAGGGCTCGAAACCGAGCCTCGCGATGTAATAGCTGGCTGCCTGTTTGGCGTTACTCACGTAAAATGTGAGATGGTCGAAGTACAGAAACCTTCCATTTGTAGGCTGAAATTCAATAATTCTGGCAATCAAGGGTGGTTAATTTTGGGTGCACAACTCACTTTTGGCCCTTTATCTGTGTACGATGTCTGGAAGTTAATTTGATAGAAATACTTGTTTTATTTTTCTGTATTATATCGGTTTACTTACCATTTTCGAAATAATTCTTTATCTTTGATGCTTTGGCTGAAATCTCTTTGAAAACTACGAGATTAGATGACGATTGCGTACCTTTTATAAGCTCGCACAAACAACGTTGTTTATGTGTTGGGTATTTTAATTAATTTGAGAGAAATGCTAATGAATTTACATGTGAGTTTTGGAAAGCAAGGAGATCCAGCTTCAACTCCTGCAGCCACGGGCCCCTAGATATATACAAAATCGTAGAATTAATAGTTGCATTTTGCCATTTGAAATCTTCCTTAACTTTTCGAAACCTAATAAATTTGAGGATTGCTATTTGAAACTGCAAATTACAAAAACAGAAAATATTGTCGATGGGGTCAATGGGGTGACCTTTCCAGCAGTTCTTCCCATTTTTTATGAGTTAATTGGAGAAATATTTAATATTCCACGACCACGTCGAGTCTTGTTTCGATGAGCCACCTCGTAGTACTACTGGTAGTATTTGTAGTACTACGAAAATCTGATGCAATACTTTGAATGGATGAAATAAGCCAAAATTGATTAAAAAGACCCATTCACGGTTTCATGAATGAAGTCTTCCAAAAAGCCTAAGAAATTTACAGAATTCAGAACTTATTTATACTAAAAAAATGTATAAACAATGCACTTTCTGGTAACTTTTCGTAAATACGTATAGGAATTGTAAATTGGATGGATTCTCTTAGTGACTGATTTTCCTCGGTTTTTGGATTATCTTTGATTCATTTTGATATTTTAATTTTAATTGCTGGATGCACCGGGACTACTAAAGTTGGATGCTTAATTCTCAAAGTTTCCAACAGTTTGAAACTTTTTATCAAAGAATCGCCAAAAGCAGCAAAGTGTGCAAGTAAACAATAGAATTCTCGTGAATTTTGCACAATTTCTTTAAAACGACAATAACAAAAGTACGCAGCAATATCATCAGATTCCCCCAAAGCAAAATAAGATAAACGCCAACAAATGTAACCGGCACACAAACTTAATAGATAGGTATACAAAGTTCTTGTTTGTTTGTCCGCCGATGACTTGCCGTTCTAGATCAATAAATTCCAGCACATTTAATGCGTTTAATATTCAAATATAATCCACATTTTTTACGTAGAAAAATAATCAGGCGACATGTGTGTCCACGAAACAGGTGTGTCGCGCTCACCGACCAATGGAAACGCCGTCGCGAGTCGCGATAATAAAATCAACCTGGAGCAATTCCATCACCATCGTCGTCATCACACCATGCGATGCAAATCGAAATTAAATATTAATCGAATCGAATAGACAGGTTCCCGCCCAGCAACAGAGCTCGTCCTCTCGGAAAGTTCCCGCAGTCGTCAGAAGCCCACCCGACGATCGATCGATCGGCCCTTTCGCCCTTTCATGCGATTGAAATCGGAGAAGCGCGGCGAATTCGGCCATTATGAGAAATTTCCGCGGGTAATTTTCAATAAGCTCGAGCTTTCGCGTGGGCCCAGTGCAAAAGCGTGGGCGTTCATTGATCCCCTTCGCCCTCACGTCGTCCGACGGAGCAGTAGGCCGCCAACTCCAACATGGCGCCTAATACCTGAATCCTGAAACTGAAAACGCCAGGACCAAACTGGAAACTAACCGTAAAAGTGTACCATTATTAAAATCAATTATAAAATACCACTGTATCCTCATTGAAATTCATGTATGTATGCAAATTTATACACACATGCGCCCGTTCGCGAGGATAATAATCATAACAACACACCATAATGATCCGAGCTTTTCGCTCCCGATAATCGCGGATCGTCGATGAAATCCTGATCGCGTTATTATGGCGACAGACGACAGTATGGACGACGACGTTTTCGAGAGTCAAGAGGAGGCGGAAAAGAGCAACTTGAAAATCGACGGGAAAAAAGGTAATTCGCCCTCGCCCACCGGATACAGGGATTACCAGCCGCCGGCTGAAATCCTGAAACTTTGCCAGACCGATGTCATCGAAGATTCGGAACAAACCGTACATAAGGTAATTAATGAAAAAAAAAATAACGAAAATTCGAGTGATATTAATTATGGTATAATTTCGAATTTCAGACAATCTTATTAGGGGACAGCGGGGTCGGCAAGACGTCGCTTTTAGTCAAATTCGACACCGGCAAATTCCAGTCGGGCAACTTTTCCGCGACCGTCGGAATAGGATTCACGGTGAGTCGACGAAACCGGCGAGAGTCCGTCCCTGCATTCGGTTTAATTAGATTCGATATCGGCGCTTTTGTGCCGACGAGAAGGGGGCGCCTCGCCGCCCCCGATAGGTAAAACAGGGTAGTCTCCATAGAAACATCAAAATGTGGAGGTAGGATCTGTCGATTTGAGCGCAAAATCAAAACCTTTTCATTTAAAGGGGTAGAGAGGTACGCCACCACACATCAAAGGGCGCGTACCTGCACGTTTCAATTAATTCGCATGCGAGCGTCGTCCGATAACGGAACGTCGCGACGTCCGATTTTTTCCCAATTAATCGTCGCACTCGACTCGATTCCGGATCGGTTTATCAAACGACAGCCAATACACCTACTCAATAATCGCCACTTTCGCCATATGTCGGCCTAATAATAATTTTAGTGCGCCGTGTTGTGGGGTTTCCTTATCAGTTCTGCGGTTTGGTCGCGGTAAGGTCGCCTTGCATTATTCGACTGCGATATAACGTGCGATCGACATGAACGGCGAAGAGAGCAACTGTAGACGTGTCGTCCGCGTGAAATCTGTCCGCAAGAAAATCTATAACGAGCCCAATTGCAAGTCCCTCACCGAATCGGCGCCCGAAGAAGAGTACGACATTTACAAACGCAGATTATCGGTGAGGGAGGAACCGCAATACGATATTTTCGTCAAGGTAACAATCAAAATCCCTTAAGCGCCCAGAAAAAAATAGTACAATTATTAAACTCGAGAGGATATTGTCAGGTGATGCTGTTGGGCGATTCCGGAGTGGGTAAAACGTGCATTTTGATGAAGTTCAGGGACGGACTCTTCCTTTCCGGTAATTTCATATCCACGGTTGGGGTGGATTTTCGGGTAGGGCGCCCTCATATCAAACCTTCCGAAAAATCCCCTCAATTTGACAAGATTTTTATTTCAGAATAAAGTCGTTGCGGTGGACCAAACTCGAGTAAAACTCCAAATCTGGGATACGGCAGGTCAAGAAAGGTTCAGGAGTGTAACCCACGCTTATTACAGAGACGCTCACGGTGAAAATGCTGAAAATTTTCACGAAATTCTCTGTTAATTGATTTATGAATTTCAGCCCTTCTCTTGCTTTACGACGTCACGAACAAGACGAGCTTCGATAATATTCGGGCTTGGCTGGGCGAAATCAGAGAGTACGCACAAGACGACGTCGTCATCATGCTTTTAGGTAGGAGACTAATGATGATTTTTGGAATTTTGGTTATTGGCATCATGATTTCAGGTAATAAGGCCGATTGCGGTTCGGATAGATTCGTGAGAAGGGAGGACGGCGAGCGTCTCGCGAGGGAATATAATGTCGCGTTCATGGAAACGTCCGCAAAGAGCGGGCAAAATGTGGAACTCGCCTTTTTGGCTGTGGCCAGGGAGCTGAAATACCGCCAAAGTGGCAACCGCACGGACACGAACCGATTTTCGGTCCAGGATTACGTGAGGGAGCAAACTCAAAAACCGCCTTGTCCTCCGTGCATCACCTAATTTTTCTTTACGCAAAAGCAGTTTTACAAAATGACGGAGGAATTTTCTGCGCGAAATAATAAAGTGACATAACAATATTTTGTTAAGCGAAACACCAATTTCACGAAACATCTTCTAATAATCATCTAGCAAACATTTGTGATAACACCAATTCCTCCCGATGAAAGATCGTCACAATGTCTTTAGAGTGCCATTATTTTGAATAACTGGAGCGTCGCGATTTTTATAAAAATAAACTATCATTGTATTTAGGGAACGCTATAAATAAAACTTGAGTGGCTGGTTTACTGGACCAGAATAAAAATGCATCCATATCTGATATTAATTTAATAGAAAAATTGTTAATAATAATAATAGTTCGTTAGCCGTTAGATTATTATTATAGAACTTGATAAATGTGAAAGCTGCAAATAAAAATTATGAAGAACATTAATCAAACGTCAAATTCGTTCAAACGCTGTTGCAAATCTTTCAAAATCGTCGTACACCTCTGTAGAGTATCTAAACTTTCTTTAACGACTGAACTGCAATTTTCTAATCTTTTGTCGGGTTGAACTTTCGGCGGCGGAATTTTCGGATCCAACAAAACGTTAACTATCCGTTCAGCCTCTTTTATTCGTTTAGAATCAACTAGTTTCCTCATTGTATCATTGACAGTTTCTTTGTAGAAAAGGTCCTTCTCTTCAACTTTGGTCACCTTTTTCTTGAACATCAATCGAGTAATCTTATCCATGAGCTCGTAATCCTGTTCACCCAAAGGCGACTTGGTTTGCGCCCTCTGCTTGTTCCTGATACTACTCTTAATAATTGCAGACATAATGTCGATGTCTGAGGAATCGATCGAGATCGTGTTCCTCTTAAAACCCACTCGTTTAGCTTTCAGATACGAGTCGTCGTCCAGTTCTCCGCCTCGCATTCGTTTGAATTTGAACATCAGCGCCTTGGACACGAAGTCGCTCTTCTCGTAGAAGTACGACTTGAGCGAGTAAGTGTTACCGTCCGAAGAGTGCTCGACCCGCGCCTTCGTGTAACTGACCAAGACGATCGCGGCGAAATAGTAGCGCATGACGATCATGCACAAGGAAAACAACCAGTAATGGATGTGCGAAAGGGAATGGACGGAATACCGATCGATGTCGAACGCGTAAAACTTGAATGTCAACGCCAGGAGCGTGTTGAACGTGTCGAAAAACGAATGGAACCCGCGAATTTCGTTACCGAAAACCACGAACCCGCTCACGCTGAAGGCGACCAGGAGAATGATGTAGCACAAGGCCACGTGGATCATCGGTAGAGTCGCGAAAATCGTCGTCATCTCGACCAGACGGAAAATGATCGCGAAGCGCAACAACGTCCACAGTCTGACGGTGGACAGGATGAGCAGGAGGGCCGAGATCGCGATCCACAGATCTTCCAATTTGAACAGGTAGAAATGGTCGATGTACTTTGGACTTTCGCTGTCTTTGACGACCTGCTTGACCAAGCCGACTCTCAGTAAAATGACCAGGAGGCTGCACAGGCCCAACACGGGAATCAGCAGGTCGATGTAGAACCAGAAATCCTTCCAGGCGGCTTTGCCCCTCTTGCACATCACCAGCAATTTCCTCACGATCATGTAGCCCAGCCACAGCAAAAATAGCGAGAAGGTTATGAACGTTCCGATATTGTCGACGTTCTGAGGATCCACCATCATTCTCGCGGGATAAACCTGAGCACCGTACTTTCAGAAGTACTCGAGATGATTCCAAAAAGAAAAACTCACGAAAACTGAAGGATGAACGTATCCAGTCGCACTCATCTCCAGTAAGAGCCTCACGTAACTGAAGCAATTGTAGTTGACGTTAAACGATAGCATTTCTACGATAACGCATCTGGTCAAATCGTCGATCCACCCTTGATTCTCCAAAATTTCTATCATATTCCTATTCTCTCTTATTGTACTTCCGAAATGAGACACGTATCCACCGCCCGGGTAAGTAGTAAGAGTTCCTTAATTCGAACAGAAAGTTTGGGAATCGTGAAAATCTCTTTCAATTCCTCTTACCAGTTATACTAGAAGATCCGGTCTGTTCTTCTGGAGAGTACTTCCAAATGTCCTTGTTCAAGTACGATTCGATATTGTGCGCATCTGATAACCAACCGCTCTCAAAATTCATAGTCTCCTCGTGCATGGGCGAATATTCTGGTTGACAGGAAGCATTTACGAATTTCATCCTCTCCGAGACTTGACAGGAGTTCTTCTTCAACCGGACTTGTCTCATGCGAGGCACGCCGAGATACGAATTGGCGTAGTCCTTCATCATTATTTGATCAGTCAATAGATAAAATGTCGCATACCAATGAGAAGACTGCGTTGCTTTTAGGAAAGTATCTCTCAAATAAAAGTAAAAACTGAAAAGTTCCAAAGTGCAGGAAATAAAAATTAATCAGAGGAAAGTTGATGACTATACTTATTGACACTGTCGACATTGTAAAAGTCTATGGTTTTCGTGACGCCACCTTCAACGACTTCTTTCATTTCACCGTGGTAAAAAATCATCAACTTATCGGTGCGTGCATTCAAAACTGTATTTAGAAGCATAAGAAATCCCAGTATGAAGAAGAGATCTTGAAGTTGACGTAACACTGTCTTACGGCTGTACGCATGCTGGCGTCTTTTCTGAAATTTGACAACTTTCAACATTTTCAGGGAGACAATAACTTTGCTCGAACATACCCTGATCTGTTTTTGATTCAGCGGTTTATACAATTGCTTGAAATAAGGTCTCAACAAACACTCGCCAAATTTCCCGTACAAAATCGTCCGTTGTTTTTCGATGATGTCCAAAAGGTCTTCCAATTTCTTGTCGATATGATGGGCCCAACCTAACGGTGGGCAGCAGAAATTCCGAATCAAGATAGCGATATTCTCGTACAGGATGATGTTGGCAATCATTCCGAAAAAAGACGAAATCAGCCACAGATAACTGGTCATCTGGGGAATCCACCACCCGAAAACCAGCAAGATCGAAGTCGAAACGACAATCAGAATGATCAAGATGACCCAACAGAAAACCGTGACCGCAAACGGCAACCTCCCTTCTTCGTACTTCGGATTCTGGATCTTGCTCACCCTGAACAGGCAGACGATCGTGATGTGAATCAGGAACGAAGTGATCGAACTGACGAACGAAACGTAAAGCAGACTCGAATCGAACCGGAACGTCGTATTGGTCTCGATGAAGTCGGACATGGCCATTTTGGGAAGACCGTAAAGGATTAGGGCGACCGCGTTCGTCGTGATCATGGTCGAAAAGTTGACGGTGATCCGTTTGAAGTACGAAAACGACTCGGAACTGTGTCCCAGGTACCAGCTGTGGTAGTTGTCGCAGGTGGTGCACCGTTCGCAAAACGTCCTCTTGTAATCCTCGAAGTTGGTCTGGGCCTTCACGCACAGCCGACACAGATTCTTCAGGGTGAATTTGCGACGGACCCGAAACAGCCACTGATCCGACGTCTGCATGTCGTACACGAGGATGTCTTTGCAGTGCCACGAGCAGTTGGCACCGACCCCATCGTACCACAAATCTATCGCGACCAAGGGACCCAAATGCGAGTTGGTCGTCAGTACCAACCAATCTTCGCTGTTGCTCTGCAATAGACACATCCCGGGATCGGGGAAGTTCAAAACGTGAGCCTGGAAAGTACCAAATTTCAGGGTTTCTTGTTGAGCGAGAGAGATTCCCTCGTGTTTTACCTCGCTATTCATTTTCTCTCCCAACAGTTTTATCATCACGTTCGAAGAAGTACCGGAACCTCTATCTCGGTGCGTCCTCACCACCAACAGGTAAGCGTAAAGATCGTTTTTGCAGTTGTCGGCCAAAAAATAAATCTCTTTCTGCAAGACAACTGACAATGTTTTCGAAGGACTAGTACCCGGATGATTACCTTCGCTTCCCTGAGTATCAACAGGGCGCAGCAGACGTAGACGACGTAAATGAAGACGATCCACAGGAAGACGACGAAATTCACTTGCATGAGCAGTTCGATGTCCACCGAGTTGATCTCGATCTGGTCGGACTGCGCGTTCTCGAAGTAGCCGTTGATGAGCGACAAACGTGTGCACATGCAATTGACGTGGGTGGTGTTGAACCTGTTGGACGGCCTGCAGGTCGGCTCCCAAGTTTCCGTCGTCGACTTCCACACGTAACAGGCCGAGGTCGTGAAAGAAACGTTGACCGTGTACGTCGTCTCGTTGGTCGCCTGCACGCTCATCATGTTGGGCAAAAAGGCGACGTACACGAATATGTCGTAATCGTACTTGTTGATGTGGCCCAGCACGTACTGGCCCTTGTTCTTGGCGTTTTGGCGCACCGTCAAATTTTTGCGAAACTGAGAGTACGTCGGCATTTTGTGCGCCGAGATGATCACCTGGAAAAATCGGAGCGTTTGAATTTGCGACGCGCGTGATGGACTAGCGATGGTTACGTCGAAATCGTTGCCGGGAATGTGATGGAACTGCACCCAGCATGCCGTGAATGTCCCCAGAGAGACCCGTCTGATCAATATATTTCGATTGAACTCCATGACGCTGAACGTGCGGTAGTTTTCCGGAATGTCGTAGACGACTTGGTCGAATTCGATGCTTCCGCTTTGATCCTCCAGCATTTCGAACGAGAACGAAATCGGCTCTATCAATTTTGTGATCGTGCGCCCGGAATAGTCGGTGATTATCGGGGAAATCATGTGCGTTTTAGCGAACAGCTTGTTTTCGTTCCACCACAGGAGGTCAGTGTTGAAAGTCAACATCTGAAAACAATCAAACGTTTACAGGGATATCGTCGACAAGTGTTAGGGTGGAAGAATAACCGCGACATCGTAGAAACTTTCCGCCAAGAAATCTCCGGTGAGATTCCACGTGATATTGTTTGATTGCGAAACCCAATTGCGCATTTTCACGCCGAGATCTCGACGTATGACGACGGACCAATTCCCATCGCTGACCACCACCGGGTCGTACCCTCTCGTGACAGTTTTCATAATCATATTCACGCCGTTAACCGTCGTGTCCAATCTGTTGTAAGTGAGAACCTTTAGCTGTTTCAGGTTTTCCTTAAAGTTTTGATCGTTTTCGTCGACTTCATCGAGTATGTCCGTTTCGTTGCTGTTCTCATTTTTATCGTATTCCTCGAAGGACAGGTTGGATTTCTTGGTCCTAGTGCAGCGGACCAACATTTTCACCATTTTTACGGTCCAATCGTAAAGTCTGACGGGGAAACGCTCGAACTCTATCAAAGGCAGATAGCTCTGGCCGAATCTCTCGCACATGACCGCCGAGAACGTGTTCAGAAACTGTTCCGAGTCGGTCATGTTCGAGTTGATGTCTTTTACACGTTTGTAGAATATCCTGGCCTTCTCCAAGGAATAGGCCAGTGCGGACGGGGCCTGAAAATTCCAAACTCGTGCGAATAAATTCGCGCGCATAATTTCAAGTAAAAACCTGCAGCATTTGATCGAGGATGTCGTCTTCCAAATCCAAGACGAAGGCGGCGACCCACGGGGAATCCTTGGGAGAGATCGACAAGATCCGGTCCAGGATCATCTGGAGCCTGTACAAGACGACCCCGTCCATGCCCAACTTTACCAGATCCAGGACCGATTGAAGCGTCGCCGATCCGTTGTAATATTCCATGTAGATCTTATCGTCTACGACCTCATCGCTATCCTGATCGGTAACGTTCGGGTACAAATCGAACGTCTTGTACGATCTGTTCCCGTTCAGAACCGTCAACACGAAATGGTCGCCTTTGGGCAGGTAGAACGATGCCTCGTCGATTTCGTCGCCGAAACCCGTGTACGCCGTATCGCCCATCAGGTCTTTCACGCTTATGTAGTAGAGGTCGTCCTTGTCGGTCTTGGGCGGATCGCATTTCAATTGGAACTTCGTTTCGAAACTGGTACCGGTGTTGGGCTCGATTTTGCACGACTTCACCTCCGGATCCGGCACGTAATACAGATCCAGCCCGGCCCATCCGGTCCGCGGCCCTTTCAGCTCCACCGAAGCGTAGTAAGCTCCCGGTGTCATCGTGTTGTTCTTCAGCCCGAGTCTCCTGCCTTTGCGTTCGAACATCATCGATTTGCCGTAGTCGATTTCGGGGCCTTTGATGTCCCCTTTGGTCACGCGCCACGTGAAGTCCTCGTCCTTTATGTCCTCGCATTTCCAAAGGCACCTGATCACCAAGACGAGGGTGCCGGAAAGAAGAGTTTGCGGTTCCGCGGGCGGGCAGTTCCTCTGACAACTTATCTCCAGTAGAGAGTACTCCTTTCCGGCGCGGATGTACTGCACCACCGACACGTTTTCGGAGCCGTACGGTTTCGTCGCCTTCACCGACACTTCGACGCCGTCCGTCAACATGCTGTCCAAGAGGGTGATCTGGGTTTTGGTAGCGGGGGAGGTCAAAGTGTCGCAAAACGGATGCGAAGCCTCGCAGGTCCAGAGGGCACCGAATCGCATCAGTTGGCTTCGGCTCGGCGAATTCAAGTGCACGGAGTTGGAGACCGACAATGTCAGACTTCTGCTAGCCGGAGCGCTTCGGTTGGTTCCGCCCATTATGATGACGATCGGGACTTCGATGCCTATGCTGAGATAGCAGTCACCGTAACTTCCCGCCTATACGGACGAAGGATCATTCGCGTTTTATTCGTACTGGTAACATGGTAAACTCACTCCTGGGGTTTGTTGGTTGTGCAGTGAGATTATGTACATTCCCTCAGTTAAAGAGTAAGGTTCTATTACGCATTGAAGATGTCTGCTAAACGAAGCCCCCGTATTGACGTCATCCAATGTTGCTGAAATTCAGTTGAGTGAGTCCCGTACCTACTTACATGCTTACTAAAGTCGCCGCGGTTGAGAAATTTTTAAAATGAAATTTACTGTTTTTTTTTATAGTCCATAGGCCAGTGAAACCTGATTCACTGCCGTTCATTATTTTCGCCTGCATGAAGACGTACATGTATCGGCTCCATGTATGATTCTCTGCTGTTTCGTAACTCAAGCTGTACAGTGGAAATCTTTTAGAATATGAAATTTTTAAACAAAATTTACCTACCAATTAGATATTTCAATTACGTGACGTTCATCTTTATCTGTTCGTCGATTATTCCAGATAGTATCGTCTCCATTGCAGGAATGAATAATCAAACAGATTGAAATATACTTTGGGATAATGAAATTCATCTCAGAATTTCAAAAATAATGAATTTTGACAATTGTTTTTTGTTTCAATAAGCAACAAGAATCTTGGCAATCAATCCCCCCATAACATAATCATTAATCAGAAATAATTTTTTGTTTCAAACAGTAATCATGGCAACCAAGCAAATTTATTAACAATAATAATTAGCAAAAACTTAAATAACCAGTTTCGAACGAGTTCAAAATTCAATGTTGTCTATCTTGTCTTCCATTTTCTTTAGGCTTTTGGAACATTTCTGTAATGTATTCAAACCATTCTTGATAACTTGATTACATTTTTGGAATCTTGGATGCCTGCGAGTGTTAGGTGGTTGAATATTCGGATCGAACATAACTTTAACAATACGGGCAGCTTCTTGCATTCTTTTAGAATCGATGAAACCATCTTTATTTTCATTGATACCAGCCCTGTAGAAAATTTCCCTTTCTCGGACAACATTTTTCTCTTTTTGCAACATCAAAATCATCATTCTCAACATGAGCTCACCATCTTTTTTACTTAATGTTACATTATTACGATCAATGACTTTATCCTTATTCATAACCAAACACTTGGTCATTGTCGCCATCAATTCAACATCTAATCGATTAATAGTTGCCATATTTCTAGTGAAGCATTTCTCTTTAGCGGTAACATATTCATCGTCTTGTTCGAAACCGCCTCGCATCCTTCGAAACTTCAATTTCATCATTTTGGGAAAATACATGGCTTTTTCATAGACAAGGTTTTTAATGGAATATTCTTCATGTTGACCGAAGTAATTAATTCGAGAGTGAACGTAGCTAACTAGTGTAATGGCCATAAATAAAAATTTTATGAAAAGCATACACGCGTAGAACAACGAAAGATGGAAATAGGTCAGAAACGGTGTGGTCTCCGTCATGTACAAATGTTCGAAAAATTTAAAACTAAACAGAGTCAACGTGGTAAATGTCGCAGACACTGAAGAGTAGTCACGAGTATTGCCACTGTTCAACATGAAACCGCTGAGACTGAACGTTAAAATTATCGCCAAGTAATAGAGAAATGCACCGAGCAGTGGATAAATGGCTTGTTTTGTAGCCTGCTCAACCAACCGAAAGACAACGGTGAATCTCATCAATTTCCATAATCTGAACGTGGTAGTGACAATCACGACTGAAATAACTATTTTCGCAACGTTCTCGAGAAAAATCATTTCTGAATAGTCTTTGAACCTTTCTTCTGCACTGTCATTGAACGTATTCAATAAATTGTCGCGATATGACAAAATAACGAAACAAAAAATCGTGAATACCGGAATGAACAGATCAATCCACCACCAAAAATCTCTAACATGTTGCCATACAGATTGGAACATTATCAAGAATTTATGTAGCAACATGATGGCAAGCCAAATTATCAAGAAGACCTTGAAAAACCAAAAAGACGAAACTGCCCATTCGGGTGGTAAATAAATCCGAGCTGGGTAAATCTGGAAAATAAAGAAAACATTGAAACAACTCGATCAAATCTGATGGTTTAAACTCGATCTTTTCATATGAATAGAATTTATTCTTCATTTTCATTCTTGGTAACAATTCTAACAGCTGTATAATTTTACTCAGAGGTGAAAAGATCAAGCTTTCATTAGGCTAGGTATAATAGAATACTTGCATGTAAGTTTGGGAATATGTATCCAGTGGCGCTCATTTCAAAAACCGCTGTCACCATTCCAAACATGTTGTAGTTCATGTTGAAAGTGAAAAATTCGATTTGAACCGCCCGAGTCTTACTGTCGACCCATTTATTCATGTTCATATTCATCAAGTAATTGTTGGATCGCCGACTGTCTTTTCCCATGTACACCACGTAACCACCTGTCGGATAAGTAGCAATATCCCCAGCATACTCCAATCCGGTTCTTGTGCTCGAATCGTAGTGCCATTGCTCTTTGAACTGATACGAATCCAACGCGTGAGATTGTTTCTCCCAGTGTAATTCGAAATTCCGAGTTTCGGCGGTAGCTGCCGAATACGGTGGAAGGCAAGTCATATTCATAAATGCCATAGCGTCATTACATGACGTGGGATCTTCTTTGACACGATGCTGACGTAATCGAATAAGTCCCAAATATTTATTTGATAAATCCTTCATCGAATGGAGGTCCACATCCCGAAAGCTATCGTACCATTGAGTCATGAAAAACGTTTGTGGAAAAGCCACCGTGGTGTAGTTGTAATATCTGCAATGAATCATACGGTTTAGTTAGTTTAGAAAATGGGCATTTCTCTATTCAAATACAAATTTATATTGGTGACATTGGAGAACGCCGAAGAAAAATCTAAATCTTCGGCATGACGTCCTTCCATGAGATCCCGTATTTCGTCATGATAGAGAGGTGTCATGGAATCTTGTCGGTACGAAATTAGGCTCCACAATAGGAAGAGGAAAATTATCAAGTAGAATAAATCCTTCAGTTCCTGCTTGACACTTAGGCGTTGTTTATGAAGCATTAATTTTTTTCTGATTTGCCGGTGATTCAACGGCTTGTACAGATGACGAAAATATGGTCGCAACAAATTAGGGCCAAATCTCTCATACAAAATTGATCGGTGTTTCTCCACAAATATCAAAATTTTAGACATTTTCTTTTCGATATAATGCGACTAAAAATAAATTTTGCAATAAAATCCAATTGTTAACTTTATGGAAATTGGCATTAAAAGACTTGGTTCGGGATTTGGTGGAAAACCGACGAATGTCGATGCACGAACGAAGTTGACTGTCGTTCGCAATATAAATAATGAGCGCAGTACTGCTCAACAAGCAAGCTCAAGTTTATGAAATTTAAAGATATAGTTAATCTGAAATATCTGTTAAAAACATTTCAAGTCGTTTCAGATTACCACCAAATTCCGGATCAGATACTAACTATTTTTATATTCGGAAAGAAAATATTCTTGAGTAAAATCACGATATTCTCGTAGAATACGATATTGAAAATCATTCCGATGATTGAAGACGATAACCACAAATAACTAGTCATCTGCGGTAGCCACCATCCGTATATCATCAAAATCGAAGTGGAACAAACAATGATGATAACTAGAGCCACCCAACAGAAAACCGTCACTGCAAACGGCAAGGGTGCAGTTTCATATTTCGGATTTTGGATTTTGCTCAATCTGAACAACCAAGTGAGGATGATGTGGATCAGGAACGAAGATATCGAACTGATGAACGAAATGTAAGGCAGACTCCCATCGAACGGGAAATGTGTGTTCGTTTCAAAACAGTCAGACATGTCTAAATGCGGTAGTCCGTAAGCCATTAAACTGAACGAATTGGTGGCAATCAGAGTGGAGAAATTTACGGTGGTTCGTTTGAAATACGAAAACGTTTCCGAACTACGACCCAAGTGCCAACTGTGGTATTTGTCGCAAGTTCTCAATCTTTCCAGAAACGTTTTCTTCAAATCCTCTTCCTTTGTTGATTTACTTGCTGTGTAATGTGTGAGCGTTTTAATGTCGAAATGGGCACGAATTACGAAAAACCATTCTTCACAGGTTTGCATATCATAAACGAGGATATCGTGGCATTTCCTGGAAATTTGATGAAATTAGAGATAACATTAATACATTTTCGAAATGGATTCTTCAAACCAATTCGGAGCGGATCCTATAGAATCAAGCCACAATTCAACTTTAGTGATTTTTCCCAAATGCATATTTGTAGTCAGAATGAACCAATCTTCACTCGAAGTCTGCAAGAGCACCATATCAGGATCGGGATAATTCAACACATGAGGCTAAAATTGATATAATCTCTAATAACGTATTGTTGAAAAATCGTCACATATGACAAAAATATCATACATCACTTTCTCTATGTTGTCCTGTAAGTTTGATGCCTACGTTTGAAGTAGTGCCGGAATTGTGACCATCCGAAGTCTTCACAATCAATAAGTAAGCGTATAAGTCATTTTCGTAATTATCGGCCAAATAGTACACTTCTTTCTAAAGAAATATTTAATGAAATAAGTAAAAATAATGTATTTCTTCAACTTCTACTACCTTAGTTTCCTTGAGCAACATTAGCAATAACAAAATGTAGACTAGATAAATAACAACTAACCATAAGAACACTAAATAATTAACATGTGGCTCAAGTTCAATATTGGGATCTTCTAGATAGATTAGATCTGTTTCAGCTGGGCTAATATCGGCTGAAATTAAGGAGAACTCTTTGCAGAGGCAATGTGCATGAGTTAAATTGAATCGCAAATCGGTCTGGAATAAAAATGACACAATCAACATATTAAACTGCATTAATACCGGTGTTTTTTTGCCAGTACCCTGCAGCTAGGGGACCAAGTGGAAGTCGTAGGTTTCCACTTGAAACACGTCAATACAACATACGAAGCGTTCACGGTTATTTCGTCCGACTGACTCGAGTTTATGTTCCCATTGGCAGTGTTCAAGGAGGTATTTCCCGTGACACTTCCACTAGTACCATCGTTAATAGGAGAATTGTATGCCGCATAAACCCAAATATCGTGCAGTTCCCGATTTCTATACATCATCCAATTCTTCTTAACCATTTTCCCATTGAGTTCCCCAAATAGTTTCCCTTTTTTCAGTAAATGAGCAACATTCGGATACCGAAATGGTACCAAAACTCCCAAAACCAAATCGCTCGAATAAATGTGCACCCAAATCGATTGTTCCCTTTTCAATTTTATTCGTCTTATGAATAGTTTTCGATTCAAATTCCTCAAATTGTCCTCATTTTTGCTCACCGTAATCGTGTCTGTGATGATTCCGTCTTCCGGTTTGAAGTCCACTTTGTATTCGAAATAGAGATGGACCGGATGAGTGAATTTATCAATTGGATTGTCGTCTTCATCATAGAATCGCACTTTAATAACATTAGTTTTCAGAACGAGTTCGTTCCGATTCCACCACATTATGTCGTGGTCAAAATATATCACCTGAAAGAAAAAATTACCTCTTGTTTCTCCCAGTGAAAGAGTGTGCTAAAAATCACCTGGATAGTGTAAAACTTCGTGTTATTGAAAGATTCAGGAGGAATTAGGGTTATTTGGTGCGATGTCAAGACGTGTTCAACCATTAAATGACCGATCTCTTTAAAAACGTACAGATTGTATAATGGACTCTCAATAAGTTGTGCCGCCTCGCCTGTAGCAACAATCTTTGACATAACACCAACAGTTACCTCTGTGTTCAATACTATGCCGTGACTGAGAATGGAGTTCTACAAAGTTGTATAAAAAATGAACCGAATTAAAAACTTTTTCATGTAGACTTTACTCTCTCCAATAAAGATTCGTAAGCTTCTTCATCGTTCGACTGTAATAAACGCATCTCATTATTTTTACGATAACCGAACGATTTTGCAACAAGGCTTGTGCAGTTTATTATTACTCGGACCAAAACAAAGTCCTGGGTAGACATGAGATTTGGAAAGAAAAACGTTTGGAGTGCTGTCAATATAGATTTGAGTATATATCTGCAAACGACCGTCCTGTAGAAATTTTTGCTGAAATCCTCTTTCTTTTGTTCGCTTTCTAAAGAGTTTTTTTTAATTTTAAATCGACTTTCTTCAAATTCGTATTTAGAAGTAACTGGATTCTGATAACATTATATGAATTAGGTTATTAAGTTATCGAAAGAGAGCTTATTATCTTACGTCAATGATAGATTCAATCATAATAGATTTCAATCTAGACGCTAAATCGTTCAACATTGGGTGACTAGCGCCTGCAGTTGGCATATTTTCAGTAAATAATAAATTGAGAATTGCTGTAGTTTCCTCAATTTCTCCGTGACTCATCATGGTGAATATTGAAAATTTGTTGTGGGTCGATATATTGAACATGTTGTTCAGTATTGTTTTATTACTTGCTTTTTCCATATCTTTATTAGTAATCTTCACTGTCAATGGATAGATCGCAGCATTATGATATTCGGCATTGGTGAGATAAAGGAAATAATCGTCCGAAAATGGTAGATAAAAGGTCGTAGTATTTACGTTCACGTAATTCATGTATACGACGACGTCGCCATTGGATTCGTACAATAGTAGCTTGAAACCTCCGGATTCGAGCTCCGGATCTTGAGTCGTACACTCCAATTTGAAATCAGTTTTGAAAGCCTCACCGGTTTGTGGTCGGATTGAGCATGAAGCACCTTTTTCGTTTTGATACTTCAATTCGTACTTGGCAGAACCGAAATGTTTCCGTGTTTTCAAATCGCAGCTGATTATAAAATTTGACGCGTTCGATGAATAATCTGCTTTTATGACCATCTTTGAACCCTTCCGCTCAGATTTATTCAAAAATTCGGAAGTTATATCTTTTTGATTCGAACGGTCTTTGATAGTCCAGGTTAAATCTGTCGGTTTCGAGTCTCCACAATTCATTTTACAACGACAGTATAATATCGTCTCGGTATGTTTCTGAACACTTGGCTGCGTAGGAATACAATTTTTCTTACACCTAATAAATAAAGTTAAATGTTTCTTTGGTGACACATAATCATAAACGTAGTTTACACGATTTCTAAGAGGGAACTTCCTTTCTGTACATGGAGATATTGTGATTGTGTTGTTTTATCCACAGTCAAGAGTATTATCAAAGCAGTTTTATCTCGAAGAGAATTTCCGGGAAGGCTGAGAAAACGCCTTCCGGTGTCTAAACTGAATAAGTCTTTGTTGCAGGAGGAGTCTTCTGGTTGTTCACGTCCTCCGAATTCCATGCAGCCCCACTGTAACTCTAACTCTGATCTCTTGTCTGTAGGTTGGTTGATGTCTATCGAACTAGCTCCAGACAAGAGCAAATCTTCGTCACTTGGAGTCGATCGCTCTGTTCCGCCAGTTATCACCAAATAAGGATCTATTAATTCAATTTCTAAGTAGCAGGTGTGTAAAACTTTGTCCTACAAAAAAACGGTAATCAGTTCAATGTATCGCAAAACCACAAACAAATTACCGGATCTTTGAGTTTATTGTGTACAGTAATGGAATAAGATCCCACATTCAGACTGTAAGCATCCAATTCGAATTTGTAAATTCTGGAATACACTGTATTCGTATCTTCTTGTATGCCCGTTTTTAAGTTATTGATTTTCCAATGAGGACTGAATTCGTTTAAAGATACATCTGTATAGATCCACATTACGTAAGTTTTGTATCGGACCCATTGACTTTCAACTGCTTTCGCTTGATCAGTCATACTTAGAAAAGGTACTTGAAAATTTGAATGAATTAAAATAAAATGATATTCACCAATTCATAACTATAAACGGAGGTGTTGTCTGAGCTTGAATTCGCACAGGATCTAGAATCAACACACAAAAGCACAAGCAAACCCAAGTTAGAGACATATCTTCTCAATTCTATTAATTTCTGATTGACATTCGCATACTCAAATTGAATTTATCAACAGTCCTCAACAACAGCACACAATAATTAAACATTTGCAGTAAGTTCATCCAACTTGATGCAACTTGATTACTGTAAATTTAACAGAGATACTTCTCTTCAAAACAGTCCAGTCATTTCGTTAATACATTTACTGTGTTCGATAACAACACATAACAATAATAAATTTAATACGTTTAATATTTGAAAACAAAGTTTATTGACTCATGATAATTGACAATTGCTTCTAATTATTTAAATTCAAAATTAAAGTTTCCTATCTTATCTTCCATCTTCGCAAGACTTATCGAGCATTTTTGCAAAGTGTTCAAACCATTCTTGATAATCTGATTACATTTTACAAATGTTGGGTCTCTTCTAGTGTCAGGTGGTTCAATGCTAGGATCGAACATAACTTTAACAACACGGACAGCTTCTTGCATTCTTTTAGAATCGATGAAGCCATCTTTGTCTTCATTGACACTAGCCCTGTAGAAAATTTCCCTTTCTCGGACAACATTTTTCTCTTTTTGCAACATCAAAATCATCATTTTCAACATGAGTTCGCCGTCTTTTTCACTTAGTGTTTCTTTATTACGATCAATGACTTTTTTCTTATTCCTAACCAAACACTTGGTCATTGTCGCCATTAACTCCACATCTAATCGATTGATGGTTGCCCTATTTCTAGTGAAGCATTTCCCTTTAGGGGTGACATATTCATCGTCCTGTTGGAAACCACCTCGCATTCTTCGGAATTTCAACTTCATCATTTTGGGAAAATATTTCGCTTTTTCGTAGATGAAGTTTTTTATCGAATACGTTTCTTGTTGATTGAAGTAATTATATCGAGCCTGGACGTAGCTCACCAGCGTAATGGCCATGAATAAATATCTCATAAAAATCATGCATGCATAGAACAACGAAAGATGTAAAGTGTTCAGAAACGTTATTTGAGGCTTCATCGTCTTGAAATGTTCGAAAAATTTCAAACTAAATAGAGTCAAAGTGGAAAATGTTACAGGTACTGAACGGAATTGAGGTGAATCGGTACGGTTTGACATGAAACCGCTGAGGCTGAACGTTAAAATTAGCACCAAGTAGTAGAGAAATGCACCGAGCAATGGATAAATGGCATATTTTGTAGCTTGCTCGACCAAACGGAAGACAATAGCGAATCTCAACAGTTTCCATAATCTCACAGTGGTGATGGCAATGACTACTACAACTGTTCCCGTAGCAAGATTTTCGAAATAAATCATTTCGGAATAGTCTTTGAACTTTTCCTTTGCACTGTCTTCGAATGTATCGATTAGACCATCTCGATATACCAGAATAACCATACAAAAAGTCGTGAATAGCGGGATGTTTACATCAATCCACCACCAAACATCTTTAATACTGTGGCGCCAATCTCGAAACAATATTAAACCTTTATGTAGGAATAAAATCATGATCCATATCAATAGAGAAATCTTGAAAACCCAGTAAGACGACGACGACCATTCGAGTGGTATACAAATTCGAGCTGGATAAATCTAAAAAATTAATTTAGGTATCTAAAGTGTTATAGGTTTGTATACCAGATTACTCACATGTATGTTCTTAGCTACGTATCCAGTGGGGCTAATTTCAAAAATCGCTGTTACCATTCCAAACATGTTGTAGTTCATATTGAAAGTGAAAAATTCGATTTGAACAGCCCGAGTCTTACCGTCGACCCATCTATTTTTGTACATATTAATCAAGTGTTGTTTAGATAGTTGCGTATCTGTATCCAGGTAGACCACATATCCACCGGGTGGATAAGTGGAAATTCTTCCAACATATTCCAATCCGACATTTGTGTCCGAAACGTATTGCCATTGCTCTTTGAACTCATACGATTCTAACGCGTGAGATTGTTTTTCCCAAAATATTTCGAAATTCCTCGTTTCGGCGGTAGCTGCCGAATACTGTGGAATACAAGTCATATTCATGAATGCCATTTTGTAACTGCATGCCCTAGGATCTTCTTTGACGCGATGCTGTCGAAATCGCACCACTCCCATATATTTATTTGTGAAATCCTTTATTAAATGGGGTTCCACATTCCTATAGCTTTTATACCATTGCGTAACGAAGAACGTTTGTGAAAAAGCAATTGTAGTGTAGTTGTAATATCTGCAAAATATTGTTCAAACTATAGTTAAAACTTGAATACGAAGATTTTCTCTTCAAGTACAAAGGTATATTGGTCACATTGGAAAACGTCGAAGAAAAATCTAAATCATCGGCATGACGTCCTTCCATGAGACTCCTTATTTCTTCATGATAGAGGGGAGCCATGAAATCTTGTCGGTACGTGATTACCGTCCACAACAAGAAGAGAAAAGTTATCATGAAAAATAAATCCCCAATTTCTTGTCTGACGCTTAGGCGTTGTTTTCGAAGCATTAACTTTTTCCTGATTTGTCGGCGATTCAACGGCTTGTACAGATGCCGAAAATATGGTCGCAACAAATTAGGACCAAATCTCTCATACAAAATTGTTCGGTGTTTCTCCACAAATATCAAAATTTTAGACACTTTCTTTTCGATATAATGCGACTGCAAATAAATTTATAATAGGACGAAATTGTTCAATTTCAGTTATCAAAATTAGCAATAAAAGATTTCGTTCGAGATTTTGCGGAGTTATTGCTATCACTGGCGTATATAACATATGTGTTTTCCCAGATAATCCCGAACGAATTCTTATTTGAATAAGTACTAACAGTATGAATATTGGGAAAGCAAAGATTCTTGAGTAAAATGACGATATTCTCGTAAAATACGATATTGAAAATCATTCCGATGATTGAAGAGAGTAACCACAAGTAACTAGTCATCTGCGGTAGCCACCATCCGTATATCATCAAAATCGAAGTGGAACAAACAATGATGATAACTAGAGCCACCCAACAGAAAACCGTCACTGCAAACGGCAAGGGTGCAGTTTCATATTTCGGATTTTGTATTTTGCTCAATCTGAACAACCAAGTCAGGATGATGTGAATCACGAACGAATATATCGAACTGGTGAACGAAATGTAAAGCAGACTCCAGTCAAACGGGAAATGTGTGTTCGTTTCAAAAACGGCAGACCTGTCTAAATGCGGTAGTCCGTAAGCCATTAAACTGAACGAATTGGTGGCAATCAGAGTGGAGAAATTAACTGTGGTCCGTTTGAAATATGAATACGATTCCGAACTGCGACCCAAGTGCCAACTGTGATATTTATCGCAAGTGCTCAATCTTTCCAGGAAGGTTTTCTTCACATCTTCCTCCTTCGTAGGTTTCTTTGATATGTAACGTGTGAGTGTTTTGACGTCGAAATCAGCACGAATTACGAAAAACCACTCTTCACTGGTTTGCATATCATGAACCAGGATATCGTGACATCTCCTGAAAAATCAGCAAAACTAGAGATAATCACCAAATTTTCGAAATGGAGTGCTCAAACCAAGTCGGAGTAGAACCAATAAAATCAAGCCACAATTCAATTTTAGTAATTTCTCCCAAATGCATATTTGTAGTCAGAATAAACCAGTCTTCACTCGAAGACTGCAAGAGTACAATATCAGGATCGGGATAATTCAGGACATGAGTCTAAAATGAATGTAATCTTGAGTAACGGATTTTTGAAAGATCAGAAATGACTTTCTTACATCACTTTCCCTATCTCGTCCTATCAGTTTGATGACTACGTTCGAAGTCGTGCCGGAATTCGGACTAACCGACGTTTTCACAATCAATAAGTAAGCGTACAAATCATTTTCGTAATTATCGGCCAAATAGAACACTTCTTTCTAAGGGAATATTTAGCGGATGAGCGTTTCCTTTATGTCAGTAAGTAGTACCTTAGCTTCTTTCAGAACCATTAACAATAAGAAAATGTAGAACAGATAAATGGTAACTAGCCATCCGAAAACTAAATAATTAACTTGAAGCATTAGATTAATATCGAGGTTTTCTAAAAAGACTATTTCGGTATCAGTGTGACTGATATCAGCAGCAATCAGAGAAAATTTTCTGCAGGCGCAGTGTGCATGAGTTAAATTGAATCGCAAATCGGTCTGGAAAGAAAAGTACACGATTATTAAGTGGAACTACTAACTTACATAATGGCATTCAGTAAGTACCTCGCAAGCGGTAGACCAAGTGGAAGTCGTCGGTTTCCATTTCAAACATGACAATACAACGTACGAAGCTTTCACAGTAATTTTGTGAGAATGGTTCATATCGGTAACATTATTAGTACCGTTAATGTAAGGATAATACGCAGCATAAACCCAAATATCTTCAAGCTCACGATTTCTGTGCATCAACCAATTCCTTTTCATGGGCTGTTCATTAGATTTTCCAAATACTTTCCCGTGTTCTAGTAAATTACCAAAATGGGGATACTGAAATGGCGTCAAAACTGCCAAAACCAAATCGCTGGAATAAATGTGAACCCAAATCGATTGATGCCTTTTCACTTTTATACGTCTTATGAATATTTCTCGATTCAATTTCCTCAGATTGTCTTCACTTTTATTCACCGTAATCGTGTCTGTGATGATTTGATCTTCGGGATTAAACTCCATTTTGTATTTGAAATACACATTAACCGCATCAGAGAATTTATCAATTGGATATCCGTTCTCATCAAAGAATTGCACTTCAGCTAGATTGGTTTTCAACTCTCGTTGGTCGAGAGTCCACCACATTATGTCATGATTGAAAGTTAACATCTTAAATCGAAATATTACAGAATTATCAAAACGTGTCCAAATTATGTGTGCCTACAAAATTACCTTTATAGTGTAAAAGTTTGAGTTGTTGAAACTTTCAGGAGGGATTATGATGATATCGTGCGACGTCACAACATGTTCCACCATTAGATGACCGATCTCTTTAAAAATGTACAAATTGAAGAGTGTACCATTTATGAGTCGCTCTGGTTCGCCCGTGACGATAATTTGTGATAGAACGGTCAAGACTATATCTGCGTCCAACACCAAATTGTGACTAAGAGAAGAATACTACAAAATTGAAAGAAAAAGTATCAAAATCTAGGAATTTCGTTTTTAGAGATGTACTTTTTCTACTACAGATTCGGGTGTTTCTTCATTCATCAAATCCGATAAAGTATTCGTGTTGTTTATCTGATACCCATAAGAACGCGCAAGACGGTTTGAGCAGTTCATTAGAGCTCTGACCAAGGTGTAGTTTTCGGCAACCATGAAATTCGGGAAGAAAAATTTATTGACTGTTGACATTATCGATTTGAATATGTATCTGCAAACGATCGTCTGGTAGATATTTTTTGCGAATTGGTCATTCAAAGTAAACCCGTCTTTCGAGGCTTTCAGGATTTTCAATTTACTGTCCTCAAATTCGTCTTTAGCAGTAATCGGATTCTGACAAAAACCTGTACATTATTTTTGATATTGCAAGAAAACCATCACCCTAATTACGTCAAGGAGGTCTTGAATCATTTGAGTTTTCAATCTGGACATCAAATCACTCAACATTGGTGAACCGGTATCTATCGCCGGCATGTTCCCACTTAGTAACGAATGCAGTGTAGACATAGATTCATCCACATCTCCACGACTCAGCATCTCGAAGATCGAATGTTTACTGTGTCCCGATGAACCGAACATGTCCATTAGCGCAGTTATGTCATCTGCTTTTTTCAAATGTTTATTCGTGATGTTGACGCTCAATTTATAAATTTCGGAATCATGATAATCGTCATCTGTCATATATAAAAAATAATTCTCGACGTAGGATAGATAAAAGGTCCTATTATGCACATTCGCGTAGTTCACCATTAAGACTATTTCGCCGTCTGCTTCGTACAATTGAAGAATAAAATCGCCCTTTTCCGTTTCATTTTTCGGTCTCGTACAATCCAATTTGAAAAGAGTTACGTAAGCTTCACCGGATGGTGGTTGGATGGTGCATGTGGCTACCGGTGGTACTTTATATGCCAATTCATACATAGCAAAACCGAATCGCAGCGGTGTTATCAAATCGCATACGGCAATCAGAATTCTCTCTTTTGATACATAATACGTTCCATTTAGAATCAATTTTGAACTTCTACGGTCGAAATCCTTCACAAATTCGGAAGTTAAATCTGCTTCATCCCGTAAATCTCTGATTGTCCAATAGAAATCTTTCGGTTGTACGCCTTCACAATGCTTTGTACAACGACAAAATAATATCGTGTCAATATGCAATTGGCTACTTGGACGTGATGGAATGCAGTTTTTTGTACACCTAATGAACAATTGAAAAAATCTTGGAAAATAAAGTATTGATGAAACAGAATTATTTACACGATCTCTAAAAGTGAATGTCCTTTCCTGATGAACAGACTTTGTCGATCTTCTATTTGGCCGACTTTCAAGACTACTTCCAATTCAGTGCCATCTAGAAGGGTGTGTCCGGGAAGAGTGAGCTGTCGTCTTCCGGTGTCTAAACTGAATAAGTCTTTTTTGCACAGTGAATCGTTTTCATTCTGGCCGCCACTTTCGACGAATTCCGTGCAGTCCCATTGTAATTCTAACCGCGATTGCGCCTCGGTCGGTTCGTTGATGTCTATCGAATTGGATCCGGACAAAAGCAAATTTTCATCACTTGGCGCCGATCGTCTCCTTCCGCCCGTTATCCGCAAAAACGGATCGGCTAATTTAATTTCTAGGTAGCAGGTTTGCAAAACCTTCTCCTACAAAAAACTCTAATCATTTCTATCATGCAAATCATCAACAAAATTATACCCGATCTTTATTTCGTCGGTTGTGCAGAGTAATGGCATAATACCCCTTGTGCAGGGTGTAGGGGTCCAAAACGAAGCGATAAAGTCTGGAATAAATCGGAACGGTTTCCACGTATTCTCCCGTTTTGATGTCCCTAACTTTCCAGTGGGGATAAAAATCTGCTAAAGATAACGTCGTATAAACCCGCATTACGAACGTTTTGTAACGCACCCATCTACTTTCAATAGCTTGCCTTGGATCAGTGTTACTTGAAAAACAATAAATGTATGAAAGGATGAAAATAGAAGGAACGGTATTTACCAATTCAGGATTACAAAATCGGGTCTTGTTTCAGCTTGAATTTTCGCAGGATCTAGGATCATCACAAAAATGCAAACGCAAAACCAAATCGGGAACATTTTTTGATTTTATTTTCCGTAATAATGACGTTAACACAGTCAAATTAAATTCCTCGTAACAACAACAACAATAATAACAGTACTGAACAATTAAACATTTGCAATAGCTTCATCCAACTTGATTGAAATTAATTTCAATCGAAGCTCACATCTCTTCAAAGTCGTCAAATTTCTCTTAATTAACTGACTGCACTGTTCGCTCTTACTAACTTCCTTCTCTAAAACATCGGGATCAGGAATTTCTGTTTTACTTTGCAATAATAAATTCGTGGCTTTTTCAATTTTAATGATTCTTCTTTCATCTACCAAAACGATGCCGTGATTTTTACGATTTTCAATAAAGAAGAATTCTTTTTCTTCCTGCAATTTCTCTCGATTTATAACCAATTTAGAAATTTTCAACATCATCTCCTCGTCTTTCGGCTTCAAAATATTTTTCGTCTGCTGTTTGTTACCGTTGTAAATTAAAGCTTCAAGCAAATATTCCATAAATGTCATATTATATTTCGTAGTTTGGATGGATTGCGCATAGCGAAATTGAACATCTTTTGGTGTAACCAATGTATTTTCGCCATCATTTTCTCCGCCACCTTTCAAACGATCTACCTTAACTTTACACCAAATCGGGAAATACTTGACTTTCTCCTTGGCGTAATCCTTGACCGTATAAGTCTCAACTTCGCTCGAGAATTCGATTTGTGCTCGCGCATACGCCAAAACAATGTTGGTGATGTACAGAAAATTCAAAATATACATCGCCACTGAAGTTAATATAAAATAAGTCCCCGATAAATCCAGCCGACTGAAACCTTCGAAATCGAACGATTTGTACAGATTCAAACTCAACTGCATGATCGTCGTCAGGGTATTCTCAATGTCCATGAATTCGAGACTCTTATTGCCGAAGAGAAAGATCCCGCTGAAAGCGAAACACATCAGAAAAACGAAGTGGCAGAGCAAAATGTGCAAAAGCGGCACGGCCGATAGGACCAGAGTGCGCTCCATTATGCGAAAAGCCAAAATGAAACGCAGGAACCTCCACAACCTCACGGTGGCCACGCAGACCAGAAACGCCGAAAACACCGAAAGCACGCTCTCCACGTAAAACAGATTGAAATAATTCACAAACTTATTGTGCTTGGACCTCTCCAACACAGACATGAAGTTGCCGAGCATGCGGATACGCAAAATGACCAGCGATATGCAGGTGAGACTCATCAACAGGATCACCATGTCGATGAAGAACCACACGTCCTTGTAGGCGGTGCGAAAGTTCTTCAGCAGACCTATCGACTTTCGCAAAAGCAAAAAGCCCACCCAGAAAACGAACAGGGCGAAAGTCGCAAACGCCAAATTTTCGGTCTCGTTTTGCACGTACAACATCCTGGCAGTGTTTATGGTCATAGTCGTATGCGTGTAACCGGAAGCGCTGTGCTCGACCAGCAGTTTGACCGAATTGAACATGTTGTAGTTGGCGTTGTAGGCGAGGAACTCGATGATGGTGCAACGGGTCCTGTTGTCGATCCAGCCGTACTTGGAACTCATCCGCAAATTCGCGTTGGAATTGTACATGGTCCGGCCCAGGGGCATCACGTAACCGCCCCCCGAGTAAGTGGACACCACCCCTGGAAAACATCAACCGGGATCATCCAAGAACTTCCGGAAAAAGGTACTGGTACCTATGGTGATTGGCGAACCGGTTTCCGAAGGTTTCGAGAACCTCCACATGTTGGCCAATCGATCGCGTTGCATCAAGAGGCTCCGATTGGTCCAACCTCTCGAGTAAGTCTTCTTGTCGGTCGTCCAAAGAGTGATTTCCGGTTGGACGACGTCGTCGGTGAATCGCAACGATTTGGGCACCTCGTAATACTTATCGGGCCTCAATCGGAGTTGGCGGATCCGGGCCACCCCCAAATATTTATTGGAGAAATCCTTCATCAGGCCCGCGTCTATCGAATAGTAAGTACCGTACCAAACCCCCGATTGCATGCTGGGTATCAAAGTCCGGTAAATGTAGAAAAACATGCTGGAAAATTGTAACAGAATAGCATAAAGAATGTACATTAGGTAGAGTGCGTTTTTGGATCTTACTCGGAAAGGCTCTCGAGATCGTTGAAGTCGTCGGTTCTCGAATGCTTACCCTCGAGGAGATCGACCATTTCTTTATTGCTGTTCACGGTGAATTCGTCCTTTCCCATCAAAATGACCAAATAAAGGATCAGGATGTAGACCCCGAACATGATTAAATCCTGGACTTGTTCCACCACAATCTTCCGACCGGCTTCTTGCAGTTTCTTCACTTTGACTTCGTCCGGAGCGAGAGGCGCGTACAAGTGTTTGAAGTACGGACGCAACAGTAAACTTCCGAACGTCTCGTACAAAACCGTCCTTTGCTTTTCTATGCATTCAACGATACAAGCGAATTTCTCCCCAATGTGATGTTTCTGTAATTCACCAACGAGTAAAAACGTAGAGTTATTTTATAAGAGAGTACCCATTCTCGTCGAAATACGAAATTCCGTACGACTGCCAACAAATTTTCGTAGACGACAATCTGCAAGAAGACCGAAATAACACAGGATGCCAACCAAATAGAAGCGAAATGAATCGGCAGCCACCAACCAAAAACCAGCAAAATCGTGGCGGAACTCAATATGAGCAGCAAGAGGATCCCCCAACAAATCAAAGTAATCCTGTAGGAAAATCGAGTCTCGATCGGATATTTCGTGATTTGCGGTTGCGATTCCCGAAACGTCCACGCCAGCCCGATATGAACGCAAGACGAAACGGTACAAGTACCCAAAATTACGAGATACACCTCCAAATCGGCCTCGAAAAATAACGAACGATCGAAGGAATCGGCCAGACTCAGACTGGGCAAACCGAAGAGTACCAACGAAAATGCACCGTTAAACAGCAGACTCGAATAGATGATGGAAATCCTTTCGATATACAAGAGATTATCCCTGCATCGACCCAGGAACCAAGTGTGATTTTCGTTCCAGACCCTTAATCGTCTCCAGAAAGTGTCCCGGTTGAGGTAATCCGAGTCGGGAGTAACTACGATCCGGGACATCTCGTTCGAGACGCTCAATTTCGCACCCACTTTGAACAACCATTCGCGCTTCTTCTGCATGTCGTAGACGGAAACGTAGCGGCAAATCCACGACGAATTCGCCCCGATCGCATCCGTCCACAGTACCACTTTTCGCAATTCGCCCAAATGGCTTCGACAGGCCAGAACGAACCAATCCTCGCAATCTGTCTGCAAGAGGCGTCGATGAGGATCGGGGTAGTTCAAGACGTGCGCTTTGCTGTGGTCGTTGGTGCCGAAAAGTTTGATCGAAATGTTCGAAGTGGTACCGGCGTTGTGAGCGTTGTCCGTCCTCACGATTATCAGATAGGCGTACCGATCGGATTTTCTGTTATCGGCGAGGAAATAAATCTCCTCGAACCGTTTTCGCAAGAGATAAATCAAGAGGCAGACGAATACAAAAGTGGCTAAAGAAACCCAGACGAAAACCACAAAAGTCGGCGAAATTTCCACGTAAAAATCCAACTCGATCGCTTCCTGTAGGACCGAATCTAGGCTCTCGACCAAACCGGATAGAGTCGACAATTTCATGTCGCGACATCGACAGTGGATTCTAGCCAGGGTGGAACCGCCTCCCGGCTGAAAATTACCGTTAAATTACGATTTCAGGATTGCTGAAAATATTACAGAGCAATTGCTGGTGTTCCAGGTCGAATTCGAAGCGATCCAGGCGATACACGAAGGCGTAACCACGGTCAAATCGTAGGAAATTTCAGTCGCGTTTGTGGTCTTTGCCGATGATGGCGATGGTAAAACTGCCACATAAATCCATACATCGTAATCGGCTTTATTCAAGTAGAAAAGTGTGGTTTCTTCATCTACTCGAGTTTTCCTAGCGAAATCCTCAATCATCGGTTGTCGCATTTTCACAATTACCACCTGTGATTAATTCTTTATGGGTTACTATTATTTCTAGTCGAATTTTGAAGAAACTGACATCCAAAGAAGGTCCGGAAATGTTTGCGAAATTGATCAAAACTCCCTGGTTCTTCAGTAGATTGATCCTCCTAGTTCGTATCTCTTTGGCGCGTTTACTTAATTTCGATCTGGACGTCATTGGAACCGGATAAACTTCGTGGATCGGTTGGAAATAATGATTTGCGAATTTCTCTTTGACGTCCATATAGATATTTACAGGGTCGTCGAATTTGAGCACGCGGTCTTTACAGGTCGAATGCCATATTTCGACGTTTAAAAGGTCGGTCATTATCCGGACTTTTCCGGGATTCCACCACATCAAATCCTTATTCCACACGGAAATCAAAATATCGAATGGATGTTCAACATTCAAGTCCTTAGACAGTTTCAGGCGAACTCCTAGCGCTTGCAAAGTCGATTTCACCAAGCTCACACCTAAATCTTTGGCCACGAGAATTTTGTGACTTCCATTACGGCCCTCGTGCTCGACGAATTTTTCTCCAACTGCCGTGGTCATGGCTACACTTTTTGCCGCTACAGCTGAGGTGCGGAAAATGTTACTCGTGCTTTCAGCCAACTGAAAAAAAAAATGTCATCAGTTTTTATTTCGATTCCTGGTCGATAGTTTGAACGTTTTCTTGGTTTTTGTAATAATCCTCGTCGAAATTCTCGTAATTTTCGTAATCTTCGACTATGGAACCGTCCATGTTGATCGGAGGGCCGGGAGTGGTGTAAATGTAATAATCCGAATCTTCGAGAGACTCTGGTTTCAATACATCTTCGTTCGGATTCGTATTAGCACTGGTGCAATCTGAAAGACTCCTGTTTGAGGTAGATAGAAATCTGCTCATTTCAAAATTGCATCATACTTGGTCACTGATAGAACGCTATCGGATAAAGTGGTAGGGTACGGATCCGCCTGGATCATTGCTAAATGTTTTTCGGCCAATTTCTTACAGAAAACTGTCGCAAAACGCGCTAAAGCCGTATCAGTTTTATTGTCTTGCAACCCCATCAAAGTGCCGACGGATCTTAGGGATTGCGAAATTTCTTCTTTCGAGTCGATACTTGTCTGTCAAAAAAATGTAAAAAGAATGCCTGGATGTGGAAAATTCAACCTACCCCGAGTAAATCTTTAATAACTGAACGTTTGAGCTTTTTGATGGTATCGCTGACTTCACCATCGTCACTGGAAACGTCCACCAGATCCTCGACCAAACTTTCAAGCCTTTGTAGAGCTTTCTCCGTATTATTGCCCCTCATCAAATCCAACAGAGATTCCGACGAATTAGTACCGTTATAAACGTCATTGATGTTGTTCTTGATCGAATCCGGATCGTCCTTATCGATCGAGCTTTTAACGTTCGCCTTCAAAGATTCCACCAGATAGGACCCGGTCAGTTTCGAAATCTTCACATCGAAATTCGACCCCTTGGGCAAAACGAAAGTTTCCGTTTCTGCGTCCGCTATGGAACCGACGAAAACGAGCCCGTCTTCCGCATAATCGCCCCCGTAAAGCTCCAAACGGTAGCCCAAATCGGGCGAGTAGCCGCATTTCAGCCGAAATTCGGTACGCAACGAAAGTCCGGATTGCGGCAAAATCTTGCACCTCTTCCCAACGATTTTCGCCTCGACCCGGAGGGTGTAAACCACCGAACCGACCAGGGGTGGCTTCAGGTTCACCTCGATGTCGTGATTTCCCGGCGAGAGGACGCCACTTTTCGCCGCGAATTTCCGGCCTCTTTTACCGAAATCCGTGTCTTTGTCGAAATCAAACTCCGGGTTGTCTTTGACGGTCCACTCGTAGTCGTCGTCTTGCAAATTTCCACAATTAGACAGGCAGCTCGCGTATAAAAGGGTGGCCGATTTAACGATGGTGCTGGGCGAAGAGGGCGGGCAATTCTTGTTGCAGACGACCGAAAGCACGATGGCGTTGTCGAGGACTTTAACAATTTGGGAAGTTTGAGATGAGACGCCGTCCCAGGTGAACACTTTCACGTTGATCGTGAAAATCTCCCCGCCGACCGCGAATTTCGAGGGGATGGTTAAACGACTATCGGTCGATAAAACTCGGGTGCCGTTTTTGCAGTAATTTTGATCGGCCGATTGCTGGGTGCAGGTCCAGTTAAATCGCAACGCTGTCGTGTTTACCGTTTTGGGACTCACGTCCAGCGATTGGCTGCCGTCTATTAAAATGTCCTGAAAACTGGGAACCACCCGAGATGATCCTCCCGAGATCAGGGATTTCGGGACGCTCGAGAAGAACCTCACAAAACAGGTGAAGTCGGTATTCTGAAAACAACCCCTCGTTAGATTTTCGATAGGCTGAAACAGTTCGGTTTTATACCTCGACGATTTTCCCTTGGCCGTCTTTTTCGACAACACGTAAATCGAATCGGTACATTCCAGTCGTTAAAGTTAAAGGTTTTATCGTCATCTTGTTCGGAATGTTCGGCGGGGTTGTAACTGGGATTTTCTCTTTATTGTCTACGAGCATTTCCGAAGAATTAATGAAATCGAATGGAGTATAGAAGATTTTCACCTAGTCTCTCCATTTTCCACTCGAACGAGTATTTTATTTCGGGGTCTTTTGATGTGAGCTTCGCAGTGGAGGAAAATATCAGGTTTACGTGTATCTTCGTACGTTCGGCTTGCTCTATGGTTGCGAAACTGTCAAATGATTGCATGAATTTATTGTTAAACTAGGTCAAAAACTAAGTGAAGAATCGCCACCAAATTCTAGACGGATTCTATACAAGTACCTTGGCGGCATAATAAATTGGAACACTTACGATGCCACCATTTACTTGGGTTAATTATTACCAATTAGATAGTTTTATTTCCACCTTCTGTTCACAAAATGCCACACTTCCAAGGAAGACGAAGATTTGTAGAATTACTCCTAGAAATTTAGATAGATTAGATAAAACTTAAACATAATAATTTACACTCACTCATTTTGAAGCTTTTCCCTGCTTTTCCCCGATAATCAATAACGTGACAGGTCATTAATTCACAGGTGAATTAAGCCCACTATCGAAATAGAAAATAATTTGACTTTGTAGTGGACTTTGTCAAAAAATAATTACGATCATGAGATTTTCACCAATAATCCTCTCATTTGTGATTATAAATATTCCACAAAGTATTCAACAAGAATGCATCCCCTCGATAGCCGATTGGTAATGGAATTCAAATCTAATTTTACAATATTATTCTAAACAAGGCAACTTTTCCAGCGATCCGAATTTCACAACTTACGTCCAAAAATCCAGATTGAAGCCCATAACAATGTTAGCCACTTATCCGAGCGGTTGCAAATACTCGAATTTCAAATGGAGCATAAACGACGGGAACAGCATCATAAACGAGAATCACGAAAACGTGAACCCTTTCATCATTGAGCCCTACACTTTACGCACAGGAGAGTACGGGATTAATTTAGAGGTTACCGGTAAAGACGGCAAAATCGAATACGCAATGGTGAAAATGAAATTCGATTCGGGAATTTAATGGTAAAAGCGAACTTTTCAGTGCATGCTCGAAATTAAACCGGAAATTCCGATACCGATTATCCTGGGGGGTAGCGAACGCGTTATTCCTTCAGGGCAACCGTTCAAAGTCGACGGATCAAAGTCGATCAATTTGGATCAACAGGAAAAGATGGAATTCAACTGGAAATGCAGCGTACTCCAAGGAGAAAACAAAAACTTTTGCGACAAATTAAACCCCAAAAGTTGTATTTGTAAAATTATAATCTCGCAGAAATATCGATTGGGGTCTTTCAGGTGGGGAATCCGTAGACGTTCCGGCTGAATGGGCCATAAGCGGTTACAAATATTCGTTCAATTTAGGAGTTTCGACTTTCGGCGTTCCCGAACGAACAACAACCCAACAAATTTCCATAACGGAAAACGCGGTGGAAATTGAGATAATATGTGAGAAAAACTGCCCACCGACGAGTCCCACCACAGACGCGACAAAAATCACATTCCTGAAAGCGGAATGCGTTAAAAACTGCGGCAATTTCGACTACGAATGGACCGTTAATTTACAGGATTTCTCGTACGAAAAAGATACGCAATTCGGCCGGAACGGCGAAAAATTCGTGATAAATCCCGGCGTTTTCAAGGAAGGGGCCGAAATTCGAGTCGATCTGAAACTGAAAGGCGCCACTGGGGGCTCGTCGAAAATCCTGAAAATCGACGCTCCCGTCAAAGTGGAGTCTTGCGTCGTGACGCCTTCGAAAGGCGTCGCTTTGGAGACGATTTTCAAAGTCGATTGCAAAATAACTGGAGACGTATCGAGATTCGAAATATTCACCTCGAAAAATTCTAGACGAGTTCTGGTCCAAGGAGCGACTATCATATCCTCGCTGAATTTCAGGCTCCCTGCTGGCGAAGACGTCTCTTTGAAAACCATTTCTAGCTCTTATGTGGAATCCGAATTGAAACTTCAAGTTGAAGTGGAAAAGCTCGCGATTAACGAAGACACGATCAAGAAATTTTCGAATTCTTTGGACGATTTCATCAAGAACAAAAATTACGATTCGGCCGTACAAATCATGAACGGGATGATCGAAACTTTGAAAGACGATAATTCGACCTCATCGAGTGCCAGGAATAAATTGAAAGGGGATTTATTGCAGAAGTTATCGAAATTGCCGATGGATAATATTCAGAGCGCCATAAGAGTCGCGTCTTTGGTTAATAAAATAGTCCAGCAAAACGAAAACGAACCGGATCCGAATTTCGGCCATATCGCTACTAGAACATGCAAAATTGCAGCGAATAAACAGCTAAAATTGATGAAATCTGAACGATTTCCCAAATCTTTATCGCCGATGATTGCCGAATCCACAAAGTAACTCTTTCACAATTGCTCAATATTTGTAATAATTTTTTCAAAGGCTTTTGGTGAGTTGCACCGAGGTGAATACGGTTCCGAATAAGAAAGCGCTGACCCCTCCTGATGACCTTATGCGATTGACTACCCCTTTTCCGCCTCTCGATGATCCCACTGTAAACGTGGAAGATTACCCGGATTATGACGACGTTTCTGTGGAAAGTAAAAGGCTGAATTTCGAGAAATCCTCCATCGATATGATGGATACTTGCGTTTCCAGTACGAAAGCTCTGGCTTTCACTATGGCGGAAGGCGAGAAAACCGTGGAAAGCGACACGCGCTTTTGCACGGCTTCCGCTACGAAATTATCGGGAAGTGAATTAGCACGAACCGTAATAAAAATTAAAAATATTACGATTCGCCCGTCTGAAGATTTCGAAAATCCTAATCAAATTATCGACGTTTTGGTATGATTATTTGTAATGATTTCAGATTTTATTTCGATTTGTTTTATGAAGGTTTGTTCGTGGACGAAAGATCCGTTTTGGTGGAACCTTAAAGATCAAAAAGTTTCGAGTAACGTTTTCATGGTCGAATTTGTCGATTCTTCAAGCGATAAAGTGATCGATCAATTTTCGAAACCTACATATCTGCAGCTGGAAATGTATAAGAACAATGAGTTGGAAGTTCGAGAAATTCCTCTGAAATCGAAACCGGACAATCCTGAAGTTTTCGCTTCAGTTCGAGTAGACGTCCCGAAAAATCAACCATTTTTCGTAGAATTTCTAAACTTCGATGGAAACGATACAACCCTTGATGTATTCAAGAGAAAAGTCGAAATTAGGATTTTTCGTTGACAAAATTACTCTTTCAGGTGATTTTAACAGATTTCAGGCGCCCGAACAGCACTTCAGATTTCAATAAAAAGATCAAAATTTCTGCTGAAAATTCAATAATCTACGAACCACACGATCATGATTATGACGGTTTCCATTACGTTACGATATTACGGACAAATGTTGAAAAAGTCTCCATCAGCGTTTACACTCTATCCTGTAAAACGTGGAATTCGACGGCTAAAGAATGGGAATTCGCTTGCAAAGTATTACCAATGAAATTCCTGATTTCTACCATTGAAATAAACTTATAGGGCACTTCCACTTCGAACAAATCGATGATAATTTGCGAATGCCATCATCTATCAGTTTTAGCCGGCACAATGACATTCAATAACATAGTCATCGAGAACGAAACCCTATCTTCAGATTTCGAAATGGAATTGATCGGATCGCCGACGATTTTGATAGCCACGGCTGTGATTTTCGGCCTTTATTGCATTTTGAGTTTGATCGTCATCAGAAAAGTTAATGCCGAAAGTTTGTGCATTCACTTCAAATTATTGGAATTTTTCTCGATCGCCTTTTTCAGGAAAAGATTGTTACTTCCTCGGCGATTGTCTCTGTTCAGCTCGTTACTGTTATTTGATTTCGGTGAAAACCGGCAAGAATAAATCGGCCGGTACCACTTCCAACGTTTGCATTCGCTTATCGGGAAGTAATGGTAAAAGTAAAGCGCACGTTCTGAACTACCCCGATCCGGCTTTGAGATTTCTGCAAAAATCTAACGAAGACTGGTTCACATTGGCCGAACTCGGTCATCTTGGCAACATCGAGGAAATCGAGCTTTGGTCGGATTCCACCGGAAGGAGTCCGTCTTGGTTCTGCAGTAACGTGACGATTTACGATTTGCAAACTCTGGAAAAGTGGTCG
Organism: Salpingus planirostris; assembly: GCA_949788335.1. Classification (NCBI taxonomy): domain Eukaryota; kingdom Metazoa; phylum Arthropoda; class Insecta; order Coleoptera; family Salpingidae; genus Salpingus; species Salpingus planirostris. The sequence continues at coordinate 4,286,617 of OX460922.1, forward strand.
TTTTCCGTCAAAAAATGGTTGCGGTTGTTACCGAACGGTGAAATTTTCACCAGGATTCAGAGTAACGACAAGAAACCGCCTTCTAAGAAAATGAAGAGGAAAATTCTAGCTGTGTGGAAAAGAGTCTCAACAATGCGAAGGTGAAATTAAAAAATTACGAATTTCATTTAATGATATTTTTATAGTGAAAGTGGTCCGAAATTCCCGTACTTCAGACGTCTCACTATACTGTTATCGGTGATTTTGACTACTTATTTGACGAATCTCGTAGTTTTCGGTTTGCCGAAACTCGAATACAGCGATGGATTTTTCGAAACACAATCCGATTACACTGTTCTGATTTTCCTAGGGATCGCATGTTTGGCGAATTTCGTTTTCCACAAAATTTTAGTCTGCCTTTTCAATTTTGCCGATAAAGCGGCCCCAAGACAACTAAAATACCTAATTTGCTGCTGGATCGTATTGACTCTCAATATCGTTGTGGCTATTTCGATTTTAATAGTTTTTGGATTCTGGTTACCAGTAATGACTTCAATTTTCTGGATAATGTCCACATTGGTATCTTTAGTGATCTACTGGATAATCCTGGAGGGGACGTATACTTTCTTCTGGAATATTTGTGCGAGAACCGGGAAGAAAATCGGAGAGACTGTTAGTTTTTTTACTCGAAAATTCTATTTAGAACCTTATGAGGGTGTGAGACGGCCATCCTAAGCTATTTTGCGACCTTTTTGTGCTGAAAATCCCAAAATCATGGTCATCTCGCAAACTATCTCAAAAAATATTTACTGTTTTCTATTTTTAGAAAGATGTGATCTTGAAGAAACTGTCGGAAATTTTAAAAAGTGTCGACGTCCAAAGGAGTTTACTTTGCAGACAATTTGGCGAGGCGACTTTGAGGCCTTATATGAAGCATCTTTATCACCCTCTTAACGATAATGAAATTAAAGTGAGTTTTTCTAAAGAAAATACGAAATTCCGAGCTAATAAACCAATAGAATTCATCTACTCCATAATAGCAATAGTAGAATATATCAGCACTAAATTATTGATTTTCAGCTGAAAAAATACAAGCTGGAGTCAAAGCTCCGGATTTCCGAGCTTTTGGAAGACACAGTGATGTTCATCCTGTACATCACCCTATTATATTTGGTGATTTTGGCGGACAGAGACGATTTAACCACAAATAGCCACACGGAAATCGTGGAATTAGTTTCGGGAGTCCACACGAGAAGCTTCCCTCTGGACGAGATCCAAAGCCTGGACGAGTAAACCGAAAATTCCCCAAAAAACCTCAAACTGAATTCCATTTTCTGCAGTTTTTACGAGTACCTGAACGAAACCCTGATAGTGGCGATGCAATCCCCGAACTGGTACTCTCGATTCGTCCTGAAAGACGCCGGCCTTATGGCGGACTTTCAAAATAAGTACATCGGAGTGGCCAGACTTCGTCAACATCGCCTCTCCAGGACCGCACCCTGCGAAATACCGCAAAATATGCGCTGGCTCTTCAACGACTCGAAATGCAGACCGGAATTCACCGAGGGCTCCGACAGCCAACCCTTCGGAACGGGCGAAGGGCGCATGGCGAAGATCTGGAACTACACCAAGATGGGGGATGCGGGCACCTTCGTCATAGTGGGAAAATTCGGCATTTATCCGGGCGGGGGCTTCATCGCCCCCTTGGGGCGCACGATTTACAACTCCTACGTCAACTTGGACTACCTGAAGACGAAGAACTGGCTGGACGAGGAGACCCGAGCGGTTTTCGTCGAGTTTCTGACCTACAACGCCAACGTGAACCTCTTCAGTTCCGTCAGGATTACCGTGGAGAAGAGCGCCACCGGTTACATCCGCCCCCGTCTTTACGTGGAAACTGTGAAACTCCTCTTCAAAAGTGACAGCAGCAGCAGGATCACCCTCGGGATTTTCGCCGGTTTCGTGCTAATCGTCGCGGTTTTCACCGGGAAACTGCTGGTGCGGATCTGTAAAAAGCGCAGGCTTTTCTTCGGGGATTTGTGGCACTTGGTCGATATTTTGATCGCTTTCATGTGCGCCGCTTGTTTCGGGATTTATATCCAGAGGATGGAGCTGGTTGGGGAGTTTTTGGATCGGGTCGAAAAGGCGAAAAGGAACGATTTCGTCAATTATTTCACCCTTTTGCGGGCGAATTCCACTTTGACTACTTTAGCCGCGTTTTTGGTTTGCATTTCGACGGTCCGCCTGTGGAAGTTGTTGCGATTCGGGGCGATTTTTCGCCTCCTCGAGAAGACTTTGGCCTTTTGCGCCGTGCCGATTTTGGGGTTGTTCCTGTACCACGTCGCGATCATGGTCGCGTTCAGTTTGAGCGGCTACGCGATTTTCGGCGCCGAATCGCCGGATTTTAAGGACATTCCGGACACGATCGTGACTTTGGTGATCCTCTCGTTGAATCTGTTCGAGAATTTCGATTTGGGTTTGATCACCACCAAGCACTCGTTCCTCGGTTATCTGTTCTACAGCACTTTCATGGTTACGACATTCCTGATCTACACGATGTACATTACGGTGATTTTGGCGTATTATTGCGAGGCGCAGATCGTTCACTCGAGTTTGGGGAAAACTCAGGATCTCAAAGATTACATCGTCGGGGAGGCTCGGTATTTCAGAGTCTGGTCCAAATTGCGTCTGAAAGGGGCCGGGGATGACGTCGGGCGTAAAGTCTGCCCGAAAGCCGACGAGCATCGATATGCCGGGTGCATGACGAATTCCAAAAATCGTTTGGAATTGATGCGTTTGCTTGCGCTTCGGGAATTGAAGAAGGATTCGAATGTCGATAAGGAAGAAATGTTTGATCTGGCTAGAGACATTGCTAAATACGCTCTGCTGGATCGAAATGGGGTCGATGGTGATGACGTGGAAATGTTTTTTAAAAGTGGGAGTGGAGGTCGCGGGGTTAAATTAATTCCAGATGCGAGGTTGCTGCAAATGGAAAAGGTGGTGGAGAGTTTGCTGACTGACGATAAAAACGCAAAAGAGAGAGAAAAGCGGATGAAAGCGAAGAAGGAAAAATATAAAAGAGTCCTGGAGAGGCAGGAGAGGAAATTGAAGTTTATCGAAGAATCGCTGCAATCTATGTCGAATACCATTGATAAAATCGAAATTATACTTTAAAAGTTGCTCGTTTTTAATAAAGATGTTGAGTTTACTGTTAAAAATGAACACAATTTTTAAAAATTTTGTTGCCGAAATTTGATTCTTGACCACCGAAAAATCCCGGAAATTTCAGAGGTTGACTAAAACCAGTGTTTATTTAGATAGAATGTAAATAAACACTGCTAAAACATTATAATCCACGAAAATCACGACATTTTCTCGGGTAGAGCCTAAATGAGTCAAGGTATAAAAATGAAGAAAAAAAGTGACTAAATTTTAATACTTTTATTAGTCGCATTCTATAAAAAGTGTACTTAAATTACATATACAATAACAAAAAAATAAAATAAAAATGTAATATTATAATGTAATGTAATATAACACTGGTATCACTATGTTACAATATGTATGCAATATGTAATTGAGTAGGTATGTTGGTAGAGTGAATCATATCAACAATACAATAAAAAAATAATGTTACCGCAAAAATGTGAATGTGAAATTGATCTGAAATCGCCCCAGTTTCCCCCAGGCAATGGAGTCAACATTTTTCACTCTACAAGAGATTCTAGCTACCCTTCCTTGTATTTGGCAAGACTATTTAATAATCATAAAATATTGGAGGCCTTTAGCGAAAAAGGCACACGTCACATGCATAAAATCAGTCAGATCACCTTCTAAAGTTACGTCTTACGTCTATCTGCAGAATAAGTATGTAAATATTAAATAAAAAATAATACATACAACACCAATCAAATCTCCTCAATAAAAATATCAATAATAATAATATACAAGTTTTTTTTTTAAATAAGTGCCGTTTAGTTGTTAGTAAGTAAATAGAATAAATTATAAAAAAATACCTAGGGTTCCTAAAAGTACTACCTCTCTGAGATCGACGGAAATAGACTATCATAAGATGGCGGCAAATCTTTATCGTCATCAGATGGCGGCGCTGTGGCACTCGTATGAGGTTGCGGTGTAATTGGACTTTCCCCCAATTCTATAACCCTTGACTGAACAAAAACCAAATCATTAGACATCAATTATAATCAAACAAAGCGTTGCTATTATACCTGATCGGGAGGATTATTCGTTGTAGATCGGGGGTTAGCGCACCGATCCCCGAAACACAACAGATGCCTCGCCTTCAACACCATAAGACAGCAAACGAAAATCGCGAAAGTTATGAAAAGAGACGAGATCGCCCCATAGAAAATCGATTCTCCAGAAGGGCCTTCATCACTCAAAGGCTCTTCGATAAACGGGCAGCCTAAAGGCAAATCGACGCATCCGGTGTAAGGGCAATTTATAATATTGTCATCTTTGAAGCCTTTGTAGATGCAGAAGCGACCGTCTTCCAGGCTGCAAGGCCTCAAATCCAGTCGGTCGGGCGGTATCCCGTTATGGTTGCAGCCCTTGTAGGACGTGAAGGCGATGGTGAAATCGGTGAACTCCCGAAACTCGAGCGGCCTTCTGGACACGTATATGAACACGTCCATTTCGCCTTTATCGTCCACGAAAGACGCGTCGCTGGCTACGACACCCACAGATCGGTCCCATATGAGATTCATCCGTTCGCGGGCCGTAAACCGGCCGCAGAATTTCTGGCTCGTTCGGCCGTCCTTGGCGGTGAACTGCACGTAATCGGTGCACTCTTTCGTGGTCTGGTTCTGACGCAAATCCAGTTCCTGGATCACTGCCATCACTCCGCCATCGTGGAACGCCGATTTCACCTCGAATTTACATCGGAAATTCGTCGTCCACTCGTTCGGGTGGACGGTGAGTCGCTTTTGCGTTACGAGCAGTGCCGAATTGTCGTCTTTGAATAGATGGATTTTGCGTTTCTTTATTGGGGAGCACAAGTCATCGTTTTCCACTGAGACTGTAACAACAAAAGGAATAGGTATTTTGGGGTTGGACAGTTTTTCAAGAATACTCACGTTCTCGGTACTGGACGGATAGTTTGAGTAAAACCGTAACGAAAACAATACAAATTGGAATGATTATTTGGAACACTCCCATTATAAAGTTTTTATTAAAAGTTTACATCTATTTATTTGACACATATTTTTGACAATGACATTTGTAAGTGACAAACATTTGACATCTGATATTTATCATTTTAGCCAACGTGAGAAAAATGAATAAATTTTGTTTAAAATTACAAATAGGCCTTCGCTCGAGCATAAAATTATAAAACTCATTCATGAATATAATGAAGCTTTCTGCTTATCTTAAAAAATATAAGTACACTAATATAATAAATTTATTTATGTTTTTTATTTGATGTAAGTGGCAGCCTTGTTGTATGATGTGTGTAGGCTGTCACTTTTTGACGTTTCTAAGTTTGTTTCGTTGTGGTGGTCGAGGTCGTGGTTTTATGGTAAATAAATTAATAATACAGAAAGAAAGTGGGTTTGTTTTGTCCTACTCACTTCCTCAGTCCTCATCAGTGATGACTCAAGTTTGCCTCGTTTCTAACCTTGTAGTGTAAAGTGTTACTATACATTATAAAAACCCGGAGAAAGTAGCAAAAATGGTTGATAAAATAGAGTTGGAGGAATGCCTCCGCGATTCTCCCAAATTCAGGTATTTTCATAGATAAAATAGTCAAAATATTTACGTTACATCTATTCCACATAAATCATTGGTGTTTATTAACGCAGGAGTATGCTGGAAGAAGAGGAAGCTAATGTGGATCAGCTCGAACAGAAGCTGGATAAGATTCTAAAAGTGTGTGGATCCATGGTGGATGCTGGAAAAACATATGTCGCCCAACAGAGGTTCGTGTATAACATGCAATCAACCCAATTTCCTCAATTATTCCATTCTGTAAACATGCCACAGTAATGAGTGTGTCACACAAACAAACAAATCTGCATGGTTCGGAAGAAATCTGAATGATTCATTTGAATTTCTAGCCTATTTGCGAACAGTTTATGGGATTTGAGTACGCATTTCCGTGAGGATTCCGTTGTCCTCTCTTCCCTGAACAAACTTATCCACAGTTTACAAGAGATGAACAAGTTTCATACAACTTTACTGGATCAAGCCTCTAGGACGATACTCAAGAATCTTACATCATTTCTTAAAACGTAATCAAGATCAAAATGATTGAGGCTAGTTTATTATTTCGATTATTTTTAGTGATATTAAAGGTGTGCGTGATTGTAAACAACACTTTGATAAAATCTCAACAGAATTTGATAACATTCTCCAAAAGAATTCTCAAACATCCCGAAATAAGCCTCATGAGGCTGAAGATATGGACCACATTTTACTAGCTGTTCGATCTTGTTTCGGACATCAGGCCTTGGATTATGTCAACAGTATTTCTATGCTACAGAGCAAAAAGAGGCCTGAAATCTTGAGTACTGTATGCACATTCAATGTTTATTATTCAATCACGTAAATATTAACAAAATTGATAATTTTTCACAGCTGTTATCTTATATGTATGCTTGTACCGCTTACCATCACCAAGGAAAAGAATTGTGTGATGATTTGGAACCGTTTTTCAAAACTCTGGCAGATGAGGTATTTTATCAATTTATCAATTTCCTGTTTCTTATTTTATTATTAATATGAGATTACTTTAGATCTCGACTATGCGTGATGCCACTTACAAAGTCGAAAAAGGTCTGGAGAGCCGACATGCAATTGTCACCACTTCGGAAATAATCACGATGAGGAAAACCGAGAAGTCATCCCCGATCATGGAGGGTTACCTGTTCAAGCGGACGTCCAACGCTTTCAAAACCTGGAACAGACGCTGGTTCTACCTTTACGAGAACAAACTGGTCTACAGGAAAAGATCCGGGGACGAAACCGACACCATAATGGAAGACGATCTGCGATTGTGCACTGTCAAACCTGTGCTCGAGGGGGAGAGGAGGTTTTGCTTTGAAGTTGTGTCACCGGCAAAGTAAGCACCCCACACCGCAATAGCTTTTTTGGGTTTGACAATTTGACAATGTCGAGTTGACTTCTACTTCACTTTCTACTTCTAAAAAACATTTCCATACATTTTCCACATTTCCGAACATTTTATTAATGCGATGTTCGGGTGAAATCGACCACTCAAAAGTGGATAGTTCCAAAACTGTACACCGTAGCGATTTCAAGCAAGTAAAAATGTAAGACTGTCATTTGCAAATTCTTGTAGCGTACGTGGCGCCCCCTAGGAAATTAGTACAGCAGAACTGAGTTCGGATAAATATTACCCATACCAAAAACCCTCGTGTACCAATCTGAATCAATATTCCCAAAACTTGCCAAATTATTAAAAAAAAAATTGAAATAATATTTTTTTTATTTCAACATTTTGTAACTTTTCTATTATTAACTTTTGTACAAAGGTCTTTTTGACATCGGGAATATGTGATAGCGCGTTGTACACGTTTACACCCTGTAGTAAATTTGTGATAATTTTCAGGAGTCACATCCTACAGGCCGATTCGAAGGAGATGTACGATGCCTGGATCGCCGCCCTGCAAAAAGGAATCGGGGCGGCCTTCCAGCGGGTCCACAGTAGCGAAATCCACGACAAATCCCGAGAAAAGCGCTACCAAAACAACAACACTGACAATGGGCCCACCTCCAATCACAAATCGACCAAAGCCAAGTAATCAATTTTCAATTTCGACTCCTTCAGTCATACAGAAATAAGAGTTTTTTTTTACTGCATAGAAGAAAAAGAGTCTTATTCCTGCATAGAAGAATATGAATAAGAGTCTTATCTTATTCCTGCATATAAGAAAAAGAGTCATTTTGATCGCGTTTTCCGCAGGATGTGGGAGCAACTGGTCAAGATCCCGGGCAACAACGCGTGCTGCGACTGCGGCGCCCCCAACCCTCGCTGGGCCAGCATCAACTTGGGCATAACCCTGTGCATCGAGTGCTCGGGGGTGCACCGAAGCCTGGGCGTCCACTACAGCAAAGTGCGCTCGCTCACCCTCGACGACTGGGAACCGGAAATCGTCAAGGTGATGGTGGAGCTAGGCAACGCGGTCGTCAACGGCATCTACGAGGCGGAGGCGCCCCCGAATGCCGCGCGCGCCACCCCCGACTGCGTGGGCGCCGTTCGAGAGGCCTGGATCAGAGCCAAATACGTCGACCGGCGCTTCGTTAAGAAGCTGCCGCACTTCGAGTCCCCTCGGCGGGCTTCGCGCTCGGACCCGACCGAGGTGACGAAGTGGAGCGTGCGGAAGATCCGGCGGAGGCCGAGGAGCTCCGACAAGAAGACGAACTCGAGGGCGAAATCGAACGAGGATGAGGTCACCGACAACTCGGAGGAGCAGCGGAAGGGCGTGCTGCTCTTCGGGGATTTGGAGGAGCCGTTGGACAGCGCCATCGATCTGAGCAGCGATCAGGAGTCGACGTGCGGGGAGGGAGAGGAGACTGTCGAGGAGGAGGACATTTCGAAGTTGCATCCGGATCTGTTGCTTTATAAGGCGGCGGCCGCGCATAATCTTCCGGTGATGTGCGAGGCTTTCGCCTTAGGGGCCGATAAGCAGTGGATCAATCTGGAGGATAAGGGGAGGAGTCCGATTCATCAAGCAGTATTGAGCGTAAGTCGGTCCTGGAAAATGTTGGTTTTGCAGTTTTGGTTCGTGACTTGGCTAAAGTGTCAATTTGTAGATTTGGGCTGTAACTTGGCTAAAGTGTCAACATGCAGTTTTGGTTCGAAACATGACTAAATCATTGTTATCCTATCACGTTTTTCAGTTTTTATTTATTTAAATTATTTGTTATAACTAGAGACTGGAAAATATGCATGAAAAATACGAAAAAATGCGAAAATTACCAAAAATACCAAAATATGCACGAAAGGAGAAGAAAATAACGTGTGTACTACCATAATACTGTCCAGTTAGCCGTGGCCATCTCACTGTCTCAAATTAATAACCATTCGAAAAACAGACAAAGAAATAACTTTTGTTGAGCTTTTATTTTTGTGATTTTTGTGCAATTTTTGTGACTCTGAAATCAAAAATATGAATGCAGTTTCCTTACAAAAATACCCAAAATATGCTAATTATGCACGAATATGCAAAAAACATAGGTTCCGGTCTCGAATTACAACTTTTCAATGCTTTTGAGGGAAATTTGCTCACAAGAATGTTCACAAAATCGCCAGTTTTCCCCATTTTGACAAATCGAAATTGCAGGGTTCTGTAATGCCGTGCGCCTACTTGATCCTGAACGGTGCCAAAATGAACGCCCAAGATCAAAACGGCAAGACCCCGTTGCATTTAGCCACCCAAGAGGGTCACACTGCCCAAGTCTGTTTACTGTTGAAGCATCGTGCAGATCAACTTCTCGAAGACGAAGAGGGAAAAGTTCCCTTGTCGATGGCCGAACAAAAGGAGCACGCCGATATCGTGACGCTGTAAGAATAATATTTATTTATTCATCGATTTGCGTGAGATTCATTAATTCGATTTTTATAGACTCAGATTGGGTCGGCTCAATGACGAAATGAAGGACTCGGAAATGGGCGTTTCTGGTGATCAGATGTTCAACGATGTCGTTCGAGATTTCTCTCACATGGCTTGCTCCCATCCGGAGCGTTTGCAGAGGCCCAAAAATGATTCAGAATGATTCATACTCATACAATATTTATATCAATTAATTTCTAATTTTATTCATTCCAATTACTATTATAATCATTATCGATGGACCCATTTGATTCATGGTCGGAGATGCATTAGGTGCTCATATATTATGCCTTAAGATGTGATAATTAAGTGATTGCCACTTCACACAGCGAATAATTGCCAACTTTTTAAATACAATTTTATCCATGATTTTAGCAAGTTTATGTGCGATTTGTTACGATGTAAGTCTTATAATATGAAATATACTTACTTTTTAACCCATTTGATTTCGTTGTATTATTCACTCTAAATGAACCCATCAATTATTCCCTTATAATAATTCAAAACTCCAGAAAACATTTTCCAAAATATTTTTTTTTTTGTAAATAACGCCATGATCCAATTGAAATGATCTAATATAATTTTAGATGGTAAATTGATTGATATTTATCAATGAGCTTTATTTGACCGGATCATTACCAAAAAGTTCTAATTATCACTTTGCATTCTTTACAATGATCCCAATTCATATCATTTGATTTATGATTGGATTTATTTGATGGGGAGAATTTGTTATGAAAACAAAGCCAGATATGAAGTTTTGCTTTTTATTATCCAATTTGTCGATATACGATACATATTTATATAAAAAAATCAATTGTGGCGTTAATTTTGTTGGAGGTAAATACTGAGATAAATACATAAATAAAATAAATACGGGGTCGGCTGCTACTAAAGTTCTAGACACCTCTAAGAAAATTCTGGATACAAGTTTAGGAACTGGGCGTCGTCGCCTGATAGGCCCTAATCTTAAAAAATATCTATTGCACTATAACATTTACATCATTAATCGGATTTTTGGTTTAAGTAAGTAAAACGGCACCGACGAGTGCCACACGCGCTCTAATAACAAATAAAAAATACGAGAACAAAACAGATAAGTACTAATAAAATCGAATGAAATACTGGATTACGAGCTAGCTAACTACGATAAAGTAGGTGGTCGCTAATTAAAAATCATCGTTCAACAGCGAACCAAACCCTCGGACCGAGCCATTTGATGACCAGATCGCCGGGGTCGGGTCGGCCTAAACGAAAAACTAAACAGTCCGCGTTACAATTTCATGACGGAGTCTAAGACTCGGATAAAAAAGAGTCGGGTCTATACTCAGACTGGATGACGAATTTCTTGGACTAGGACGGGGCTCCTCGTGGACCTCATAAGGTCCTCGGCGTGGTCGAATTCGGGCTCTTGCAGCGGTACACGTACGCGGTAATCGAGATATCGTCGTCGTCACGGCTGCACGTCGTTTCCGAGTCGCATATGCACCTGAAAACGCCAAAATCGCGTCAATTGGGGTTTCGGCTTCGGGAAAATTCGACTCACAGATTCTTCATGAAGTAGTCGATGTAGCGGGTCACCCGGTTGTAGACCGCCCATCCGCAGGGCGACCTCTCCCCGCAGAAGGTCTTCATCTTCAGGGTGGTCTGCTCCACGCTCGAATTGGCGGCGGAGGAATCGTTGGACGCCACCGATCTCTGCAATAGCCGTAATCGCGTTTCAGATTATTCGAGATTTAAACCGGAGGATGTCCGGTCTAGGCCGGACCATCGTCCATCCGACTCCAATAAATTTATTAGCCGTGCCGGACTCAATTGGTTCCCGGCGGCTTGAGGTACTGCGCGCCAATTCAGATGTGGTCTTTCACAAATTAATCAATTTCGGTTTTGAAGAGTCGTGTGCGTGATGAACGGCTCGGGGTCACACCGTGCGTACACCGGATGGCTCTCGTGCGCGAAAAAGAGGAAACATGCTCTCGGTTTGTTTACGCGAATTAAACGACGGCTACCGGAAAGAACAGAAGGCGCACTTCCTTGACGAAATGTTAAAGGTCTTCTGCTCGAGTTGTTTACATCGCGAATTTCTCCCGGACGGGCAGAGGCACGAAATTCTATCTCGCGCTCAATGCCATTTTTTATTGTATTTATGATAATCAAGTGGAAACGTTCATTCAAAAACTGAAGCGTTTAGAACGCGCTAGATTGGGCTAGTAATTGTCCTTCAAAATACAGAAATTGGAGGACTTTTCCGTTGATCCGCGAGTGGAAAAGGAGGAATTAATAAATTCGAAAAAGTGTCAAGAATTTCTTGTGATTTTCCAAAGAATTCCCAGAGACTATTCTCGAATTTCTTTCCTGCAAGAAATCCTGGGAATTCCCGAGGTAAAACCTAACGCGTCACTTCTAATTGATTAATTAAAATACATGGGAAAAAGTTTCGAAATGTAATGTCGTCTTTTAACGCGCCCCTCGAAAACATCTATATTTTCCATGAAATTAGTTAATGCGTAAATTGTTATTCATTGTCGTCAATCCGAGAATCAGCCATTAACCATTGATAGAGTCGGTGTCAAGAAAGCGATAAAACCGACAAAATAACGAAACCCGAAGTCTCGTATTATTTTCTTTCGCTTTCGTTTATAATACGCACCGTGAATGAGTCTCCTCTCCTCATTCAGACGAACGTCAATGGAAGAGAGCCCCACCTTTGCGGACCAAGGTTACTATTACTACACTCTACCTACGACGGCGGCGACCATCAAAAGAGCAGATCGTTATTTTCGGGAGATGCAAAAAAGGGCCGAACCAGTCCCGATTATCGAGGAATTCGGCGCTGGAAGTTTTTTCACGAGCACCCGATTTGACCGGACGCGTATCTGACGCAACCCCGCCGAAAGTTACGGGAAATTAAATTTCAGACTCACCCTGTTCAGCGAGACCGTGGCGGAGAGGGCTTCCAGCACGAAGAAGGCCACGACCGTGGCGAAGACGATTTGCTTGATTGCCATTGCGAAGGACCGCGAGGACTCGAAGGACGAATATTCACCGGTTGCTCGAGGACTTTACGAATCTGGAGTTCTGCAGAAACCTGCGGTCCTTTATATAAGCGCTCCGGTTTGAAGAGGTGCGCGCGCGCGTAACAGTCCGCCTCAAGAACCACCGGAGCCTCCGGAATCGTTTTCGGAAATTTCGACACCAGGCGATCCCTCTGGAGAAACTAGTTCTGCGAAAAAAAAATAGAAAATTCGTCAGAAATATGCGAATCGGATCGGTTGCGCAACGAGCGATCGACCAAATAACTACGCACTTGATTATCTTCACGGAAGAAAACGGTTTCTGGTGGTATCTTCTCTCACTTTGCAGATCTCTTGATTATTCGTCGAATTTCTGTGCGGCTGAACTTCCGTGAATGAGCCGAAATCGCTTGAGTTGTCGTTAATAAAGGTAGGATTTCGTCAAGGACTTTACTTCGGTAGGGTTTTTGCGATCGGCAATACCATCTTTCTGCGCGTAGTCGTCGATAAAATTCTTTGAAAAAAGGCAAAAGAAATAAGATCCCGATGAGGCCAATAATGGGTATACGCGAGTGACATCCGACCTTGGTCTTCTTACAATCAGTAAGTATAAACAAAACGTTTTGGCAAATTTATTCTCCGCAGATTAATTTACGAACGTTAAAAGCAAAACTGACCAGTTCAAGTACTTTAGTATTGAACCAAATGGACCAATCAAATTTTATTGCAATACAATTTCTTTATAAAAATATAACACTAAATTTTATTTACAAGCGAGAGACGTTATAATTGATCGTGTTATTTATCCAGTCGGCGATTTCGAAACCATCATCGCCAATATAAGAGATTTTTTCGATTGCCATATTTCATTCAAGCTTCCTAGAAAATGGCAATTCCTGCGAGCAATTCTTATTGTAGTGACCCACTGAGCAATTTTCATGATTTCTGTCACGTTCACCCAATTAAAACCACTCCATAATAGAGCGTGACCAAAAAATTTACGCCCGAGAATATTACCAGTAATATCTGTCTCCGTACAATTTGTGGAAATGTAATACAGAGACATCAACAAAATTCTTCATAAAGGGAGGCTATGATAATCGTTCTGTCTCATTTGAAAACTACTAGAAGGATAGAGACAGAACGATAGCCTCCCTTTATGAAGAATTTTTTTGATGTCTTCGTACAATTTGTGGAAATATAATACAGAGACATCAACAAAATTCTTCATAAAGGGAGGCTATGATAATCGTTCTGTCTCATTTGAAAACTACTAGAAGGTTAGAGACAGAACGATAGCCTCCCTTTATGAAGAATTTTTTTGATGTCTCCGTACAATTTGTGGAAATGTAATACATATTACAATATCATCTCAATCAACGCACTAAAAATGTACAAAAAGAGCTTTTCGAAATTAATTGCAACTTAATGAGCTTTCGGTACAACGAAAAATTATAGATGTTTTTTTTTATGAAAATCCCTAATGATTTTGATTTTGATTATCACTCCATTGTCGTAATTACCGAATTTTATGATCACGCTGAGATCGAGAAACTGTCGGGGTGGTCTCTATGACGGTTCACATTGCATTAATTTTTTTCATGCAGGTTTCCATCAGAGGTCGTCTCTTATAACTATACGAACAGTCATAAAGTTGTATAAGTATCCTATTATAGAAAAGAGATGAATCGGTTTTGTTAAACTACCCGAATGTTAAGTTAGGTAAGGTCAGGGTCACGTTCGGGTATCTTCGGAAATGGGTGCACTTTATCCTTTTCTAAAGCGCATTAAAATGAACGTTATCTCACTCTCCGAAAATGTGTGTCTATTTCAAATGCGAGTGTATAAGAAGTTGCAGATATTAGAATGTATAAAAGGATAATAGGTAATCAGAACAAAATTGGATAAAGCGCGCGTAGCGCGCGTTTAAGTCTACTAGTAATAATAAATAACAGGTAGGTAACTTTTTTAATTTGGAATCTGCAGTTAACAACCGTAGCCGTGGAACGCGGTATGGCCTTTTCGCTACCCCGCCAATGAGTGTCGTGCCTTTTCAGCAAACACGTAAATTACCCTCGCCGAATTGAACACGTTCCCATTATAAAATATCGCCACGTTATGCAATACGCGAGTGCGGAATGTGCAATCATTTTATAGGGGTGATGTACATCAAAAGTTCGTCAACTTTTGGGGCCTTTATCTGGGATACGTGCCGAGATACATGTCCGTGTCTGCACACATCGGATAAGCCTCCTGCATTCGCTCCTGACGTATTTCGCCTCGCCGCGCTACCTACTTCACCGCAAAAAAAATGATAAATCGTGGTCAGTTGCATTCCCTCCTGATTGATGCCGTGCGTAAAAAACCGACTCAAATAAAAGGGCAGACGCTGCAGGGAATTAATTTTTTAATGTTTGCGTTCTTAGAACGTTCGGAACACCTGTGCGCGGCAGGCAGAGGTATAATGCGCGGTATCGGGTGATTTTTTTCGATTTAGTGGTCTCGCAGGAAACGATACTTTGTTGCACACCGCCCGCAGAAAAACGGCTCGGCGGAATCTCGTTACGGCCTTTTTCCGACGGCCGGTAATTATGCCACCGTCGGTCAGCGGCCGCCCGGGGCGCAGTCCCCGGAACGCCCTCCCGGCCAATTCGAGTCCGCTGATTCCAGCGTTCCCCATTAGCGCTCGCGGATCGCGGGCCGGAATTTGGCGGTGCTCGCCCGGATTTCGGCCGCCCGGCGGTGGCAGTCCGGGCGAGGAGCGGCCGGCACCGGGCAGTCTGCACCGGCCGAATCCGCCACGTGGTCGTGACGCAACGGGCCGCGGGCGCCCGTTCCCATGATCCGATCACCTCTGGTTCGCCGGATTCGCTCCATTCGCTCAATCACGAATCATTAATATGACACGACCTCCTCTGTGGAATGTCTCCATGCAATTACCGCTAATGGGCGGCGATTAAGAGGCGCGCACGTGCTTCCGAACGCATCTGGATCTGGGCCGGAATCGGCGGGCCCCCTTGATGAAAACGACGATCGGGACGATTTCCGATTTTCGACAAAATCGACGATCGAGGCATAATTACTGAATGGAGTTTTGACCTCTGACGCTGATCTCGATATCGGGACGCATCGTCATTCATTCATATCCATTTTTCAAAGATAAGGCGTTCTGAGGGTACACTTTTTACTCAGCAACCCTTTTTAATGTCATTTCAATTCAATGTGAATTTTTTCCTAAAATGATGATACCTTTGTGAATTCCAGAAAAATTGTATAACCCGAATGAAAAGTAAAAGTTGTCTATATGGGATGAATCTTCAAACTAGAAATAGGTGTGAGTTCTCAAAATCTGCTAATTCCACTCTTGTATCTTTGAAATTTCGGTTTATAAGTGCTGGAGAGTTCGATGCAGGTGATCGATATGCGTTATAAATGACAAATATCATTTTTCATAGGTAATTATATCTCTCCAGCAAAGATTGGAGATAATCTTTGCTCCCCACTTTCTAATTCAATGTAAAATAAAGAATATGTGAATTTCAGAAAAATCGTATAACTTCAATAAACAGAAAACTTATCAATGAGAAGATTTTCAAACTAGGAATATCCTGTGAGTTCTCAAAATCTAAAAATTACACTCTCATATGTTATCTTTTGAAATTTTGGGCTATAAATTATAATATTTGCAAAGTTTCGATTCAGGTGATCGATTCAAATTTTCAGATGGAATTATCGATATGCATTATAAATGCCTAATATCATTTTTCATAGGTACTTAAGTCATAATGAGGGTAGAATATTTACTCAACTATACCCTTTCTAATACCTCTGCACCTTCCAATTTAATGTTAATTTTGTCCGAACATGACGAATATGTGAATTTCAGAAAAATTGCCCAACCTCAATCTACATGAAAACTTGGGGTGATTCTCATCTAGGAATTCTCAAAATCTGAAAATTTTACTCATATGTTATCTTCTGAAATTTCGTGTCACAATTAGTGGATTTCTACTGGAGAGTTCGATGCAGGTGATCGATTCGGATTCTCTGAAATTGTAGATACGCGTTATAAATGGCAAATAATAAGATGGGCCAATCATGAATAATGTTATTGTGCTTATTATGAATGGGAAAAAATTGTGCAATTCACTACGCCGATGTCCATAAAAAGTGCGTCAATAGGCTGTGATTTATGACGTTTTGATAACGACGACTACTCACAAGAAGCAGCTGTACTTCCATCCCACTATCGAATAATTTATCGGAATTTTGAGCAATGCCATGTATTAATCAATAGTTTACATGAATTTGTGAAATCGATGGCTTCGGCTACGACACTTCGATAATGGGAAGAAAAAAACACAATACACAAAAGCAGTAAATCATGAGTTATCTAGTTGGACCTAATTGCAAGCCGATAGGCTGGATGGGGCAGAGAGAGCCTCGCTGCCATTGACCATTGGTGGAGATCGGGCCAATAATTGCACAAGAGTTTATCTCCCGATGGAACATTCTGAATTTTCTGAAAAGTTACGGGGCATAGTCCAATGGTCTATCTGAATAAGTTATTGTAGAAGGTGATTTCGTAAATTAGTAATACAATTTATTACGATGTTAAGTAACTATCACGTCGGATCGAACGATAAATTTATGGAAAAATTATTACATTTAATTGCTTCTTCGAAAAGATACATTCTGCCGGCGGGATTTCAGGTGATGGAATTCCACGGATGACTCAGAGTAAAACAAGAGCATCCTCATCGTCCATATCATTTGAATACAAAATTTCATCCAGAACCCAAATTACACAATTACTCTATTTTCGTTTTCTCTCAAGAGCAAAAGATTTGCTTTAGATGTTTTGCTTTTGTTATTGTTTTTACACAAAGTTGGAAGAATGTGAAGAAAGGTCAGTGAACTTATCTAAAAGTCGGACCATATTAATTTCCATATTTATGATTTGAACGCAAACATGTTATTTTTAAAAATAAAAAAGTGCGATCGACGCATTATTTGGAGAATTTAGGGGTATTTGTTGTAAATATTATTGGAATATCATTTTTAAAATAGGTATGTTATCTACTCGAGAATTCCTATTCGTATCACAGATTCCGAAACTGAATTGGTATTTAGACGTTTGGACCTGGATGGATGCATTCGTGATATAATAAAATTGTAAATGGGAGAGAATACAGAATAAGTGCCGTGGATGTGACGGTTAATTGCGCTGTGTAATAACTAAAATCACTCATCGTAACTCATACGTCCGATCTCTTCACATCAATAAGAGGCACTTTTAATAAGAAATAGAATGTTTAGTTTTATTCGTTGACATGTAATGACGGCATAACTACATACGACGGAAAGAGCGAAACGATTTATTGTTCGCAAATTGCAGGTTGATGGCCAATAAT
Source organism: Salpingus planirostris (assembly GCA_949788335.1). NCBI lineage: Eukaryota > Metazoa > Arthropoda > Insecta > Coleoptera > Salpingidae > Salpingus > Salpingus planirostris. Next base: position 4,304,620 of record OX460922.1, read on the forward strand.
AATCACGACCGCTTTCTATTAAATTTTTTTATACCTACTTACTAATTTTTACACAGAATATACGCCATAAATTGCCCCTCAGCTAAGGAATTTAATTGAAAAACCTTTTATGGAGGTATTTGAGAGAAAACTTTAACGACCCTTTGAACCACGATAAAAAATTATAGCTCGTTTTTTTGGAAACGTTTAGGCAGATAAAAATGCATTTGTAAAACACCAAATAATTTTGAATAACATTTTCTCTATAAAAAAAGCCATATTTTATATTCATTTGTCTCGTGGGTCACCAGTTTCAGCAGATCTGATATTCGTAGTACATAGTTGTATCATTTTGTTATTGAATAAATTATAATTAACATATAATTAAGTATAATTATATTATTAATTATTAAATTAAATAGTTCTATATCAATTCAAAATCGATACTATTCAAGACTGGCTGGTTTTGTAATAAGACGTTATAAGGTCATCCAGAGTATATGGTCTAAATCGCCGTTTTCTTATATTACAAAATTAAGATGATATTTGAAAGATAATAACAGAAATGTAAGTAAGCAAAATAATATTAAATTAATAACGCATATAGAGATATTTTTAAAATGAAATGATTGTGTGAAGAATACTAGAATAGATAAGTTTTTCAAGAGATAAAGTAAATACTTTATCCATATTATTGTTTTCTTATTACTATACTATAACTGCGTGTAATGAATTGCTATCATAAAAATTACTATCATTACTATGCTGTGAACATAAATGCGTATTTTGGTTCTGTTCCAGGATAAGAGAATACGGCGACATCTACCGGAGTACATTAAAATTGAAATACAGAAAACGATACCACTATATCAAATTTGAAGTAACACCCTCTATGTTTGGGAAGACTAACTATCTTTTTTACAGGCTGAAATATTCTAATACCAATTTTAAGCGGAAAATAATAAATTATATTACGAAAAAGATTCATTTTGAAGACTTTTCTTTATGATACTCAAATTTTTCCTGTTGTTAATAAAAAAATTATAGATTTCTGTAGCAAAAGCACCTTATCTTCACCTTTATTTGACCTTGTCGACTGACATAAAGGTCATTTTAGCACATTTTGACACTGTCTGATTTTGTGCCGGTTAGGAGTCAGGAGGACAGCAGGATTGTCCAATAATTTCTCAAATTTCTGTAAGTTTATAATGTACCAATAATCATATTAACCCCTGCCCTTATTCCTTATTTGCATTGCTCCAATTTCAATATTAATTCCATCTGTATTACTGTATTCCTTATTATTTGATCATTTTATTAACGGAAGGCCATTACATTGCGGGAGGGGATCCTGGTATTTTTAGCAACTTCCTCCTCAATTAAAAAAACCATTGTTCATCAAAAAATAGTTCATGTATAGTAGGTACCTTTCCATGAAGTAACAGCCTAATCGCTCCCCTGGTAAATTTTCTACCCCGCGTTATCCTTCGTCCTCCAATAGGATTCCTCATGGGATTCCTATAGGAGTTGTAACCATGCAAGAACCTGAGTCTAGTTCAAAGTTCAAATGTAATACCCAATAAATAGGAGTACTTTTTTATTAACATCATAAAGTAGGTAATAACTGGTGATTTTCCAGTGGTGTAAGATTTGCTTGTTTAATGTTTGCAGCGTGCGTTATCCTCGTTGCATAATATCACGAAAATGCCGATCAAGAGCATTTTGGCCCGTCAAATCTTCGACTCTCGTGGCAACCCCACGGTAGAGGTCGACCTCGTCACCGACTTGGGGCTCTTCCGCGCCGCCGTCCCATCAGGAGCCAGCACAGGTACAAAAATCACAAAAAAAACCCAATCAAACCATCACAAAAATGATCCAATCATGATCAATAGGTGTGCACGAGGCTTTGGAGCTCCGCGATGAAGACAAGAACCACTACCACGGCAAGGCCGTCTCTAAGGCCATCAACAACATCAACCAGAGCATCGCCCCGGAACTCCTGAAAGCCAACCTCGAAGTCACCCAGCAGACCGAAATCGACGAATTCATGCTGAAACTTGATGGCACCGAGAACAAGTCGAAACTGGGAGCCAACGCCATCTTGGGGGTGTCATTGGCGGTCGCCAAAGCAGGCGCAGCCAAAAGAGGCATCCCTCTCTACAAGCATTTGGCAGATTTAGCCGGAAACAAAGACATCATCCTTCCGGTTCCCGCCTTTAACGTCATCAATGGCGGCTCGCATGCTGGCAACAAGTTGGCCATGCAAGAGTTCATGATTTTACCAACGGGAGCTTCTTCCTTCACCGAAGCCATGAAGATGGGCTCCGAGATCTACCACCACCTGAAGAAGGTGATCAAGGACAAGTTCGGGCTAGATGCCACTGCAGTCGGAGACGAGGGCGGCTTCGCCCCTAACATCCTCAACAACAAGGACGCCCTAACCTTGATCACGGACGCCATCGCTAAAGCCGGCTACACCGGTAAAATAGAGATCGGCATGGACGTGGCCGCCTCCGAGTTCTTCAAGAACGGGCAGTACGATCTCGATTTCAAAAACCCGAAGTCCGACAAATCCAAGTGGCTGTCGCCCGAAAAGCTCCAGGCGCTCTACTTGGGGTACGTCAAGGAGTTCCCGATCACCTCGATCGAGGATCCGTTCGATCAGGACGATTGGAACGCGTGGGCTTCGATCACTGCCAGCACCGACATCCAGATAGTCGGGGACGATTTGACGGTCACCAACCCCAAGCGGATCCAGACGGCGGTCGATAAGAAGGCGTGCAACTGCCTGTTGCTTAAGGTGAACCAGATCGGGACGGTGACCGAGTCGATCAAGGCGCATCTGCTGGCCAAGGCGAGTGGATGGGGTACGATGGTCTCGCACAGGTCCGGGGAGACTGAAGACACTTTTATCGCGGATTTGGTTGTGGGGCTGTCGACCGGGCAGATCAAGACCGGGGCGCCCTGCAGGTCGGAGAGGTTGGCCAAGTACAACCAGATTTTGCGTATCGAGGAGGAGTTGGGGTCGGCCGCTAAGTACGCGGGGAAGTCGTTCCGTAAGCCCCAATAAGGGGTGTGGGGTCTCTCGCTGCAAGTCTGGGGCGTTTCGAGTAGGTGTTGTAAATTTTTGTATTGGTTTCGATGCTTGAAGTTTACGGGATTTTAGCCGCGCCTCGGATTTGTACGGTTTTAGGCACGAGATGTAGAGGTGCATTATTCTGTTATCTTAATATTTATGGAATGTGATGACTGCTGTTATCGTCGATGTCATTCAAGCGTTCAATAAAGTCTACCTACAATAAACAGTAATGATGAGTGGTTTTATTTTTTGGTTTCCCGTGTTTGATAAATGGTTGAGTAAACAGAACGGGGAATAATATTTGGATAATCGCGTTGGAAAATTATAGGTAGTTTTATGATGACCACAAAACCTGGTTTTGAAAAAAGCGAAGTTTCATTTAATAGATCTACCGAGATCTACTTACCTCTTATAATGAAAAACTATTTTTTACAATAATGAAGAATGTAATTAATTTATTGGAGGAATTGAATCAGAAACTGACTAAACGAAATTTCAAATATCAGTTATTTGAGTTATTGCTATCAACTTCCCCAGGTGTTAATGAATTAGGAACAAAATGGAAATATTTCATGAGACGAAAAATCCCATTATTCATTATTTAAGACAAAATGCTTCTGAATCTAATTTGTTTATAAGTAAGTAATCTAAAGTAAACCATAATTCATACATGGTTCAAAACCTTTTTTGTATGTAGAATTATGTTTTTTATACATACATTTGTTTGCATTTGTTCTTGGTTTATTAAAGCATTTATGAGTAGAATTCAGATGGTTTTTGAAAAAAATCGGACATACTGACATAGGTCCATAGGAAGTTTTCGTCATCATTTTGATCAGGGAATACGTTCATTATAATTCTGGTAAGAAACTATGGAACACTCTGTATTTTGTAAATGTGTACTTGTACGTATCATCAAACGCAGTGCACCCATTGATAAGAAAACTCGCGATTTTACTTTGTCGTATCGCTGGTAAAATACTCGAAGGAAATGAAAATCTGTGATGAATTTAATTATTTCGATAGAACACTAATTCTCAAGCGACGCAATGTAAAAATAAATATTTTATTGGTAACAATTAATAATCAGCACATACATACATAACTCACAATCAAGGTACAAGTGTAATCATATGAACATAATATTACATATTTTTAAAATAATAACATGGAATACCACTTAACATTTACAAAAGATTCGTCTATTTAGGCTTTATCCGCCTCGTCAGTCTCCCTACTCCCATACCTCTTCCTACTGATCCACAAGACATTTTCCTGCTGGAAATAGTCCTCGATTTGGCTCAAAGTGCGCCCTTTGGTCTCGGGCAGCATCAAGTAGAGGAACATACTGGCCGCGAGCGAGGCCAGCCCGAAAATCCAGAAAATCGCGTGAATTCCCACGTAGCCGTTAACGACCGGGAAAACTTTGGCCACTCCGAAGAGCACGACGTTGAACAGCATGAAAGTGAGCCCCCCGGCGAAGCCCCGGACCTTCGCCGGGAAAAGCTCCCCCAGCATCACCCCCGGCAAAATCATGAACCCCACCGTATTGGCCGCCACGTAAATCAAAACGCAAAACGCCGCAAAGTACCCGCCGGAAGCGGACATTGCGCAGTTATCCTTCGGGTACAGAAAAGTCCCCAAAACCAAGGCGGTGACCGCGGTCCCCAACCCGGAAGACAAGGCCAAAGTCCTGCGACCGATGATCGCTAGCAGGAAACTCGCAACGAGGGAAAACACGAATCGCACCCCTGCTGTCAAAACGGCCGCCATGAAGTGGTCCAAGTGGCCGTCGTTGATGTTGCCCAAGATGTCGACGGCGTAAAAAACTATGATGTAGGTGCCCGATAAGATCTGCATTAAGTTAAAGATGTTGATGATGGCGAAGGGTTTGCACACTTCGGGGCGCAGCAAGGTCCTCCAGGCGCTTTCGCGGCTTCCTGTGAGTTTTTTTTCGGCCTCCATCCGTTCTGCTAGGTGATCCGCCTCCTTTCTAGCCTAAATAAAGAGAGAGCGTTTGCATTAACAGACGGAATTATTTATATTTCGGACGTTTGAGGGGAGCACTCACTTGGATCTGGTTTCCGCCTCTGAGCCAGACGAGCGCCTTTATCGCGCCGTCGATTTGGCCGTTTCTGACCAACCACACGGGACTTTCAGGTAAAAAGAAGAAGACGCAGATGGCCAAAACTGGCAGGATCACGCTGAAACCTGGAACATGTAAATGTGTAATGGAGTTTCAGCTGGACATAGTTGGAGTACCGGTTTTGTCGATAAATGTGGTACAAGACCGATTTTATAAATTGGTTATGCGAGGTATGCACGTGAATTGATCAACGTTTCAGCGCAACTCACTGGAAAATCTCTGAAAAACTACAAATCCGAGTACAAATCCTTCACAAATCTCAGAAATTATTTGTGGGGTAATTATTACTGGGATTACTGAGAACGTCTTACAAGGACATTCCTGTAGGAATTTTTAGGAATATGTGAGACTTTTCCGGGAATGCTTAGCAATTGTAACGATATACTTATTAATCATTTTTATGTGAAAATTAACTTGAGAGTGGATGGAAATTTCGTGGAATATCTGGGAATAAGTATATTGAAAATTTCAGGAGTTTTTAAAAAGAGTGCTTGCGAACTTTCAAGAATGCCTGGGAATGTACAGAAATGAGAATATTTAGCAATTTCAGTCATTATTATCACGATATATTGCTGAGTCTTTACGTAAAAGTAATTTTGAGAAAGTTTGGAAATGTTGAGAAATGTCTTCTGGGTTAAGAAATTTCGTAAATTTTTATGAATATTCAGAAATGGTTAGAATTTTTTAGAAATGTCTGGAAATGTTCGGGAAGGTCCGGGAATAATAATTAGGCATGTCAGAAATTATTACGGATACATTATACTGTTGAGGAATTTTTGAGTTAGGAATATTAGGAAATACTTAGGAATATCAAAATGACTGGAAATGTTTAGAAATTATGCATTAGTTTGTTTTTATGTAAAAGTCCATCGAAAAATACCCACGGAGGTTTTTTACGGATTTTTCAGGGATGTGGTATTCACAATTTTTCCGAGCAGTCAACCCATCATGTAAATTGGGATTTTCAGTTAATCAATTTAAATTTTTCAATGAAACTATTTGCATAATAATATGCATATTTTACAATATTATTCTCTGCTCAGTTCGTTGCAATTTTCAATCGTAGTTTTATAAATCATTTTTCATATTAAATATGGGTATAGGTTTCCCCAAATAGTGAAAAAGTAAAAAGGTTTGTTATTTTTCCTCCCTCCTCTTAACCATTATTTGCTTACCTATTATTTTGAAATATCAAAATTCATGTCAAGATTATTAATGAAACCTTATTATACCCGTAGTTAAAAGTAATGTGCGTACTGCTCACCTGCGACGTATCGCCATTCCAGCAAGGACCCTAGCGCGTAAACGAGCAGAATCCCGAAGGAGTAGCTCGCAAACGGCACGCTGGAAAACATCCCCCGGAATTGCGGCTCACAAATTTCCCCAATTAGAACCTGGAATACCAAAGTCGCCCGTTCAATATCCTGTTCCCTCGAACCGGGAATAAATTACGGACCTGTCCCGCGGCCGCGGTCAGTCCCGCAGAAAGTCCCGCGACGAGCCTGCCCAGCAGCAGGACGGCGTGGTTGCGGGCGAGCCCTATGAGCAGCCAGCCGACTATCAGGGGCAGCGCGGCGATCTGCAAGGCCAATTTGCGGCCGCACCGGTCCATCAGCAGGCCGCTCAGCAGCGACCCGAACGGCGTGGCCGCAGAATGGACGCTGGCTGCAAAAAAAAACGCCGGAGTCAATGCCGGAGGGACGAAACCGAGACACGCGAAAAGGGGCAAAAACGGGGAGGAAAACTGTAAAACCGGCCTGGCGAACTCGATCAATTTTATTGCGACCCTGGCGGTCCCCGGAGGATCGTGCGGGCCTCTTTCGTGCCCCGAGTAATACAGTGGAAACCTTTAATTTGAATGGCCGAAAGTGAGAAGATGGGCGGATGAGCGATTTGTTCGAAATACTGGAGTCGGTGTCCATATCGTCAATTTTTTTTTCGTTTTCGCGTTTCGGGGAGTAAAGTTCCACTTTTTTTTCCCTTGGAGGAAAAAGTGGAATATATGTTCCGTTTTTTCCGTTGGGGAAAAAGTATCTAAGTACATTCCATTGGGAAGAAAAGTAGTACAATAAAAATTCCAATTGAAAAATGATAAAAATATGATTTTATTTTGTGAGGTCAGGTCAGGCTTGAGGTCAGGTGAGTTTTTGGTGGACGAGCTCAAGCAATTAGTTATTGCGAATCAGAAACTAGGATAATTAGTTCAAATTAGTCGAGATTTAGTAGGCAGCAGTGAGAAATTAGTAAAAATTATTAGAGGAATTTGTAGAATTCAGTATGAAATTTCACAAATACGGGAATTAGGGTACACAATATTTGTCAGCAAAATACCCCTCAATTTTTGTTGAAATTGTTATTTTCAAAACATTTCATTGTAAACTCAATAGGGAAAATGATGAATTATCTGGATTTCTTTGTAAGAATCTCCAAAAATAGTGTACGTAGGATAGATTAAGTTACCGTTTTCCCTTTCACCCACGGGGAAAAAGGATTTCATTAGTATACTTAGATTAAATATACTAATTTTGACCTCTAGTAATAAAGGCTCGTCCGAGGGCTCGTCATCCGTTTTTTTGGCCTTTTCTTCAATTTTCTTTATTCCCAGAAAAACGACTATGTGAAAATGGCTTCAGTAAAATTTAGAATCTATCCGATGATGATTTCAGGCAAAATATCGTATAAGCTACAATTTTTTCATAAAACTTCCTCAAAGACAGTAACTTATCTCAATTACTGAATGCCTTCGTTCTATTTTTTGATTTTTTTCTTAGAAATAAGAAACCAAAACAAAAAAATCTGAAAAGCAGATGACAACCCTCAAGAGCCACTGCAAGAAAGTTCAAATGAATCTAAAATAACGAAAAACCAAATTGCATCTTGAATCATGGCTTTTCTCAAAGTTTTTTTATAAGCTTTCTAAAAATCATCCATATAGTGTTCCGAAAATTTGACGCTACTGCTAGACTAAAGAGATTTGTTGGGATTACTGATGTAGGTTCGGATTAAACCGTCTCCACTGTAATGGACTTTTCCACCCCGGGGCATCAATCGCTTTAATATACGCCCATGCGGACACGTTATGCGATATTGTACGTTACACACAAAAGCGTCAGGATAGTTGATTAAATTATGATCAGTCGCGTCCCGTATTCGCCCCGACAGAAACCAAATTATTTCATCAAAACCGAACGGTGGCAGATAACATCACGATCGGGGAATTACCTCATCCGTTAGCTAAGTCTAGTCGAGATCAACCCGAATACCGATCGATTACTATAGTAGGAGTGTTTGTTTTTCCCCCATTACCACAATCCACAATGCGACCCGTAGGTACTCGATCGGAACACAATGGAATTGAATACCTAGCTAGGTCTTGACCCTTTTTTCGACCGTCCGCTTATCGATCCGAACAAGTCTCGATATTTTATCCGGGCCAGTGGGTTATTATTGTTACAGAATTCCGGTATTTTTCCGGGTCTTTAATTCGCGACGAATCAGTTCCCACACGATAACGACTCCGGCCGGCCCACGAATCAAAGCGCGATAATCTACGCGAATTTGCCGCGATCTTGACCCATTTCGGGCCACTTGACGGAGAGGCGACATTGCTCGAAGGTAACGGCCGTGTGTGAACGACCTTACTATTGGAATAAATTGGCTGATTGCCCTCTTCTCTAATACCGTCGCTCGAGCGAAACCCGAACCCGAAAACGACCAAAAACCCGAAGAGCAACGCGAAACGAATCGATCCGCGTCGATTCCATCGATCCCGAGCGAGCTTTCGAATCGGCAAAGGTCGATTTTCGACCCACTTGACCCGCCGTTCGCACGGTTGGTGACCGCGCCGCCAAACCGTCTGTTTCGGCAGCGGACATGCCACGAACGTACAATGAACCGCCTCAATTTCCGAATTACCCACCCGAAATAAACGTGCGAAAGCGACGACACTCACCGATCCAGGAGCCGATCTCTTCGTCTATCCGCATGGTCGAGTTTTCCGCCTTCAGCTGGGGGAGCAGGACGGCCGAATAGCCCACGGGCATCCCACAACTCGCCGAACTCAACATCACGGCACTGGTCACTAGCCCCTAAAGTTAAGGCGGAATTAAGTGAGTACAAATTTCGGTTGGGAATTATCGTTGGCTCACCTGTGCCGCTATGCTCCTGAGGGTGGATTTGGTGGTGAACTGGCGGGCCACCCCCTTCAAGGGCTGGTACTGGTGGGCGGGCGCATCGTTGTCGTCGTCCGCACCACTGGAAGGATTTTATCGGGTTTTCTCCATATGCGATTAAGAGAGGGTTGGTTTTCTGGCTTACCTGTGTTCTGTCTTGTTGCCGGAGCACATTGTCGCGATCCGTTCGCCCGTTATCTGACTCGAAGGTGTCTTAATCTTTTTGTTTTATCCGTGGTGTTATTTACATTTGCGCCCCCCACGCCGGTTCGTAAATAAATCACCGGCCCCGCGTATCCTTGTCGATTTCGCGGCGTCTTGCTCTGCAAATTCGCGAATTAGCTCCAAGACTTCCGTTCCATTTTTTTAAGTCGTTGTGCCACTTGAGACCCACTGGCGTTTCGACTCCGAAATTACCCGCGTATTATCGCGACCGTCCAAGCTTTTCCTCCATTCGTCAAGCGAGCAGAATTTCAGGCTTGTTTATTTTCGTTATCCTCATACGATTATCACGAACTTTTGACCAAGGAAAACGCGTATTTTGGCTTTTTTTTCGGGCCGCCGCCCCTGGAGCGGACTTTTTGGCAAACGGTAATTTCCGGCGATTCGGTACAAAATCTGGGTCAATTGGGGCTTCCTGTGCCCGTCCCGACCTTGGTTCACACCCTACCAGTGTCCGATTGTAGGCCGAGCAGTGATGCATCGACTAGACCAGAATTCCATCCTTGATCCTTTATTCCGTAGTTTCACTGAAATGGCAAACGGATTCGTCGAGAGAAGGCGAGAGAATGCGACGGAAAAGGCGACCGTATAACTCAATCAGACTTGGCGGACTCGAATTAATCTTCGTCGGCGCGAGGATTTTTAAGACCCCGTTTTAATTAAATATCTTCCTGTTGATGATTCGTCCGGCCGAACGCAATTTAAATAAAAACGCATAATCGAATCGATAAGTATATTAAACACCAAGTGAAAAAATAATAAATTATACAATAATAATACTCACTTAATAAAGTATAGAAAGAAGTAAGACATGGGTCGATAATAACAGAATATGAGAAAAGTACATTAAGGGGAGACTAGAAGCACATCGCCATTAAAGTTGCAGGCCCTATACACCTCGATTTTTCTTTGCCGACGTTCTCGCCGTGGGATTCGCCGATGGAGCTGAATTTTTCAGGATCCACCGCCGCGACGTCGGCTTCTTGTTCGTCCACTTCCGCGATCATCTCCGGAAGGCCGCTTTCGGGATTCCGGAAGACGATGTCCATCACTCGGACCTCTTGCGTCCGGAAACCGGGATCGGTGCTGATCTCGTAGTAGTTTTTCGCGTCGGGGACGGTCCCGGCTCGGCTGGCACCGATGAGCGTGGAAATCACCAGGATAAGCACAAAAGTCTGCGCGGCTGCCATGGTTGCGGAAAATGTGCGATTCGAACTTGCTACGGTGGCGGCTTTTCCCGTTTTGTGCGTTTTAGGGCCACACCGCTAGTAGAAGTAGTAAATTTTTGATGACCTGTGACCCCCAATCATCGATAAATCCCATCGACCGTACACACATGCAGCGTAGACCCGAACTGAGTTCCATAGAAATCGCGAAAGTACAGAGATTTCGGGATTTACGCAAATTATCCCGATCGTAGATAACGCAATAGTGATCGATATTGCGTTAGAACGATCGAAATCTTAAAAAATGTATCGAAATCTTCCGTCAATCGGCAACGGCAACTGTGCATGTGCGATGTTATAATAACGTTCTTATTTACTGTAAAAGTCGCGGATTAGAAAAGGTCCTGAACCTCGTTTATTAATGAAGGATCTTCGCTTGCGCATAAATCCGTTAATACGAAACGTTTTATTCAAGGGAGATTAATGCGTGAGTAAAGTTCATACGTGTACTCTCACATTTTCGGCAGACGTGTGCAGTAAATTATTAAAGCGAAATTTATCGGATGGCACATAATGACCTCATATTATTCAAGTTGCAAATTAATTCAAAAAGTGAATACATTTACAGATTACGTATGTTTTGGAGAGAAACCTGAAGACGAAAATATTTGTGCATGAAAACATTCGCGATTTCAGTTACCTAGGCATTTTTACAAGGGGGTTTCGGTGATATCATCCCCTAGCATCGCAATAACGCAAATGTATATCCAGTCTCCAATGTCACTTTTATTCCCTGCAGAATTTTTGATATGTAATTTTATACGACCTACGCGTGCCTATCAGATTCTGATTCCAACATCCTTCGTAAGGGTTGCTTCGCTATAACGTAAACGTACATTTACGTGATATAAACGAAAATTCCGACCGTTTGAAAACATCATTATAATTCAAAATAAAAATAAACATATAAATTATTTGAGGTGAGCGTTGTTATTGTTGATAACAACCTCACTTAAAAAAAGTTGTGTAACTACTGCGTGTCGCAGTTTCAGATTCGTCTGGGCCGAGATGTTGATCTCGCTTGAATTTCGGCCTTGCCTTTTATTGTTATTTATCCCATGGATTTATAGTAAATAAAGCGAGGTTATCACTATTATCGCCAATTATTGTTAGAGATTGCACCTCAATATCAAAGCCAGCGGATTTCTCCGTTCGCGTTCGGGAATTTCCCGGAGTTTCGGGGATCCACATGCACCGAAATCTATCGATTAACTCTTCAGAAGTCCGTTCGTCCTTTAAACCCATTAATCTGTTTGCATCCCCGTATAAATTTGCTAATGGCGCTGTAAACCGAAACTGCGATGGCGTCGCTTAAACCCCCGTTAAGACCACCCCAGTCTAGCATACATTGTCGCCGGTTTAGATGCGGTCGTAACGTCACTGAAACCGCTTTTGCAAACTTCAGCCTATTCGCCAGGGATGAGCGATATGGGCCGTACAACATTCATGAAGAAAAATCGTCGTAGCCATTTATCCGTCAGAGTAGACTTTCAGGCGAAATAATGTAAATAAAGTGTTTTGGAAGGTGTCGATTTTTCCATTCTCTTTTATCCTCGGCGAATTGGGTCAGAGCGTCGTGAAATCCCGAGAGCCCTTGCTCTCTCTCGGCGGTCGGATTGAGCGAGGGTGGCGTTTAGGCGTTTCATCAGTAACTTAATGTGTCACGACGTCTACTTTCGCCGACATAAAAAATACGCGCTTCTAGAAATGCGCAAAAAACGGCCAAAGGGAAAAATTAATTTACGACGAATTTGCGGGGTTGGAAATTATCCGCAAAAATGTTTTGTCGTCGCCGCGGGCGCAGATGGCAGACGCGGCGCTTTTTCCTCTTTCGCCTCATTTATTATTCAAATTGGATGTGATACCGAGCATTATAAGACAGGAATATCAATCACGCCGCGTCGTACCGGATTATAATACCGTCCGCCCGGTATTCACGGTGCAAAACGTGAACAGGGAAAATCTAAACACCCAAATTCACATGCTAATCCTTATGGTCTTCATATCGATCGATTTAGTACACAGGAGATGAATCGTTGGGCGAGATCAAGAGCTGGAAAACTTGCGATAAAGAGCGATCCGGTATTGGGGGAAAATTGCGCACTTTCCCGGCAATCCGAAACTTTACGTTAGTCAGATTTAGGAGGTGGAAAGTTCAATTTAACGACCGTTTCAGCGGTAATACCTACTAACGAGCAAAAAGTTTAATTTCGGCACTGGGGGCCGAAATTCGCAGTCCAAATCCCGAAGTGTCTAAATCGGATTGTTGCTCGGATCGTTTGTCGTAAAGAAGACGATAAAACGGACAGTTAACTCGATCAAATCCGGAGTCGCGGATCCGACCAATTAATTACATTTAATCGAAACGAAGGTATATGCGCTCGACAGGGTAATATACTCGGGCCCATTTACACTTTCCGAGATTGTGCATGGGAGAATAGGAGGTGATCATCCTGAATGGGTGCCGAGTGACTTCGAACATTTTACGGCCCTCGCTAGCATTCCGACAATAAACACGAAAAGATCAAAAAGGACGGCGAAAAAGTCGAGCGAGACAATGCGCTTTCCCGACTAAAGACTTTCGTCTTAATAAAGTTGAAACAGCGAAAACGCGCTCCTCTTTTAATCCCGCTAATATCCGGGTGTTAATTTTTATGGAGGTCGGCCGCCGCATTTATAGGGCGAAAATTACGACCCGGTGATCGTTTCCACTTTTCCGGCATTGCGATGGCGGATGGCGGAAAATCGCTTTTCCGAATTCATTCCGGGAGTATTACACGTGTGAAATCAATGACGTGGGGTTGTGTTCAGTTCCGTGTAATGGGAAGCTCGGTATCGGTATGTCACCCCCCGGAACACAATACGAAAGACATTCTAGAACGTTACACCGTATTGATTCGACCTGCGAAAAGTTCTCAATAACATCGGAAAGCTCGGCGGATCCGCAAACTTTTCGACAAGAATTTCCACTTTGCGGCATGACGAAGGAGCGGGAACTAACCCACACAACACTTTTTTCGCGTCCTGCAAATTCATTCGTAACCCCAAACTGGGGTTAATTCAAGCGACTCGCTCCTCGAGAATAAGATAGAATAAACGTTTAGACGTTTAAGGATAAGAGGAGTCTGGCGGCGCTGAAGTTGACTTAATTCATTAAGCTGTTTTCTTTCAGTCACCCTTTTCCTTTGTTCGGAAGTTTCCGGTTCAGGTGGAAACACATTCCGGCGAAATTTCGTTCCGGGCCGGAGTCAACAGAACTAGCACGGCTACAATAATATCTCGGGGGATTCGTCAAACCGCCATGAAAAAGCTTGATAAGGAATAATAAGGCCAACTGGAAATTGCGTCGCATTCTTGCTCTCATCAAATTTCATGCCACCCACGCGGCGCTCCGAAGGAATTGATCGGAATAGATAAAAGAGTGGTCGAAACCGGGAGCATGTCGAATTCCGACCGATTTCGCCCCTGTAATTTTCCATTTCCTTGCCGGTTCTAATTTAAAATTACGACTGGCCGTAATATGATCCACCCAGATCGAGAGCTTTAAAGCAGGTACCGTTCTGGAGCTTACACGGACTGAATTTAGCCACTTTTTCCCTTTATATCGTCGTAACTTTATCCCTCCGCGACAGGGCTTTTCTTTTAAACTCTTGTCACTCAGACGAATAGCACCGGATGCAAAAAAAGAGAAGTGGGTCTTTTCTCTGTTTATTTGGGTGAGTCGAGATAGTGAAAAATTGATTAGAGCCGAGTTCATTATCCTGTTGAAAGGGTAAAAGGACAGGGCCGCCACGGGTGCGCGACTGAGATAAAGCACTTTATTTCGGGGGCAGATGAAGTCGCCCTTTTGCTTTCCACTGGCCATTCTGACGAGATTTGGAGCTGAAGCTGCGATTTTTGGCCATACCGTTTTATGGGGTGACAATGTTATATTTCTAAGCCGACGAAATACTGTTCCGCTAAGCGTTATCCGATTCTTGTGAAAAGTGACGAAACTTTCGTTTTACTTACATTATACTCGTACATTTCCAGAAAAGTAGTATAATCCTAGATTTCGCACACTAGAATGCACTAATTATACAATTTTTGAGTTAGGAACATTCTCATCAAAGATTTTTGATGGCTTTTTCAAGAAATGTCTGGCGACTTCTTGATGATTGTCTGCGACGGACGTTCGCCATATTTCTTTCACCTATCAATTGGAAATTTATCAAAAATTAGTATTAGTTGATCGTATTTTTTCGAATCTTTTATTTCATGGGTCATTGGATGGTTTTCTAAATATAGATATGTCTCAAATTTACCACGAAAGCTTACTAAATAACCGAAACTTGACATAGTGCAACCTGTCTTCTGGATTTCATCATCTTAGAAAATTTCGATTAGTAATCCGATTTATCATTTTAATGCCAAAGCCAAAACATTGATAGTGGTGATTTTGCTCGGATACTTGGAAAAATAATCAGAAAACATGCTGCTCAATTATAATTTGTGTATTTTACCGGATTCTCGGTTACTTCTGGACAAGATGGCGTCTAGACAAAGTCCATGGTCTACAAACTTTTTGCACCGATTAATAAACTCATTTTTATGGGAAATGGGACAAAGGATACGGAAGTTGAGGGACTTTGGAATAGGTTTTTATAGCCAACAGACAACAAACATTCGAGAATATTATTTAATGTTTATTACTCATTCAATTATTCGCCTAATGTCTAGAAGTGGTAGTGGACCGAAAAATATAACTAAGGTCAGTATGGTATATAAAATAGGAAAACTGTAGAACAATAATAGCTCCGGACCAAGCGCCATTATACATCCTAATTCGATTTTCAACAACGATTTTTTACCTTTCAAAATGAGAGGTTTTACGAATGGTATACCAATCGAATCATCTATAAATATAATATTCACTAAATTTGAAAAGTCGAAGTCATATACACGAAAAAAAATTGTCACTGCTTTTAGCATACCTAGGTACTTTTCATACGTACGGATTATGGGAGCTATTTTTCTGATAAGAAAGGAATCAGCCCTAAAATATCGTCGCTAAAATATGGATCATGCTGTATATTAGAGTACTTATATTCTTTATACATATCATTTTACTGTAGGCAGCAATAAATACATACGTGATGTCAATTTAAAAACTTACACTGCGTTTTTAACATCTTTTGAATTGGGTGTTAAATGGGTTTTACACATTGATCCTCGTGGGATTCCTAGTGGGAAGGCGGAGTTAGAAAAGCTTTTATAACTAGGTGGCCTGATATGATTTTCGAGATTAAAAATTAAGATAGGATAACTCAGAAAAAGAACTAAGGGAAATAGGAGAAAATTTCAGATAGAAAGCTTTGGCTGACTACTGTATATTATTTATATCAAGAATTATTGCCGTTCAGGGAGATGATTGGTAGGCTGTCGAATAAAATCAAACTATTTACAACGAAATACTGATTCAAACGAAGTAGAAGTTTTATCGCAAGTTGAAATCGTTGTATTAAATTATAATATAATAACACAAGATTAGAAAAAGAACGAATACTTAACAATTCTATTTAAAAAATACATTATTTACAAATACACAACAATAAAACACGTAATTATTCTCGATTCATCAACAGAGAATACCTAATATCTACATATTTTATGTCTTGGAATGTAAAACCATATTTCCAAAATCACTTCGAGGTAAGTCATATTTTTCGCTTCCGTACTTTTTGCAACAAAAGGCTTTCACACCGAGTCCTATGAAACACAAGAGCCCCAAAGTGATCAATATCATCACCCCTATATTGCTGTAATCGGGCATTTTTTGTAAGAGCTGTAGGCGAGGAGCAATGCTGTCCTTTAAATAAACTTCTTGGGAGAAATAAAATATTGGAAAGAACACTTTTGGTACATATTCGAACATTCTGAAATATATAAATATTATTAATATAATTGCACAAATTATTGAGTCTTCGACCAACCTTATGTGTTCGATCGGCTGCAAGAGAACGTTGACTTGCATTTTGAGACCGATATTGAGGATCACACCAGTTTTCTGAAAAAAAATAATTGATTGAAATAATTCAAATTATATTAATTAGAAATTATCAGCAGATTATTCACTAACCGGCTCTAAAGTGATAAATAATTCGTCATTATCCGTGGGGTGAAGTCCCTCGACAGAGTCAGTGTAATAAGGATCGGCTCCATAAAAATGCGGCATCGAGAGAAAAATGGGCGCATCCTTTTTACAGGTTGACACATTGAATACACCAGTAGGGATGCATTCACCAACGCAAAAGCACGAATTTTCAGGATTCAGGGTACCTAGGTAAACGAAAACGCACAATAAATATTTTGCACGTAAATTTGTATCTGGCTTTTAATAAGCTTACCGTTGTCAAATATGTTTTTACCGCTATATTTATATCCTTTAACACCTTTTACATTCGTCTCTTTTTTGAATTCGAAATCGGCGTATTTACAAAGCTCGGCCGAAAAAATTGTGACTTTATCCTTTTTACGATTGAGGGGGTGGAATTCTCCCCCCGATCCCTTAACGTCATTACAGTGACCCTCGAAAAGATTTGTCTGGTTGGCGCCGTTCCACGTTAGGACTTCCCCAAAGCGTTCATCGTTCTTCGTCCACATACTGAATGTTCCATCAGCGCCAGCGGTACCATTTTTCTGCACAAATACAACGTTTAGAATGAAGTCATTTTACCTTAAGACGCGATAAATACCTCATAAAACATGGCGAATTTATCTTGCGAAACTCCGGAAACTACGGAAAGTTGGTGCATGAAACTCAAGAAGTTCTCCTCGAAACCATCGAAGAAAATTTCTCCTGCAGTTTTCGTCATGGTCAAACTCGAAGATCCGGTCAACAGGAGAGAGGTGGCACTCTTGACGAAGAAATTTTTGAAACGAATTTTGTAAGCGGCCGACTGCGAAAAAAATCATCCTGATCAATAAAATTCGTATAATGCGATTGCAAAAACTCTGAATTGAGATTTTTAGTCGCAATTACGGTTGAAACGGAACATCCGGTGGGTATTATAAAACGAGCTCGTGAAAAAATGAAGTGGGAGGCGAGCGTTAAACCGCCTTAATCTAATTTACTGCCAGCAATTACGCAGTTTTCATCACAATAACGTTCTGATGGTCTCTCGACTTCAGTGTGCATAGTAGATATTAAATTGACGTTATTACGACCAAATCTAATTTACAGAGTCCTTTGTATATTACAGATTAGAAACCGTACAGTTTTCGGATTAAATAATAATTGGAGTATGCATGCACACCTGTATGTAAACCCTAAATTACTAATCATCCACTCGTAATCGATATAATCACAGATTAGGGCTCCACTTACCACGGCTACAATGTTGATGGTGGTGATAACATCGTCCAGTTGTCTCACACTATTTTCCGCATCGAAATAGTAAAAGGTCCTATGTTTATAGAAAACCCTATCGCTCGTCATATTCAGATCGACCTTTTCTTTGACCTCCTTGAACCTGTAAGGGCCGATTTCTTCAAATTTTGGTTTGACGCCCGGCGTCGTCAAATCCTCCGAGTTCGTCCAGTTGAAAACGTAGAGGTCCAAGATCAGGGGCGGGTCGTTTATCTTCCACGCTCTGTACGGTTCGGTGCCTTCGTCGAATCTAAGTGCGTCATTTATGTAATAGTCGTACAAATAGTTGAAACTCAGGAAAATCGAGATCCCCAATGTGACCTGGAATGTGCCGGCGATCAGGAGGCACACGTTGGTACAAGATTTTCTTCTTTTCATTTTGTTCGAGGAGCTGAAACGGACAGAACTTGAGTACAGGAGAACTGGCGCTTATCGCACAAGACAATAATTTGTACTGGTTGAATTTTAAAATATCGTGCTGGGATTGAAATTTGTAGGTCCGGAGGGTCATGGACTTTCGGCTTCGCGGTATCGCGATAAGGATGTACTTTGCAGACCTATTGCAAAATATCCTTATCGTGCCGAATTGGTGGATTTGGTAAATCATCATTAAAATTTGACGGCTCATTTAAGAAAAAATATACAATTGCGTAGGTTTCCCGCAATTTATCTCGTGTGAAACTAACGGCATTTTCCGTATGTGCGTCCTCACTTTACCAATGGAAAACGCTACGACAAAACAAGATGCTTGTCAGGAAGACCAGTGTACTTGCTCTAGTTAAAGACGAGTCGCACTGGTCAATAAAACACGATAAGAAGTGACCTAATCCTAATCACTTGTTAACACGATGTGGCCATGTATTATCATCATAAACAATAAAAATCCTGCAAAAAAATCATAAGGATCGCAGATTCATAACTTGTTGGATGAATTTGAGGAAATATGTATGAGGAAAAATCACCGAGGCGATTAATGGAAGAATCTGGATTCCATTGGAAGAAGTGATGATCTCTGTGCCCTGGAAGAAACTGTTGATCTTAGTATGTAGGTAGGTACTTACTCGAATATTGCGGCATTGTCCTTTCAGTCTGTATGAAATGCACGGAATTGAGTCTGGCTCGATTAAATAATGAAATGACGGCGCGCACAAAGGACCTACACGCAAAGGAAATGCCACTAATAGTCGGATTATTTTGTCGGATAATGTCTGAATAAGAGATTTATCTAATGGACGAATAGTCTTCAACTGTGTTATCATTATCGGCATGACCTCAGCGATTGCCACTCGTTTTCTTTGCGTTATTCATATAGGCATATTTGAATATTTCTAAACTATTTGAAAATCTAAAAATTTTAATCGTTTTTTACCATTACATTTTGAAATTAACATCAATTTAGTTCGTACGGTTCGTAATTTACATATCACGCATTTAAGGATAATATGTTTGTTTTTGTTTGAGTGAATCTCTATTTTCGAAAAATAAAAGCCTTCCTCATTCCTTCTAATGAGATAAATTCTGGTTTAAAATTAGTATTTCGATTAGATGCATTTGTATGTTGGACATGAAAAGTTGTTGTCAATCATATTAGTTATGGCCAAGCTTTTTTAGTCTTCAGCCGTGCCACAGCGTAATTTCAATTTTTGCGAGTTAAGTAAACTGATGATTAGATAAAATATGAAAAGATAAGGAACCCCTCTAATACATGAGTTTGTTACTTTCGCATAATTCCTGCATTTTCGCTATTTGAAAATCAGCAGTCGTTTGTAATGCATGATGCATGCTGGTTTTTTGTTAGAATATTTTTCACTTTTGGCTATATTTGAAAATAGAGTAGTCTTCTCTTCTCCAACTATTGAATTTTGACCAGCCGAGCTAATGCTGATCACAAAGCGTCAGCCTTAAAAGTTAGACATCCATAAAGCAATCTTCCCATTTTTGTTGATAGTTTGGAAGTAAATTATATGTATAGTAAATTATAGCTAGTTAATTGGGCGCAAAGGGTAAATAATTATACTACCTATAAAAATATATTTAAATATGTCATTTTCCTTATTTTAGAAAACAGATTATAATTAAGGTGAATGTCATTAGAGCACATTTAGTGTTAATTGGCTGCCTAACATTATGCTTAACCGATTTCTTGTGTTTTTATGGATAATGAAAAACTCAGAATTCAAGGTTTAGTACGTATGTCACTTTATTGCTCTTCAATTTTTTCTAAAATAATAACAAATGCAAAACAAATGTATATGTACAAACAATAAAATGTACTTACATAGTAATTATTTATGTAAATTTATTCTCAAATGTAAACCTCTTTGGTTCGCACTCTTTATTTCAAAATGACCCGGTATTAGTTTAAGCGAAATATGCGGTATATCTGTATATCCCTGAGAAATAAATTCGACCAAACGATTATTTTAAAATATATAAAACTTAGCAAAATAAATAATATCAAATTTTTCACTTCATGCATACTTCATGTAATAATTGTCGGTTTTCGTTTTTCACGTATCGCAGTTAATGGCATTTGTTGTTCTTGGAAGAACGACTTTTCAAAGTTTCTTTCAGTCTTTTTCAATTTATGTAAATTATAAAATATATAACACAGGCATAGGGTACCCAAAACCATTAAAACACTTCCTATTATATTAATAATGGAGGTCATTTTGAGGAGTATTTTGAGTTGAGCAGCCTCGCCCGGTTGGATCCTTGTTTTCTGTTCATACCACAAAACTGGAAACATCACTTCGTTTACGTTTTCGAACATAGACACGTATTTGACTGGATGCATCAGGAAATTCCCTTGAAACCTGCCAGCCACTTCTATCGGGATCCCAGTAACCTTAAACATGCAAATTAATTAAATATTTATAAGAAATAAAGTGTACACGTACGGGTTCGATCGTCATGAAGAATTCGTGTTTTTCGGGATCGGGTTTCAAGCCTTCCACGGAACTGACGTAATAAGGGTCGGCTTTGTGGAAATGCGGCAAGGACGAGAAGGCCGGAGTGTCGTATCTGCAAGCCGAAATGTTGAGAACTCCGGAGGGCAGACATTGCCCGTTGCAAAAGCACACATTTTCGGGAACTTGAGTGCCATTATCGAACGTGCTGGTGCCGACCGAGTATTTTCGACCGACTATGCCCTCGACCAAGACGTCGCCCACGTAGTCGAAAATGATGTCTTTACACAGGTCCGGAGAAAACAGCATAATCTTAGATTTGGGCGGGTCCGGCTCGAAAAGCCCCGATGATCCTTTCATCTCGCTGCAACTGCCTTCATACGGCAAGTCATTTTTATAGTTCCATTGGTAAATTCTGCCGTATTCGGTCCCGGAAGAACCGGTTCCCATATTCAGAATTCCGTCATATTCCGTACTGGCGTTTCGCTACTTGGGAAATTATTGTAAATTATCTAGATATAATCACCGGGTTTTTATACTGCACCATGTAAAACCACCCGACGCGATCGGAATTGGGCATGTTCGCGATGAATTTTTTCGCTATGGAAACTAGAGTATCTTCGTAGCCCTCGAACAAAAATTCTCGTGCAGTTTTCGTCACGGAAATGTTCGGAGAGGTTGCGCCAAGGGCTATGGAAAGGCCCTTTCTGGTGAAGTAATTACCGTTGCGTACCGAATGCGCGCTGGACTGAAATCAGTAACTTTTTTTGACTGTGGAATGTGATTCTTATTAAATAAATCAACTAATATAATTTCTTGCAATTTCTCCCGAACTTTCAATTCACTTACCAACGCAATGACATTTATGGTGGTGATGACATCAGAAAGGTTTCTTTTGGAGTTCTCTTCATCGAAGTACCAAGTGCTCATTTGGCTATAAGTCAAAGTACCATTGTCGTTCCAAGTGAGATTCTTCTTTTCTTTGTATTCTATGAAAGTATATGGCCCGATTTCCTCAAGTTTCGGTTTGACTCCCGGTTTATCGATATCTTCCGGATTAGTCCAATTGAACAGGTAAATATCGGCTACGAATGGATAAGGGATTTTCTCCCAGCCCTTGAACATTTTGGACGTATTTGTGAATGAAGTAACTTGCGTTTTGACGATGTATTTTAATGCCCATGGCCACAAAATCACCATTAGCATTCCGGAAAGAACTGCTAGAATGGATGCAGTTGTACAAAATATTCTGGCGCACTCATTTAACTTCATGATGGGTATTATTATTCACTAGTTTTGGAATGTTTTGATCGGATATAAAATTTGTCACTTTCCTCGGATTCTTGAATTGGTTCTGTAATATGAAAAAAGCAAAGTATGAGGTGGATATTCGTAAAGATTTTAAAGAATATTCTATCAATGTCATGGGATACGTGCCGGTATGAAACTAAAGTTATTTTTCATTACCAGATTATTAACCGATTTCTTTATCTAATCTACAGAAAAATTATCCAAGAGATAAGTAAACTACAATTAGTAAGTACAGAACAGTTCTGGGGACAAATTCATCAAATGAGCACGGATTAAAAGACAAATAATGCTAAGGGCTCATTTGAAATATTTATCAAAGAATAAATAATTGATTACTCCACCAAATTAAAATAAGTACTTATTATCTCTATTCTATTTTGGTTACTTAACAAATTCACTAGGATACTTTCTTATTTAAATATGTGGTACTTAAGTAGTTTTATGTTGTTAACTTACACTCTTTAGTAGATCTCGCCGCTCCTTATCATCCGGCAAGAAAACTCTGTACTGGACAACCTAACAAAATAATGATGATAACAACTGGATGATACCGGGACGCGCACCACAGTAGTACTCTCGTAACTAGCAAACTTAGAACGACTTGAAATATACAAAAGTAGTCTTTTAATCGGCTCATTCGGAGAACGCGTTAAAATGTTCGTAAATTTTTGGGTGTTTACTTAGGATTTCGTTAAGATTCAAGGTAGGCTCGAGTATAAAATAAAGTTGCTCATTTCATAATTGACTCTTAATTTCTTATACCTATATGATATTAAAATGCGGTGCCGAGTTCAGTGACCCGAAATATTACTGATATTATAACGAAACTAATCCGAACTTTATTCAGAATTGTAAAGAACCCAGGAAAAGCTCCTACACCTAGTAAAAGTCACAACAGTACTGAAAATAAACTAAAATATAGTCCGACTTGCTTCTGAAGCTATCATTATGAGAGATAACAAACAACAATATGTATTATTGAATCTTGACTAAATATTTCACTTTTCTTCGTTATTGAAGATTTTTTTATCATCACGATAAGCCGTGCTATGAAATAATCAATATGAAGAAGGACTTTGGAAAGTGGAATAATGGTTCAATCATGGTCCAATCTAATTAAATAAAAACTGGAAACCCTTAAAAACTACCGATTAAAAAACTTTTTCGATTAAATTAATTCGAATTTCCAAAGCGGATAAATACTAAATCGTTTGCTGTTATGGTGTTAAGTATACCATGCTTAGGTGAAAAAATCCTTCTATTTGTATATTTATGCGGTTTTCATAAAATGGAAAATTTAGGCAGGCAACCAATGATACATTACATTTTGAAGAAGTTTTCTAAGTTCTAAACATGTATGCATCAATATGCTTCAGAAATTAGCCGTAGGAGTATTTACCAAGGAATATGATTCGCGAGGCGGTAAAATTTAATTTAAAGTTTACTTAGGTGCTTTTTGAAACGAAAACTTACTTAAAATGATGAACAAATCATAAGCTACCATACTTACCAGCTAAGTCGGCCTAAACAAACCAGTCTAAGGCCCAAGCCTAGTATTTCAGTGTCTGTTTAAACCAAGATTAAGCTAATCGCAGTTTAATTTTCTAAGGGTCAGTTTGTGGTATATCTTTAACCGAATTGGTGAGTTAACTAGTAACATGAAATCTAAGGTAATAAATAAAAAACTTTGTAAAAAATAAATAAAATATATTAAAGTTTCTAAATAATACTCATTGTATCTATTTCTACACAGTCTTTCACCCTAAAACAAAATCGAGCATTAAACCAAGAATTCTTGCGAGCACAGCAAATGTTTTGCGAATATGGATTCTTAATGTTTTCTTCATTAGCTAAACAACATTCTCATATACTCATACCAATACTTATTTAAAACAAGTCGTAAGTATTTGCATACGGTACGCTTCAAAATTATTTAGTGTACCCAGAAGATAAATTTTTTAGAACGGCAAATACATTTCGCAGACGATGCATAGGTATACAAATTAGTTGAATATCCACATATCATAGCCAAAAACACGCAGAATAATGATGAATCTATTCATTTGACTTTCAAAAACATCATGTTTTTTTCGTTTTTTGTATAATTCTGCGTACGCAATTACGTCAGTTTATTCGTTGGTTCGTAGAACAATCGTTATAATTTAAATAATCTCTTAGACCACAAAAATTCGTACATTCGCGATTTTGCATGACACATTTTTGTACAGCATGCGTGGAAAGTGCGATTTTTCATTAACCGTATTTTATAAAGTATAAACTTCTAAAGTTCCAGCACTAGAGCTGCCTACTTGAATAAAGTCTTTGTTATGTTGCTCAATGTTTACCATCCACCCCGGTTTCCTGTTGATTGACCTGTTCACGAGTTCACAAGTCTTTGTAGCTCGGGTTTCGCCGTAAAGGTGAGGGGTTGATTACATGCCAAATATTCCTTACGGTGTTTCACCATCGGGAAATCCAATTGGAATTGACGGAAATAATATAACATTACGATTACGCCGAAAGTCATGATACTTGCACCAAGGACCAAACAAATTGTAGAAATTTGTATTAGAATCCTCAGTATGAACATTTGAGTGGACGAAATGTTCAAAATCTGTTCCGCCCATAACACCGGAATCAACACTCGAGGGACATCCTCGAAGAGTCTGCAAATTATTAAAATTCGAGTACTTAAGCGGTCATGGATATTAAACGAGATAATGACCACGAACCTTATACCTGGATGAGGTTGAAGAAGCAGATTCAGTTGAAACCTCGCCGTAAACTTCAAGGGCAGTCCGAAAGTCTGCAACAATTTTGAACGATTTTTTATTCATCTATTTTTGACGACCAACACGGTTATGTTAATATCTACCGGTTCTAGAACCATCTGAAATTGATGTTTATCTGGGTCTGGAGCGAGTCCTTCTATCGAATTGACGTATATTGGGTCCGCACCGAAAAAGTGAGGCAATGACCCAAATGATGGGGTTCCCCAGCGGCAAGAAGATGCATTTACCACACCGGAAGGCATGCATTCCCCGCAGCAAAAGCAGGTATTTTCCGGATATGCAGTTCCTGAAATCATGCAAAGTGAAAAATTGAAATTCTTAAATTGGTACTGTTTTACCATTATCCAGAGCATGTTCTGAAAACGTGTATTCTCTTCCTAAAATGTTTGAAACAATTTCATCCCCCACGTAATCAAAGGGGATGTCTTTGCAAAAATCCGGCAAGAAGATCGTGTACGTATCTTTCAGGTCGTTTTTGGGCAGTTGTCCGGTAAATGATTGAATTTTGGAGCATTCACTAGGCAAATAGGGAATGTGCGATTTGTAATTCCAGTTGTAGAGTCGGCCTATTTCCGTGCCTTTCATTCCGGTGCCAACGTTGAAGACGCCGTCGTATTTCGCAGATCCATTTTTCTAAAAAGGTTCATGAATAAAATTGTTTTTTCGGCATACGAGACGTTTCGCGGAATTCGAACTTACGCTCCTAAACCAACCAAACTTATCCATGTCCGGCATGTTGGATAACATAGGCAGTTTCTTGGCGATGTCTATGAGCAAGTCGTCATATCCTTCGAACAATAATTCTTTTACGGTTTTAGTTGTGTGTATTTTAGATGTCGATGCACTCAATGTAAATGATAAACCCTTTTTTACTAGATAGAACCAGTGGCGAGTTACTTGAGCGCTAGACTGCAATTGGGAAAAAAAATTGTTTTGTGTAGGTATAATGGAAGAATGTCGTTATTTGGATGTTGATTACATATTGATATAGTAGCAAAAATAATTTTTTGTCGGTTTTCGCACTAAAGCAAATATGTTGACATGTAAAACGTCTCATCACTTACTCATCGCCTGAACTTTCCGGACAAACCGATCAGAAGTAACTAGCCTTTCGATATTCGCAAATCTGTGTAGAATCGTAATTACCTAGCGCAAAAAAATTATGGAAAATTTTATTAATTTGAGATTTCAAATCATCTGTATTTCCCTAGTATAGAGCTCCTTTCAAATTCATGGCCTCGTTAACTAATTATTGTCAGGTAATTTAAATACATAATCGCCGCCTTATTTATGATTATTGATATGTAATTAATTGGATAACATTGCTATAGGAACATTTGTCTGGATGCAATTAGGTAGCACAGTGAAACATTTAGTACTTGGTGTCCTATAAGAACAACATTATCAATTCTTATACCAAATCAATAAAAAATTGTTCCTACGATCGATTGTCAATTACGACTTTAATTATTTCAGAGCAAAGTTATTTGTTTATTGTATTCATTAAAATGTAAAGCAAGGTCGTATTGCCTAATTATATTTATTTACAACAAGAGACTTTTCGATTTATTACACGTTTTAATAAATCAATTAAATCATGTTTTTGTGAAACCCCTTGAATTTGATATTCACTTGGACGATCATGTCGGTCGATGAGGACATCTGACATTCTGACCCAGTGCACAACGCAAAATTGGAATATAGTTGCATTCAAGTCTACGCAAAAAATGTTAATCGATGTAAGGACAATGTTTGCATGAGGTCATTTAATAGAGTTTTATGTTAATTCTTCTGAGCAAGTAGATTACATTTACATGATTTGAATTAATAAATTGGGCGAAGATGTATAAATACTTATGCATACTTACATAACGAATGTGTTAACGTCTTAAGTAAAGAATAAGTCAATAAAAATCGTATTGGCGCGACAACAATACCAAAGAAATTCTTTCTCTTCAAAATTAGAAAAATATGGAGAAGGTCAAGCTCAACGTTTGTAGTTTTCAAGTTATAGTTTATAGTAGGTAAGTACCTACGCAGTATTTCTTACTTCCCATAGTAATAAAAGACTGGCTGTTCCAATATCAAAGCTATAAATGAATTTTTTCTACAAAAATACAGTTTGGATCTCAGATATCGTTTATCGCCAATGTAACAAAACCTATACTAAATTAATTTATGACCTCGAAACACGAAACGCTGTCTCTTAACCACATTAAATTAGCACATATATGCATATATTAATTAACTACCTAAGGCAAAAATTGCTCGTTGTCCAAGGAAATATTCTTACCAGGGCGATGGGATTAATTGAAGTTATCCGATCCGATACGGGATTGGGGGTGTCTTCGTCCAAAAACCAAGTAAACATCTGCCTGTAGGACACTGTACCATTATCGTTCCAAACCACATTGTCTTTATCTATGACTGTCTTATAGGAGTACGGTCCCATTTCGGAAAATTTGAGTTTGACGCCGGGCTTCAAAACGTCTTCGGGATTAGTCCAGTTGAAGAAATAGAAATTGGTGGTGATGGGGAACGGGCTGTGTTTCCATAGTTTGAAAAATTGCGAGGTCGCTCTGAATTCCAACTCGGATGACACTATGCAGTTTATAATTATCGGACCTAGCACGATACATAAAACACCGATCATCACAAGAATACCGGCCAACAATATTTTCAATATGACGGATTTGCGAGCGAATTTGTTCATGGTTTAAACGGTCTTGTCACGGAGCGAGTGCAAGTTCGTGTATAGTAGGTAGGTATACGACTATCAGCGCATAATTTTAAATGAATTTTCACTTTTTAACGATCGCGTTTTTTAATTGAGCATTCATATGAAACCTTGTGTAGGCTTTGTGATGATAACTGACAAAATGTCGAATGAAGACTTTTCGTATGGAAACTGGATAAAATAAGAGTGGGACTATATTTATACTTTGTTTTGAAGAAGAGGGGTATCGGTACCACCGATGAGTTATCCTTGAGAGTCCCATTTTTAATACTGGCTGCAGGTAGGTATGATTTTTTACTGGGTTAAACGTGAACGTTGGAATCAAATTTTGGTTTTCATCTAGAGGTTTCAAATAGGATTTTTTAATTATATTGGCCAGATATGGATGAAGTAAGTATTTGCAATATCAAGATGTTATAACACAGAAATCTTTAATTTTACAATCATTTTAAGGAAATATACAGGAGGAAATTCGGGCAATTCTGGTTTGAAAACGATCAAAAACATAAAATATCTGAAAATCAAATTTACGCCATTTTTACGGAAAGCGGACGACGCTTCAATTTACATATGTGTTAGTAGACACCTTACGGTATTTGATAGTAATTTCTAGATAAAAACCTACTTTCACCACTATCGAATAATTCAAAAACATATAAATATTTATGTATTAAGGGTGTTGTATAGTTTTTCATTCAATTAAAAAGTTGTCAAATACGAAAACAATAATTTCATGGTTGCGACACATTGCAAAAACTGTCTTAATTATAAGAATATGTTATTATAAATGTCAAAACAAAACTTCCTTCATATAAATAACAAACAGAAAATATTTTAAGTAACTATTATATCGAACAAAATATTTGTTCCCAAATTCGCATATAATATAGCACATTGACCCCCGAATATTATTTTGAAGACGACCAGCAAAGCGTGAAAATTTGTACCCTAAGATTTTAATGTATTTGGCAGTATTTTCACCAGAAACATTGCGTTTAAAACCATTATTTATTTAGGACCCAACCATGTTGAAAGTTAATGCTCGGTTAATGTCTACTTACGAGCTTAATGTGCATGATTTGCAGAATTCTTATTCACAAATACCTAATAGATACGTTTTTGTGACCATAATGAGTTTTCTTAATTTTGATCTACATTGTGAACTCGTCGTAATTACCATCTTATAACATTTCGACAATTTAATATTTATAGATAAAAATAAGTGCTCTCGTTTTATTATAGATGGCATGCATGGAAATTTTCAAAATCTTTCTAAAATCTTTGGTGGTGTCATAGACTATGATCTCATGCATTTCTAGATCTTTATTCCTCACATCAGAATGAGAAGAAGTAAATCTTGTCATTAATAAACAATTATTTCGAAATAGCTTACTTAAATGCGGAACCATTTAACCGCTTCAAAATATAATTAATAATTAATTACTTTACAACAAAAAACTTTTTTTGTCGAGACCTTATTTGGCGTGAGCCATTCCTCGAAACCGAACCTTATTTCGAATAAGGTACTTTAAGTTAAGAAAACAGCAGAATAGTGCAGGAAAGAATTTCTTACCGTAGATGAAATGATTATTGATCGAGTTCACACAAATTAAATGTGAATTACGATCATAAAACTGTAATTTTTTTCTGAACATGAATGAGTGTAGGAATGTGTACTATTCATGATGAATTTAGACAAAAAACCGGTTCATTTGCACATTCTATTTTAAGCGCGCTTTTAATTTACTTTGTAAATGAAAAATCGTTAAAGTCTAGGACGATCCACCAACCAGTTAAACCCGTAGTATGTTTATTTGTTTATCAGATAGTGATACGGAATTGGGCATTAATAAAAACATCAACGTCATAAGTTTGATACATTCAGACAGTAGGTATATGCCCATTTCCAAAACTGAGGTGTAAGTCATCACGGTTGATCCTCGTTCCAGTAATTTAACTTGGGGGCTGTTATTAACAGTGACTATATAAACAGGAAAAATTAATTTAAGTATTTACCCAGAAACGATCATGATGCGAGTGTCGGATCCAATGAGTTATTATTATTGCACTCTACTTAAATGTTATAACGTGTAGGTATCCTACATAAATACCTACGTTTCATTCAAACTAATCGTACGCCAGTTTAATGAATATCGATTGTAAATTTTGATTTCAATATAAAAAATATATTGATGGGATATTCATTAGTTTTATCCCTCCTGTGAAATCTAAACAACATACCGTGTTAAAGGTGGAAGAATTCCTCGTCTAGGGCAATCCTAGAATACATATGAAATGCGTTCAGAATTATTTTCATACTTTTTATTTTTCAATATCTGTAATATTATTATCATTTAACCGCTTTTGTTGTTGTGCATATGGGGTAGCTTTGAAAACACCCAAATACCTAAGACAGTATTGAATAACACAACATGAGACATTAATCACATGTATTACGCTTATTTATCATAAGTGGTTATAAACATGTTTGGTAACCAATGATCAGGAACACAACTTTCGAGTAAAAGGATTCTCGAAAAAAAATTTAAATTGGAAAAGGATGCCTTTTTTATGATACGATGATAACATGTCCATCCAAACTTTTTTATTGGTCCACTCCACATGCAATTTAGAGATAAACAGGCATACTGTAATTCTGTATTATTTTCTTCAAGTAAGTATAGACGATTTGGGTAAATGATAAAAATAACTATAAATACAATATTTTTAATACTTTTCATAACAATTTTAAATTACAATCAATAACATTACATATAACATTCACTCACAATTAAAACTTAGAACCCACTTTTGTCTATCGGTCGATTCATAAACCCGACAATCACTTCTGGACTTTGAGTAGATTTCAATGGCACACACTGTTCGTTAAACACAAATTTGTCTTTTCGATGACTGCAAATATTAGTCGTGCACGCCTTGTATATTGCGCAGAATATTAACAACAGTCCGACACCTATGCACAACATTCCAGTTGAGGTAAATATGACCGGAAAGTTGAGCAACATTTTTAAACTAAAGATGATATCACTAGGAAGATTGATCCGCTGTTCGAACCATATCATGGGCACCATTGTTTTACGCACATTTTCGTACATCCTAAACGGGAAACAAATTCGGTCAGTCAACAAATTACCAGACGATCGATGTGATTGCTTACCCAATGGCAGAAATTGGATGAAGGAGCATGTTAATTTGTAACCGGACCGATACTTCCAATGGGATACCAGTCGTCTGTGATCGTAAAAAAAGCAAAAATCAAAATCGTCTTAAAATAGATGAGAACTGTGATGCTTACCGGTTCAATAATCATGTAAAATTCATGTTTCTCTTTATCGGGAACCATGCCTTCAATGGCGTTGGAGTAGATGGGGTCTCCTTTGTAAAAATGGGGTAGAGAACCGAAAGCGGGAGAACCGTATCTGCAGGAAGACACATTTACGACTCCAGAGGGCATACAATCCCCGTTACAATAGCATTCATTTCCGGCTACAAGAGTCCCTAAAAACAAAAAGAAAAGTTAATGTCGAATCTTTTCAACTCCGTTTAAGTATAACTTACCATTATCTAAACTGGTATGCGACATGACATATTTGTATCCCACGATATTGTGGACGGTAGTTTCTCCGACGTAATCTAAGGGCATGTCTCTGCAGATATCTGAAGAGAAGATGACGATTTTCGATTTGGGCGGGTTCCTGGGGAAAAGCTGCCCGGCTTGTGTTTCCAATTGGTTGCATTGTCCGGGAAGATAAGGAACGTGTCCCACGTGGTTCCATCTGAACAATTTTCCGAAATCCGAAAGGGAGTTTCCGCCCGTTCCCATATTGAAGACGCCATCGAACGCATTGGAACCGTTTCGCTGTAAATTCACGACGAAATTAGATTGGGCGAATGGTTTCGATGGGATCCCGGCACTTACGCCATAGAACCAGCCGAATTTGTCCCATGGTGGGAGTCCCGACAAGAAGGGCAGACTTCGTCCCAGATCGAGGAAGGGATCTCTGTACCCGTCAAACAAAAACTGGTTGACCGATTTGGTGATGTGAATTCTCGCCTTCGACATGGACATCGATAGGCCCTTTTTCACCAAGTAGCTCCAGGTTCGGGCTTTGTGCGAGGCAGTCTGCAAAAATGTTCGGTCTTAAAACGTGCATGTCGTATATACAACCAAATTAACATATGCAATGACGTAAATCGTTGTCAGGTGTGCACGAGAGGTGGAATCCCTACCGGTTATCAAAGAAAAATAAAACTGTAGTTCAATAACATAAAAGTTTATGGATGCGCTCTGCGCAGCCAGTAAGTGCAAAACCAAAAACACATCCATTAATTATTTTTATGAGATTGATTGAAACGCGTTTTCCAAGACTAATTAATAGGAAATGACTATGATTTCAGGAAACCTCGGAAAAACATTTATACTCAAGTAAATAATAAAATTTTCTTATTTAGCACTTTAACGAGTACTGAATGATGGACACTCGTAAATACTTATAAATTAAGTGTATGGGTAGGTAACCTGTATTAATTTATATTTACATACTACGTATGGCGAAAAATAGTAACGTATGCACCAACATACGATAAAGGTCAGCCAGCCGCGTAAAAAAATTGTAAACACAACTTTTTGCAAATACTGAGATGGGACAATAACATTTATATTGAAATAAGCCGAAAGGATACTAGAAAACCTAGAATCTTCTCCAAAATATTTTTGGAGAGCGCAATACACCTTTACGTTTTGAATTTTTTCGATTTTTCACGTCAAAAGTTGATCGTTTTGGTACTTACCAAGGTAATGGGGTTGAGAGTGGTGACGGGGTCGTTCAAGTTGTTCTCGATAGAGGCATCATGGTACCATTTGCTCATTTGGCGGTACGATACGGTGCCATTATCGTTCCAAGTGATATTGACTTTTTCTTTGACCTCCCTGAATCGGTACGGTCCCATTTGTGTAAATTTCATTTTAACACTATCGTCGTAAACATCTTGAGGATTCGTCCAATTGAACATATAAAAGTCTATGTGCAACGGAAACGGGAACTGTTTCCAAATATTGTAAGTGTACGAATCTGGCTTCAAGATTGATTGACTATCAAGAATCTGATTATAAAGTAGTGGCCATGTAAATAGGAGAGAAATACCCGCGATAATTATGCCGAGGGCAACTCCGAAAACCAAAAACCACAAAGTGAAGGGTTTTTTAATTTCCATCGTGTATCTGTAACAAATACAAAGAATCGTATTAAAGAATGTTCGTACCTTTGTCGCATTTTTACCGCATTACTTTTAAAATTCGAATGGCACTAAAACCGCAAGACATGTAGATTTCTCAGAAAGTTGTGCACGAATGAAATCATGATATTGAGCATTGTGAAGACATGGGGTATGCAAACGGAATCCGGTTATCTTGTACAGGACCTTTTTCAGTACGACATGACGCAAGTACTTAATTACAGTTGGTCGTGAAATCATAAAAATCGCATATTTCACAGGACAATCAATCAATATTTTGTCATCTAGGTAACACCCAGTTAATTCTTATCAATTTGCATATTACGTTTTTCTCAATAAGTGGAATTTCCTTTGGAAATTCCGTGCGAAGGCTCGGTTTTTTCATCTTTCAAATTTGCTGATTTGCGTATAGTAATTGTAACATACGAAACTTATCTTCCAATATCAAAGTTAACCAGGAGTAAAAAGCTTGGGTCGTGATTTTTTTATCAATAAGTATTTAGTGGACTATCTTTATGGATATGAAATAATTGCAGCTAATAAGCTACTCCGAATGGATGTACTAGAATTTTATTTTATGTATTATGACACATACTGCAAATAGATTAGGCATTTTTATGTTTCAGTTAATTCTGTTAATTCTTAAATTGCTACTTATAAGTCTTGTTATGAACATTTTGAAAAAATCTTAGCAAAAATGAATTCAAGTTTTATAGAAAAATTAAAATGGAGGCAATGTTATATGTAGTTCTACATATTTACGAAGCAAAATTACTGAGTTATTAAATTTTTGTATTTGCATTAAGTGTAGGTATGAAGCCATAATTGCATCCTAAGTAATCAACTTATCCTCCAATATAATAAAAATTGATAAAGGTAAAAATATTCAATCTCTTAATGCCATCGTCCAAGAACTTATGAATATGAAACAACTCTGAAAAACTACTTTAAAATTTTTCAAAAATACTTGTGAAAATTGGGATAATGTAATGATTGTATTGATTTATATTGAGTAGTTATGAAATGTTACTTACATTTTATAAGTATAGGAGGTACAACGCGCGATGCCGACTAGTTCGAGTTTTATTTACGAAATATAGCTGATCGAGGATAGGACGGGATTTATATATCATCCCATTAATAAACACACGCACTTGCGATTACCCATCGAAGAGACTCGTTTTTATATTCTAGAGAAGAGAAGGAGGAGGCGCGCGATATCGACTACCGCCACCCAAAACTGGCTGCAAAGGTGCATGCATCACTGTTCGGTCCGGCTAATTAAGCACAAAGACCGCTAGTTAAAAGCCAGCAGGAAAGGTCTAGTCATTTGACCCGCAATAATTACGCCTAATTCACAAATCGCAGGTAATCACAGGAATTCTCGATATTTAATTAAATCGGTTACTTACTTTGTTTTCGAACGGCACTGATGATAATGACCAGTGGTCGCAACTTTCTGTCGGTATTTCATGGCATCAAGTGGACGTAGCTTAATAGGATTAAAGCTCGGCCTTACGATGATGTAATCAAAGTATGTCGCAATGGGGTCGAAATTTGAGTAATGAGTTAAGTAGATCGATTCGCATAGAGCGCAACTCAGGATTTTTTTCGCAAGATTTCTCAAATTTTTTCAGATAGTTCAATTAATTGAAAATATTGAAAGAAATATTTCAGACGTACTTAGTTGATCAGAGAATATCTTTAGAATCGATGAGAATTGTTAAAATTTCGCTTAGGTGGTTGCTTCTGGATAATGTGACAAATTCCTTATATTTTTTGGAAGGTTTTTTTCTGTTGATACAGGGTATCATTAACACCTTTATTGTATGTTGATGGCGGTAAGCTTCCATCAAAAATTTGACATAAACATATTTTGATCAAGTGCTAAAATTAGGGGTTACTCCTCATTCTTAAATTTAACCACATTTAGATGAGATTTTTTTTGGGCATTTGTAAATATTGTCCGGTAAGACAAAGACCTTCCAAGAAATTTTATGGTTCCTTCACGTTTAAATTGACCGGGAAAGTTTGCAAAATGCGAAAAAAAAGCGTAGTGGACTTTACGAAACATGGACCCATCTGTGGCGCACCAATGGGCCCGCCCACGAAATCCTGAACTCCATCGAGATTTGTCCATAAACAAAACAAAAACCATAACTTACGTATTTCCTGAGACAACAAAATAAATGTCCAGATCGTACGATTTGCCCAGAGTATTACGTTCGATTTTTCACGATTTCTTACCGGCATCAAGGCTTCAGAAAGAATAATAATAACATCTCCCATTCATATTCCTTCTGAAATGCGTCAGCACGGCGACTCCTGAAAATCCGATATCCAGTTTTTAATTAATACAACCTATACAAGTACGTCATGGCTTTCCAATTTTTTTCAAATGCCACCATATAGGCCTTATGACTATACCCGCATGTATGTAAATATGATTACAGCCAATTTAATATCTCAACGCCAAAGCCAATTACAGAAGTATATGTATGAACCATTGACGTCATTGGATGAAAAACCTGAAGCGTTACTGTAATTTCTCAGTTTTATAATAAGGTGGTTATATATTACATCAGGTAGTACAAGAATTTAAAACAACCATCGAAAATTAAACTTTATGTCCGTTTCAAAATTCCAACCACCTACCTCGACTGGTTTTTATTGTGTCTGATGAAGAACCTTGGGCTTGGTAGATCGCCGTTTTATATGCGATATCTGGGGGTATGTTCTGCGAGTTTTTAATTACTTGCGCTTGAAACACTCCCACAAAGCGTCAGTTTCAGTGCTACTGTTGATCCTGAACCTGGCATCTCCGAGGGAAAACTGACGGGTTTAATATCTCTTATCTCTCGTAAAACGCACTGCAGTTTTACGTAACTTTGACCTTACATAGGTCTCCTTTCGAAATAATGATAAACAGGATGAAATGCAACAAATTAAAAAAATCCCCTCATCAAGATGTACTTAGGAAAATGACAACAGAATACAATGTTTACTCAGCACTTTATTTATCAAACGATCGTAACTACTTTGCATAATTGAGATTTTTGTAAATAGGTAATAAGTATAACCAATATAAATTTCAAGTCATCAATACATGTTTTCGATACATTAATATAATGTTTATTAGTTGAATACAATTAGATCTATCTACGTACTTTTGCTACTGTCATCTCAATATGCTCTCATTTTGTTAATTATGGTTCCATGAGTATTTATACTAAATATGTTACGTCACGTATCAAGTAAAAATAAATTTCGTCTTTTTTTGGATTCTTTGTAACGACAATATGTTTTTATTGGTCTCTATCATAGCTCTATTTATGTATAGATAATAAAAGATATAAAATCTCGTGGTTCTTTGTGACCACCCTCCCCGCAAAAGGTCCCTTGCAGTCGCTGTTTTTCGCCATGTGAAATTTCTCAGGCTTCGCAATATTCCGATTATTATTTACATGGTACATAAGTCGAAATCGAACACTATCTAAAAATATGATCTACACTTTTAAGGTCCCAGAATAAGTGGAGCGTTATGAAATTTTGATTACCAGATCAATATATTTCATTTCTAATAATGCTTTTGTCGAAAGCGGGGCGTTTCGTCCGGATATCATCGAATCCTTAGATTCGGACGACGGAACAGAGCAACATCCGTAAAGGTATTGCAAAGTTACAGTCATCACAAATTAAGTTGCCGAGGAAGGGACCGCCGCGTCTTACGTAACAGAGTTTCACGAAAATGAAATTGAAACCGACTTTTTGGTCCCCACGGGATACAATTTTGCCCGGTCCCGAAATGAACGATAAATAATGGACAAAACGACCCGATCACAAAAGGCTTTACCTCTATATGTATAAATATATCACAATATACATACATACAATAAAATAGACGACATCCTAATATTTATATACGTTCATAAATTGTGTTATTTATTGTTGTACGAATCGGATGGAATTGTGCTAAAATTATTTGCTTCTTTATGCCTTTTCGCCCACTGAAATCATATCATGTCTAGAGCCCGCCCAGGATTCCCTGGCGAGTCTCCGAATTGAAGCGCATTGGCGCGTTCCCGCCTCGCCACGAAATTCTGGACGCGCTGTATGTATGTAAGTAATAGCGCCATTGTAAATATGTAAAGTTTATACTTTGGTAGAGAGTATACG
Organism: Salpingus planirostris; assembly: GCA_949788335.1. Classification (NCBI taxonomy): domain Eukaryota; kingdom Metazoa; phylum Arthropoda; class Insecta; order Coleoptera; family Salpingidae; genus Salpingus; species Salpingus planirostris. Next base: position 4,342,033 of record OX460922.1, read on the forward strand.
GAGAATAAGAAGGTTTGTTATGTTACAATAAAAGTAATAACCGCGGGATTATGTTAATTCCTTTCGCATTTGAATTTTTCAGTGATATGCCCAAATGTGCGGCATCGAGTTTTAAGGCTGCGTACGCATCTCGCACATCTCCGTTTTTTCGAGGGTCACACACGAAGGCCGATTTGAGCAACGATAATCCAGTCGTGGAAAATATTCAGAAAATGTATCAAACGTCGGAGCTTTTGAGGCTCTCGAGCAGCGGCGCCGTGATCCTGGTCTCGTCCAGGCAAATGTAGACGGGGGACGAACCGGCGCTCTCCTCTTCGGGGATGGAGCAGCGTCGATCGAAATTGACCGCGCTCACGTCCAAACTGGACGCCATCCGGTCGGTCGGCCTCTGTTTCTCCTTGGGGGGCTGCTCGAAACTGCGCGATATTTTCGGGAAGGTCGTCCTGGGGACCTCCACCCTCACCTCGGAAGATTTCACGTGCGCCTCGAAGCTAATGGTCGGCTGCGGCTGCTGCCAACCACAAAAAAAAAACAATTTTCTTGGGCCAAATATCGAGTGTCAAGAAAGTTTCACCAAAAGTGAGCACTAGATGGCAGTCGAATTCATAAGGAAGTGAAATAGGTACACTGATTTGACAATAGTGTGATTTAACAGTGTTCAAGTTGTCAAACTTCAAATGACTGCTATATTTGACTGTAACTCTGTTAGAACCAATAAAGAGTGGGTTTATACATCAGGAAGAAAAATATAGGAACACCGATTTGACAATGATGTAGTTTAACAAGGGTCAAGTTATTGTCAAACTTCATATTAATGCTAAATTTGACTGTAACTCTGTTAGCAGCAATAAAGTGTGGGTTTATACATCAGGAAGAAAAATAAGTACACTGATTTGACAATGGTGTAGGGTTTAAGCTATTGTCAAACTTCATATCAGTGCTAAGTTTGACTGTAACTCTGTTAGGACCAATAAAGTGTGGGTTTGTACATAAAGAGAAAAAATAGGTACACTGGTTTGACACTGGTGTGGCATGATATGGTTTAACAGTGTTTAAATCATTGTCAAACTTCATATCAGTGCTAAATTTGACTCCAACTATGTTAGCACTAATGAAGTGTGGGTTTTACCGTGTAACTGCAGGAAGGCTGCGGCTGCTGCTTATTGTTAAAGGGATGATCGAAACTGATGAAGTTGCGGTGCGCTCGGGACGGACGCTCCACGAAACACGAAGAGCGGCGGACTTTTGGGGGTGGAGGTGGCCGATCTATGGCTATCGATGGACGATGTCGAGGTCGTTCTACTGTAATGGAAGGACGCCTGTCCCGATTCAAAATCGGGATCACTGATCCTGAAACCACAAAAATCCGGAACCATCCATATGGTGAAAAGTTCCAAAATCGGAAAGACATAGATAAAGTACAAAGCGGTAACAGGAACCCAAGAAATTCATTGCTTACTCGAAAAGTGCACGACACGTATTAGTAAAAGTGTGTACGAGTACCTTTTCTATTACCTGAGAGCGACATGGGACTGATTTCGTTCACGATCAAATGCTGGATGTCCATCGCGCTCTTCACCCGTCTAGGCGGAGGATTCAGGATCGCCATGGTGGAGCTGCCGACAAACACCGAATTCTGCCTGGGTCTCCTGATTATCGGCGAAGGAAGTACCGACAGTGGATCAGTCATGGCGTTGACGTTGTACTTCGAGAATGACATTCTTTGCTGGAAACGGTTATAGCATTCGATTCAAATGTGTCCCTCGTCTTAATTAAACTTTCCGTCCGGATGTCGGGAGAAATTCCATTCAATTATCCTTTAAAACTTGATCAGCGACGCGACTTTTCCGACACCCTTCCCTCGACCGAGTCGTTATCAAACTTCCGCCCAGATCTATAAATCCGTCTTCGGTTACTCGGGAGCTCGTTATTTACCGTTAAAATTAGTAAAGGGCAGAACAATGAAAAGGGTGTAGGCGAAGGAGAAAACCAATTTGTTTCGAGTCCCTTACAAGCGTTAAATACAAAGTGTTGGGTGAACATTTCTTCAAAATCTATTTCGCCTCTGGCGTTATCGAACGAATAATGCGCGCCGATAAGACGAAAACACAAAGCCTGCTAGCACAAAAGGATTCGATCAAAACTTTGAATTTTAACAACCGTTTTCGAGGGCCCACGTAGAATTGCGGTCCGGGGTGATTTCGATGCGTTACACCCCCGGAAAATCACGGCGAGATGAGATTTCGCGAGTAATAAAGAAAGCGAGAGAGCTTTACTGCAGTTTCGGTGAGTTAGGCCTCTGCCGGAACAAAGGGATGAAAAAGCGCCCTAATTCGCCGAAAACGGGATAACGAATTCCTCCAGACTCCGGACAAATACGCCGAGCTCTCGGCTCGTACAGTAAATTGGTAAACTGGAAGCGGTGGAACAGCACACAGAATCCGCGGTACCTACGCTACAGTGCTAGTGTCTACTCTAAGGGCCAGCATTTCAATCACGATTTAAAATCCCATTAAACCACAGTTTGATGAAAGATTCTCGATAAATCGCGACTGAAATACCGGGCCTAAGCGCGGTACGACTTGGTGATCTAACTGGTGCTATCGAAAATCACTGGCGTACTGGCATGGGCTTATTCTGCGTCCTGGGCACCGGGTTGCTCACTTGCGGCGCGATCCCCGGGGGGCTGAGCGGCGCCAGGGGGCAGGAGGGCCGGTGGGGCTGCTGGTGGAACTTGGGCTGGTACGGCTCCAGCATGCGGATCTTGCCCCATCGGTTGAAGAAGAGGGCGATGGCCGCCACCCAGATGACGAGCACCAGGACCACGAGCAGCACCTCCTCGACGCGCACGATCACCACTGGCCCCTCTGCAATCACAAAACGCATCAATCACGGGACGCGGTGTCTTATGCTAATCGGGGGTGCGAGCTTTCGCGTAATTCGGGCCGCATTTGAATTAATTTCGACCGGCGCAAAAACCGGGACGCCATTATCGTCGTCGGCACGCGTTTTTCGTACACGAGCCAAACTTTGCGAAATCTACCCTATTGAAGGGATGAGATTGGTCCGGTGTTTCATTAAGGGGGAACAGCCCAGATTTGAGACATTTTTAGTGAAAAGTCAAAAGAACGTAAAGGTAGCGGTCGAGGAAATTTTTATCCCGATATCCGGGTATTGGTTTTTATCCGGATATTGGTTTTTTATCCGGATATCCGTTTTATCCAAAATATCCGGCTATTTATCCGAATTTTTATCCGCGCGCTTATTCATTCTAAGTTTACTTATTATTTATCCGGACTTCTATTTGGATTTTTATCCGGATATTTCCCCAGATTTTTATCCCAGTATTTCAACTTTCAAGTAATAAAAAATAAAAAATATTATCTATCTGGGGTGTTTTCAAACATTTTCATCATTACTTATTCTTATTGGTACTTTGAAAAAATATACAACTCTGGATACGGCTGAAAATTCGAATAAAATGGTTATGGCATTTCTCAAACACATATTCTGATATCCAAATATCCGGATATTTTTGCAACCCTCAAATTCACACAAAATCACGCTATATCAACTTCTATGTTCTCTTTAGCTTCCAGATCTACAATACCGAATCCAAAAATGTCGTAAAATAAAGGGACAATAATGAGAAAAACCCACCTGAAGAAAATTTTTGAAAGTCACGCTGTATTATCCTTCATGTCCTCTTTAGTTTCCAGATTATCAAAACCACATAAAAAATATCGTGAAATATAGTTACAGTTTCGTTTTAGATCCAGTTTTCGCGTCTTTATTATGCAATATTTCTAATGCTATTTTGGAATTATGAAAACTGAAGAAAATGCCTAGCATTGGTATGTACACGCGAATTCTAAATAGGGTTGTTTCACTCTTCACGAAAACTATCTCAAACCCGCGGCGTTTTCCCTCGAGTACACTAGCGAATTCTTGGCAGCCACTTTGGCGTGCGTAATTTTCGAAACATTTCCCGGATTTCGACATGGTCGCGATTAAAATTTCAGTTATCGCGCTGGAAATTGCCGCACACACGCGACTCTCCTACAGCCGCGGGCGAGTTTTTAATAAATAACTCTCGCGGTTGACAAATATAGGTCATAGCCGATTGATTCGTTTCCAGAACGGGCACATCCGTTTCCGGAAAAATTTACTCTTTCGACGGTGCGCGGATAAACTGCCCCATTTACCGCAACATTAAGGCGGGTTTACATTGGTATAGTAAATGGGTTAGTTGCAAGCGCCAGTCACTTGCAAGACAGTTACTAACATAGTGTAACCACCTAGGAAAGTACTTGTACTAGTACTGGTACAAGTAGACAGGACAGGAAAGTGGATAGCCATCCGGGCTATTTACTTACCGCTTGCAACGCGACTGTCCTTCCCCCACCAGCGTATTCAACTACTGCCATGCCTACTACTCCGATGTAAATGCTCCGCACTGTAGGCAAGTATAGCTGTGTCGAAAGCACAGATTACCTTCCCTATAGATGTGCAGGTAACCTGAGTTTTTCGTCCAGAATATTTATGTATGAGGACGCAGCTCATAGATGGCGACAGGTGAAGATTTAAAACTTGGGTGTGGTTTCGTCAGAATTTATGAACTATGGTTTTCTTTAAATTTTTGAGAACGCCGTGAAAAAACTGATCAAAACGAAACTCCTCCTCCCTTCGCCGTTTGCAGATTTTTGCAAACCAAAACTCAATGATAAGATCAGTCACAATTTGCATTACTCAGCGGAAAATTTTTCTCAACTTTTCTTTCTGCAATGTTCTAGAACGACAAGAACTAGCACAAAAAGGATTTTTCCTAGCGTTGTGACTGCACTACTTGTACTAGTGCACTTTCAAGTGTAAACATCCACTGTCTTCAAATATGCGACAGTAGAATACAAGGCTAGCTACAAGTGCAAGTAAATAGGCTTAGTAACTATACCAATGTAAACCCGCCTTTACGCTAAAAGCCTAAATGAGAACGGCCCACGCGACGTCTCCAGACGGCCGGAGGAAAATCGCGACCCCGGAACTGACAACCCCATAAAAGCGATTCCTTCTGGACGGATGCGGAATTTCCACCGTTCATTTGAAAACGTGAATGATTTATGCGATTTCTGCCGTCTCTTGCGCGGATTATTAAGGAGAATTTTGTCGGTCTATTACTTAAAAGGGATGAATATTTAGTGACGTTCACCTGTCGCTGGATAAGAGGGTGTGTTGTTGGCCAGAAGTGAGGTGGAGTCTCCAGCTCGGTGCCCTACAGACGCCTCTTCCCGGACCTCCACTTCCATGCCCTGCGAGCTGCCACCGTGGCCCACCTCCCACTCTGGAACCACCAAAGAAACCAAACACAATAAAGAAACCTGTAAAATATGCTTCCGATTCGGCCAGTGATGGCCCTTCATGCGGATAATGAGATCATGATCAAATCTGATGCTCGTGAAAGTGAACTATTATCGGTGCGCACAACGTGCCTTATCTCTTCGCCCTCGTTAGGTCCTCGGAGCTCGTATGAGGGTGGTTATCTCCGAGTGGACATACTTTTTTCCGTGATTAACGTCACGTTGGACGCAACATTATGTCGGGGGGAAAAAGTGAAAAGAAAGTTCTTTCGCGAGTACCCTCTCCCAGAGGTAATAAAACAGTTTCCCGGAACGGAAGTCGGGGCTGCGAGGGACGTGGAAGTAAAGTATCCGGGATTCCGGGCTCCGGGATCGTTCCCGTGTTCGGGCAGGTTGCACCCTATCGCTCGGATTTGATGTACGAGCTCTTTATGATAATTTCACCGCGAGCTTTATTTACACACGTCGCGCATCGGCCGCCTGTAGGTGGAAAGCGCACCCTTTTCCCGTTCGTAACCGTCCAATTTCCATGCAATTACGGCCCGATAGGGAGGAGAATGGGTGCTTTGCGTGTTTCGCTCGGTGTGTGGGGTTAAAAATTTGCCGCCCCCAGTTTCTCGGAACTTACACCGATAAAAAATGACGCAAACAAAGTAATCCTATTCTGTTTTATGATTTTCAGTAAGGGATGTTAATTTGTAGCCTTCTAATTATGTCTTGAATAAATAATTAAACTATTAGCCATGGGAGTACTTGTTTGTATCATCGATTGAAATATTAACAAAGACCTCAAAATGTTTTCATCTGGGAACTTCATTTTCTACTATAAGGAAATATCTATGTTTCCTCTTTGTATTGGAAATCAAAAAATATATTGCAACTCCAGTTCCAAAATTGTTACAAAGGAGGATAAAGAAAAAAGGGGCGTAGTTGAAAAAATTGTTCTGGAACCGGTTCTAAAAACCATCCCAAACACGATTTTTCAACTTCACAGAATTCAAAACTAAACCGAAATGGTAAAAATGAGATCGATTCCGGTTTTTCACAAAAGAAAAAAGTCAATAAAATAACCGTTATGTGCCATATTTTCAAGAATTTCCAGTACTGGTTCCGTATACATATTTTTAGTAGCCGTCTCAATCCCTAAATCACTTTTTAATCATAGAGAAAAAAAACTGCATAATCTAGGAATATGCAAGAAATTCCACATGTTTGAAAAGTCGTTCCGTTTTAATATATTTCCTGAAATAATTTAGGTAGCTTCCTAAGAACCGGATCTAGAAAATATTCAAATTGCCACATGTATGTGAGGGTGCTCGTACATAATTAGGAAAGTTAGGCATATGGGTAGTGTATTAAACGAATTAATATGTGCGCAATTTACATGAACGATATACCGGCGTGCACATGCCCTCTGGTGGTGGCGTCCAGGGGCGGACTTCTCGTGGGCCCGACACGGCCACGTCCGACTAGTTTACGCCGTCGGGAGGTCTCGCCTACCACGGGAACCCCCAGGGTGCACTCTGAAACAAGACAACCATTTCAAATAACAAATTCACGATGCATAAATCGATGGACGCCTCGAAAAAAACGAACCCCGAATCGAAAAAACCGGTTCTTATTGCGATCCATTATCTGAAAAGCCGACAATTCCGTCCGTAATCCAGGTCATTACTTATCTGTCTGGTGATATCGATTGTTAAATTCGTGTCATCGTGATATGACCGTGCAGCAATTTGGAACCGCGCGTTAATAGTGTAACTTTCACGAAACTGTTAAATTTTACTACTTTATGGTCGTCTACGTATAATTGAATAAGTTATGAGCCAGGCATGTCGAAACGCACCTAAACGAAACTTCGAACGCGTTATCGACCAAAGTGTGTACTTTCTACCCTCCGCATGGGGATTACAATCTGAAAGTCGCGTGTTTCTCAAGAAGGCACCCGCTGGGAATTGTTTTCGTGATACCACCAACCACTTTTTCTCATCTCGAAACGTTCAAGCAATTAATCATAAAAACTTGTAACGATTACTTAGTATAACAACATTACGAGTTGAACTCGTCTGCTATTTTTATCAGTAAAAATTGTGTAAACAAAACCATTATCAACGCATTAGCTGATTGTATCTAATTCGTGTAATCTCATATTTGAATTTCAATTAAATTATACAGAGCCGTGTTGAATTGATTGTGTGTGCGGTCATCCATGAAGAATTTCATTTTTGTATTATTGAATCGATGGTGAGTAACTAATAATAAATAATACGCGCATGCAGCCAAACCGCAATGCCTAAAAATAATGTTCGTTTCCTGCAGCGTTCCCTGCAGTGCTTTCCTTGCCCACACTGCGCTTTTCCTCTCAAAAACGACGCCACAATTAAGCTTGCCATTTGCGGGCCTCGCACACCCTTATCACTCCGAACGACCCAGGAAAATAAGAATAAATCGCAACACATTCGGGATAAATGCGTGCCGTAAACTTCCAGCATCAGCATCAACCGTTTGTAATTTGTGGGGACTGGGGAAATTATAATAATATGCAAATGTTTGAATTTGCTTATTCGACAAAGGCTCGAACATCTTTCCTGTCGGCGAGGGGTACTCCTACTCGCTGTTACTTTGATGCCTGGATCAGCATTAAAACAGAAGGAGGATAAAATACCGACAACAATGTCACGTTATGGCCATTGTAAAATCCGGGTCTAACAAAGGGGAGCGTTTTCGTTTGGCTTAAATTCGCGCATCCGAGATATACGGCATGAGAAACAGCCGCCCCTTATGGCCGAGATTGGTAATTCATCCTTGTCACTTTTCGGTAAACATTTGCACCAAAGAGCGTAATTTGGTCGCAAATTCAAACATGGGTTTCGCGTCATTCGGCGCCTTATATTATGCGTGGGAAACAGCTGCTGATGGAAATTCCAATAAATTCCCAATAAATTTCGGTATTTCCAGTGTATTCCAATGACGATTAAATTTGGGAAATTAATCCGAGTTGAATCTTATTTTATTGTCGGCAGAAAATAGCTTCGACGCAGCCTCTTAATTGGGGCAATTGCTTTAAAGCACCACCCCTAACAATGTTTCCATTAACTAGGTATCAGTTTCCTGAATAACGTAATAATAATGCAATTTAGTCTCTAGATTATTTAGTCTGATGGAAATTTCAGATATGAATATCTTGTGCCCGTTTAATAAAACGTTAATGATAGAATGGAAAATCCGAGCCCAACCGCTAGTTCTGTGTCCTTCAAATTATTGGGTTGAATTCTATATTCTTACACAATCGGTAGTTGATTTTCATATGTTATGTAGGTATTCACATTTTATGCCGCCTCAAAGTATTGAAGTCTTCAAAGATGTACGTCTTAAAATAAAGCATGAGTTATATTTATGAGCAATTTGCTGGGCCACTTAAAATTTATAGACCATTTTCACATGAATATGCCGTCATCCGCTGGAAATTCTGCTGAAAATTATTGGTTTTAGTTGAAGTAATTAATAGGCAGCAAATTAATTCATGTGAGGTTTAATGCTTGAAAAAAAAATGGATAGACGTCAGCAGGCCGCGAGATCATCGGTCACCCAAAGAATTCAAGATTTAAACGAACTGGTTACCGTATTAAAAAATGGAACGATTTCTGAGAATTGAAAATGTTCAAAAGGTCAACAAACTGGTGAGATTTCTTTGCAGTTTATGGGTTACTGACACTCGTTACCAGCTCACGCAATTGCAGTGTTTATCGATCAAATGCACAGTCATACGGAACTTCTGAAGCAATGGAGTTAGTTATTTTAGTGCAGTTTGATTTATTTAACCGATGGCAATATCGCTGGGTCGGTGCCAAGAAAATACGGAATAACTGCGACGTGCATGATCCGAGCCAACCTTACGAAAACTCCAATCGAACTGTAATAAATAAGTTGAGTAAAATTCAGTTACTGTACACGCCTGCAACGGGATCGATGATGAAGCTTCGTCCCTTTTTCCCATAAATTCGATTTTCTGACGACAAGAAATGCAAAGTGCAAGACACTCGCGTACACTTTATAACGCCGAAGAAGTACAGTGACTTTTACCAACTCTGTTTAGCCGCACGGAACGTTTACAACATCGCCCACTGAATTCCGGGACCGGATCGGAGCTTTTTTAAAGTTGCACCAATTTGGAGAGTGGTGCGGTAACGAGCTCATTTCATGCCGGGCAATAAAGCTCATCCCCAATCGGATCTCTTCGGAAGGCAAACAGAACCGGATTCGATCTAATTACCCAGCGACCCTCTCTGAAATTTCATCCGACACAAAACGCCGGATTATAAAAAAAATGGCCGGTGGCGTATCGGCGATTAACGGATCGAACCATTAATAAAGCCGAAACGAAATGACAGAGTGAAAAGCTTCCAATATTAGCGTACGCAGGTATAAGCAAAATTGATGGACGAAACTTTGGTCATTTCTAATAGAAAACCTTCAGACGCAATTAGTTGGTATGAACACGCACCTTTTTCTTTGTTGTCTAGATGACTGGTGAAATGGAATTCGGAGAAAATATGAAAACATTATTTGAAAATGAGAGATGGATATGATTATACTTAATCGTATCAACCTACTGGGTATAATACCATAATGAATATTTGAGTAGGCTTCAGGATATTCCACGCGAAAGGGGGTGTTCGGTGTCCCTAGAGTGACCACGAAGAAGTCTTCAACGAAAACAGGAATTTGAGCCTTTTTCTTCTAAATAATAAAACGGATTGAGACCGCACAAAACAATTTTATTGTCATTTTGATCACGATGTTCGAAAGGTCTCACTTTCAATTTAACATCAGTTTACTCTTGTAGGGGCGTTTCATGTAGGATGTATAGTTCACGGGAAACTAATTGCTTTCGAGGGCAATTAGTCGTAGAGGTCGCAGCAAACATGGACGTGTCACATACTTATGTCTACGTTTGATTTTCCATTATTTATTAGACGCATTGCCACTTTTGAAAGCACACTCCAATTTCACAATCGAATTTGGAGCAATTCCACCTGGCTTCACTCTGAGAAAGTTTACAAGGCGTGATTCGCATACTGGGCTAAATCAAAGAACGTTTTAGACATGAAGACGTTTTAGGCGTATATTCGCCATAAGCGAAAACTTATTCCCCTGATCGAGATCCTTCGATCAATCGAACCGGTCGAGATATTTTCAGACCTCTTTTTGCACCCCTTAACAATTTGGTCTAATTAATGGATATTTCAGCCGCGACTCCGGGGAGAGCAAGAAGGCTGAAATGGTGCGGGGACCGACAAAAGATTTGTGGGGCGAATTTCTCGGGTGGAAGAGAGTGCTCGTAATCTTACAGGAACCAGGTGTCACCGCAAGATTCGAGGACAAACAGAGACGGCGAGGAGTACCGGCAATTCGCAACTCCCGTCTGCAAGTTTTATTAGAATCCGCCATCCGGCACGATAATGAGATCCGTCGCGGCATAAATAAGATAGTCGAAAAGCGAAGAACGAGAAGTTGAAGATTCCAGAAAAAACTCGAAAGTCCGACCGGGGAGCAATTTGGCTATTTGGCCGAGGTCTACACGGTAAACTGTAAGTCACTTCCAAAGTAAATGCATTGACGAAACCTATTTGCGTCCTCTCGAACTATACACTGTTAGCGGCCGATGCATAAACTTCTTTTGATCTCTTTATGCTCGGACCGTTTTGTTTTAGGTGTACCATAACCGCAGACGTGCGGTCGCTTTTGACGAGTCGAATTTCGCTACCACCGAAACGATTAGTAGTGCAAACAGAATGTTTTCCAACTCATATAACTTTTAGCGAGCGTCCGGTGGTTCGCAACGGGGTAAAATAGTAAACGGGTTGCATGCCGGAAACACAAATGTTCCATACGTCTACAAAAAAAGAAATCAATCAAATCGGAACTACGGCAATATGGTTTGGGCCAACTGGGACATTGCATTCTTCCTCTCTTATCAAAATAATGATAAATTTTCGTATCGTCTGGGAAATGGAGATGACAGCTCATTTTCATTACAATATGGATACGTCTGTTACATAATGTGCATACTGAAAGTAGCATGTCGCTATTCATGATATTTGTACATCGAAACATAGGCGTTTACAAACGTCTACCACCTCTGGGACACTTTTCCATGAATTTTTTTTTCAGTCTGACATTAATGAAAACGCTCATTTGAAACCGGGAAAAGCGCGACAAACGCTTAATGATGTATAACGTAAAAATGCCACATTTTTCTAAATTAATTAGCCTAATTGCGCCACCTTGAATTCCTCATACATAACGAAAAGACTGTTTCATGCTGAATTAAAAACAGCCGGCTAATTTGCTGAAATTAGAAAATCTGATAACAAATAAGGCACGTGTGCACACGACGTGCACGTTAAATCACCCTTATCGATTCCGAAAACAAAGCCGCCGATTTTTCTTCCACAGAAAACCTTTGCTCGCTTTTTCTGTCATAAGCGGTTGAATTTAAAGCTTCACGCTCAGTAAATTTTGACATTTTTAGTGAGTACTTTCACTATAAGCCGGCCCTCGCAAGCTTTATCACAGTCAAAGAACTGAAATACTTCTACCGTTCTAAAAGATTAACACACTTTATCAGCGGGTCCTCTCACCCCCCGTTTGATAGGGGTAGTGAGAGATTAAATTATTCACTCCGTAAATAATCGATGTTTCTTCGTTAATATTATTATATCGAATTAAAATCGTGATATTATGAGTGGGCGCCTGGAGGATTTCCGTAAAACGAAAGTGGGGGGTTTACCTTAATTAGTAATCCTAGCGAGACCCCTGTTTTGTTTCACTCTGCATTACGATCACAATGGGCAATTTCGGGTTCGGGTTCAGTTGGGAAATTTAACTCGTCGCTCCTTTCGGCTCCGGACACGTGACCAGTGTACAGTGCAGGCGTCGCGACGGATGTACACTGGCGCCCGATAACAACAAAACGGGCCAACTTTCTCTCGGTGCGTGCGTGCTGGAAACGACGCGCAAGCTCCGGCGCTTTACATTCCCTGCGAATTCGGCTCCATTCAAGAAGACGAGATAAAAGTGTTTACAAACAGTCGCCGGCGGTAATTTTTCAAAAGGGCTCGAAGACGTCCGATCGGGCCCGGATACCCTTTGATCCAAAAAGCGGCCCTTCCCTCCTTCTAGGGGGATTATTACATTACCTAATGCGCGTGTTAGCTCTCAAAGGGATTTCGTATTATAAACAGTGGGTTAAAAGCTGCGGCGGGGACGTTATCTCGACGCGGGCTTTACCTCGACGTACTTTGTTGGTTTAGCCGGAATCTTCCGATATATTGAAGTTTCGCAGAAAGGTCGAGAGATCTGGGTCACGTCTGGCCCTTCGACCCCCCACTGAGAACTGAGATGGGGGATTTCGTCAAGATATACGGTCATCTCCGCGATTTTACTGCACCATTGCATCGAGTTTAATAAAAAGCGAGCAGTTTCCACGCCATGAGACAAATGTAGATAGCCAGAGATTCAATTCCTTTCGTAAAGTCGAGAAAGCGAGAAACACGAGGATCTCCTAAGCCTCCGGTAAATTAATACAAGTCGAACGGCTTGGAGTTTACCCGGGAACAATACATCGTAATTAATCATCATTTGCGGGTACTCTAAGGAGAATATATAGGCTTATGGTGATACCAAATGCTCATAAATTCGAATCATTGTGGTTGTTGGAGCCGACATGAACGCGAGCCCTTTTTTCGAATTGTCCCAACTCGGAATCGACCTTGGGCGCATCCATCGATCCGATTTAAATTATTAATAAACGGCTAGAGTTACAATCGATACTTCATAGGAGCCCTCAGATGTCTCGGTGGGAAGTTTAAAAATAGACGTAAAAAGAGATGCCGCGGAATTACGAGTCGGTGCTCGAGATTTGCATCCGAATTTCCCTCCCGGACGGCTCGGAAACGAGAATGACATGCAAGCGCGGAATTAAATTCAATATAAACCATCCTTTATTACGGTCCTCGCAGGCGTTTTCATCACCGTGTGGAACAAACAGCGCTTTGTTTTTCTTCACTTATGCAATGCATGTATAATTTTACGACCACCGTTCGCTGATACATATGTAACCTGGAAATACTTGTGAGTTATTCCGTTTACGACGTCGACAATAACGCGAGCCACTATGTAACATCTGAGCATTTTTCGGCCCCAGTGAATTTAGATCTCCCAGAACAAAGCCGACTTGGTTTACGGTTATGGCCGTAACGTGACCAGAATCGGCCGATCAATCACCGAAAACGGAAAACGCCACCCTTCCGTGTTTATGCAGAGCGATCCCCTAATTGACGACGACAAGCGGCCGGCATTTCGATGATGCATTAATTTCGAATTTGATTAGACGGGCGTAATCGCCCTGGCAGAAGTAAATAGACGGGAAAGCTCCGAAAGCTCTCCACTTATGACTGGAACCATTAATCTCGAGGAAGTCGAAGGAAACGTGCCGTGATCTCCGGAATACGCCCGACGATGAGATGGCGGAAATACGACGGCGTTTATCGTGAATGACTTATGCATTCAAAAATTATCCGCCGAATCGGGCTCACTAACGATGACAATGCGGAATTATTACGAAAATTTAAATAGTGTTTTAATGATTCCTCCGATTACTCTGGAACTAATTAAAACGATAGCATTTATAGATTTCAATACCTTTGTCATTGTAGAAATTTGTTTTTGTTGTGGTATAAACGTATGGGATGCCCATTTATACGGGGACAATAATTCATAATGAAATTACTGCCCACAAAGTTCAAAGGATGTCGATATTGACGCATCTATGTGAACACAACGTCATAATTTGTATTAATGGGAGTGAACCGAAATATTGAGCGTCAACCCTAGTCTAATAAACAATCTACTGATAGGAACTCTCAATATGTTTCGTAATATCGTAAAACTCATAAAACGCATTATTTTAATCGAGATATCGACTGATATTTATTGATGGTGTATGTACAACTCGGAAAATTTCAAAGGAATTTCTGGGGTTTATTAAACAATGATGTTTGGTGCAGATAAGATTTCAAAAATTTAATAAACCCAAGCAGACTGAATTTTTCAGTAAATTTCATTTCAGGCTGAAACCAGCCGTTTCAGCAGACCGACGAGGGTTGCATCCGTAACCGTCGGGGGGCGCTCGTGTCAAATCCTGGAAATGTTCTTCAGCTTCGTCGAACATCCGGCTGCATAATGTAGATTCGTTCAAATTGGAAAAAGTTTAATCAAAAAGCAAAAAGTAATTTGAAAAGTTACCGGCATTTCAGGCTATCTGGAAAATTCGTGAAAGTGAAATTAACTCGATGTACATACACCGAAGCTAATTTGAATGGAATAGCAGGACCGTACTGCGGGGGTTGACGCCCTATATCCTATGTGGATCTAAATTTAGCCCGGCTCGGTGATTAGGGGGTGCGTGGGTCATTTCACGCGGGCCCCCAGAAATGGCCGCCACAAAACACACACTCGCCTATTACTTATTCCACATCAAGGCAATTGCGATCGATTGCCTAAATTATGAATAAACTCAAAACCGGCACTTAATTCAATACGACTTCTCCTTCTATACGGGAGGCTGGCCGTTATGAAATAAAGCGTCAAAAGCCCGGCCGCGTTATTAGTCGCAATCTGGAATTTAATTGAAAAAGTTGTCGGGAGCTTTTATCGAGAAGCTTTCAAGTTCTCGAAAGCTGTCGCATCTCGTTTCCGGGAGAGCAAATCTCCCCGATGTGGAAATTTGCACGCCACCGTGCCCTAGGTCGCGGATCGCCCGGCCGAATAACCCATAACGCCCCCCGCCAAATTAATCGAACCGGATATCGTGCCCGGAATTCACGCGGCTTAAAGGTCGAATCCGGGAAACGCTCTGTCACACGTGACGAGAACAATTAAGCTCCCGCTTTTGTCGCCTGTGTGCACATACGCATTGTCCGACAGCCCCCGGAGTTTCGCCCCCGAAGATATCCGAAACTCCGGGGATGATCCCTAGAGATGTGCGTATTTCAGAGTACCCGGCGTCGCAGGTACCGGCTGCATCCTCGTTCGGCGTCGACGCCGTCGCTCCTCGTACCTGCACGGCCGTCCAGTTCCACCGCGACGCTCGCAATGAAGAGGTCACATGACCGGCCCTTGGACGAACTCGAATAAAATGCCAAAGTGCTGGTGTGCGGTGTAATATTTTACACGACACGAACCATCCGGCAGACGAACAGGTGCCCATTTTCACCCCATTTCTTCGGCGAAGACAGCGAAGCGGCCGAAATGCCGAGCGATTATTTCGTCGGGTGACTATTTCGGGGTAAGTAAGTATCCGGCGATTTCGACCCTGTCATTCCGACGTCCATTAGGCCTAATTTCGGGATTACACGGCAATTTCAATTAATTTGTTGCGCGCGGGTATACCTACACAATAATGCGCAACTTTGTGACGGAATTGCTTCACGTTATTTTTTATCGTATAATTATAACGTCACTATTATACTTTATTGATTTCTTCGGGAATTATTGTGGCGATGGGACTGATCGATATTTTAATTCATCAACAATTTCATTTCGTTTGTGTTTTCCGACCGCGCGACTCGACGCAGTTCGTTTAGGGGTGATCCCGGGACAATTAGAATTCCTTTTGAGCGCCCTTAATAAAGTTGCTAAATTCCCCGACTACGTTTATATTGAGACCGGTGTATAAAGGGAGGGTGTAGAGGGAAGATAATGCGTTTTCTTTTCAGCGAACATCCTCGCCCCTAAAGCTTATTTAGCGGAGAGGAAGGAGCCTGAAGAGGAAATAACTTGGAGCTCTGTACAATATCGACCCCGAAATGCTCTTACCTACCACTCTTCTACATCATTTTCGAGAAAAATCTTCCCTTTGCATATTTTGCGCGTTTCTGCATTTGCAAGGTGCTTACACTTTATTATGTAAGGATGTCGTAGACAAATCCGCGCTCAAAGAGCAGACACAGAGGAGTACTCGTGTTTTATTTGAAACGGCCGTCCGAATTTATGTCTGCATCATGCGGCCACGAAAGCTCAGCGGTGTGACCGATACGAGCCGATAATTACACTTGGTGCCATTGCAAATTTCCTTTATGGTCGATGTGGAACAATGGGATTTACGTAAACGAGGTCTCTACAACAATCGGCCCTTTTCGGTCGAAATTATTGATAGGTCTCCCGGGGAGTCACACTGCGGTTCTGTGTGCTCGAGCTTTTGGGATTTCGATAAAGAGCTTTTTCATTTCGTTCCATTAACAGAAATTAAATGAAATCTGAAATATCTTTAGAAAAGTAGCGAGTCGGTAGTAATGTTTAATTCCGAATTCCCGGTATTTAATTAACCGCATATCTTCATATTTTCGGAAGCTTCATTTTGAAGCCTCAGGGGATGTAATCTAAAACGAGAGTTTAATTACTTGTTCTTATTGACACAAGTCTGCGTGCTAACTACAGTCTAGGTGTTTGTGATTAAATTAATTACTTCCGACAAATTAACTGCATAGGACCGCAACTATGTATTCAGGAATTTATAATTAACTTTCCTATTATTTAAGACGCCGTAAACAATAGCGCGATCAATAAAATCCACCAATAGGTATCTGCATTTTGACAGCTCGTCTGTTCCAAAACCAACTAACTGTTCTTGTCGGTGCAAAGGGCCACAAGAATGACAGGTAAAGACGTGCTTTATTATTCACCAGTCGTATGCTCGTAGAACTATTTCACTGTCTGCGTTGTCTTGTGATAACTTATTTATAGGCGTATGTTTACTGTGTCTAAATCCTATTTGAAAACATTACTCGAAAATTATTTGAGAACTACAAAGACCTGCGCGCATCCATCGGCAACATTCATAATTGAATTAGGCTGAAAACTGAAGTTCCCTCAAGCGAAGGAAACTCCTAAACAATACGAGTTAAAATTTCCAACAAATTTACTGCCCTCGAGAATCACGGTCTAAAAAAAAACCGAGTCTTTATACTTTTCATCCATTATAATGGAACTAAATGTATTATATTCATTTGAGAATAAACAGACTTGACGTGTATTATCCCCGAGTAAATGGAACCAGGAACAATAATAATGATGTCGAGTTTAAAAACGTATTTGTATACCTTCCGTACCTAAATTAAATGGTGACTGATGAATACCGATACCTGGGAATGAACGCGTTCGAATAACAATTAGTCCCACGATAATGATAATAAACCAAGATTACGATTGGCCCCAATAAAATAACAAACGGAAAAGAGATGAGGTAAATATTAGTTCGATTGGTGGATGGATGCCTGAGCGAATTTATACGGCTCGTATATAAAGGGACAGGACGCGATTGGTACCGGGGAAATGTAGGACGAAGCGATTTCCCATCTCGAGCCCGAAAATCGGTAAACACAACCGAATATTTACAGTGTTTACGCCAAATTGCTATTTTTATGACCCGAAAACCACCGGCACTTCACTAGCACCTCCGTAACGGCAACAGAAATACATCGTCATGCAAGTTCTACCTCTCGTAAAATGCAAAACGGCATGTTTAAAAGCTCGAGACACGTGATGGGCCGAAAACGGTCTCGCGGGACGCCCTTGGCAACTTCGAGACGTTTCCCCCGATAATAGCGGGCGGTAATTCAAGCGCCGGTTACGAAAATATACGTTTTTCGCCCTTCGATAATTAAGCTCTGCGGAAACGCCAGTGGAAATGCCCGCCGCATGGGGTCCGCATAAATGAACAAATCACACGATAACGATCACGCGAATCCTGCAGAAACCTCGCGTGCCGAGGAGCACTTTGCCCGCAAAGGAGGAGCGGGACCGTCCGGACTCTCCCGGAACTCGGTCCCGGAACATCCTCGAGTCCAGAAGCGACCGTGCGCGCCCCAAACTTACGAGGTGAAAGCGGCTTTATTGCGGAAGGGGTCGAGATACCGCAACGGGGCCATAATTCGAAAGCGGGTTTAATTTTAGAACACTCGTGATTTGTGCCGTTGCTTGTCCGGAGTTCGATGAGAGATGTCTTAGTCGAATCTTGAATCAATCCGGCATGAGGTAGCGTTGGCTCTGATCCAATTATGATAATACCTAATCGACGACTTATAATTCCGAACTAATTATAAAATAGAAAAGTCTGAAGGCTGTCTCTGTTTACGTTGTTGGCTTTGTACTTTGTAATTCTAATGAGATTTAAATTAATTTCAAGAAAAACTCCTCTTTTTATTTCGTGGGGTCAAGAACCAGAGCTTCATTAATTCGCAGGACTTTAATTAATGAGACGAAAAACTGACCGATATACTAGATAAAAAGAAATTGGAATAACCCATAAATGTTGATTATTATCTTCAATTACCCGGTATCGATCCGAGCTGTTTCCGATTGTCGGTCGGTATAGGCGAACTCGCGAGATGAATTTATTAACGAAAATAAGGTGCTACTGTCAATTACGGTAAAGTATGGCGATTCGTTTGAGAGTTATTACAGATGGCCGTAAATTTCTGAAATTATTTTCTCGTTTCATGCTCGGCGTTTTATAGTATTATCGATCGTCGAGTTTACGCAGGACTGTTTTAATAACTTTTCGGTATAGATGAAGGAGTGAAATAAGTGGGTACAATGAACGAGTCTAGAAACTTTACTAACATTGTTCCAGGGTAATCCTCTCGCAGGAGGTAATCTGTTTATTCAGGAGGATCCACCGACCAGTGTATTCTCAGTCTGTACATTGACGGTGTCTATCACATTTAATTCCTCACAGCTTGAGCTTGAGAAGTGAATTAAATTGTCGGTAGGTGAGTACGTAATCCTTATTACAAACCCTTCAACTTGATGGCATTGTTCGAAATCTGAGCATTTCGATTAAACTCATGGTATTTTAGAACTCAGCAGATACCCTCTTGGAATTCTAGTTTTAATAATACAATATAATGAGAAATTTTGAATATTATTTCCATTTGAATTAAATCAAGGTTAGGCAGAGATTTACATGTATCCTCAAGCTAAAATGCTAAGCGTTAGAAATGGCAAGACCAGTGACCCTGGTTCATCTATTGACGTACGTACGGAATCAAATTTTGCATTTTAAATTTTGTTGCGATACCTTCTTCCGAAAAGTTGGGCATTGACGTCAACGTTAGATAATTATAGACATATTATTGTTAGAAACGTTCATTTTTATAGTTTTTTTATCAAAAAAATCTTCGTATCAATTTGCGAAACAAGTTGTGGTCACCTTCAGAACCTCGAATGTGCTATACATATAATGTTATAATAATAACAAGCGTATATTTAATATGATTAATTAGTTTTATCGAGTTTAAGACGGAATTGCGTATTCATTACGTCTTCATTACGTATTCCGGTAAAGTTGTTTTTGAGGAAGATCCATCGCGACATAGTATTGTCCTGCGATGGGGGTTTTCATTGTGTTTTCCCAGAAAAAATTCCTCCATTATTATGAAGTTTAATTTATGAGATATTCGGCATTTCACCTCTCGAATGGGTTTTCTTAAAAAGTACAAGACAACAACAATACAGGAAAATTTTCGAAGTGAGCTTTCCTCAAATTTTTTCCTGAAAAAATTCACTCATCATTATGCATTTTAATTTATGAAATATTTGACATTTCACCTGTCGAATGGATTTTCCTAAAAAATACAAGACAACATCAATACAGGAATATTTTCGAAGTGAGCTTTCCTCTAGTTGTTCCTCCTCGCCTGTTTTTGATTAGGCAGTCCACCTTACACTTTTTGATCTTTAGAGATCTAAAAATACGACTTCAAAAGTAAGAGGTATGCGAAACACTCGTGTAATTAGAGATGTCCTCGGCTCTCCTTTTGTGTTCTTCGGCCTATGGGCGTCCTCGAGAGGTCCTTCTCGGATCGTTGCAGTTCTCACCGAGGGCCCCTCGACCCGAAAATCCCGAATGCAATTATTTTCCACGACCCGTCCGATCGATGGCGTCCGGAAAAAACGGACATGAATAAGTCAGAGCGTTGTTTAGCGGTCGATGAGATGATTTTCCAACTGGCCAAAGGTTTCCCATTAATAATTCAAATTGTATACGAAACGCCCGCCACACACCGGCGTTGCATTCCTCCCTTTCGGCCGCCACTACACCGACCTTTTCACTAATTCCAGTGAATAATAGAAAAATAAAAAATTCTCAAAAATTCGTCTCGATCGTGCCCACTTCTACGCGAGGATTCGGGAAATCTGTATTTAATTTCGCCAGGCTGGTGTTAATTAGTTGGGTTAACTTGGATATAAAGTTCAACGCAATTCCCTTCCCCAGACTATGGTTGGGCGAAATTAATGCGGGGCTGCTCGAATTGCCGTATCGAATTTCTTCCCCGTTTTCCCTGGTACCCTGGCGGCGTAATAAATCGGATTACTTGCCCTACCTAGTTATCTGATAGCTAGGAATGGTTAGGTGTATCAAAACCCTGTCAAAAACCGAGTCAAAAACAGAAGATTCGAGCCAACAATTACTTTTATATTACAGGCCATCAACTGAAAAATCTTCAATGATTTCTACTAAAAAAACTTCTATTGCAGAAGATAAATTTCAAATTACTATCACAATTCGATAGTAAACGTCGCAATAATGAACCTCTCAAGTCCCCAGCAGGTGCTATCAAAGCGATGCCTTTGTTGTGTTCCCACAATTCCTGCTGATGAAATGAGTTTTCCGTCCCTTTAAGAATATCAAACACAGATTTCCCCAGGTTTGTTTATTTCGCGACAACTATTACTTTCATACATATGCAGATACAGGGAAAAGCATTTTATTTTATAATTATTATTGGAAGTAATGATTAATGTTTAATGATGAATTCTAAATCTATAAATATTAACAACATTTATATCTAGGTATAATTCTATCCACTTGCGTACAAGGTAATTAATGAAGTACGTCACATTATCTAAATATAGATTTCAATTTAATAAAAGTAGGTATTATAATAACATGTTCAATTATGATGTCATATCATCATTACATTATGGGTACATTGACCCAAAACAATATTGGGAACCTTCTCCATGAAGAAGTGTACCACATTTCTGTTTCAGGATTGTGTGCGTAACAACAATAAATTTAAATTGGCAATAATATGAAACGTGAAAAACCTCGTAAAACCTCATAATTTACTTTCATATGATTTATGGCTTATCCAACTGGTGTCACAGGAAAGTGGCAACTGGAAACACATCCGTGTTCTTTCTCATATTGAGTTTACAATCTTTGGCGAAAATTCTCATCATAAGGATAAGAGTATACATTCTGAAGAGTAATTTAGAAGGGAGCAAAAAGTTTGTAAGCACGAAACTCCAGTTTTTCGGGAGCCTGAACCAGCTCGGTGAAACGTGATGAAATTCGTCGAAATCGCCTGAAACAGAGGAAAAAATTAGTTAATTTAAGAAAGACGTCAAACCGCAATATTCGCCTTTTCCACTTTTTCCATAAAGAGCTGCTTATAAATGAGGGATGCTTGCTTTTATCCACGATTTCAGGTTTTAACGGATGTTGAACGCAAATAACGAATTGTTGAAAATACTCGGCGCTTCAAATTCACGTTGCGTGTACACATTACAAATGAGCCCACCGTCATGAATGCCTCTAAAATGAACAACCTAGAAATCAGTAAAACCGAGTAAAAAGTCCAACATGAAATGTTATTTGAATAAAACACAAATTGTCGTTAAATAGAAACTCGTTAAGCGAGGCCACAAAATCCTGAAGGAACTCTGAGTAAATTTCGAAGGGTCCTATTAAAAAAAAAAAGATAAATTGAATTTTAATGTAAATCGATTAACTGCGACTGTAATTATCACAGAAGATGCACATTTCTACACGAAAGAGCATTATTCCCAGCTACGTAGTCAATATACATTCAAATTCAAACTACATAGCTGAAAGATAACACTTCTGTCGGAAAGTATGTGGGTGTAGGGCCCTTATCGTGTGAAATGTCACCGTTTTCTCGTATTTTTCTTCCGTTGATTATTCTTAGCAAAAGGTATCACATCCAAATCAGTGTGAATATAAAAAGAAATCACTCCTGAAATGGAATGTGATAACCCTTAATAAGATGATAAAGTTGGCAAAATCCACAACGAAATCGATGCTCAAGTTTCAGATTATGAAAAGTTGGTTTTGGAACAAGCAAAATTTATCTACTCGGGCTATACCGGATGTCATAGGGGAAATAGTCCACACGAGATATATCTGAAGATGATAACTTTATGGGATTTAATGAAAACGACATAACACAAAAATAAGCACTTCTTTGATTCTCTAAATTCTCTAAAACTTCACTCGTTTTGATTGGAAAGTACTGAATAAGCGCAGTAATTTTTTCAAAGACCTGGCACCTTTTATTTGGGTAATTTATGTACGCATATTAATAATTGCATGTGGCATAAGCTGCACTTGCCTCAGCCGGAATCTAAAATATGTTGGCACTGGAGGTGGGAAATATTTTCCATCCCACTCCGATTTGATTAAGGAAGTACCTGTTATTATTTTTTCATAAATCCATAACTTTCATCCCCACAAACCATACAAATTATGAAGACCAATTTTTATTCTTTTAGAGAATTTGAACGCTTTGGTACTTATCAATGAACTGCTTAATATTCAAACTACGTTCTTATCGAGAATGATTCTGGGGTAATTTTGTTTAACTTCACCGAAGTTTGTTTTAAATTCACTATACTTCGAAAATACTTGTCCTTCATATTAGCACATTAGGTTCTGTTTTATGAAGGATCCTCTTGCTCGACAACAAAACCGCACAGAAATTTGCATGAGCATTCTGAAGCTATACGAAAAACGCCAGGAATTTAATCACAAACCCGAACCATAATGTCAGACCACTTCCGTTGTCGTCTAATAATAGTAAGTACAAGCATTAATTTGAAATTAGATATCATCAGGTAGGAATGACAAATAAAAATCTCACCTTTCAACATAATGACGATAAAATATTCGCCTCATACCTACCATCAGAAACGGTGACGCTCTCAACAGTTTCAATTTACGACACTGCCAAGATGATAATGGACCTACTCTCATCACGACCCTTCCCTTTCTCAAATTTCGAGACAATTTCCATCATTTCATGAAATATTTAGCAGTTCTAATAAAATTAAATTATTGTGGTGTTAAATAACGAAATGAGTTGTTAAGCTCTTAATCAATCTCGTATTTCGTAATTTGCTGTATTGTGAATAGGACACGGTTCTAATTGATAGCCCTTAAACGGACCTATAGGAAATTAACTCAATCACAGAACGTAACTTTAGAAGAGTTACCTGGATTTGATTTACGTCCCATTTACCTCAAAGAGGCACCACAATTGGAGCAATTATCGTACCAAAGCCTATTCATAAATCTTGATAAAATCTTATCAGCGACCGTATCTACACAATTTATTGAAGTTATTTTCTCTGGGAGGTTACATTGCATTTACAGGCCTCGTTGCAGTTTATTGAGTAATACAGTTGTGTATCTGATTGATATAATAATAATAAAGGCCTAGTGAATGACACGTGTTGTTCCGCAATCGGATATCTGTATTGACATGCGAAGATATGAAAAGCATTTGCGAAGGAAGAACGATTGACGTATCTTGGAATTTCATAGCACTTTTAAAGCCCATATTTTATGAGAAATCCATGAATAATATAATGACATTGTCCGGAATCGCGATAAATCAATGCGTTCCGGATCGGATAATGTGTAAATCTTACAAATCGATTCATCAACGGATCGCGTTCGCCCATTTATGTACGTTTTTATTAATTACTCAACGCAACTGTCGCGTGCATCGTAATGATCGAACCATTCCATATTCCCGGCGGAGACCCCACAATAATTCAATATCGACTCATTTCGGGGCAAAGGTAAACAGAATAGCTGCCAGTTCCCCACACCTGACCCAATTTTCGGCAAGTCCCTCGGAACATTTCATCGATCGGCTCTTCGGTTAATCGCCGAGAACCCGGCTCAATAACGGAAATACGTCCCGAGGAATTAAGCCGCCTAAACGTCTTGCTCTCGGCGCAAAGCTCGAGAAAGCTTTCGTTTTTATGCCCCATAAAACGGGGGCGGTTTTCATTATCCCGGCGAAACAACCATCCACCGTACGGCATGATGTGGGCGAAACCGTTTTTCGCTCGGGGCTAAACTCTCGTTAAAAGTGTTGCAATCCACTGGCGCTATATCGTTTAAAAACTGCAATTAGCGGATTTCACACTTCATTAAGTTTTTGTGTTCGTTGACGTCCCTGGGGTGAGCGCTTGAAAGGTCATTCCGGACGCATTCGGACTTAATTTCCGGACTCGTTTAGGTTTGCAGATAATAAATGGGTGCGTTGATTCGGACAGAATACCTAGCCGGAGGTGAGAAATCGCTATCGATCCCGAAGCTAGGACACCTCAAGTCTCGCGACTTATTTATTGCGGCAATCAAAGATGAATTACAAACTTTTCCCGCTTCATTGTCGTCCTCCAGAAGCTATAAAACTTTTCGAAAGTTTTTATTCCAATTATAACCATCACCTACGATTGTTACCTATAAAGGTAGTAGGATAATAGAAAATACAAGAGGAAAAAGTGAGCTTTTGGGGTGAAAGGCCCGCAACATCAAAGGGCAGCTTTAATGAGACCAATTTATCAAATTGTTCGTCGGGTGGATTAGAGCTTTGAGTGGGTTCCCGATACTTTAGAATCGAAATCCCCACTGATTGGACCAATTTCGATTCACCCGGAATGTTGTTATTCAATTATATCTCGGACCGCCAGCTACAAGACTAGTGGATCATTAAATCCCGAAGCCTCGGGACATCCTGACCGAAATCGAATTATCGCCCTCCTTTTTCTGGCGAGATCCAGCGGAATCTCCAAGGGCCTTGGATATTTCATGTCCCGGCCGGTAAATAAGGGAGCGACTATACTTATACAGAAATTCGCGACTTGATATAGCGAAACGCGCGTTTTAACTTACTTTAACTGATAACCGTACCATTTGAACGCGAAATGTTTCCTACAAATAGCCGGAAGCGTCGCAGTTCTGAGCTTTATTCGGAGTGATGTAAAAGGCAACTTTGAGGTCGGTTGCTGCCCGAGGGGCATTGCCGCGTACAGCTTTATTATTATATTAGCGCCCATATTCGCGTTTAGTGCCCGAAGCCCGCTCTACGAGTCTGAATAAATCAGGGACGAGCTTTTACCGGGTCGCTCCCTGAAGTCGCTGAAAATATTTTCATGAATGTGTAAACGGCGAAAACGCGGTATACTTATACACACGGACCGGGTAAATCTCTGTTGCAGGGCCGAAATGCCGAGGACGTCACAGAGGCGGAGCTGCTTCGGATTCCTGGAGTGACCACGAAGGATTCCCTCAGCGCCGCCATGTTAGGGGCCAGTCCGAACTTTACGTGCAGCTAATATGTTCTTATTGGCTGCCGCGTTGCTGCTACTAAGTGCCGGATTAGCAGGTGAAATAATTACTAAATTGACTTGTCGCCATCCATGTGTGTTTGTTTGGCCGCTGTTGGGCCGGGTTTATTAAATTTATCGACAGCGGCGGTAAAAAGAAATTGATTGATTGCATAAATAAATAAACGGACTGGAAATAGATTTCAAAAATAAATGTGATCGCGTTTGGTGCAATCAGGCGCAGTCGGAAAAAAACGAGCACCTTCCACCTACCTCTCTGTAGAACCGACTCTCCCATTTGAAAAGGTTCAATAAAGAATTAGCGTAATTAGAGTGATGGTTTTATACTGTTTGCGCTTTTTTCTTTTTAATGAAAAGCTAACTCGCGTTCCAGACTGGAAAATTCCGTAAGCCAATAAATTTCGCTTTGCATAACCGAGTCAATCAAGCGAAAAGGCGCAGATTTGGGCAAAGTCTCGTTGATTGGAAACGCCCGTTTTCACGGAAGATACTAATACGGGCGAGAGCCCTTTTCATTTATGAGAGGTGGGTTTCCGGCTTTCTACGCGATTCGAGTGATCCCGGACGTGCGTAGGCAGATCCGCGTAAATGGGCGCGTCACCTTGCCTTTTCGAGCTTTTCGAGCTTTTCCACGCTGGGTGCGCCGCCGTCGATTCAATTACCGCGAAAACGAAATTTTCCGAACCGCCTTGTTTTTCCCGTTGCAGGTTCGATGCCCGGTGGTCCCGGGGTCCCCGAGAACATCACCGTGACTTTCCTCAACCCGACTTCCGTCAAGGTGTCGTGGGCCACCTCCGTCGAGAACGTGGACAAGTATGACGTCACCTACAAGCCGACCGACGCCAGGTAGGAACGGCGCCGGAAATCTCGTCTCGTTTTCAATTTTTGATCGTCCCCGGTCTTCGGGACCATCGATCCGCGATGAATACGGCCGATGTCGTTACGCCCGTTTAGCCTACCGTCGTGTATTTTTAAAGCGCGCCCGATCGATATCCGGTTCACACGCAACGACATCAGGCCGGGAGCAATTCCGATGTGCAATCATATTACGGGAGGAGGGACGTCGCACGTCACAGTTCGCGTCAGGCCGTCGCCGAAGCTCCGAAAGCTCGCCGAAGCCCCTCGCTAATTCGTTTGTGTCGGTTCTCTTATCGTAATTTCCGGAATTGATCGCTCGCCGCCGGTAAAAATGTCCAAGTCCGTGGACGACTAGGCCCGGAATAATCCGGGCGCGATTTCCATGTTATGGTAATTCCGGGACGTAATGCCGGGCTGTTTCGGTGCGGCGCTTTCGAGATGAGGAATCGGCCCGAACGCGAGGATTGACACCTGGGGGTGGCAGGATAACGACTTCGAGCTAATTCCGGTAAATCACCTCCGCGCGCACTTTGGTGGTTATAGTCCGGAAACCCCGGATTTTCGTCTGGGGAAATCGCGGTCGTGTTTTTCGAAATATCGGTGGCTTTTACTCCGGAAAAGACCGGGTGATGATACGTGCCAGTAATGCAGGCGGCGTGTAATTGAAACTCGGCGCATTTTACCATTCGCGGAATTTACTGGGAATTCTCTTCTGAAAATGGGTATTATGCAAAGAATCCCTAGAAATAGCCACAATAATGCGACGTTTTCTATCTCTAGAATGGAATGAGTTACAGGAGTCGAGTGCCTTATTCGCCTAATGATGATGTCGGGGCCGTTCCTGCTACAATCCGGGAAAATCAATGTAGGAAAGAAGTCGTCGAGTCGAGATGCTGTTCTCTATTATACTTGCTCTCCCGATAGAACGATTTTATGCCCGTCCCGGGATTATCGTAAATGCGTTTTAAACTCTCGGATCGCATATTTTGACGGGGAGGTGAATTCGAATCAAGTTTCTGCAATCCCCGCGTAGATGCGCATCACAAATTCATCGAGTTATCGAGTCAGTCACGTATTTGCTGCGATAATATTGATGTAATTTCGTGTCTGCATGCGGAGCACGCTGCCGTTTTTCATATTCATGTCGTCTACCTAAATCACGATGTTGTGGATTTTGATTAATGCGCCTCTCGGTCTGCCTATTTTACATTCCTCTTGTCTCTTTCACTTTAATCGCACAAATCCTCGTAAGCTTAACTCGGTTAAACTTCCATTAGGCAAATATAGCGCATACTGGAACATGGAGTACCGATGAGCAATGTAATTTCGAGTAATGAATACGAGGTTACTCAGTACTTTTACTCTCGGTACTCGGAACTTGTACTCTTGAAAAATCCTTTTAACCTGCCATACGTAAATTTTTACTCACAAGATTAGATCCGCCAATGATGAAAGTAATGCGACAGTACCCAAAATGAAACTTGTGCATTTTCATAAATTTGGCGTAACTTATTAGTTATTATATGTAAAGCGGAGTTTGAAACGTGAACCACTGTGAGGTTGTTTGATGTTGTAAATTAAGCTTCGGGGACGTGACTTGATCATTTGAAACCTAGAATATTCATACAAATAGGCAACAAATTCAGCAGGTATCCTCTACGATTCAAACTTCTCTCATAAAAGCAAAGGGTATTTTAGATAGTACGAAGTACGAACAAAGAGGAAATGAATATTCAAACAATACCCCTCGAACTTTACAGAACGTTCCTCTTATCAATGTGAATCTCGTAGAAAGTAGTCATAATACTAAACAGAGAACATTATGAACAAAAGTGTTTGAAAATTTTACTTGTTCTGGAGTTTGATTGAATCCTTCTGTACTAAAGAGTACCGGTTATAGTGACCTTCCTTAACTTGCACTGTGAGTAAATTTTGCTCGAATTAGGGAGGGTTTATCAATGCTCAGTTATATCTTTTAGCTGAGAGTTGAATTCTTGTTCATTTTAGTTGTTGCAGCAATGCATGGTAACAAAAAGGAATTTAACTTCTAGTAAACCGTTCCTTAAACTCAAACTCTTGAGCAAAAGTACGAGTTGAATCTGCCATTACGCAGGGATTTCAATTTGGGTTTTTGGTGGCGGGGTTGTAGTCATTTGGCTGTTATAACTTCAATGAACAGGCTGTTAGTTACAGAGTGGTGGCGGTGGTTGCTGGCAACTCGGACGCTGTGACGCTGAGCGGCCTGAAGGCGGACACGCAGTACCAAGTGACAGTGGCGGCCGTTTGGGGCGGCAAGAAGTACAGGAGCAGGCCAATAGTCTTCCGAACACTGGGTAAGGGCACGAGCGGCGACCCCCAGCCACCCCCGGGGGCCGATCGCCCAGGCGCCGAGTGAGCGGTCCGAGGGACTGAGCGTAGAGCCCATGTGTGTTCCAGAGCCTCCGCGGTCGTCCCCCCAGCAGGACCCCATGGCGACGCTTCCCACCGACATTCCGGCCACCAAGGACGGCCCCGATCCGGCCGACGTCCCGGAATACACGTACCCCCAAACCAGCTCGACGGTAAACCACCCTCTATCCTTTTTTCCAGGGTAGTCTCAAGAGGAGAGGTGGTTTCAGGTGAGGGGCGTAGAGATAGGCATAGTGCTGCTAGTGCTGCTGGTGTGGGTGGCGGCGATAGCGCTCTTCTTCAACCGCTGGGGCAAGATCCGGATGCTGCTGCCCTACCAGCCCGACTACAAGCAGGAGCAGCTGAAGGTGCCGGGGACGGCGGCGTGCGCGGCGGCCGTGGCTTCCGGCAACACCTGCACGCACCACTCGGGCGAGCATATTTGCCAACAGGTGACTAAAATCGTCCGACCCTTTGATCGTGTAGCGAGAAGGCGCGGACACGTGGGGCGCAGGAAATTCGTGACTCTTCTGCGATGCGATCCGTCTCTGTGAACGTTCCGACCTTTCGTTCGTATTGTCGGTGTTCGATCGGCACCGACTCTCGTTGTTTGTGCGATTCAATCCGAGCTTTATTGCATTTTCGATTCGGCCGAATTCATTCATGCAACGTTCATTCCGTTTGTGTTATGGTTATAATTGGTAATTGAATTTTCCAGTTGCTAGTCGACGTCTAGGTGGATCCGTTAAAGAGACGTCGTATAAGAAAATAATGATTATGTTAAAGTTACTTATTCATGTGAGTTTGACTACTTGATCAATCACATACAACGTGCTCCGGGAGGATGCTGCCAATACCCGAAGACCGATTCCTCTCATGTCAAAATAAGGGAAAAAGCTCCTATAAAAAAGGTACAAAAACCCCTAATTGAGAGGTATAAAATTTCCACAACATTTTACAGCGACATGACAACCAAAATCGGGAGAAAATTTCACATTAATAAGAAAGCTTATCATAGATTTTGCGGTGTTAATGCAGCTGGTCGAAGGAAAAAAAATATACCGAGGGGTAAACCACTTCCTGAAAATTTTTACTCGTGTTGTCGTTATTGCCGAAAAAATACCGATTTATTGTCAGTATTGCCGTATTGCCGTCTGTATTGCCTAAGGTTAAGGATAAAACCTAGGAATCTAGTTTACTGACTAATGACGGTTATTGCTTCGTTGAATGTTGAATAAAAAATTTACTAAAACTACGAAACGAATTTCTGAAGTCTCATACTCAGATGATGAAGCTTTTGATTTCTATTTGGAACTTTCTTCCGATATTAGTTGTCATAGTGTTGAAAAGTGTAGTGGAAAGTATTAAGTGTGACACCCTGTATCTGAAGAAATAAATTTTCCGTAAATGAAGAATTTGATAATCGTTCTGTCTCATCTGAAAACTACTAGAAGGATACAGACAGAACCATTATCATAGCCTCCTTTTATGAAGAATTTTTTGATGTCTCTGTATAAGGCGTTTGAGGAGCTTTATTTTTTCTTATTTTGCCGAAAGGAATCAGTCCCCATGTGTTGGTCGTCTTCTCCCGGAGCACTTTGTATTAAGTAGAAGGTCAGTAAATAGAACCTAGAACACGTGCATTCTAACTGCATTGGTAATTAGCCGCATCTGCATGCAGGTAGTAAGTTGGAACCGACGCGATAAATTCTTGCAAAATGGATTCTGGAAATTCGAGAATTTCCGGGCGAGTTGCGAAGTTGCGAAAGTGCAGTAAAGCGGATTCGAGGATGTTGCGATGACGAGTTAATAACAGAAAGCGATTGCCAGTGCAAGAAGAAGAGAGACCGACGGCGGCTTTTATCTCGGCCCGTTCGCACCTGCGGAGCGACGGAAATGGTCTATCTGGCCGATATCGAGTCCGATCGAGAGGCCGCCACCGTCTTCAATGATTGAGGTTCGATTAGTGCCAGTCGCAGCACCCCATAAACCGCTAGTGCCGTCCCAAAAAAAAACACGAGAGAAAAAGCAAAAGGGATTCGTTATATTCTGTCAATCGAAAGTCGTCTTCTTATCGGCCCACCCTCATCTCTGAACGACTGTGTGCGAATGCGTGTGTGTCGATTAAAAATCCAAAAAGTTGCCACCAACCACGAAGCAATTATGACTGTCGACCTTTTGTATGTACCATATTTCTGTTTTCTGTTTTACAGTGTCAAGAAGCGGAAGAGGCCGAATCGGCTTCGCTTCCTCTAAATGACATCATTAACAATAACAAAGTAAGTCGTTTTGCAGTCACAGCCATCACCATTGCTCGACACTTGTAATTGCTAATAATCGCTCTGAGTAGTTGAGTAGTATCCTTTTGGCTTCATTTCCTGGGCGGCTGCAGCATTTAAATCGAGTGCCATATCGTTTCTAATTAAACCAGGAGGACAGAAATTAGTTTGCATTTCATAAATTGTTCGGTTGCGAGGTGAGTTGTGGTGTCGTGTTTATTTTGCGAATGGATTTGTTTGATGGTCGGAAGAGCATGAAATTTCTTCCCCGATTTCATCTTATCGGCGCCCATAAGAAACGTACATCATCACGACAACCCGGAAAGGCTTTGCCGATCATGGCGGCGATCCTTCGTCTGCAATTTTCAAAACGTGTCGCCCTATCCGCTCGATAATTCATCGACTAACGAGACCGAGGGCCCTTTGTTTCTTCCTCTCTCTCTATTCGAATGTGACTAATGATCGATTTACCTCGTTCGGATCCGAAAATCGACTCTTCCGCCACACGACGGCCCGAAAGGCACCCCTTTTGACCATTGTTGCTGTTGTGTTGGTAGGGGTGCTGCATGTGGGATCAGTGTTTCGGCTACCCCAGACGAACGCGAGACTCGCGAGAGTGCGGGTGCCAATTCGCCCTCCTCCACCGAGTCGAAGGCACCTAGCAGTTGCCCGAAGAGACGGTGCCTCCACCGCCTCCGCCGCCTCCACTCATAATTGTAAGACAAATCGAAGGAAAACGTGCTCCAGCCACCCAGAGTCGAATCATCTTGTTCTATGTCACATTGTAACCCTATGGAGATAGGTCACGGTGATTTTCTGGTGACGAAACGCTGGGTGGCAGGACCGTGTTGTGTATATTAATAGCGCACATTTGCAGCACCCTGTAACCACACGACGGCGGTCAGGACCAATCCTAAAAACAGGTCCTTTCCGCCCGCTTATTTCGCGCACGCTTTATACAAAATTCGCTTATTAACAATTCAAGAGCTTGAGAGTATCGAAAGAGGCGCTTTTGATTTTTAATTGACACGACACCGCCCGGCATCGTCCGTATGTCGGCGTTTTGCACACACCGTGATTTTCCGGCACCGATATGTCGTCGTTTTTTTCCGGCTCCGGTTCTGTTCTGTCCGTCTTTCGCTTGGTATTTCCTGTGTTTCGTGATGTGTGCGATATCGTCCGACTTGTTGTGTAATATGCAGAGCGAGCTTTAGATTGTGCCGTCCGGAGACGAAACTGCTGCGTCGTGCACGGCTTAATTAAAAACGGGCGAGAGGGGCATCGCGAGTGAATAATTAACCCCATTTTTGTGTCGACGCCTGCACGGCTCGGGAGTCCTTCGTCAGCACCGCCGCCGACCGAACGGCATCGATCACCGGCGACGGGACGGTTTCCACACGGAAATCCATCCTTGACCGCCCCAAGGACGAGTCGGCAATCTGATTATCAGAAATCGCCGCCTCCGCGTAGACGATTGTCAGTCGATCCGGTTATCTTCTTCCTGGTCGAAATTGAGCAAAATCCGGTGTTAGGCATAGGCAGAAGATGGGAAAACGTGTTGGCAGCTGCTGAATGTTCGCTCTGAGACATAAGAAATCATTCTAGGACATGGCTGTTACTTATTCAATTTCGAAAGAAATTCGCCAACAAAATACTCTAAAAATGTATAGAGGTATATAGTTTTGATTTTTGCGTAGTTAGCCCATGTGCGCACAAATTTACTTTTCGTGGTATCACAAGAATTTTTGCTTCTATCTGAAAGTGGCGAAATTGCCATTCTGTTTATACAATTTCGTCTCCATTTTGTCAAATTCCTGAATTCAATTTTGCCGAGCTTTCAAAAATAATAGAATATCTGTAGCAGCGGACACAATAAACTTTATTGGAAACCCATAATGGGATGCTTAGATCGTAGATTAACCAAGATTTAGATTTTTCTAAAAATGAACGCCATCTTTTGGAAAGAAGGATTATATGGCTAATAAATTCACAGGGTCAAATATACTCTTTCCAGTGTCCATCACGTGACCTAAGTTGCTAAACCAAATTTAATTGAAAAACATTGATAACCATTGATTAATGACAGGTATTTGTCAGGTGGTACTTTGGGGGTCACGTGATGGCCAGTTTATCTTGGAAAGAGTATAGAGGAATATCTAATGGAATTTTTTGAAACCAAATTAGGAGTCTATTTGAGTGGTGAAGTAATTCTCATAACCTGAGATTCTCCAACTAGATCTAATCATATAACGATTTTAGTCAACTTTTCCCGGTTTCTTGAAAAAAGCCAACAATGCGTGCAGTTCGAACTATACATCACCAAACTACCTATCACTAGAAGAGAAAGCAAAACTTTTGATCAGTTTCTTAAGATTCGTGGAAAAAAAATAAATCATATGTAAATTTAATGGAAAATTTACAAATAAAACGAGTAATAATGAATTACAACGAATCATGTATTTCTAAAGACACACATTCAACAAAATGTAGTATAATTAACAAATTTACATACCTGCGTTATGAATTTCATAGTCTTCTACCTACTCATGACTCATATTAGGCAGGTGTGGGATTCATGCTGCTATGGTACCTACAGATCAAGTGGAAGCTTTTCCACCTTATTATGATTTGTTTTTGACGGAAGATATTGGAGAACCCTTGAAGGGTCAGTAATAAAACAAGGCGTAGGGCCGGAGAAGCCGTAAAAATTCATAAAAGACACGGCTGGAGATATTTTCCCATCTAGTAACGCAGTTTATGTCTCTTTTGTGGATAGGATACCGAAGAAGTGTGGGGTCGTTAAATTTGGCGGATGCGCCGGGTTAGACGAACTTCCTTTACACGGCATTCTATTATGTAGGCACGGAGGAGGTAAATCACGCAGCGCTCGCAGTCATAACGTAACGTAGATAAATAAAGTGAGCTTGTTTGCGGCAACGTAACGTATGTAGGTTTAGCCGGTCTTAACAATCGAGTTAGGAAGTCGTAGAACTCCCCACGGCCTCCCGCTAACCAGAATCAAGGTAGATTACTGCATGAGTTTTGGGTATGCGTAACGATTCGGCTGTAGAGTAGTCATTAGATTGTCCTGTTGAATTTTGAAATAATGCCAGAAGCGAAGCGTGTTGATGATGTTTGGTTGTGTGATCGAGCTTGGGGCCGTCCGGGGGATTCACGGGGTGGCTTCGCCGGGGATGATGCAGTTCGATCATTTAATTCGGTGTTTTGTTCCAATCGCAAGCCGCTGGCGGCCCATGCGCCCCGCAAGCACCGGCCGCGCATAAACTCGGCGATTTTCATGTCGAACAGCGGCCCCGGCTTCGACTCGAAGGAGTTTTTCCGGCGGCACGGCAGCGTCTCCCGGCTGTGCAGGAAGGCGCGCAGCGTGGACAACATCTCGCTCGAGGAGAAGCACTTCGGGCTGCCCACGCTCTCGGTGTCCGGCCCTTCGCCGCCCGAGGACGAGGAACGGGAGGAGAGCGAGGACGTGGAAGAGACCGAGCGCTTTCTCGCCTGAAGAAAGCGCTTTTCGCCGTCAGAAAAGGCCTACAGTTTTCCATGCGGCGGGCGGATTCCGGCCCTCCCCTTCACATCATCATCATCACGATTCTTCGCCATCATGTTAATATTAGTTGAGAGCAATAACACGGATAGAGACGAATTAGAAAACAACCGGTGCCAAGTGTGAAGTGACTCGATGCTCTGACGATTTCATTTCGTGTCTCTGTATTAATCAACTCCTAATTACCTAAGGAAAACCTTATAGTCTATTTTTGAACATTCTCTAGCCGACATCCACTAGCTTTTAAGTAGAGTCTGAAACTATAAGTATCTATAAAATGTACTGAGAAAACTACGAGCTTTGCACAAACATCCCCTTTGAATCTATTACCGAACGGAGAAAAACACCAAATACTCGAGAAAGGGTAGACACAGTAATAAAAAGTTGGGACATATCGCAATTCGCAGAGGGACCAAATACGGACCTGGATTTGAATCGATTTATCGGTACATTCACACACAAGAAACGTATAAAGAGGGTGCGTTATATGGTGTTTTAGAGGAATGTTTGTACAACTTCTATACTATAGCTTTAATCTACATTATACTTAATTCTAATTAGGTGAGAGGTCCAAATACTCATTGTACGTGCTGTTTCGGGATCATTATCCAACTAGAAAAATAAAGTTGCCTCACGTTCTTTTCGAGTCAATTCTTTTCGGAACGCCTGTGTTATCATCCAAAACGAGCGAGAACCATATCTGAAAATTTATTAAATACGGTCATTGGATATAAAATTAGCTGTGCATCAATTATTTCTAACCACTTGCCTCTATCAACGATCACTTGCTCAACTCAATCTGAACAAAAAATAAAACTAATGTGTTTATAAACGATCACCTTTTATAGTAGAGATATAGAGAAAGACTTACTTATTTAAACCATTGTCTACTAATTGTTATGTAATTTTATGTATACCTGTAGGTATTTGCGAAAAAATTTTATACGTAGAGAGAACTTCCTTATCGTTTCCCTCATGTATACTCTCATTAATCATTTTGAAATTATTGTACCTAGGTTTTTTATAGCAAGGACTGTTTTAATTAATTACTTATTATGAATATAGTCTACTATATATTTTATATGAATATTGATATAATGTACAGTTGTATCCAATCATCTCGTAGACTTTTCGTCGTCATGTGTAAATAATTCATCATAATCTTTATTCACGTTGGATTATAAACACGATTAATAATTTATAAATGACTTGATTATAAAACCTTATCGATTGGCTTTAATAACCAAAAGTGGGTCCAAATTTTGACCAAAACAAATTGTAAAATCGTCTTGACGGTAATAATACACGAGTAGATAAACCCTCCAATGAATCACTGTTTAAAAAATAAAATAAAATTGACGGCATTCATTTTCTATCATCACTGTGATTCTATAAATGCCTTTCTACATGGACGCCGTTTTAATTGATTTGTATGTTACACTACTGTGAAATGTGAAAGAGGTCTTGTATATTCGCTGTACATATTACGATTAATTTATCACCGATTTCTTTGTGTAGTGCAATAAATATACAAAATTACCCATAGGTACTTGAGCTTTCATATGTTGATTTTTCCATAAGCTTCCCGTAGTCTAACTACACAGAGTACACCGAACGAAGCGCGTTTATTCTGTTTTATAAAATAAAATTACATAATTACTTATTTAATAATATCAAATACTTGTTAATATAGGGATTTAATTATGGGTTAGTTACCTTCTCTAATATCGATATCTGGTGTCGATTTCTCATATATGAGAATTTCAAATGTTTTAGTCGCTGCTTCCTTGTCGTCAAATACATAATACATTATGGTCGGTTCAGCCCAACTTAAGACTTTTCCAATTTTTATAGAGCCCTCCCGACTTATTCTACCGACATGTAGGACTTTATCTCCTTCCAAACCACCAATAACTGCATGTTTTCCAATAAGTTGAACTTGGAGATGACCTTCATTGATGGAGATCCATTTCAGATCATTGACATCACCAGTACAGAAAATCTAAAGCGTAAACGGGGTGAAGGAATGCGTTCGTATTATCTATAATCTGGATAAGAATGGTGCAATATTTACCTTGATTCCTTTTGTCGTTACGTTAGTTCCATAAATTGGTGCTATCACTTCATCTTTCCCGGGATTTATTTGCACCACGATATTTCCACGGCCGTTAACGTAAGCTTGGCCGATGTACACATTTTGTCCATTTACGGCAGTACCGGCAACGTACGCATCTGCAGGTATCGAACCGGTGTATTCACGCCAATAATAATCCTCACCGGCTGTTGAAATTTGATGAACATGGAGACAACACAAAATTAGCGATATTATTGGTATATTTTTCATTTTAATAATCGCTCAAATTGACTCGTCTTCTCGTTCTTGTGTTGTGAGCAAGAATGTTGTTCCAGTCTTGGTTTTATTTTATTTTATTTTATTAATAGCAACCTAATTTGTAATCAGAACTTTCGTTCGCGGAATTCCCCATGTTATCGCCTTCATACAGTAATTAGACATAAATAGGAATATCGGAACTGCGAAATTTGTATGGCAGCGTTCCTACGGAGTATTCAGATAATAAAGGATTGGGAATAAGCAACGACGCGAAAAGCTCTTTTTTCACAATTCGAATAAAAGTTTTAGACACGTACCTGATAATCAAATTAGTCGGGTATACACATAACAAGTAATAATTAGCAGATACGCACTAATAAAAGACAAAATTATGAAAAAAGTCATTGCCGTTGGTAGGATTCGAACCCTTACCTCTTGAAGTACGACTTTTAGTATTGACTTTCGAAATGAAAAATTCATCATTTCTAAATGCAGGAAAGTCATCAAACTCAGTGTCTTTTTCTCCTGTCTCATCTTTGCTATCAGTGGAAGCACTTTATGTTCCCATCAATTGATCAGGGAAAATAATATCAGATGAAATCTAATTCCCTATATGATGTATTATCATTCATTTTACTTTGGTATGTACCATGATGTGATATGCACCAAAGTGAAGTATGAAGAAGTCCAAATATGAAAATAATTTGAGAAGACTGTGAAATAGCCGTTTTTGAATCGATAAATGCCCATATAAAAGTCCAATTACTAAGCCGAGACTCTCACCAATTACACTAATAATCGGTTACGTGGCGTCCTCTATTGGTAAGTAGATGAAGCTTTATTTTTAATTTTACTGAAAGTGGGATGCTGTTGGCGCATGTTATCTGACATGCTTGCCGAGGAGCGGCCGAGCCCGACGAGGGACCACGACGTGAAGAAATTCGTTCGCCACTGCGCCGCTCCGCTCCGCGAACCGCGAGCCACAAGCTGCAATGAAAATGGCGTCCTGTTGTCAGGATCGGTACCGACAAATTTTCAATTCTTGAAAACTTTCAATGCCCTATGCCTCATCAAAGATCATGAAACAATAAGAACTACTCGTAACAGTCGGCTGAAGCCATCGAAGTCAATATTTTTGCCAGAAGTCGCTCGAGAACATCCAAAAGTCGAAACAAAAAAGGGGTGCAACCAGGGCCGGAAAGCCCGTCCAGTTCTAGTGTTGTGAGGGTGTTTGTGCTTTCACCGCATCGGGGATTACATCGGACAGGATTTCTGGTGAGTTTTCGCTCCAGTTTTCCACTTTTCTCGGGCTTTTCCCCATTTTTCGAGTTCGATCGACCCACCCAAACACTGGTCACGTCGCCCATTATTCCGCCCATTCAAGGTCACTCGTGTCAAAATTTCCTAAACGAAAACGTCTTTTTTACCTGTTTCCTCGGCTTTCCACTCAAAGTGAAAAGTCGGCCGGCTTCGCAGCGCGATATTTCGTCGAGTGGCAGTGAAAATCGGGGGATGGATCGCTCTCGAGCCTTCGTACCGCGCGCGATGACTCACGTCATGTATGTCATGTCAACATAACCAACAAAACCGCCGGACTTGATTATGTGGTCGTTCTCGTGGCTTTGCAGTGGGCCCCCCGTTTCTCTCGCGAGAGGGACGCAGCGCCGTAATATGTTGTGCCGCGTCGGACCGGTAGAAGTGTCGTAAAATGGAAAAGAGCCGACATGGACGACAGACTAAAGATAAAACCAGAAGATCCAAGAAGCGAAAGACCAGAGACACCAACGGCGAGTCGTGCGACAACTCCCTAGCGTCCTCGAAACCCCTTGTCGAATACTCGGACGTCAGCTCCGAGGACCTCTCAGGGCCCGAGGCCGGCGAGATACAGAGCGGCGAAGAAGGCACCGGCAGCCTCAGTCTGAGTGATGAAGGAGAGATAATGCATCGAAGCAACAGCAACCGACACGCGAGGTACCCGCGGGTCGACGACGACTACTACATCGCGCGGAATGCGCCCCTGATCATCGGGCACTCATCCCCAGGTAAGCAAACCACAGACTGTCAAACCACCCCCCGTTTATCAATTATGCGGTGGTCTGTGCTCATTACTATTTCAACTGTCCCGTTCCTGTCAACCGTTGCCATAACGATATCAATCAACAATACGAATACTTTATAAACCAACCTCACAATAACATCTTGTTTTGTACTTCTTAATCATTGTTATAAATCCGTGTACCGGAATAAACCGCCCCGTTTTAGTCCGGGAATCCAGTCTGATAAAGTCGTGCCAGTTTTGAGTTGCTAGCCCCCGGTGATCGGTTTGTCGTGGCGAGATGGAGGCGGCCTGTTGTCTGAGGGGGCTGTGGGGTTGTTGCAGGTCGCAGGCACCGTCTGGACCCGTCCATGGTCCCGCGCACCCCCTCCCCCGCGCCGCTGCTGCCCCATCGTGAGCGCAAGCCGTCGCTGTCGTCGCGGTCGTCCCGCTCGAGCGAGGTGCGCCACAGGCGGAAGCCGGACGGCTCCCCGACGGAGTACCGCCACCAGGTCGCCGACGAGTTCGACCCCCTCGACCGCAAGAAGCGGAAGAAGAAGGACAGGAAGCACAAGAAGGAGAAGAAGGGCAAGAAGAAGAAGAAGCGCTCCAAGCAGCGGTCGCGCAGCTCCAGCTTGGAGGAGAACAGCCTCGACAACAACAGCGACTCGGATAAGTCGCCTTCCGGAGAGATCGCGGCCAAATCCGAGGACGAACGACCGGGCGCGGACGTGAGCAAACCGGGCGGTTCGTCAGTGGTCACCGTCGACACAGGGGCCTGCTCCCCTGTCTCGAACGACAGCCACATAGCCTCGCCGGAAC
This sequence comes from Salpingus planirostris, assembly GCA_949788335.1. NCBI lineage: Eukaryota > Metazoa > Arthropoda > Insecta > Coleoptera > Salpingidae > Salpingus > Salpingus planirostris. Next base: position 4,382,174 of record OX460922.1, read on the forward strand.
CGGTCGAAAACGAAAGGTCCTCGAGCCCCATAGCGGTGACGCCGCCTTTGAGGAATTACGCTCATCCCAGGGAGTCCCCGCATACGCCCCCTCTGCTTCCGGGCAGGGGTAATAACAGCTCGATCGAGGACTACGACAGGATGGACGGGGGTGGTAGGCACAAACCGTACAATTGCTCCCCGGTCATCATAGACGATTACGTTCCGAGCCACTCTTCGGGGCTGAAATCGCCATATCGCAACCCGAGTCCTGAGGGTGGTTTGCACCATTCGCACGGTTCCAGGAGGCGGGGGGAGCGCGGCTCGAGCCACCGCAAGCACCGCAGGGAGAAGGAGAAGATGCGGGATAAACGCAGGTCGAGCCGCAGCCGGAGCCCGGTGCGCAGGCGCTCGCCCAGTTGGAGCAGGCGGCACCACAGCCCGTCGCCGGGGCGCAAGGCGAAGAAGTACCGGTCGAGCCGCAGCCCGCGGCGGGATAACCGCTCGCCGCCGCGCGGCAACCGCGACCGGCTGCGCAGCCCCTCGCCGCATTCCGTGCGCTCCTCGCAATTGAAGAACAAAATCACGGACACGAGCCTTTTCGCTGAGTTGGTTAAGGACCGGCATAAGCGAGAGTTGGAGCTTAAGAGGCTGCTCGAGAGTAAGGCGGAGAAGGCCGAGACCGAGACGAGGGCGGCCGAGGGGGTCGATCGGGTCGATTCGGGGGTTTTCGGTAATTCCGGTGGGGATACGTCGGTGCCGATGGATATCGACGATATTCCGATTCCTAACGAGCAGGTGGTCGGGTTGAACGAGATAGCGTTGCCCGGTTCGGGGGTGATAGCGCCGCCTCCGCCGGCGGAAAAACCGCCGACGCCGCCGCTGCCTAATCATCTGCCGCCGCAACCGCCGGCAGAGGGGGCGGTGAAGAAGGAGGCGGGGAAGAAGATCACTAAGTTGCCGATGCCGCCCGGGATGAAGGCGGGGGAGCTGGAGATGATCGAGTCGCCTCCGAGTAGGTCGCCGTCGCCGACGCCCCCCAGGCCGAAGACGCCGCCCAGGAGGAGCATCATGAATTTACCTATGCCACCTGGTGGGTTTAAAAAAAAATGAATTTTTTTGAAATTTGTTGTAATTGTCGAATTTTCAGCGATCACTGGTGCAGAAGAGTTGAGCGGGGATGACGACATGACCAATACGCCGCCTCGAAACAACAGACTGTTGGATCCGACTAGGTCGGTTCCTAAACCGAAACTTAAGCGCCCGAAGATTTTGAAGAGGAGAGGGTCGCGTAACTTCCAGGCCGTGTGCGGTAAAGACTGGGGCGAAAGATGCGTTGACATGTTCAAAGTGATAGCACAAATTGGCGAAGGTAAAGGCGATTATTGGTGCAGGGTGTTTTGGGAAGTTGCCAATCTTCATTAACCCTTTAACCAGTACAAACGTACATGTACGTTTGATTGAAAGTGGGCTTTATCCAGTATGAACGTACATGTACGTTTTGAATTTAGCCGATTTCTAATTTGAAATTATGAAATGCGAGACACCCAGAAGACCAAATCAGACATATTTATGATAAGATAAAACTGAAACCTTTCGAATTTAGCATGAAAGTAGGTGGTGGAGTGATTGAAAAAATTCACTGGTGAAAGGGTTAAATACACAGCCTTTAGGCTGACATGCAGCTGATTTGCGATTTTTTAATTCTGATTGCTTATTCAAGAGCTACATTTTCACAAAATTTATCATGTTTGGGCAAAATCTGGGAAACCGGAAAAAACTGGAATAGTCAGGTAATTTGAAAATGAGAGAAAAAGTCAAGGAATAGACTTCTTCATTTATCCCTTTGACATTGATCGAAACATTTGAGAGTTATCTTCACAACTAATCAGAAATGATAACCCTGGTTTCTAACCAATAGAAATCGTAGAATTTGCCCGAAAAATTAATCTCTCTGTCATTGAAAACAACCCTATTCAGGTAAATTTTGTAAAAGTCAGGGAATTTCTGAAATGATTTGTAATTTTCCAATGTTTGTAAATTTATCATCAATCGCAAAAGAGAAAAAGGATAGGCATATGATCAGAGAATCAGAAGGCGGCGATTCAAGTCTTTTATCAACTACTGTTAATTGTCAACCTGTTCGCTGTAAACCTTCAAGTTTGTAATGATGGTGTAATGATGATAATCTTCATTGACAAAATTTTTATTTGGTTTCCTAATTTTGTTCTTAATATTAAAAGTGGCTATGAAAAATGTCTATTTGGGTCATGGAAAACCTGGAAAAGCTAAGGAATTTCAAATCCTTCAGTTGATGAGAACCTCATGGTTTTCAAAACTGTTGAATAATTTGTTTTGAAAAGGTTCATTTTTGAACAAGTTACTGATCTTACTAGAAGTCAATAGATTTGTTTGTGCATCTCAAATGTGGACAGTTTGCAACCTGTCGCTGAGTGGTTTCGGATATTTTAGTGCGCTGGATTTAGCAGAATTGGAAGTTCGGGATTGGTCAAAAAGTGGTCAAAGAAGCGAATACGCGTTTTTGAAGCTAATCCGGCTATTATCTGCGCATGTCACGAACCACTTTGACGGTTTGCAAACAGTTAGGAACTAATCCGAATATTTGAGCAAAGAATAGCGAAAGTCGTCTGCATGTCGTTTGGCAACTTGCCCCTGGGACACTTTTTGCAATAACGCTTCCTCAGTCGACCCATTTTCACAAAGAAATGATGACGTTTAGGTACCTACGGTCAGGTGTACAAAGCGAAAGATGCGACGGCGGGCGAATTGGTGGCGCTGAAAAAGGTGCGTCTGGAAAACGAAAAAGAGGGCTTCCCCATAACGGCCGTGCGAGAAATCAAAATCTTGCGCCAGCTCAATCACAAAAATATCGTCAACCTGAGAGAGATCGTCACGGACAAGCAGGACGCGGTCGATTTCCGCAAGGACAAGGGTTCGTTCTATCTGGTATTCGAGTACATGGATCACGACCTCATGGGACTGCTGGAATCGGAGATGGTGCACTTCACCGCCGAAAATAACGCGTGCATCATGAAGCAGCTCCTGGACGGCCTCAATTACTGTCACAAGAAGAACTTCTTGCACAGGGACATCAAATGCAGCAACATTCTGATGAATAACAGGTTCGATACTTTGCGAAATGAAAACCGGGGAGTTTTTAACGAAAATGAGTTTCGTCTTGTTCAGGGGTGAAGTGAAGTTGGCGGACTTCGGGTTGGCTCGCCTGTACAACGCGGAGGATCGGCAGAGACCTTACACGAATAAAGTGATAACTCTGTGGTACCGACCCCCCGAACTTCTCCTAGGGGAGGAGCGTTACGGTCCTGCGATTGACGTTTGGAGTTGCGGCTGCATTTTGGGCGAGCTGTTTTTGAAGAAACCCCTTTTCCAGGTGAAATTATAGATTTTGGTCAACTCGATCAATACCTACTTATTGCTTTTATGTTTTATGCAGGCGAATGCGGAAATGATGCAGTTGGAGATGATCTCGAGAGTCTGCGGTACTCCGACTCCGGCTGTGTGGCCTTCCGTCATCAAGCTTCCGCTGTTCCACACGTTGAAGCCGAAGAAGTTGCACCGGCGAAGGCTTCGCGAGGACTTCATATTCATGCCTAGTTCCGCTCTGGATTTGCTCGATAAAATGCTGGAATTGGACCCGGAAAAGCGCATTTCGGCAGAAGAGGCCCTGAAGTCGCCCTGGCTGAAAGACATCAACCCTGAGCAGTAAGTTTGGGGCGTGTTACCAAATTTGAGTTTTTCGAAAAGTTTTTTTCCGGAAAGAAAAGGTTTCTGTCAATCTAAATTTTTGTACAGCCTGTCATAAAAATGGCGCACTGACGTCTGAGGGTCGCCTACTGTTTCAGAGTTATCGCGACTTGAAATGTCAGAGTTTTCCAAACACAAGAGGCAATATTTCCAAAAGTAGGATAGTAAGAGTAACAATGAACCCCCTTGTTCTAAGCTATCTTTTCTGCCTAGGGAATTTTGTTGAAATATTTGCAAATTTTCGTTTTGTTTTCCCATCAGCTGCACTAAAATCCCTGGAATTAATAAAAATACAAGAATCAACAGAAGCTTTTCCGAAAACTTTTAAGATAGACTTTCATTTTTATCTGAAACTTTTGTTGTTGCCATGCGGAAGTTGTACAGGAAATGTTAAATGTAACACCCAGTCTATTAAGAGTCTGAGGATCATAGTTTATAGGAAACTAGAAACCTATTGTACTCCGTGCCTGTAGCACTCGAAAGGTGTAGAATTTATTTATGTCATTTATTTTTATGTATTCATTTACATTCTATTTGGTTAAAGTATAGTCTGTGGTAAATCTGTCAGTTGTCAAAAAAAATGTCAGATACCTCGAAAATTCCAATTATAATCGGCGCTTTTCCTCTCGAATTTTCGTGCGCCTTTCACTTTCCGGACGACGGCCCGTTCGATATAAGGATCCGGCCCTTTTTTTTCACGATCCGGCGATGGGGGCACGGCAAAGGCAGCGATATCGATGGGGTTTTGTTGGCAATATGATCACGGCACTTGTTCGCGGTCCTGAGATGTCCGTACACGGACCGGATTCCGCTGGGGAGCCGGCAGCCCCGTTTTGGGGCCTCTCGGAAAGTCCGTACTTCTTCTCGACCATTTCTGGACCAAATTCGATGCGGTTATCGGCAAAAATATCAGAAACGGAGGCCACGTCACTTTACACACGAATTTAACTCGATTTGCCCCCATTCCGATGTCGATTCGGACGAAAATGATACGCTTTTCGGGTTCGATTTCGACACTTGATTTTTCCCGTTATTCTTGTAGGATTTTCAAAATGTTTCCACCTGATATAACATCGGACACAACCGGCCACACGAATTCACTCTATCCACTCTCGATTTATGCATTTTTCACTTGAAATTGAACGAATTTGTGGGAACGCATTTCGAAATGTGACGTTTTGACATTTAATTTTCAACTTTGTTGGCGCGGTTGGCAAGGTGCTAATGATTATCTGATTGGCCGGATCCAGCTATTCCCTATAATTTTTGCTTCAAGTTTACCCTTATTTCCGAGCAATACAGTAATCACGTCACGGCAAAAATCCCTGCATTTTTTCCGTATTTTTCGGGATTTTTGAGCGTTCCGAATGGGCCTATTCCAGTCCCATCGTGAAAAAGACTGATGTTTAATTGATAAATTCACGTAATTTCGCTCGGTCTGAGAGAAAATCACGGGGAACTTTTGTGGTTAAAAGGGTCGGTTCGCGACAGAGTCAGAAGTGCCGCGTTTTATTATAGTTAACTAGAAAAATTTGGTACTCCGTATCCGGTAGCATTCGAAGGGTGTAGAATTTATTTATGTCATTTATTTTTATGTATTCATTTATTGTATTCTATATGGTTAAAGGTCTGTGGTAAAATATAAAGCTGTCAAAGTGTCAAAATAAAATGTCAAATACCTCGGAACGAACGATTATAATCCGCGTTTTTCGGGTCGATTTTCCGTGGGGGTTTCACTTTCCAGACGACGGCTGGTTCGTTATGAGCAGCCGGGTTTTTTGCACGATCCGCTGTCTTCGGTGCTCCGCCCTTGACGCCGCCACGAAATTGGCACAACGCAGGTATCCGGTGGCGATTTCGATGGGGTTTTGACGGAAATATGATCACGGCACTTGTTGGCGGTCCTGAGATGTCCGCACACGGACCGGCTTCCGCTGGGGAGCCGGCAGCCCCGTTTTGGGGCCTCTCGGAAAGTTCGTACTTCTTCTCGCCCATTTATGGACCAATTTCGATGCGGTTTTCGGCTATAATATCCGGAACGAAGGCCACATCATTTTACACACGGATTGAACTCGTTTTGACGCCTCTTCGATGTCGATTCGGACGAAAATTCTACGCTCTTCGGGGTCGATTTTGACACTTGATTATTTCCGTGTTTCTTGGGGGATTTTCATCGGGTTTTCACTTAATACAACACCGGTCACGACCGCCCACACGATTTCGCACTATCCACTGTCGATCGTATGCACTTTACACCTAGAAATGAACGAATTTATGGGAACGCGTCACAAAATGTCGCCGGTGAATTTATTTTGACGTTTGATTTTTTCGTTGTTGATTCGTTGCCACGGAAACGGCATTTGCGGTCACGTCGGCTTGTAAGTTTGGCTACGTAATTTTTTCCAGTTTTTCGTAAATTTTTAATGAAAATGCCTTTTTTTCGAAAAACGGTCAGTGCCAGTCCGTGATCGTAAACGGGAGAAACGTTTTTTTGCGTAATTCGAGTGGAAATGAAGAAAATGTTGCGAGTTTATCCCGGGCCAAATTTGCCCCCGTTGGAAAAGGTAAAAAGTTGAGAGGGAACCATCAGAGTTTAGTAGAGTTAATTTTTCCCTTATATTATTGGCCAGACCCGAGGAATAAGACCTTATACTTGGGTGCGCGATTTTCACGACACCCTGTATGACTGGTTTTATAGCTAAACTGACTAGTAAAAACCCTGAAAACTTGATTGGTTAAATTTATATTTATACCCTATTTTGCAAATTTCGTAGGATTTCGGCGCCCGAGTTGCCCACTTGGCAGGACTGCCACGAGCTGTGGAGCAAGAAGCGCAAACGTCAGATGAGGGAGCAGCAGGAGTCGGTGGCGAGCCTGCCGCCCGGAAAGCCGCCGGCTCCGGGCAGGGAAAACAAGAGCGGGAAACCGGAGGACGCGTCCGATGTCGGAGGGTGAGTGCACGGTATTAAGTGGTATCATGTTCCCACAAAAACACACGCAGTCAGTCGGCCGGTCACACCCCGAGCTGTCGGCGCCTGCCCAAGCCAAGACTGTGAAAATAGTGCGTTTTGAATTGAACGAACCAATACTTTTTCAAAGAAATTACGTGGGCTGACAGCTCGGACCGGAAGAAATCAGTGCATCGCGGACCGAACGTGTTTTTTTTACTATTATTATTTCTGTTTAGTCAATTCGATTGAATATTAAGTGAAACTTACGGTTCTTTCTAGTATGTTTTATGATTTTTTTTAATAGTGAAAGTATCTTCCCAATGGAGATTTTCGATTAATAAGGAGAAAATGTCGGTGCTAATTATACATACATCTATCTAAAAAAATAATTATAAAGAGCATGTTTTTTGGCAATCCTGGATGGTGTCGCACTTACTCTAAGCAATTGAGTTTCTTATTATAATTGTGGTAACGTCTTCTAGCTAGTTTTGGTTGCCTTAATTGTCAAGTGCCTCCTTAAATAATCACAACTGTATACAAATGATTACCTATTACCATAAAGAATTGTATATATTGCATTACCTACATTACATTAAGTTCCAATAGGTAGCAAGACGATTTGTTATTGTATTTGTACATAGGTTTTATTTTTATTTGATTTAAAAATAAACGGGATTAATTTATTTTTGCGATTTTTATTTGATTTCCCCACGGATCCCGACTGGGGACCTGCCAAGCCGCCATATCCACAGTATGTCAATATGGCGCCGTCGCAAGTCGCCAGTTTCGGTAGTGCATGCGAGTATTTTAGCCGGGGCCCTCGCGAAGTCGAAGAGCATGCAGATTTTGTAGTTTTGTTGAATCTTTCGAAATTTCGTCCAAAAATTAATCGAGTGCAATCTTAGCTCTTCCAAAGTGCTGAAGATGGAAGCGTACGACGCGGCCGTTTTGTCGTACGCTTTGGCGACGGCTGCTACTAAAATAAAGCCCGGCCTGCTGGGCATAGCGCCCTTGCTCCCCGCGAGGGTCCAAGAGGGCGACTCCCTGACGCCCCCGACGACGAGGCGTGCCGGCGAAAGTCACGAATCGTCCGAAGAAGCTCGCAACTATTTGCACCAGCTCTTGCGTGCGGTAGAGCAGCAGATTATCGATAAAAACCCGGTCATGCTGCCGCAACTCATGGAGATTTGCGCCACCAAACAGAACCAGGTGAGAGTACCGAAATGGCGATAGTAACGATCGATATCAAGAAGGTGCACGATTTACCAGGTGGACCAACAAGTGATCGCGTACTTGGAGGGCCTCCACGGCGAACTGAGACAGATTTGCAAGGCGAATCCCGCGTCGACTCATCAAATGCAGCTCAAAGTTGAAGGTAAATCCCATAAACTCGAAACCCATAAGCGCAAAAAATAGCTATTTGTGTATCTAGGATGCAAATTATATCATTGGCGCCCTACTATGCGCTGCCAAAATTGTAAAATTTACTTCTTTCTGCAGAGGGCTTCATGGTACATTTCTTTTTGTCAAATATTGTTATCAGATTAGATTGTAGGCTTACGTTCAGCTGTTGAATTAACTGCATGCCAAATTAATGAATTGCTATTTTGAAGGCGAGGACGACGAGAGCCAAGGCCAAGGAGTGTCCTTAAAAACGGAGGTGGTGTGCAAAACTCTGACAGAGTTGATGAAACAATTCGGACTGATCCTGGGCGCCGACATGCTGATGAAGAAAAATTCCGGCGGGAGCTAAGCTCGACTTATACTGAAATGTACTGTGTAAAATGGAACATATTTTCATGTGGCTAGCCTTAATTTTTTGTATAAAGTTTAAAATATTTTCTAATTCTCGTCACGATCATGACGGATAGTTTAATTAAGGTTTAAATTTGAGCTCTAAACTGAGTGTGTAAGTACTTACATGTGGCAAAGATTTAATATTTTAGCAAAATAAACACATACTGGCGATTGTACGTCAGAATCAAGTGAAATTAATAAATAATAAATGAAATAATCATGAACTAATGAAACCAGTTTCATTTCGTAATAAAATTCAGTTATCGTTTATTGCAGAACTATTTCGAGTATAAAACCGCTAAAAAATTCATTTCTTAAGAAATATTATTAATAACGATGGGAATGTGGCCGTTTCTCCAACAAGTAAAAATACGATAGTACTTCATATCCGCCAGTAAAATAGTCTCTACCTAAATACAAATATTTACAAAAAATAAAGACTAAAACACTAAAACTATTTAAACAAAACAGATCACAAATTTGCTTCATTTTGGAAATATATTAACAATAATAGAGTGCGATAGTAGCAAATTTCCTTAAACTCTGATAAAAAAAGAACTTTATACAGACAAAAATATTCATTGGGTTTAGAGTATAGACGGAATTTACAAAATTTTCTTATGCAGTAATAATAAAACTTGGAAATTCGGTGTATATCAGACCTCCATTTCTTCCATCGTTTTAGAGAGCCTGTTATTGTCGATCCGTCGCCTTTGGCTACGCCGAACGGCGTCGGCTCTTCTGTATGGTTCGCTTTTCAGTCCCAGCAGAATATCTTCAAGGGCGCCATTATAGACCTCGTCTTGCTGCATGAGCTTCTTTTCCTGGACCATCCTCGTTTTGTGCTTCAATTCGTTTATCACGGCATCCTGTCATAAATTAAGCAGTTAATTATAAGAGAAAAACAATCCCACTTTGACAATAATTATCAGATATTTGCGAGGAGGCCATCTTGCGTGATTTATACAAACGTTCAAAAACTGTCAACTACTGAGAGTGCTCTACATACACCTGTTAAAGTTATCCAAGATGGCCGCCTCGCAAGTACCGGATTAATTACAATCAAACTGCGTCCAGCTTCTTATGAATATTTTATTCGATCGCTCTATGTTTAATGAATATTTATTATTCAATGATCGTAGTAGGTATAAAAGAGGAAAACGAAGGTGAAGTGTGACCACATACTTACATTGTAATGAGAGTTACTACGAAATTAGTCTTCCAGTATTTTCGCGAAAAAGTTTGGTAATTTCGGAGGCTGAAAACACGCAATTATCGCATTTGAACTAAGTTAATTCGATCTGATCTACATAAAAATACGGGAAGATCAAATTTCTACAGGGTGAATAGAAAACGTATGCATTTATGAGGAAATGAAGATTTCGAATCGTACCTGCTGCTTTTTCTGGTTGATTTTGTTTCTCTTGATGACGTCTTCGTTCGTCTTATTATTCTGGGCATTTTGGGCAGCCAGTTCCAACCTTTTTCTCTGTTCATTTTCTTGATCTGTTTGCTATTATAAAACAAGAAAGTCATTGAATATTTAAATATTTTGTAAATTATAAAATTTTCTACCTTGAAAGCTTTCACGAATCTGACTAGCAATGAAAAGAACGCGTTGGCATCCGTTGTCCTGGGAGACTCCGCAAAGTACTCGACACATTCTCTGAACGCGTCTTGGGCGGATTTCGTATCGTTTCTAAGCCTCCTCAATTTATCCTCGGAATTCGCGAGGAAATCCCTCACCACTAAGCTGTGAGCCCCCTTTCCTCGAATTTCCGCTTCTTTTCTGACAGACTCCATCCCCTTTTCTAGTTCGTGAACATCCGTAGCCACATTTTCCAGAGAAACTATAATACCAATATTATAAAACCTATTCCAAAACCAATTTTCGAAACGTACCTATTGCTGCTTTCTCAATGTAATGAAGCTCCGAATCGAAACTGAGCAATTCGGGGAACTTTTGCCGGATAGTTGCGACGACATAATGAAGAAGGCACATCCGTTTATCGGTGGATTTCGTATCCAAAAGCGTATCGAGCGATTGGAGCTTAAAACCATAAGCCGGCCCTCTTTTGCTGCTATTCAGGTAGTTACCGAAAGCCAGAATCACCTCCAGGACCGAACGCAACTTTTTCGAGTTCTTCACGGAATTCGAGCCCGAGATTATCGCATGCGTTTGCTTTGGAAGGAAATCAACAAATCATTAAAAAACTGGTTTAATGGCGTCTAAAAATGTTATTACCGGTGCTATGAGGTGGAGATTATCGTAAAAGTTACCGATGTAGCTCATGATTGACAGTTTAGCCGATATGCGTTCGACTTTCGTGAGTTGCAGGAGGAACTTGTCTTCTTCCGTCAACAAATTCACGTTTTTCTTCTCGTTCACGAACTCCCGGTAGAGTTTGGTCTCCTGCTCGGTGGGGACCATTCGCTGCAAGAGTTCGACGTTTTCCAGCGAGAGCTGCTTCAAATCCAGCATGTTTATCGCGTTTATGACCTTTTCGGCGGGCATCTCCAGCTTCCTCCTCGAAATCGCTGCAGAAACATTTCCAATTGACACTCAAAAATCCGGAAACAGCAGTTTACATTACTAGGGTCGTAAGTAGCAAATTACACACAGAGTGGAAGAAATTGCTTTACCACTCAAGAAATGTACAGTAATTTATCTACAACCCCAGAAAATTTGAATTGAAAAATATTAATTGGAAAGATTTTTAATTTTTGAATATTTTTTATTGTATTTTAATTTTACGAATTATTGGAGTAATTATTGTTGATAGTAACAGCAAAGATTACAGAACAGTTATGGGATACTAATGAAAGAGTAATTTTACTTCTGTTTGTGACTTATAACTTTGTTTCTATAATTTTCCCAAAAACACTTTCTCAACGTTATTATCAACTTTCAAATAACAATATGGCGGCGAAAATTAATGAGTTTTATCACGGTTACTATGGTTTCAAAACAAATTGGTGCCAACCATTTATCTGGTGCCAAGAAATTCCCTAACTGCGATCGGCTTACTTCACACAACAGGGCATGTAAAGTGACGTTTACTGCGATTGTCAGTTGTTCAAAATTGAAAACTTTAAAATTAACATGGCGGTCGTAGATAAAAATTATTAAAAAAGAGGAAACGTTACCGATATTTCTGAGCCTCGTGTGCTCCAGCAGGGTGATGTTCTCGGGTTTCTTGAACCGCTTGCTGGGGAAGGTGGAGAGCCCGTCGATCTCGCTGTTGCCGTTGGCCAACGTTCCGGCGTTGCCGATTTTGAACCTCTCCTCGAAATCGTTGAAGTCGATGCAGGCGTGCAACCTGTCGTCGTCCAGCTCGTTGAAGATCGTCCCCCTGACCTGGTTCGGCTTGAGCGCGATCCAGTTGATCGTCGGCAGCTTGTACTTGGTCTGCACCTTGCGCTTGATCGTCATGGCGCCGTCGGGCGCCTGCATGAAGCCGGCGGGCGGCGGCGGGATCGGCGCCCCCGGGATCCGCGACGGGGGCGGCGGCGGACACGGCGGGGGCGGCGGCGCCGCCGGCGTCGCGACGGGCGAGCTCGGCACCTCGACGCTCGGGGGCGACGACGCCGGCGGCGTCATCATCAGGATCTCGGCCAAACCGGTAACTGTAACAAAAATTATTTACCAATGAAAATGTCATTCAGGAATAGCAGAACATGTGTTTTCAAAAAATACACAGCGTCGTACTCAATCTTACCTAATCATTCTCGAGATAATTCTTAAAATTAATAGGGTCGGCAATGCAGTTTCCTTTTATTCACTCACTTTTTTAAATGATTAATTTTATGAAAGTCCAAGAAGCTACTGAATTTTGAAAAAAGGTCAGAGGAATTCTGTGAAGCAAGGTCTTTTTGCAAAATATACACCGCCTCGTACCCAATTTACCTAATAATTCTCGAGATAATGTCTTTGAATTGAAAGGGCCGGTAATGCAGTTTGCTTTTATTCACTCACTTTTTTAAATGATTAATTTTATGAAATTCCAAGAAGCTACTGAATTTTGAAAAAAGGTCAGAGGAATTCTGTGAAGCAAGGTCTTTTTGCAAAATATACACCGCCTCGTACCCAATTTACCTAATAATTCTCGAGATAATGTCTTTAAATTGAAAGGGCCGGTAATGCAGTTTGCTTTTATTCACTCACTTTTTTAAATGATTAATTTTATGAAATTCCAAGAAGCTACTAAATTTTGAAAAAAGGTCAGAGGAATTCTGTGAATCAAGGTCTTTTTGCAAAATATACACCGCCTCGTACCCAATTTTACCTAATAATTCTCGAGGTAATTTCTTCAAATTGAATGGGCCGGTAATGTAGTTTTCTTTTTTCCAGGAACTTTTTTAAATGATTAATTTTATGAAATTCCATGGGGAAAACAATTCTGAAAAAAAGTCCTGCGAATCGAAGTCTTCAAAACATACACCGCCTCGTACTCAATTTTAACTAATAATTCTCGAGACAATTCTTTAAATTAAATTAAAAGGGGTCGGTTTCCTTTTTATCGCTCTCTTTTTTTAAGAATTGATTTTGCGTGAATTCAGGGGAATTTTCATTGAAAATTCAGAGATATTCACGTGGACTCCAGAATTCAGGAAAAATTTCTCATAAATTTTGCGGGTTTTCCCCGAAATTCCAAAAAATAATAAAAATTGACATTACAGGAAATCACCAAATTTAGCTTACAAAACATATAGTGCTAGTTGACAGGATTTTATGAAATTATGTAGTTTAGATGAAAATAGGAAAATACTCACTTGATCCTCCTTTAGGTAGACCCTTGACGTTTTCGAGTTCGGCTATTTTCGACTCGAACATGGACTGTCGATTTTTGGACTCTTGCTTATGGTGCTCGACCACCCGCCTCAACGTCGTGACTTCTTCGTCGGCACGCCTCTTGAAATTCTCCAAATCCTCTTTGTCCTTCCTCAAGTCCGCTAATTCGGTTTCCAGGCACGCGATTTTCGCCAAATTCATATTCTCCACTTCTTGCAAACGTTCGTGCATCTATCAACCATAGAAAAACAATCAAGTTTGGTTGCCAACCGACAAAATTTAAAATGAAATCATACTTGTGCTAGTTCGTCCTCCAGATCGTCGACTTTTTCCAGCGCCGCAGTTTTGGTTTCGCTATCCTCCATCAAAGCGGCCACATCGAACACGTTATCGAGATAGGCGGAGATCTGCACTTGCAATTCCTCACTTTCGGTCAGCCTCAACCTCTTGAGGTAACTGTCCAAACCTAACGCCGTGAATTCGTATTGCAAATGAACCCGAAAGTTCATATCTTCCACAGAATGCACGATAATGTTGACGAATTGCATACAGGCGACCTTCAAATTCAACCAATTAGTACCCTAACCGCTGCATTTTTTCTGTGATTTTACCATAAATTCTATGTGGAAGACTTCGTAGTTGAGAAAATAATTCATGAGCGTTTGAAATCTGTGCGTCTCCTGGCAAACCTCTTTGAAATTATCGAAAGCGGACAAGATAATCTCGTGCCCGCCTTTGACCAGACAAATGGCCGCCAGAAGCTCCAAAACCAGAGCTTTCGTCCTCAAGCTCTTATGTATGAGACTCAAAGAGATGCAGTTGATGGCCTCCCGGTGCTGGATCACCATATTGAAACCGTACTGCAATCAAAACATTCCCTCATAACCAACTACTAAAAAATCATCTTTGATCCTCACTTTGTTGTTCATAATGGCGCGCATGCACATTATGCACACGTGGATGTCGTCTTTGGATTCGCCCATGTTCAGTTTGGCCACGTGCTTCGACCGCCTCTTCATGCTCGGACTGTTAGGAATATCCAGAGGCGTCCTAGAATATCCGTTTTGCCTATTGACATCTTGCTGGTTCACGGAAGACGTCAGAGGCGCCGGATTGGGGCTCAACCTCTCTTCTGAGGCGCTCCTGGACTCGACTATCCTCTGTTCGTGCCTCATCATCCCCAAACGGAAGCTCAAATAGTCGATCAAGACATCTAGACCCGAATTTTCTTCGTTCAGGAACTCCCTCACCCACCTTAAAACACCCAATTAGACTGATCCGACTAGAACACCATTGAAATTAACTAACTCGATATGGTTGGTCCTCAGGGAGATCTCCAGATCGCGCAGGACTTGAGTGGAAGTCGAGTCGACCACCATTTTTCTTTTCTGTAAAAATTCAACATTGTTTTATAACTTTCAGATGGTGATGGTAATAAGAATTAGATGGGTATCGTAAAGTTGCATACGCTTAGCCTCAATTAGCGCAAATTGTGACACATTTAATCACGGAACCGTTCAGTCGACGGCTTAATGGCGGCCCGGGAAAACGAGAGTGGTAATAAACACCGCGCACAGACAACTTTGTACAACAAATTGCATCGTGAGTGGCGTGAGCACGTATCGGATGTAATTCGGTGATGTCTGCACGGGTGTATACGTAATCCGGATTAGAGGCGGGCGCATTGTGCGGTAAAACGACCCTCTGGCGTTTTTCACGCCCGATTACGGACGTGCGGAGGATGGAACTCACCCTGTGGCTGCGGGACGCCCTTGGGTCGAGATACGTTCGTAACTTGTTGAGGTAATAGGAGGGCGGATCTTTGGCTTGCACCATTTCCTGCAAAATACAAATAATTCGTAATTTACCCAACCAATTTGCATGGACGCTAATCACATAGAGCTCGATATGGCAGTTAGTGCGTAAACTCTCGGAGATTCCTTGCAAATTCTTATAGTAAGTCTCAGGGAATTCTCAGGGGATTCCCGACAATATCTTTCTGAAATTCTTCTGTACAGTTTTTTCTCGAGTTTTCTACATTCAATATTTTGTAAATAAATACTTGAAACATATAATTCCCATGAACATGGAAAAAAACATTATAACTCATTTTTACAGAACATTGATTAGCAATTAAAAAAATCGTGCACTTTTGCATGACAGTTGTAATTGAGCAAACCCGAGACCGCCTCTGTCCCAATCATGCAAAAGACAGCATTTCAAGGCCTTTTCCAGATCTACGTAATCCCCTGAAAGTTTCGATAGTGATCTGCGATATATGTATCAATGAAAAGCCCTGACCTAAGTTATCTCGAAAAATATTGAGTTTTTTCGTCGTTATCGGTCGAAAAAGTTCATTGCTCTCGATTTGCTCCCGTGACATTCGAACTGGATCACTTATGGGAGCGGAAAATGATCGATGCATCGTCTTTTCTAAAAGTTCAGGTCGAGAGCTTTCACTTTGAATAATTCCGCGTTGAATCTCGTTGAGCCCCAGAAACCGACGGACGTTGGCATTATTTTACGTCTCAATTTCGCGCGGTCACCGAAAACGAGAAGGTCGCGTTTCTGACCTCATCGGCGACTCTCAAAACGCAATGACTAAGCGTGATGTCACGTGAAAAATGATTGGACCGAAGAGATAGCGAGGGAATGAAGCGATGCATGCTTGACCTACAGACCCGTGTGAACTTTACCGCCAATTAAATCGTTATTAAAATGTAAACTTCGAAATGGTGGCAAACGATTCATTATTAATATAATGAGGAGGTAATAAAAGTAAAAGGCGCTTGTCGTGTGTGCTCTCCTTTTGCTTTTTGCTTTATACAGAGTGCCCCGGCCGAAAGCGCTCTTTGCCCAGGTCGTGTGTATGTCAAATCCATTTAATTTAAATTAATTGGATGGGAAATGCGTGTTATAATGATAATAATATGAGTTTGGCCTGTATTTATTTCGACCTCCGTCCTGCAGATATTACTTTCGGGGCTAACGATAATCGTGGAGCCGCGCCCACAGTAAAAGCCAAAACTAATATACTTGATATAGAAGTGATACCTCGAGTGATACGCTTCACATGGGATGAATCACCCTCGATATCCTCAATTTTCAATTCATTAGCGACCCTCCAAATATCCATATCGCAGTGATTACAATTTATCCTGCGATTTTTGAAAAGTTGGATTCGTTGCCGGAAACGGATGTTCGGCGTGGTTATACGGTTGTCCAAATAATTGATAAATCCGCGATTACAGTAAAAATACCACGTTAATGTTGCACATTGGATTCGTTATCAACCAAAGTATGATTCTCCAATACTAAAAATGACGAGTACTTTGGTATATTCCAGAAAATCCTTCATACTTATTATTGTAATAATTACAAACATGACCGATAACATAGGAGACTCATTCATGACTGTTTGCGATCATCTAATGCGGCGCCAATCCCAATCGGCCTCCTCATTTATGACGTCTATTATGTGTGGATACCCCATTATAATTGTAAAGAATTATAGAATTTATCTAAATATTTACGACGTTGTCTCTCGATAACGAAACGTGAATAAAATCGTGTGCATGTTTGATTTCAATTACTGGATACAAGATCGCATTTCACAAAAGGGCGTCGAATTGTGGATGCATGGAAGAGAAGAGCATATGGATGGGGGATCAAACGGGCCAAACAAACGCAAATGTTTACCACATGTTCACGAAACGAACGGTTTTTTCTCGGTAGTGAAAAGATGAATGGAAGGGTTTTCACTATTATCGCGATCATATTCGTTTGCTCCCGAGTCTTTTGTGCCTTCGTTGCACCCATCAATGGTCTAATTTTAGCCGTCGTTGGCGCTGGAAAGCGCCTTGAATATTTAAAACCCCAAGTGGACTGGACTATGACAGCACGATACGAGGGAGACCTTACTACAGTAGACACCCTGTAATCTGAAGGGCTGAAAGCTAAATCATAACAGTGGTCGGATGCGTGAAAAAGAGAATGAAATCTGGTGAAAATCAGGAGTTTTGATGGCTAGTTCCCGAAATTTGTGCAGTAAAAACACACTGGAAAACTCTGGATGAGAATGGAGAAATATGTAGGATTCCTTTTTATCGACTTTCCGAAAATCATCCTTGTTTTTGGAAAATTGTACATTGAAGTTAAGATTGAAGACTTTTGTTGGGATTGTGTAACTTATGCCCGATGTTTTCACTGTGCATATTGAAAAATGCATCGAAATTCTGGGTTTGTTCGCAAACGTCTGGCCGGCGCTCCGAGATCGTAATCGATTGATGCCGTGAGTCACGGATCGTTCCATCATCGACGTCCGCATCCACCTCAAAGGTAAAATACGGACCTCGATACAGACGCCTACAGGGCGAGGTCCCCGACCCCGAATTCCTTGCCCACTTTCGAGAGAGAAGCCTCCCATAGTCCCGGAGACTCTTCAAACTCGAAAGCGTAAAGTCCCGCTCAGTCAAGGCCGATTTTACTAAACAGAGGGACTTTTATGTGCACGGGCTATTAATAATAATCTTTATCATTCCACCATGTACGAGTCTCTTTGTGATTA
This sequence comes from Salpingus planirostris, assembly GCA_949788335.1. NCBI lineage: Eukaryota > Metazoa > Arthropoda > Insecta > Coleoptera > Salpingidae > Salpingus > Salpingus planirostris. The sequence goes on from OX460922.1 coordinate 4,400,045, forward strand.
GCGCGACTGACTGGTACAAAACTGAGGACCGTAAAGTCGAAAGCCGGCCCGTCAGTTGCGTAACGATCATTTCACTTTCTCGATGACTAATCCGCTCTTTACCTGATCACAGATTATGTCCCACTTTTTATCCGGATCGTAGCTCTTCAGCAGCTTGGCCTTGTCCGGCGGCAGATCCATGGAGGCCTGCAACATAACGCAACGAGAGGATCATCATTTGAGTCGTTCAAGCGGTGAATTGATAACGACGTCGTGTCGGATATTGTTAATAATAATCGAGCGGGACGTGCCTGCATGACAATCATCAAAACAGAAACGGCAGGAAAGTTACTCCCATCGGATTTTTGATGACGATAAAGTCGCATCGAGTCATCGATACTGCAGAACTCCCACGTCTCGTAATAAGTTGGCGACCGCGATGGCAACTTTTACAACCTATTCGATATGATTTTATAATGTTTCGAGTTTTCCCACTCAGATTATTAACGTCGTTACAAAAATTCGGCATGAAAAACGGCGTTCGCGTGGTGAGGTGGACCGAGAACTCGTTACATTTTATGCAAATATCGCAATATTTGAAAAACATGGCAGAAGTCGAGAAATTATTGCTCGATGGCATTGCAGGAAACTGATGGCGTCACGTGTGCTTCTAAGGACTAATTACCGATTGACGTAATCAATACGCCAACCAGTTATACTTGTTGAAAGAAAGGGAAACAAAACCAACCCCTTTGGTAATTTATGCATCCTTCCTTCCACGAATAACCGGAAGTAGATATGAAATAAAACGCGTAAAATTAGCAATTTAATGCCCGCATTGTGCTATTTTTTATTTCACACGCCACGTCCTTGCATGTTTTCATAACATCAACCAAGGTTCCTTTTAAATCCTGGAGTGTGTGCAGACGTTAACCATTGAGTTTTTATCTAGAAAAACGAAAATCGCTCTTTCGGTGTCGATTTTCCCCGTTCACGGTTCGCATTGTTCGCAGGAAGCCGTCAATGCACCGGTGGCTTACCGGAAACGGGCTTGATAGGTTTTGTTGCGACCATAATACCGCATAGGCACTTTCGTACGAGCCAGGCGGAATGGGTACCTCAATTCGATCGAAACGAGACTTTTCCGTGCTAAAACCGTCCGGATATTCTAAAAATAAAAGTATATTTCGAAACTCAGTTTTGGGTGATGCATATAATCCAAATGGGCTCTCGGTTAACGAGCTGAATTGAAAGGATCCGTCTCGACCACAGTACGAATTATCATCCGACTGACGATAATAGCGGCAATCAAATTCGCTGACAGATTTCTCATGTCTGTTTGTTACCGCACGCGGGAGATTAATCCATTTTTCCCGGTTTATCTGTCCGTTCTGTCGGCGCTAAGACGCCAATTAGCAGGAGCCCGGCATTATATACGCCATCATGTAATTATAGCACCAGGAGGATGCAATAACCCCGACGGAGGAGCCCCACCCTGTCTCGACGGCGCTACGCCCACCCCTGCATGTCTGCAATGCACTTTGCTCAGTAGGCCCCGTTTACGCGTGCACCTGGTCCGTAATTCATTAATTTTAGGCTCGTACAACTGGTACCTACACCTGGTTTTAACAAGTGGCACTCTCGTGTAATGAGAAACTCCAAAGTGCACTGGAAACCGCTCAAGTTGAACTGTTATCGTCACGACGACTGGTAATAGGAAATAGCAAGGGAAATACTTAAAATAAACAAATTGACTAGACTTGTGATAACAAGACACAGGATAGTCTGATGTCCATGTCTTGTTATGCTTGAAAGTTCAAAGTGACGTGAAAAAGAATTTTTGCGGAAAACGTTATATTGTACAGTATCCCTCGATTTCATGATCTTGATCGAGGTCTCGATACTTTCAATATTTATTCCAATCATCAGTGCCAAAAATAGAATTATCTACATAAAGTAAACTGCATTATCCCGGCTAATATCAGCTCAAATATTACAACCTACTAAATGCAGGAATGTCGTAAGTTCCTCCAGGTCCCATTGACTTGAGATTCGCGATTATAAATCCGATGTGGACATCATGACCGTAACGAATTCCCCAGGTGAAAAGAGATCACGTATAATCTCGCGTATAATAATAGTGTAGTGTGATCAAGTGTGATTTTGTCGTTAGAACGTCGCCAGGACAACCATGAATATATCCAGCCATCTTGATAATTATTATTTATACTCCTCGATCTATCGTTTATCTCTCTACAGGCAGATTAGCTTTGTAATGAGGAACTAACTAGGAATTTAGAGTTGTTAGGTTTTGTCATGGTTTTGTTACTAAATTAATCAAAATAAAATGAATAGTTGGCTGTTGGCAAAAATTTAAAACTTCAGAAAAGATTACATTTTGACATGGATTTTGTCATTTAAATCCTTGCCAAAACGAACTAATTCTCTAATAATTTTCAAATATCCTCAATAAAACAAGATAAAACAACACAATGGAAGAAAAGGCACATCACTGCATTACAGGGAAATAGAAAATAATGGAAAAATTAAATTACGGGCACTTGTGGCATAGTTTTTCTGGATAATCTTGAAAAAAAGTTGAGGAGAAATGTTTTAACGGAATTCGAACTTCAAGAAAACAGAAAAATATAGAGATTTGATTGAAAAAAGGACTGGATACGTTCGAATAGGTGAAAATTCAAAGTTAATCAAAAATGACAGAAGAATTAGCTAACCCAACTTTTAAAAGCCCAACTCACAGCAAACTTCTCAGGGTAAAAAGTCACTGTTACAAAGCAAAAGTCACTAAGACTTCAAAATCTAGTTCCTCACTACAAAGTTACGACTAGTATAGTTTATCTCCACGACATTGTTCGAAACCTCTGACCCTATGCTCTGACCACCTCTGACAATAGATTTTTCAACTAATAATAGGAGTAGACTCAAATTCAACTAATGAAATCGCTCGATTTATTTGAAAATTACGAAATGTTCAATTTTTTTCGGAGAAGACGTATCGTTATATTGCCCTGAAGATTGAAGGCAATTTCATTTAAAAATGAACCGACTATTTTTACACATCGGTGATACTTCGTTGATAGTTTTATTCATCGACCAGATGTGTGAATCTCCACACAAAATTCACTCTTTTTCCCCCAGAGGCTCGGAATAGGGTTTCAAATGATCAGATGGCCGGTGCTGTTCAAAAAACCGCAACAAAGTAACACTCTTAAAAATAAACATAGTAATTGAAACAAATCATGTTATTTGCTAGTAAACCATTTCCCACAATAGAAATTTAATTTTTTCTAATTAAATTATTGTGGTGATTACAACTTCATTAAGTAGTCTCAACATACATGTTTCAGTTGATACTTTTCTTTATCATAACTAGAAATGTATTTACAACAATTCGTACGTTTTTGTAGATGTAGTAAAATTTTGAGTTTGTTGTGTGCACAAATTCATATCAATTGACGTAACATAGCATTATGTAGCAGTAAACGATTATTTGTTTCGGGAAATACGTTGTTAGTTGGAGGAACTAAAAAGTTTGCTGTCAATCCAGAACAACCTGCCCTCTACCAGAACTGTACTAATCGTGCACCAAAAACGTGTAGCTATAGATGTGGGGTGTATAAGTAAAAGCACCAAACTTGATAGGTAAGTATTTACATTACCTTAGTAGCACATATTATATCATTTTACTGTGTATACATGCATATGGACATCAATAATTTCAAAACCGTTTTGAATTAAATATACCTATGTATTTTTCTTTTAAAGATAGTCATAATGACAGAAGAAACTTCGAAAGCTTGGATCCAGAAGAATGCTTCGCCATATTTGCAGGTAAAAATAATGCAAACAAAATTATCTTTGTTTCAAAAAGTTTGTTTTTGCAGCGATTTGCTAAAGGTCTAATCGGTTGTTCCTGGTCAGCGGCAAGTCGGCGTCGCCATGGTTTTAAGAACCATTTAAAAATTTTCAACCATGGAGGTGCATGGAGATAAAACTATTAATTGAAACATGTACGTACTGACATGCGAATTTAATTTTTGAATATTTTGTTACTTGTAGGCTTGTAGGTATTTAGTATTTTTATACTCAAATTATAAATAATGAATAAACTGGTTCTAGTAAATATAATTGTTTTTGTAACCTATACAAGTTCATTGAAGCTACAAAAATTGTCATTTGTGGAGAACACATTTTGTTTGAATAACAAATCTTATTTCGTTTCCTTAAATGAATATTTTTAGTTGACATAACTAAATATAATTTGGTTGTAATAACTGAAATGAAGTTATTGGCAGCAACTAAACGGCAATAACCAAAATTGAATAGTTCCATCAACGAACGTTTTAGTTGCGACTATATCAACCAAAAAATTTAGTTGACTGCACTAAATTCTAGTTATGATAACTATTTTTTTCTAAGAGTGAATAAGGTGGAGGAATATGAAACATGTCTCGAAGGTGAAAAACCAGCCAACAGCATTATGATGATTGCATGTGTAATTCCGATTACATACATTAACATTACTAATAACAACACACACTGACGCTGGTACTCTGATGGTAATTAAATCCGATCTCCGATCATAAAACAGAGCGACATTCCTCCGCTTCGATCGGATTTTTGCCCGCGTTGTCGTCGTCGACGATGACGGCCAGCGCGATCACGATCCGCCGCACACCCTCGCTTTTGGAACTCACCAGAACTTTGGTGAAGCGCTTCTCCAGTTCGTTGGGGTCGGGCATGGGCATCTTCGCTTTGGCCTTTATGGTGCTCTGCCTGATGCTGGCCTGTCTGCCGTGCAATTTCGACGAGATCACGCTCTCGGCCCGGTCGGGCTCCGGGGGCGGCGGGGCCGCCTTGGACACCGCTAGGCCCATGATGTGGAACGGGAGGGATCACTGGTTGTTTATCATCACCAGGCGTTTGAGTCACCGCACATGAACGCAACAGGTTTTCGGTCGTGGCAGAGGACGAACGCACATCACTCCTCGGAAGCCGAACTCGCGAACTAAACAAAAAGTTTCGTCTTTTCCGTGCAACGGCGGATTCGGCGCATGGAAGTTTCCAAAAGACTTCGGGATTGGTCAATGGACTGGACGCACAATGGAGATGGGAAAAGTAAACGGAAACAGTAGTTAGCGTAAGTGGCGCCATCTTATCCCTCACTGCAGAACTACAAACATTGTTTTCTGTAAATGATAACAGCTTTCTGTAAAATGTTTTTAATACATTTTTAAATAAAAATAGGGATTTTCCATTATTTACCACCATATAATGATTATTTATTCATCTATAATATCTAATTAAATTACATTTTACAACCTCAAAACGTGATAAAAATTTGAACTTATTCATTTACCAAATTGAGTATCAAACCACCATCTGGCCTCATTGAATTGAAGTAGACATATCCACTGTGGGAGTACGATTTGCTTGACTCAAACTTTTCTCCAGATTAGCCCACGGGTCTTCCAAAAATGAAGAGTGCAGATAGTCTTCGATCCCTCCATTCCTACTCTAAACACAGACAAAACAGAAAGCATATAAATACAGTAAGTATTAATACTTTCAGTTGCTATAATTATATTACCGATTGATTGAAACTTGAATTTCTGCTGTGATTTGAGCCGTAGCTAACATTGGGACTGTTATTGCCATTTTTGTTGTAATTATTGCCAGACCATCGGTTCTTGTTATTCCTGTAGGGTTGGTTAAACTTTGAATTAAATCTTTGAAATTTTTGAGGGCTGCTATAATGTTGTGGTGTGAACGTGTTGCCCTGATTTGTTTGTGGAGAATCGTTGAAGGCTAAAAATTCTGTGGTGTCTGCTTTGTTGGTGTAGGGCTCTTGTTGAGGGGTACTTGGGTTGAAATACACAAATCCTGGGGCACTTTCTGAGGAATTTAGCAATGATCTTCTGTTCATTTTGAGAGTGTGTGTATTATTTTCCAAAAACATAAACAATTTACAGCTGTTTTTGATTTTTTGACATTAGAATTTGGCAGCTGACAAACCGTGACAGCAACTCACAGAAATATATAAATATAGATTGCATTTTTCGGGCTTATAAGTTTTTAAATAAACTACAGTCTCGAGAAAAAAGCTTTGAACGCCCTGTTTGAACTGGGTTCAATGGTTTCAATATACCAATTCATTTAATAAATGCGATATAACAATCCCTGTAGAGTGGCCACTTCATTCTTATTTCGAATAAATATTTATTCAAAATATGCGTATTTGTTGGAAAGCACCCACATGTCACTCCTGTCAATTTATGTCAAAAACCTAACCAAACTTTTTCTGTTTAGATTCGTGTAAGGAAAAGTAGCATTTCTTGCAAATAATCATGAATACTTTAGAAATTCCGACTGAAACTCAACCGGAATTCACTTCCACAGATGAAACAAGTCTCTTGGTGATAATTTTAGACAGTAACCCCAGCCAGAAAATGTTGAGAGATAACTCGCACGTTATTACACAAGTTGTGGATTCCGTGATAGCATTTGCAAATTCCCATTTAATGCAAAAGGCGCAAAATAAATTAGCCGTGATGGCTTGCCATGCAAGAACGAGGTAAAACTTTTTTAAATATGGTTTAATTAAAAAAATCTAGACTGCTGTATGTCCACTTTCAGCGAGTTCATTTACCCTGGACCAGGAAAGCCTTTGGATGTCCGGCAGATAGATGGACAATATGAAATATTCACCTTAGTTGAAAAGACCGTGAAACAGAATTTAACAAAGCTGTTAGCAAGTGAGAAGCCCACAGATAAATCAGTATTTGTTACCGAATCTCTGCTCGCTGGAGCCATCGCTATGGCTTTGTGTTACATAGCAAGATTACAAAGAACTAAACCTCCCGGTTGTAAAGTTAGTATAATTTGTTGAACAGTTTGAACAACAAATAAATTGAACCTTCTGCAGATAAACACAAGAATATTGGTTGTAACAGGAAGTGGGGACTCTGCATCACAATATATGAACTACATGAACGTCTTTTTCACCGCTCAAAAACTAAACGTAGTAATCGATGTCTGCTCCATTGATCAACATTTGAGTTTATTGCAGCAGGGCTGTGATATAACGGGAGGATTATACCTCAAAGTGCCTCAATTACAAGGCCTTTTGCAGTATTTATTGGTATTATCAACTTGCATATTAGTTAAATAATTAATTTGAAATGAAACGTTTTCTTTATAGTGGGTATTTTTACCAGAACCGCCCATAAGGAGAAAATTGGTTTTACCACCTCCGGTTAAAGTAGATTATAGAGCGGCGTGTTTCTGCCACAGGGAACTCATAGATGTTGGATATGTTTGTTCAGTCTGTTTATCAAGTAAGTTTTAATGAAATCTAATGAAAACCTGGTACATATTTTTCTTTGCAGTATTTTGTAAATACAGCCCCATTTGCACAACATGCAAGTAAGTTTTTTCATCAGCAGTGTATTGTATGAAATATTTTAATGAATATCACCTTACAGCACGGTTTTCAAAAAATTACCCTTCCCGTTGGCTGGAAAATCCAAGAGAAAGAAGATAAAATTATAAATTGACGTCATCGCATCTGTTATCTGTTGTATTTGAGATAAGTATTAGTCTACCATAGAATCTTTTCTTCCTCAAGTCAAAGGCCATTGTGGTAAATGGTGTTTGCTAACGTAAATAAATGTTTGTAACTAAATCTGTTTTGCGTCGTTATACTAAATCAATTCTCTAAATTAATGTTTATCAGAGTTCCGTCTGTCATGATGAGGTTAAAGGGGCAAATCAAGAATAGAACTTGCAGTTTATTTGCTTTTGCTCTTTATTTACAATATATCATAGTCGACTTCATTTGATATAAAATATATAAGAGCACTTTAAGTACTACCTAACAAAATATATTGTGTTAATAAATATCACAATTTTTCATTTAAAGTTACCAGGATGAATAATAAAGTCTTAAAACTGTACAATATTTGGGAAATATAATTAATATCTACATAATAAGTATGGCCTTTTGTTTATCAAATTAGAATGTAATAAAAAATACTGTTAACTTTTTTATTAGGGCATTCAATAGAATAAACTAAATAACAAAAGGTATACGGTATGCAGGGTGCTAGAAAATCGTTCCACCAAACTTGAAACAGTTATAGAAAATGAAGGTTATTCACATAAAGCCAGTCCCCTGTACGTGGATTCATTTATTGCAATTCACTGAATTCGGTCCCCATTTGTCGGTTTGGTGAAACTGGTTTTCTTCACCCTGTATTATGGCATGAATAATTTTCTTCAATATCTATGGGTGGAGTATCATTACTCAAAGACGGTCGCCACGACCGCCATCACAAATATTCCTACTACCAAGGCGGCGATTTGCTTCATGGACTCCTTCGGGTCCTCCTCCTTGAGTAAATCGGGCAGGACTGTCACTAAAGCTATGTGCAGGAACGTCCCGGCCGTGAAGGGCAAAATCCAGGACGTCCTCGCCTCTGCAAAAATCCACAGAGATCGCTAGTTAATAGAACCGAAGAGGGAGTCGCTTTGCGGCTTACCTATGGTGGTGGAGGCGCCGCTGAACATTATGGCGGCGAAAGAGCCGATTAGTCCGCCGCTGGCGGTCAAAATTTGAAAGACGGCGGCGTCCCATCGGCTGAACCCGGACTTGAGCAGGATGGCGAAATCGCCAACTTCGTGTGGGATCTCGTGCACCAATATCGCGAACGTCGTCAACAGTCCCAGCCGTAAAGACACCAGGAAAGCGCCACCCAAGGATAATCCGTGCGTGAAGTTGTCTATCGTGTTTGCCAATAAATTCAAGTAACCCGAAATCTGAAATTGCGTAAAAATTACTCATTGAAACTTTTGTGGGAATCTTCGAAAGCTTACTTGTTTCCTATTGTTGTCTTCGATATGTTTAGCAGTTCCGTTGAGCCCTTTTACGTTGTTGTTTTCGGGGAGCGTTTTCGCGGACGACGCGTGCTTCTCCCCGAAACTTTGTATCACAGAAAATGATTTCTCTACCACTACGAACATTATCAGGCCGGACAAAATTAAAAGGCCTGTGCCTTTTGTGGGTTGACCGCCTGAAAAAAAATTCAAATCAGCAAAATCCGATTCGGTTAATTAGGTGTAACCGAAAAAATTACATTTCTCGTGGGTAGACTATTGCGTCATCAATTATTTAATCGCGGTACAATTACATAGTCATGGTGTGTACTACGAATTATTAATTTTTTTGTGGGGGAAGCAGAGCGAGAAATTGTTAACTTCAAATTTACAACACTTTCAGAAGAACCTCTGAAAGAACCATTCAATCATTCCTTTTTTGATATAATGGTAATACGTTTGAATTTTTCTTACAGTACTTTGAATGTAATTTTCAATTTCTCGCTTTTGGCCTTTACGTAAGTAGAAATAATGTCCTAATAACCCCTGATTTCCTTATAGTAGGATGAGCGTATCCATAAATGATTTCCAGCTCAGAAGTCGATAAAATCATTTATTTATAGATTTCATCGAATCAGAACATGCAGTTATTTATGGCGCTGTTGGCACGTTCCGTGTGAATTTTAGAAATACATCTTTTCATTGTCTACGTACCGTTGCTCATCACGTCGTTGGCCCATATTTCGGGAAGAGAATGTAGGAAGACGTCGCCTAAGAGGCCTCCTACGGCGAAACTCAGAAGAGTTTTCAGTCGATTGGCACTTACTGGAAAGGCAAATTAATTAGTCTTAATAAGTACCTCTACCAAATGAACGGAAAAATAACTGCCACGCGGTGGTCACGAGTATATGGTATATTAGAATATAATAAATTCGCAGAGCTTGACTGATGATAAACAAAGATGTTTATTGTAAATGTCCCCTTTGTGAGTCATAGACAATGCAAAATAAGAAGAAACATACTCAGGGCAAGGCCGTCCCAACAATGCAGACCCTGTTTATGTTTGTGGTCCCTGCTAAACTGGATACCATTATTCGAATTACCAAAAGACAGAACTTTGGATAGAAGTATAATGGAAGTCGTTTAAATATTTTCATTAAAAACACACACAATACATGCTTTGATTTGATCATACAGTGTTGACGAGTGACGTTCAACGAATCAGTCTTGCGTGTTTCATTGCATTTGTGCATCTGGACGTGTTTGACACACTTACAACAAAACGCAATTTTCCAAATATTTGCAGAAAACAACATTGTGGCAAGTGCAAATGTTTACAATTTACTTGACGTCTAGTGCTGCCGAATTTGAAATGTTTGTTTAGAGCATGTTTAGAGTAAATAAATATTCAGACTATAGCGTTTTTTAAACCCGCGATTATTTTGTCACTTCAAACTACAATACAGTGTTACATTTTGTATGTAGATTGGTCCGAGTTTAATCGTACTAATTACCTATCATATACCGAGCGATCTACTGAATTTTTCCTCAGTACGAATTTAGAATAACTCATAAAATCATTTGGATCTCGAATTGGTCAAGTTCTGACATCAGATTTCCTATTTATAACATATACTCCAATTCCTTTTATTTCTGAATGCTCTGTACAATAATCGAATCAAGTGAAGTGGCTTGAAATTTCATTATTAAGTAATTTTTGATGAATGTCGGCAGCTATTCTAATCTAATCTGTGTACGTGCTGAGATTGTGATTATTTGCTATTGCCTCCGAAGGCGGGGTTCTAACAATCAAACTTACATTTATAAACATATAATACTTCACATCACTTTGGCTAATTTGAGGAATCTCGCTGTAGGTGGTGATGATGATATGTAGTAGTACCTACTCATTGAGGTACTTACACTCATAGAGGTATTAAAGTATTACCGAGAGTAATCTGTTTGAGGATTGAGGAATTTATTTTGAAGATCTCTCGGTCCGGATTTGGCACAATCGGAAATTCGATAATTAATGAAGAGTGGATCCAGTTATTATAGCAATGCGAGAGAATCAAATGTAAAGGACGCGATTGAACAAAAATTATTTGATCGCTCGGTAAAAGCGTGGGTAATTTTTTATTCCGAAGAGAATTTGAATTTTTTCAATTCACTACTCAATGGCCTCGTCAATGGCTAACGGAAAGGTGGAAATAAGACTTGTTGAGAAAAGCTGATATGCTGTAATTTGATTGATCAGATTTCAGTACGTTTCTCCATCAAGTTTGATCCTATCAATTGAATAAGATGGTTGAGTGCCTAGACCTAAATCATGACATAATAGGTAATTACCTCAACTCTATAGCTATCGTGGACATAATTTGAAGTGCCGCATCTTCTTTATTGGCCAAGTTTTCCATAGAGCCAACAAGCAACAAGGCATTATAAGAAAGTGAATCCTTTCGTTGGCAATTTCTTGAGAAACACAAATGATTAGTAATGTTGCTGCCGGCTTAATACAGCGTGATCAAAACTAAATCGCGCAACTGGCAATAATCCCGATTTTTTCAATCAATCCACAGACTAGACATTATGTTATCATTGTAACCACCGAGACTATGTCTCTAGCGTACTGAATGAAGCAAACCTGTTAGGTTTAGTGTATTTCTGGCATTGGTTCAAAGACTCAATTCGGATTTCCGTATTTAAAAAACGTTCTGTCTCCTCATTTGGATTTCCCTGGCCAAATTTGCATTAATAAACAATTTTACCGCAGGTCTTTAAAGTTGCTTCTCGAAGGTTAAATCCAAAGATAAACCGAAAGAAACCTTTGAAGAATCCGTAAGTAACGCAAAACAAAGTGAAACATACCTAAACATTCGCAGCAAAACGCATTTTTAAATCATAATAAGTGGGAGCCACATTTTGAAAATAACCTTTCTAAGGACATAATAGCGTCAGCAAAGTTGTTGATTTCAAAAACAGAAATGTGTATACCACCACTACGTCTCGGCCTACGAGAACCTGAAACGCATTTGGAATTAAAAATAGTGTTAACGATGACTCTCATAAATGAAGGCAAACTAAGTAATGGCCGTTCACATATTTTCCATAGTAACAACGTAACAACCAATTGTTACAATGCAATTGTTACTGTACAGTAAATCAGACTAGCCTTGATGAACAACTGAACAACCAAAGGCAAAAATGATCACACATAAACAATCGACCGCTTTAGTACTACTTTATTTTGATTCCTTATTGTCATGATGAAGTTATTCGTCCGTATTTTGTTTATGCCAAGTTAAAATAACTGGAATTTTGATTATCAATAAACAGAACTCTCGTTGGTATGGTGCAAACCGCATACCGTACTGCATTCAAAAGTTTATCATCTAAGCTCAAGGCTAACATACATATTTTTAATTGATGGGTTTGCTGAATGTTATCACCAACAGCCGCCAATACAACAAAAGCCAGCTCAATTAGAGAGAATGAACGACTAAAAGGACGTAATGGCAGTTATCCGTCTCGTACAGATTCATCCTACAATTTCCGCATGGCAACCGAACAACAAGTCAGGTACGTATAAAAGCACCGGCATGAAAATGATGATCATAAATTTGATTTGATATTGTCCTAACCTCCCTGCTTGAGGTTGTCTGTTTGGTCCATGGGTATGACGAGGAGCGGCAAAACGCCACTGAGTCCGACAAAGATGGAGCCAATCATGGCCCACAGCCACGGCATGTACTCCATGGCGAAGACCCAGTCCGGGAAGAAGTCCAGCAGCACCCGGCCCTTGTAGTTCAGGTCGAAGAGGGAGCCGTTCGATCCGGCCAGGCACTCCAGCATGCTGGCGACGGTTGTCATTATCGGCGATCGGAGCGGTACGCACTTTACCCGGACGCAATGCGATCAGTTCATGAATCGGAGCGATGTGCGACGAAGGGTCGAAGGACTGGGATTTGCACGGGCGCGAACGACCGACACTGAAACCGAACGATTTTTACCGACTAACCTACTCTGAGATTGAGCCGGGCAAATACTCGAATCGTTTAGATATTTAAGATAAATCGTATATTGTTGCACTCACGAAAACATTGTTTTCACTTTTACTACATGATGGACGACCGCTTCTCGGTTTACTTACTGAACAAGCGCAGACGGAGACGGAGACGGCGGCCCAGCGCACTCGCAGTCACCAGCTGGATTCGGTCGGTCCCCTCTACTCGTGTGCCACCACTACGACTCTGCATCATCACAAGGAAATCAAAATTCAAAAGATCAAGGATCAAGAACTAGCCGAACAGTAAAAATTACAGGCCAATCAAAGAGAGCTTTTGACAAAGTCGCAGTTCCATAAACTGTATTAGCTTGTATTTGAGAGGTCATAGACACAATCAAGTATTTCTCGTAAAAATTAAATGTTTGCAGCTTTATTTTGCTCTTCAGTATCAAAATTGTCTAAGCGGGCACAACGAAACTTCTTCTCAACACTTCTGTTGGTCCTCGAATGATCATTTTCCCTGAACGGTACCATCAATATGATATATTTGCCTTAGCCTTATTAACACATCCTGTCAGTTCCTTACAAGAGATACGATCTCAATATTATGTTATAGGTTGTTAGGTATCTCAAAAACGATACCGCATAAAACAGAAAATTTCTCAGAAAATTGTTATTACCATCAAAAACATATTATCAAAGTATTGATAAAATGAAAAATTTTTTCACCGACATTGATAACTTCATAAGTTGTCTGATGCCTGGGTTCTAATATAAACATAAACGAAAATGTATCCAATTCTTTAACCAGAAAGGTTATAATTTTTCGAAAAAAGTTTTTTTTCAGATATTTTCATTTGGAATATCTTTTCGATGTACTTAAGTACTCATTCTCGCGGTCTCTCATGTCAATCGAGAAACTTATTTATTATTCATTTAGCAAAATTAGAAAAGTAAGTGCCCTATAATTTCTTCAAAAACAAAACATAAAAAAGCGTACTTGAAAAAATTCACGCTGTCCAGTGAAAACTGGCGAATTAGTTGTGTCGAAGTTTTAAATATGATGAAAAGACGCAGTTCACTTTTCCGCGATCGAGCGACAAACTATAAATAAGCAAAATTCCAAAAGGGGCGCATATAAAATATCACGAATTCTTCCCATCCAGGCTGGATTTACGATGAGCATATAAGATACCACCCAGACAAAAAATTTCCGGCCTTCATACCATTTCCTGTTGTATGCAGGTGCACGCCGAATTTTCCGCGCACCCAAATTAGTTCCGCACAGTTAACTAAGCTAATTAAGATTTTTTTCTGCATAGACTCTGGCCGCTGCCAATGAATATTTCGACCAAGTATCATACGGTCTTGGCAGATCCCAGCGTCTACACATACTATTTTAGTAGATGAAATTCCGTTAGCCAGACAATAAGACATAATATAATAATATACCCAATAACGGTTTGATGAAGTCGCGCTCTTCGACGAAAACTTCAGAAAAGTACCTCTGAACTAGTGTGATTAACCTGTGCGGCCAGAATATTTGAAAAATGGATGCCTGGGGTACTTTAGATATAAGCAGTGCGTTCGCAAGAGATGACCTCAATGGAAGTTTCCGAAGGGCCAAAAAGACGGTGAGTACTTTCCAAATCGAACTACTAAAAACTGATCGTTAGTTTGTTCCTAATAATCGAATAATTCCCGCCGAAATTCCTGAAAAATTCACGTGTACCGCTTTCGGGTTATTTTAAGAATCTCAGTCTCGTCGGGAACGTTACGTAAATAGAATTTAGTTCGTAATTAGTTGTAAATATCCGAATTTTTTCCTTGAAAAATGGACGTGTGCCCTGACGTTTGGGGCCAATTGGCCTTAGAAGCATCCCAAGTCTATCTCACCGATGGAACCGCGGCTAGAAGTCCATTCGCTGGAACGGTATAGCTCCTTTGACACAATTTCGCGGTCCAGATTTTGCAACCACCTCCTCTCACGAAAATGGCCCTTATTTTCCAGACGATCGAGAAACTCCCCGACAAGGTCCTCCTTCACATCTTCAGCTACCTGAGCCACAAGGAGATCTGCCGCATGGCCAAAGTCTGCAAAAAGTGGCGGATGATCGCGTACGACACCAGACTGTGGAAAAACGTCTCCTTACGGCCGGAGATTTCCGGTCTCCACGTCGGCTCCCTGGAGTCCCTGCTGGCCCTGATCAGCATCCGCTTCGGCCCGTCCCTGCGCTACATCGAGCTGCCCATCGAGCTGATAACGCACACCGTCCTCCACGAACTGGCCAACAAGTGCCCGAACTTGACACACATGCTGCTGGACTTCTCCACCGCGATGCAGCTTCACGATTTCAGCGAACTTCAAGCCTTCCCAACTAAATTGAGATACCTGTGCGTCTGTTTGAGCGAGGTCATCTTCATGGAGGGGTTCATGCGGAAAATTTACAACTTCATCAACGGCCTGGAAATCCTGCATCTGATCGGCACCTACGAGAAAGTCGAAGAGGAGGAAGAGGAAATTTACGAAGTCATCAACGTCCATAAATTGAAATCCGCGACGCCTAATTTGAGAGTCATCAATTTGTACGGCATCAATTTCGTCGATGACAGTCATATTGACGCATTTAGCTCCAACTGCATTCAGGTAATGAGACAATTCGAGAGGTTGACCACTTTAGTAATTGTTTGTAATTTTATTGAATTTTTCGTAATTTTCAGTATTTTTTTAGTAATTTTTAGTAATTCTTGTTACTGGTGCACAAGATTTTTGTAGGTGGTCAACCCCTTGAGACAACTACACGTTTTTACTGTTTTATTATTGATTTGCAGCTTGAATGTTTGGCGGTGAATTACTGCGCTAAGGTCACCGGATCTACTCTGAAAACTTTGATGCAGAGGAGTCGTCGGCTTAAATGCCTCCTCATGAATGGAACCAGTAATAAACTTTAGAAAGTATAAAAACAAATGTCTCAAGTCTATTTTTATAAGGTCTCGAAAGTGATTACTTTATGCAAGTCGAATGGGAGAAATGCTCTCTACAAGAATTCGACATCACCGCTACGGATTTATCGACTGAAGCCCTCCAAGACATGTTGACTCGTATTCCGGGGTTGCGATTCCTAAGCGCCGGGCAACTCAACGGTTTTAACGATTCCGTTTTGAAAGCGTGGATGGAAGCCGGAAATGCCAGGAATTTAGTAAATTCGCAACATTGTTGATTCGAAAAATCTGATAATTTCTCAATTCTAGGTGGCTCTAGATTTGGACAGTTCCGATAATTTAACCGAGGAGGCAATTTACAAGTTCCTGTATAAATACGGACATCAATTGTGGGGTTTGGGATTATCGGGGATGCCGCACATCACCGATTCGCTGTGGCAAACCGTTCTCCCCATTTTAACGAACGCAAAGTAACTGTTCAGATTAACATGTTTTAAATTCAATGACATAACGCATTAAAAATAATTTTCCAGGATTGTGGTGATGGGCACTCAAGAGAGATTAGGAGTAAACATTCTCGTCGATCAGCTAATGGACAGCATTGCAAGAAATTGCCCAAACGTGGAAAGATTAGAATTGAGGTGGGACCCAGACAACCTCAGGTTTTCTGATAAAAGTCAAAAAGCCATCGACACAATGAGAGTAAAGTGTCTTAAACTGAGGTGCCTTTCCTTAAGGTGAGTACCTTCAATTAAGTACGAGCTTCGATAACACTTATTCGATTTTTCCAGTGATGGTCGCTATTACGAAATAGTTAAAGCCAATTTCGAACGTGCAGATCGAATGACTGTCGTCAGGACTTTGACGAATTGCCGAGTCTCCAACTATTACCTACTCTCTAACTACAAAGACCTAGTTTTCAATTAAATTAGTGAAACAACTTAAATAGTTTATTCTCCAAAATAAATTACAAGCGGGTAGCTTGATATAGTGCTATCGTCGGTGATATAAAGTGGTTTTATTATAACCTTTAATAATAAATAAAAAATAACAAAAAACATGTCTGTGTGACTCGAGAGAGATTTGACTCGTTTCAACATCGATAAACCTGTACACATCACTCCGTATTTACACCGTATAATTTTTTTTCCGTTTTATATAAATTTGTTCATCATATACATAAGTACCCTTTTCAACGCTTAAGTATGTTATGTACTAAAAATAATAAAGTAATAGATCACGTGACTTTGTCATAATAGAAATCAACGACTATTTGATAAAACGTAGCGATAATTGAAGCTATCACAGCGGCGTAACCGAAAACGTCCTTCCGTCTCTACCGAATTTACAATCACCTGGGGTACTCCTCGACCCCTTGCTCAGGGGGCGTCCCGTCCGCCCGCTGCTTGCGCTCGTCGCAGTCCATCGCGTGCAGAATCTCGTGGCACAGCGGACACCGGTCCTGCACGTACAGCCACTTCCGCAGACACACCCCGTGGAAGAAGTGCTTGCACTTGGTGATCTTCGCCGACCGCATCTCCTGGTAGCAGATGGCGCACACGTCGTCCAGCACCCTCAGCTGCTCCTCGTCCGCCTCCGGCAGACTCTCGATCTTGTTGACCGCCGTCCTCCTCTTCATGAACACGGACCACCCGGTCTTCGCGTCGCACCATATGTTGAAGTAGGCATGGATGCACATCATGACCGCCCTGATGGCACTACCGCTCTCGAACAGCAAGATCCAGGCGCCGTTGAAGAACAGGAAGATCCCGAAGCAGAACTCCACCGTATTGCCGAACGCTCTTATGTAGTAAATGTAATCGTCCAGTTTCTCCCAGAAAGTCACCCGGCGGGCGTCCAGCAAGAAAAGCGAGTAGATCGCCAAAGACACAAACACTTTGACGATGACCTCGATGCTAAACGCTGTCACTGCCAGAAGCCAAGTGGAAGCCTCTTGGTTCGACCACAGGAAATACATCAGGAGAATCGGCAAAGCGACCAAAACGAAGCAGACGAGTAGAGCATGCAAATGCCTTCTAACCGAAGGATTATGAGATGCACTTAGACTCATCAGGAGAGGGTTGACAACGTTGTGGACGAAATGGAGGATCGCGGTGAACAGCAGGCAGAAATTTCGGCACAATCGGACGAACCTCACTTCCGGTTCCAACCCGGTCAAACCAGTCTGTAAAGCCAGGATGTAGAAGACTATCGCAGAAACCGTTCCGAAATTCTTGTCGTTTTCGTCATCGCTCAACAGGAGCCACTGGAAGAATTTCCCGATGTAGTTGCATATGTAAGAGACGACACTGGTGATGCCCAAAACCGCAGTTAGAGTGTCGCAACCTGTGACCAGCAGGTACTTCATCAACCGGAACTGGGGGGTGTAACCGTCATTGTCGTCCCAGTAACCGGAAGCGACGAAAATCATGGCGTGCTCGAGGACCCGTAAGGACCAAAAGGTGCGCAAGACTTCCGGGACGTTGAGGCGCGACCATTCGTTCTCCACCAGGGCGGACATGCCGTAAGTCTGGACGAAAGTGCGCGAATGCACGTAACCGTTATAAAGGGTTTGCACGACCGGGACGATCGAGGACCAGAGTACGAATTTCAAGAGGGCTAAGGGTAGGAGGGCCGAGAAGACTGGTAAATGGCCGAGGATGGTCGAAGGCACGGGCAGGACCGAGAGGAACGAGGGCGCCAGGAAGGCGACCGGGAGCATTTTCTGGAGGGCCGGATACCGGGGGCCCAGGTGGATGTTGACGAATATGAACGAGAGGAAGCTCTGCAGGACGTAGTTCTGCAGGACCTGGATCGAGACGCCGCCCGTTTTAGACAGTTCCGGCAGGTTCAGCGAGAGCACGTTGTCCAGGATGCTGGACGTGTTCTGAGATTGCTCCAGCAGGTTGGCCACGGACTTGACCGTGCTCACGTTGCTCCAGTACGAGATGAAGACCACGCCGATCGACATCAGGTACATGTAGGCCACCATCAGGTGCTTCGTGTTCAATATGAACAGACATAGCGCCGCCACGCACCCTGAAAAATCACAAAATAAATAACAAAATTACGAGCAACTGTGAAATTATCAATGGATTTACCAAAGAGACATACTTTTAAACTCCCCTTTAAAATTTAAAACATAACTTCCTGTATTACTCATGGACCGAAGATGTAAAGAAAAATAAAATTTCAGCTAGAGTCGGCATACCTACTTTCTTGGATTGTTACCATTGAAGTTGCAACATTGTGATTATTTCAACCTTGACTGTTTATATAGAGTTGTTTTCTCATTTTGAAAGTCGCTTTATTTACTGGAAGAGGTAGAAACTAGTCTCGAAATGTGTTAATAAAAATACCACCCCCTTCCTTTGCAAAAAACTCGCTTAAAACCTTTGTACCCATATCATAAAACAGATTTAAAATTTAAAAATAATCTTGCTTAACACAAATCGATGTCTTCCATTGATTATTGAAGAAAAACTTTCAGCAGATGATATCGGTAAAGTTCCAGGCGAATTGAAATTGAAATTAGGTCAGGTTCAGAGTACAATCAATTATCATTAAGAATGCAAAAAAACAATGGCGTGTTACAAAATACGTCAGTCTTTAGTCTTTACGATAACTTACGAGGAATCATGAACAATAAAATATACAATTTTTTAAAAACTTTTACACAAATCATCGTCGATCTCTCCTATATCGTCATCGACTTAATTTCTTATCTTCTTTTGTAGTGTAATAATGACCATGTACATTTGTTGCTGTTTACCATGATTCAGCAGTCTCAAATACCTAATACCATACTAATACGTAAAATCTTTTCGAATCGAAAACGCTATAATCAAAGGCATCACTGCAAAATAGATACAAAAAATTTAGATAAGTAAATACTTAGTCATCACATAAAATAAACTACCACTTCTGTTTGTATGTACCCAGGTACTTATTTGTTTTTTGTTAAGTAAGTAAGGATATCATTTCATAATTGCCTCAATAATTGCATACAGTGAGACACAAGTACTCAGGCACTCAGAAATTCACGTAGACCACACTCGCAAAACTACAAATTGTTAACGGCAAGAACTGCAATGTTTGATTAGCATTTAGGTCTTCATTTCGACTCGAAGAGCCCCCGATGCATATGCGCAATTCCGGGGGACATACAGACCTAGGGTGCTCAGGAACAGCCTGAAGAGGGAGATGAATATGAACCGGTAGAAGACGGGGTCGTAGGGGCTGCCCGTCGACGAGAAATTCTGGGGGCCCGTCTCGAACTTGTCGTATCGCTCGTGGAAGTTGGACAGATCATGTTCGGAGAGCTCCTCCAGTCCTATGCCGATTTTCAGGATCTCGTCGATGACGAACAGCGGTGGCACCCTCAACACCACCTCCACCAAGCCTAGGACCCTCGAACGGAGCGACATTTCATTGCAAGCGACCTCTCGGCCCGTGTACACCAGCTTTTATTTACTTCGCGAGCACCAAACCGAATGACAACTTGACAAGTGTCACTTTCTTTCAGCTGGCCGGACACCATTCTCCAAATGCCGGTAAAGCAGAAGCCGTCCTCGGCCCAGATTAAGCGGCATTACAGTGCTGTTACCGACCAAACTTTCGCTACCCGTCAGTAGATGGCGCTAGCAACGTAAATACCCATTTATTCTTTTTTGAGTCATTTGAATAATTATCAATTTATTACCATTATTACTTAATTAGAGGCAATCTTAGGTAGTTATAACTTTAATTATTCGAATGCTTTTGTCTAGTTTTGTTCATTTTCTTCATTTGGCTGATGCGTTTAGGGTTGATCCGGTTATTCCGAAAGCTCTCAATATTTTAATTAGGGAGCGCGTTTGTGGTATCTCTTATAAATGAGCGGTTCGTACTGTGGCATGTTCGGTCCCTATAAATAGTTTTTAGAATCGTACACATATGCGCTCTCGCCGTTGGAAAACACTAATATGCCAACGCTTCTCGGTCATTAGTGAGTCTTTAGCTAATAGCCTTAACACCGCTCCATGTCAAAATAAACGTATTAATCAGCGCGAGAACTATTATACTCTTTTAGAGCCCCCGACTTGAGTCGTAAAGAGGTTTTTTCGTTTTACTTATATACGTCGTGTAGTTAGTGGTATTCCGGACTTGGCACCGCTCATCATCTCAATTGATGGCTCGGAAGGAGCAAACGGCAGAAGGAGAAATCAAAGGGTTAAGGGCTTTCCGAAAATTAACTTAGGGTTTCGGTGGTGTTTGATGGGAATGTTCGTGTTGTGACATGGTGGATGCGCTGTCAGCGCGGCCACAGTGTGAGAAATAATTATGGTCACGCATATGAAACTCGATGAATATTATGACTGTTGGCATAATATCGCGTTACTGGGGCGCAAAAGGCACGCGAAGAATCTCTTGCGGTTGTAAAAGATCGCCCCCCGCGACATGTGTCCGTCTGTCTGCCTGTCTGCCCGCGCGCTAATGACTAATTAATGGGTCGCGTTGGCGGAGTCTCGGGCTGCGCCGAAGAGAAAGGAAGTGAGATATTATATGACTGTCTGTCCCGGGTCGCTTTGCTTTTGTTCGCCGGTGCCGTCATTTTTCTCCCGACGGCGCACTTTGTTTCGCCCGTTCTTAATTAGCCCGTAATTAGTCGGCGGCGTTGCCGCTGTGCGCCATCGATCCTTTTTTCCGTCGGCGGCGGGGAGCGCGGAAACAATGCGCGCCGCCGAACAATGGCACCTGGAGAACGGCGTCAAATCGGGCGCACCAGCCGAAGCGAGAAACGGCAATTCCCCACCGCGTGACATATAATGCGCGATAAGCGCTTTGTGTAATAGTTCTATTGCATAATGGGCGCGCTACGAGTCGTTATCAGAAAATGACTCATAACAACTGACAGACGCGAACAGGAAATTGGAATAAGAAATTTCGGGGCGTAAAATGAAAGATAGTAGTGCCGTAATTTCCTACCATCCGAGAGGCGAGCGCGATTTCGGCGGGGGAGAGGGCCGGGGGCGGCGAATGTCGCCTAGGCAACAACGGAGCGCGACTGCGAACTCGGAGGGCCCCCTTTTGTAGGGCCCGCTGATGCGATGTTCTATTCACCGCCGCCGCCGGCCGCCCCCGTTCCGCCGAAGGGCTCGACGGGTGCGGGACTCTCTCTTTTACGCCGCCGTTTATGCCGACCCCGATATCGCCCGTGTACTTACGGTTTCAGCCCCCAAAATCACTTTGTCGCTTTATGACTTTACAACTACGGAAATTCGAGGGATGTCGTATCACATTTTTTACCTCTAGATTCTTCAAAATGTGCCTAAAACCCAAAATAGGTATGCTATATTTTTCAAAATGTGTCATAATTTGATTGGATTATGATTGGATTCATTTGCGATGAGATTATTGGGACGTCAATTTTTGAAGTTACAAAAATCTGGTTTAATAGTATGTTACATTCCAAGTTTGGAATTCGTCTTTGAAAAACGAGTCCGTCTGTCATCCTTGCGCTTCATTTTTGACGTGAAAAAGTCGCTGATTTTTTCAGATATAGCCCTTGTTATACCAGACGGATTCCCCATTTTCAAAAACCGTAACTCTAACCGTTTAGTCAGGAAAAATTGTGCCATAAGTGATGGATCACCCTGTATATTATTGATCAGATTTATTCATGTTAATTTTCAGTTTTTGCGTATTTTCAAGTTTGAAATTAGATTTCTACGTGGATATTCTTCAAAATTCGTTTTTAAAATGCGTTTCTCGAAATGCGTGAAAGGTTGATTAATTTGTAATGAACATACTAATGAAGGAGTACAAAAATTACTTTTAGAATCCTCAGGATAAAAAGCACAACATGGCAACGCCGCACTAATTAATTTCAACAATTTACAAATTAGCATGTAAGCAACGAATGACTATTCTTTCTTTTTTGGTAGCTTTATACAGAGCGATCGAGAAAATTTCATCACATTAGGGGAGGCTGTGATTATCATTCTCTCTCTACCCTTTTAGTAGCTTTCAGATGAGACAGAATGATATAGTCATAGCCTCCCTTTATGTGAAATTTTCTCGATCGCACCGTATATGAAATAACAGTTGAAAATATTGCTAATTTGAAATTAGCGGTGTTGCAAGATTGGTCTTGAATTTTTTTTAAAGCGATTTGCGAACTCAATACGACCCAACTGACGACATATTGTCTAAGAAATTCCTTGATTTTTTTTATAAATTTGGATTTTGAAATGAGTTCTGAAAATTTTGAAAAAGATCGGTAAAATAAAAGGAAAATAATTATTTTCTACAGACTTTATCAAAAGTAGGTGAAAACGATGAAAATGGTCATGCGGCTTATTTCTTTTTTCCACTGTCAATTAACTTTTTCCACTGCCAATTTACTTTTTCCACTGGAGATAAAATATGACGTTTTCAACAGCTGTCAGAAACGTTGAAAAACCTACTCTTAATAGAGTCTATAGAAAAAGACTGTTCCCATAAATTTTCAATTTCCAGACATTAAATTTGACAGTAAGGTAAAAGACCCAGTAATCGTCATGGACCCAGTATTCGTCATGTAGGCGATTCATTGATTCGATAATAGGGGTTTTGCTTAAAAAAATGGCTAAATCATAGGATGAATATATTTTCATGATATTTCCCCATATTCACTTGCGATGACATATTTTTACATCAACAGTTTCGTACGAAACATAATTGTTTAAAAAACCTTGTTTCGAATTTCGGGTTTTCTATCAAGTAGTTAGCGTTTCAGCTAAGGTAAGTACACTTGAATATTTGCCTAAATAGGATTTCGCGTGAAATACTATCAAAAACTGACTATAGACACATGTTTATAATGACTTGTACTAGGTATCTCAACAAAAATAATACAATTATACGCTATACTTCATTTAATTTGGCTAGTGACGAAAACTGGTCATCTCTATTTCTGTGTAAACCCAGTAATCGTCATAGGTGACGAAGACTGCTGCATTTTGGTTGCTTTATTTTCTGCAATTTTCAAACTAACACTGTGGGGTTCTTAAACTTCAATACATGGAATAAAGGACTAATAACCATCACAGAGTTCCTTATAAACTTTCTACAATACTTCGAAAAAGATGACGATTACAGGTTCATCATGCGTGACGATATTAACTACAGCTTCACGATTTAAGCAGATTCCTTGCTTCCAATATCAAAAGATTTATATGCGCCCCTTGTAAGAATCAGAATAAAAAATAATGTATAAAATAATTATTTCTCAGTTTTTATTTCTTTATTCATCAGTTTTTTTGGAGAAATTTGATCCATTTTGATGAATAAATCGTTTCTCAGTTGACAAATCTGTTGATTAGTTCAAATTTCTCAGGTTTTATCGATATTTGTCTCTAAAACACCTCAGACGAATACTGGGGTTATAGACTGACGAAGACTGGTACACTAGTCACTTTGATATGACGAATACTGGGGTACGTGTTATTTTTTTTATTAAAACAATTTTGACCTATCTGCAATTATTTTAGCATAAATCAGAAGCTAGTAGTAGATCGTGCTATAGACGACAAATTTCAGGAATAAATTAGTTTATATTTCATTTTTAAGTTAACATTTGACGACTGATTTTTAATCGCGTTAGTTTCGGAAAACCCTTAAGGTGACGAACACTGGGTGTTTTACCTTAGGTATAACTTTCAATTTTCCGGACGATTTCTTCAAAACAAGTTTTTCTGAAAGAATCAAATTTGGATAGAGATGAAATAATCTACCATTCCATTATCTAGATGCAAACATGGGCGAAGTTGCCCTTTTTTCTATAAAGACCTTCTGGTTTCCCATCGGATATGCAGCCAAACAGTAAATCGAGTTTCCAAAAACCAAATCATGGCTTTTTTCGGAAATTCGACCATAGAAATAATGTAAAATTCAATTCCAATGATACCATTCAGATTCTCAAAAAACCAAATTGAAATAACGAAAAAAAAAATCTGAATTGTTTATGTCAGTACGTTTCAGCAGTGTAGCTCATCAAATAAGGCCGCGGCGTTATTTCGAGGGAGAGAGGCGAAGCTTTATCTGCCGTTATATTATTACATTATAACAAGTGGCTCGAGAACGGAAATTACACAAACTATTTTCAAATAGAGTCCCAGTCAGTGTTTTAGTACGGCGTGTTACAGATAACGGCGCCATTTCCGTTCGTTTTACACCGCGTTTTAGGTGCCATGTTAGCACACTTAGAGAGCGTCGATACAACCCCTAGTAAAACGCGCCGAGCATCAGGGGCAATTTTCGACATCCTCTCTCTCGCACTCGCGGGCCCGGCCCTCCCCTTTTCGGGCGCTCAAGTGCGCGTGGCTAATTCGCCCCCCGAAATCGCTTTCATTATTGCATCGGGCGGAATCTGCGCCGGTCGCGATTTATACTTAATAAAGTTACGCCGGGAGATGGAATTCCTGGCGAGTCGTGATTTTGATTTGTGGGCCCTTTGTGTCTGCAATTCGGTCCTGGATTTCGCGCTTTAATGGGGGGCGACCGTGTATGAAGTGGCCTCTAACAAATGAAGATTAATGGGGCCCCGCGCGTTTCCCATGGTCCGCGGCCACCTTACGTCCGTCACAAAGCCGAGATTTTTGACGTTTCTCGCCGAGCTTTTCGGGCTGAATGGATGTTGTGCGTATGAATGACCCGGAGTTATTATGTATGACGACTCTATTCCGGGACAAAAACCGAACTCGTATTATAGTATTTTCATATTGTAGGTGGTATTGACGATTGCGGGTGCCGTTTCGGGGCCGCAAACGGCGCTCGTAAATTATGTTTTGTTATTGTGTCCGTTTTGCTTTCGCGACTCGCATCAACATACGACATTATTTCGGAAAAGGGACGATTTATTCGGCCACAAACTGTCATAATGCCTCTTAATACGAGGCGCACAATGGGCCATTCATGGCGAACACGGAATCTTTGGAGGGTACCATTTTTCATTCGGCCTTAATTGCGAATCAACAGACAGGAGACCGAATTCTTCATAGGAACGTTCTTCATTCACCAAAGTCTCACAAAAGTGCAGTTGTGTGCATTATCATTATATTGATGAAGACCCGAAGCCTTTCTCGAGCATGTGAGTACTTCCCATTCGAAACACAAAAAGGACCGAGAGAGAAATGTCATTTTATAAAACGTTTCGTCTTTTAGCCGTCTGGAAGTATTGAAATAACTGCGCCGACGATTTTTGAGAAATTCCATCAGACCGCTCAAAAACTGATTTATTACCCGGATTAAGTCATCGAATTTTTGTACACGGTACAAAATTCTGAAACGACATTTTCGTCTTAATTATACAAGATGTTCGACATGAGAGATGATGATTCTTCAATAGTTCCCATACTTTACGGTCTCACTGTATGCATTCTTGAATAGATTCCTGTAAACTTGGATTAATTACTCACTTACATTGAAGTTATTTTGCAATCACACTTCATAACCTATAAAGCAAGTGTAATTGCAGGACTTTACACTTTGATTCACATTTTGCAAACAATTAAGTACTTATAGCATTAAATTTAAATTCAATGGTACTAGATAATAGAACTGAATTGTGAAGAATGGCGTTTTGCTCATGTAAAATAATACCTTTTGGGTTAAAAAGTGACTCGCAGTACGCAGAATTCTGTAAATCAAAATTTCAGATAACAACTCTTATTGAAAAAATTTGAAAAGCACAAGGCCATGTAAACTATGGACGTTCTAAACGGTCATATTTATAATAATTTTGAAGTCATATGAAACAACATAATTGTGGTAAAATTGAGAATTTACTTGCAACTTGCATAAATTAATCAAACATCGTGATCCAAGTTTCTCAGTAACCATAAGAGAATGTGGCAAGTACTCGATGTATCGAAAAAATTAAACACTTAGATTTATAGTAGTCGTTAATTACATCCAGTAATATTCACATTAAAGTTCGGAATACATAAAACACAAATATATAAAAGTATAATTAGGCAATTGTCTTCGGGTCATATAGCGGAAATGGGTACGTATAATGGTCATTCGTAATTAACCCGGATGCAAATGAAGTCGGCTATTTACGACAGACCGTATTAAATATACAAGGAAGGCTTCTAGACGAATAAATTATTCGGCGACTTTTGACCAGCCGAGTTACAAGTAGGCGCTACAGTTCAGTTAGATCGAGCCGAATCTGCATAAAGTAATACATAAATGACTAACAGATTTTAATGGCGTATGAAGCCAATTTGCTGCTCGATAAAGCTGAACCTCTCGCCGCGTACCCACCGTAATGGCAAACGTCCTCTCTTTCGCGGGTTCATCAGTAGTCCAGTACGTAGGTGTCCGTTATATAAAGAGGACTTTAATACCGTACTTATCGGCCGAGTTTGCTAAAGTCGCAGGAATGCGCCGTGAGAAAGGCAGAAAAAGCCCCAACCTAAATGCGAGCTAATGGCTTCATTTTCTTTGAATTTCCTTAAGGATCGGCGTCGTTGGAGGTGCACTATGTAAAGACGCGGGACGCGCTCGATCCTCGTCCTCGATACTTCGGGTACGCCAATAGGCGAACCTGCATAATACGGCCGAGAGAGCTCTCGAACACGACCAGGTGTGTACGGCGACCCGAGTCTGGGTATAGTAGCGGCCGAGTATCTTGATTTATTTCCTAATTAGTCCGGACAGGTATATAGGACGGGTAAGGCAGAAAGGTTTGAGGATAAAAGGAATGCAATATTCGAATCGGGCCGGAGTTATTGCGGAGCGTGATGTTAGCTACAAATTCATCCATTTTCTTCCCCGATCGGCGCTGGCAAAAATTTCGAAGACGCGTCTCGCGATGGCACATCGCGGACATGTCTAACGACGAGGCATGACGGATCGCAGGCGTGTTTGCGACAAATCTATTGTTTTCAGGGGCCGCGCTCGGATCGTAAATAACGCACGGTATACGGCTAAATTGACTGCGAGTGCTGCGATGAAAGGATTTGCGAGCCCGATGCCCATTAGCGAGCCGATCCGAGACCTCTGCCGCGCGGACTTTTGGAAACGGGGAGATTCTCGTGGGAGGCGCCCGCACTTTCAGCCGACAAGGTCATTTTTTCGTAATTGGGATGGTGCAGTTGGTTAATTAACTTGCAATAGCGAGATTAAGTGAGGAATTAGGTGGATAATCCGGAAAAGAACTGTAAGTCGTGAAGAATTATCAAGAATCATGAAAAATTATGAAGAATTATGAAGAATTATGAAGAATTATGAAGAACTATGAAGAATTATGAAGAACTATGAAGAATTATGAAAAACTGGTTTACAACATCAACATCCAGGAATTAGTTGGTGAATTCATGGAAATAAATTAGTGGAAATTAGTAAGGGAACTAGAAAAAATTATTGGGGAATTAGTAGAAAATTGGGGAATTAGTATAAATTAGAGAAAATTTGTGTACAGTGAAATTCTTCTCGGCTTGACCGCATAAGTGTGTTGATGAAAAAAAAAATTCTCCTAATATCTGCACCAGCCCTTAGGATTTTGTGAGACCCTGCATGAGAATGGAAGAAATGTTCATATTTTCAGGTTTTTGAAAGTCCATAAGAATTTTTTAATAATTGGATGGCGCCCGTTATCGCGGGACGGATCTTCGGTGTAAACACGTCAAGGAAACGGCCGGACCCGAAAAATGCCTCCATAATTAATCCGGAGAGGGCATGAAACCCTCGGGTTAAGTTGGAATAATAACAAACCTCGACCCGTTGTAAATTAGGTACAAATCAATTATTTTCCTTATTGTTGGTTGCATGATTGTTTATAGCCGGAAATGACTCGAAGAAAACAGATTTAATTGACGATTACTAAGTATATAAGGGGCATTTTCTTTTGTAGGCAAATTCGGAATTCCACCGATATATGATAATGGGCGTCGTTCGGCCGTTCTGGTGCGACTTTATTATGGATCGCCGCGGCTCGAGAAATGGGTAATAATTATCGGGAGCAGCTGACGGCGGAAAGCACATGGTGTGTGGGCATAAAGCGCGGTGGACGGTCTTTGTTGCAGTTGTCGGGTCCCAGATTTGCCCGCCTGTGACTAATAAGGCGCTCTTCGCGTTTGATATCCGAGATTTGCGTGCGAGAGCAACGATTCGGAAAATCCAATTCGCCATTATGGGTCCGCCATTCGCCATCCGGTCCGGTCCGGTTCTTTTTTCGCCAAAAGGCGCGAATTACCAATTTCGAATGAGAAAAGCGCGATACGCATGCGCCATGATTCGGATCTCCAGGGTTGCCACGTCCAAATCAAATAGCCCATCAAAATCGCGGCAACGGTTTTTTCAGTGTGGGATGAAGTTTCTTATACAGAGACATCATAAAAATTCTTCATAAGGGGAGGCTATGAACATAATTCTATCTCATTTGAAAACTACTACAAGGATAGAGACAGAATGATTATCAGAGCCTGCCTTCATGAAGAATTTATTTGATGTCTCTGTAATACGAAATAATACACATGCTTAAAACAATTAGCGAAACACTACTAATTTTCAGAAATTTTCCACATTTCATGTTAATTCCAAATAAATTTTTGTACAATAACTCATCACACCCCTTTCAGCGTTTTTGGAAATTTCATTAAAATTGACAAAACCGCAAATAAGTAGGGTTGATTCTGTATCAAAATCTGTTGAAAATAAATTACATTTTACACTGAAAATTGGTCATAAAGGTCATAGTCATCGAACCTTTAACACTTTAACGACCTTTTATTATTAACCGATTTGATACAGAATCGACGCAGATATCCGTCAATTTTCAGCAACTTTACTTGTAACTTTGAGATGCATCAATCAATATTGATGCAATTCTCAAAGTAGATATACTTACTTAAAAAAATGCTCGAATATTATATCGATGATTAGAAAACCACGACGATATTTTATCATTTTTTTGCCTTTCAAACAAAATTTCCAAAAACGCCGGAATGCTCTAAATTATTGGATTAACATGAAATCTGAAAATTTCTTGAAAATTGTTCCGCTAATTGTTTTGAGTAGTACTTACATACATAAGTATACTCCTATAGTGCTTTTCAGCGGCTATTTCCAAAACTTGTATAAAAAAACTTGGAAAACTTTGAAAGTACATTCTTTGAAGTTTTACCTTCCCAATTATGCATTAATTAACCTAGAAATTAAAGAAATACCTCAAAAAACGAATTCTCAATTCTGTGTATACAGAATGAAGGTAGCAGCGCGAAAATCCGAATGAAGGCGCACGCGCCGCTCTTCGGCATTCCCCGGTAAAAGTCGTCGCGGATACAGAGTGTCCCATTAACCGGTCGTCGTTTTCGGCGGGCCTATCGGGTCGATCGCGCGGTTTTAAATTAACTCCCCGGGAGCAGCACGGTAGCTCGGGCGATAAATCGGGGCCGGCGAGACAGGCCTTATCTCCGGGAGCAGAAGACCAATTGGTTAGAATGAACCATTAGCTCTCGGACGATAGTCCGGGCGCGGCGGCCCCGGCCGTTTATTAAAAGCAGATTTCCCGGAATCTCGTTCGCACCTCGCCGGATAAAGGGGTGGAACTTTTACGGCCCGGACCTAATTAAAACCGTACCCCCCAAACGTGCCTCGAGTGCGCCATGCACGCTTAAAACGCACTAAAATCGCCGGACCGCGGCTCCCGCCCCGCGTCATCCGAGACGCGCGCACTTGGAAATAATAAATCTGCGTCGGTAATTGCGCGCTCGAAATTAATCACATTCGTAAAAAGAAGCCGAAATAGGTCCTTTTGACCTCCGATCTCTTCCGCGTCCTCTACTGATTATAATGCGGAATTCGCTCATTGTATTCACCGATTATTGTTGTCGGCTCGAAATTTTCGAGAGCGGCGCCTCGTTATCGCCCGGCCCGAATCCGATTAGGAGCGCGCCGTAAAAGTGGCGATGATTGAATCGGGCCGATTTAATTTGTACGCTTAATTAGGGGGCCGAAATTCGGGGATTGAGTCTTTAGGCTCTCGCGTATACATTACGCCGGGCCCGATTATGAGAGGGGGTCGGTCTCTTGGCTGTCTCCGTCTGCGGACGGGTCGGAGGACGTGAGGTGGGTTTGACGGGGAAACGGATCCCATTGCCTTTCCAAAACACGTATCTTCACGATTTGGCTAATTGGAACAATAAATTGTTGGTACGGTGTCCGGCCTTAATAGGCTGATTGTCTTGCAGTCGTCCCATCATGGCATCTGTTTCGGGGCCCGTGGTAAAAAATTCGAACCCACCGATCGCCAAAACGACGTTCTTATAACCGCCGGCCGCTCTCGTTTAATGGCGTTTTTGGAGCGGGCTGGCGAGGGAAAAAGCGATGTCTCGTTATGATTCGGACCATCCCAAGACGTAAGACGCATGCCATTTTACTCCTTTAGTACTCATCGAAATTTCTTCAGAACAGATTTCCAAAAAATGTGGATTTTGGATAACAACGCCTGGGTACTATCACCCCAAGTCAGATGCATAAAACATTCCTCAAAAAAAAAACGCGTGGTAAGTATAAGGTAAGATTGTCCACATTGAACAAATTCTCGCGAATTCGACAATAGCAAATTGCAAATTTCCCTACAAATGGTTCAATTTAGAAAATTGATTGCTCAAATGGAACCAGTGTAAGACTTACACTGATAAAGCATAACAATCATTGCTTCTTTGAATCATAGAAGTAGAATAAACAATAGGAAACCCAGAGTTCTTCTTTTTGTGGAGTTTGTGGTTTCTATCCAGATTCCATAACTGTGGCCAACGACAATGGAGAACATAACGTTCAATGTATCCTTTGTACATCGTTAGCAAGGATAAATTTCGTATTCTTGGTCAAATTTCAGATTGTCTGATAATTTTGTGGACAATAGCACAAATTGCAGAATTCTTCTCAAACAGTTCAATTTAGAATATTGGTTGCTCAAATTGAACTACGAGGTATTTTGAATTGAACCAGTGCAAAACTTACATCAGATAAAGCATAACAACCATTGATTGTTTGAATTAAGCTCATAAAAGTAGAATAAGCAATACAAAAGGCAAAGTTCTTCTTCTTGCATTCTTGATCAAATTTCTGATTCTGTGATATTCTTTTGTGCTCTTTTGGCAATCTTGTGTGTTTTGGAATATAGCAAATCAGTGCTGATTTTGATTCTTGTAACCATCTATGCCTGTAACCAAATTGCTCAATTTGGAGCACCAGTAAATTGGCATATCATCCTGAAATTCAAAAAGGATAACTTTTATGAAGAGTGTTAAATTCTTTGATTAATGATAGTAATGAATTTGCTAAGCTCGATCACCATGACCATTAGTAGGTAATTGGAATCATCTATTGTTCCATTAGCAGAAAGTACTTTCAAACATTTGTAAGTAACGGAATTTGCTGAACTGAGATCCAGATATTTGACCTTCTAGTCGCGAACCACGAAAAAGGACAAGAAAAATGCAAAAACTGTTTGATCGAGTGCAGCCTCGTCGATTTCACGTGGCTTTTGAATAAATCGGTTGTCCGTTTGGCGCTTTCGAAAGTGGCCGTTTCTCGGAGTCTAGATTCCGGTTATACGCGCTAGGTCTCGTCCTGGAATTTTTCCTTGCGCGGAGAAAACGGCAAATAATTTGCCGCAATTAAAACCGACAATATAACCAATTAATTGCTCGGAATCGAGCCTGCGAATTGCGAAAGCGACTCGGAACGGCCGCTGCCGTGGCGGGGCGAGCGGCCCTCCGCGTATTATAAGAGGAGCACGACAGGTACCTGCGTTACCGGCCAGACCGAGAGGCCCTCGCCCGAGAGAGAGACGCTCCCGGCCGAGATAACAACCAATTAAAAGACGTGTTGTATATTGAATAATAATTACACACGGCTACTACCCTGCCCTGTCCGGCCGATGCTATCTGCGACCCACGTCCTCTCTCTCAGAGGAGGACCGCGGCCGGCCGCATCGATTCACGTAAATTAAAGAAGTCGACGGCAATTTGTGAAATTATTTCTCGGAATCGCCCTCTCCCCGTGAAATCTCCCGCACGTCCTCGACCGGATCGCCGTTTACGAACGGGCAAAGGAGAGAGAGAGAAGTCGGTAATGCGCCATTGTCGCAACGAGATCGCATAACGAATGGAAATACGGCAACGCTAAAGGCTTCTCAGAATTTAATTAATTACGTTTATCGCACTCTGAAATTATTTAGAGCTGAGACTAAAAGGGCAATAAAGTGTCGGACGCGATATTCGATACGCCATTAAAACAAATCGGAGCAGGCAGAGATTGCGGTGGAAAATTAATCGACCCTTCGGGCCTCTGGGACGAGAAAAGCCACCCCACCTCGCTCGATAATAAAATAAATCATGGCCATAACTGATCGAGGAGAAACTTATTATATCGGCTGATAAATAAAAATTTCTCGAGAGCAAAGAGTAATTAGTTTTGGAAAAGGCATCGCGGATGTGAGAGGCCGTTTCTGTATCGTCCAGTGTAGGTCTAATAAAATAACGAGATCGACTCCCGCGGTAGTAATTTATTATACGAGTGTAAGAATGCGGACTATTAATAATTTAAATGTTAATTTGTTAATTAATGATACAAATTGCTTTCTGAAATGTGTTTTATGATTTCCCAATAAGGTTTCTCGGCTTTAATTGCACGCGTTTCCAGACACAGACACTGAGAACTGATCTAGATCAAAGGAAGACTTTTAATGATGCATCCAAGTGCCTTCGAGACGGCGCAGCCGCGCTGAATTTAAATTCGCTTATTCCGGCCTAATTGGATTCCGAAGAGACCGGATCGAAAAAGGCGAAAGCCGATACTCTGACAAATGACGGCCCGAAGGGCACAGCCATAGACGCGGACGATAACTACAGTACCATCGATTTCAGAAAGCACAATCAAAAGTACCCAAAACCACCGAAATCCGCAAAATCCAAAAGGAAAACGCTTGGAAACACAAAATTCCCATAGAAATCTCTAAATCTTCACTCTGATCCTAAATATGATCAGATCAGTGATGCATCCCAAAAATAATCATAGAAATCATGGATGAAAAAGTTCCATTGCTGTATCATAGCAGAGTAAGAAATGTGGGTAAAGGACAAAACTGGCAATGAAAAGATGGTTTTGAAACAAACATTTAATGGCAATAATAGGATATATCTCTATGTACACTATTTTACAACAAATTAAATAAATCTTTGTACAGAAATGGAAACAATCATGACACGTTTACAAATTCGCACAAAGGGTACTAATCAGTCTTATTGTACAGATTACAAAATCTACTTTGTCTATATCCATAAATTCGCGCCACAGTCGAAATTGCACTCTGGTATTAGGTAAAAGTATTTGGAATGTCTGGCCGTCCACGAAAACACGATCGGTACCATCGAAAACGTTTCGATCGGCATTACCAATGTCAATGGGGGATATTGAGGATGTGCGTGGGCGCGCCGGGGAACGCGAAATGCGGGGGCCTGTGCGCCATCGCCGCCAAAAACGGCGACACCAGGGGCGGCCCGCCCCCGGGAAACAGCCCGAAACTGGGGGGCAGCAGCGGCCTGGCCGAGAGGCGCAGTTTCTCCAGCTCGGCCTCCTGCAGCCGCTTCGCCTTGGCCCGCCGATTCTGGAACCAGATTTTCACTTGCGTCTCCGTCAGCCGCAGGGAACTGGAGAACTCCGCCCGCTCGGCTATGCTCAGGTACTGCTTGTCGCGGAACTTCTTCTCCAGAGCCAGGAGCTGCTGCGTGGTGAAGGGGGTGCGCGGTTTCCGGTTCGGTTTGTGCTTGCGCAGGGCGCAGCGCACGATCGGGGGTCCCACCGGGTTCCCGTTCATTCCCGGGATGTTTGCTGGAAAAGCACAAAGCTCATAAGTACTCGAAATTTGGGTAATTGATGGGACGCGACGATTAAAAATCACGTCCTCTTGTAATTATTTCGAGTGGACGCGCCGTCTCTTTCTCTTCCTCTGACTTTTGCCGCCTCGTCTCGTAAAGTTCGGCTTGGTCCTCTCCCCCATTTATTAAGAACTTAATTTCAATAAATAAAAACACAATTTCCGGCTGTCAAAATTTATATGGAATCGGTTTTTTTTTCGCAGTAAAATTAATTTTATTGGCTTTTAGATCACCCAACACGATTTCAATTATGACCATTTGCGGTCATCAGACCACATCGTGTTTCCGTTCAAAGGACCGGTAATATCAAAGACTCTTTTCTCACACGAGGGAGGAAATGCCTCCCACAGGAATGCATTATACTTTTGCTCGAGTTTTCATCAATTTGGAGCATTATGATCGATTCAGGAATTTTTGCTGTACATGACCAATGCAATGGTTTTTGTATACTACAGACTACAGTGTTTACATGCTGTCTAGTTTTAAAAATGATGCATTTGCAGTTAGGATTTCCAACCCAAAACGGATACTTAGTGGATTTAGGTGCACTAGAATCAGTTCCATTATCCATAAGTGAACGGGTACCGTAATGAATCGATTATAGCACGCAGATGGAAAAATTATGTTTTGAACCATGGGGACGATTATGGGATTGTAAAAGTGGCAGGCATAAATGGTTTTTATACCCGCCATTTATTGTCCGCACCGTAAAAATTGTTTCCAATTAGATTTAATTAATATCTCGCGGAGTGCAGTCGGCGGGCAATAACGAGCAGCCCGTTGACAAAAAGAGCAAATTGCGAACGGTTCAGTGAATTAATGGGAATAAATCAATAAAAACGGGTACAGTTGTGCGAGCGATAGCAAATCAACCGCGATCGACCCAACAACAAAAATGGAACGAGCAAAATAAGACGAGTTCGGAACGGAAAACGTACTTTGATGGGGAGACGACGACCGGATGAGTCCGCCCCACGTGAAGGGCCACTGCGGATGGCCCACCCTGGGCATCGAAGGGTGCAAAGGTTGCGGGATGACCACGGTATGAGCCGACCCCGGACTCAAGCTCTCCCTGCCTTCGCCATCCGTGTCTTCGTCATCCACGGTGATGTTCTCGTCGTCTTCGTCCTCGTTCTCCAGGTGCTCGACCTCCTCCTCGACGATTCGACGATGGTCGTCGGATTTCTTGAGGAGCGACTCGACGCTGAAGGAGATTTTCGACTTGATCTCGGTTTTGGTCTCTTCCATCTTTGGCACATGAAACGTCGCCGGCACTCTAAGCCTTCACCCCGGTCTCATCGAGGTATATGGACACACCGGAAGCGATTTTTTTACCATCGGTTTCGGTTGGCTCTGTGCGGTGTTGCTGGTGCTGGTGACCACGGCCGACTGAAGTTGGCTGGCACTCGTGGTGAGGACCGTGCACACGGGGGCGTGGAGCAGCGCCGGGGCTCCTCCCCCCGTTTATTACCCAAATCGGGCTCGAAATTGATGACCTCCGAGCTCGTTATGCCCGAGGCCCGTGACTGACGCTAGCGTGATTTTGGCATATTATATTATTTGTCGGCGCCGTTTGCCGTATTAATTTAAATTGATCGTGAACTAGGGGGGCCGGGGTGCACCCGCCGCGCAGCGGGGCAGCTGCGTCGGGATCCCCCCGTCGAACTTGGACAAAACTATCACCGATCTATCGATCTGAATTTACGTCTAAAATCAACTAAGTGAGACTTAAGTATCGATGTAACATATGCATTCATGGCAACTTTTATTGAAATAAGGACTCGGATTGGTCATTTTGAGGTACTAAAATGACGTCATTAAGGCACGGGTAGTTTGATTTCGAACACATTCACAACATTGAAGGACAATGGAGACGCTGAGCCGCTTTATCATAAAAGGTAAGGTAATTGATAGATCTAGATATTTAATTCAGAAATTCAACTCAAAATTTGACCCTTATAATTCTTTGGAGCAGTGATGGACAACACAAAAATTTACTTATGCTTATAAGTGCTTCATTTCATATTTTAAAGACATGATTCATCTTTCTATCAAATCATAATGTAATATTGGTTTGACGTGATGAAGAGTTCGTAAGTTTCCTGATGAAAGGAATTTTTATGATTAAAAGGCCAAGAGGATGATATGTAGTCATGGGAATTATTTTGATATTCTGCAGAAGGTCGTACCTTTTGAGCTTCTAGGTACTACCTTTTTCAATAACCGCTTCTTCAATTATAAAACCATTCGTTCTGCATCAAGTTATTTTGTAATCATAGTTTTTGTTATATTAAGTACACGAAATATTTTGATCTAAACGCTTGGTACACTATTATTTTCTTTCTAGATAGTAATCATTTTCATTTTTCATGGATGATGAAAGTGAGCAAATTTTCATCGTACATATTTTGAGGTGTTACAATGCGTATGATCACATAATTATAGGCATCAAACACAAATAAAAATTTGGGGTACCCGCAAATTGTTTTTTGGAATTTTTTTAGCGATAAGTGTTTCAAGGTACGATGTGGAAATTGGTTTGAAAAAATACGATTTGATTTAGATTTAACAATGGGCAATGATGAACAATAAAAAATGAATAAATTTTGCACTGTTATTGCCATTA
The DNA here is from genome assembly GCA_949788335.1 of Salpingus planirostris. NCBI lineage: Eukaryota > Metazoa > Arthropoda > Insecta > Coleoptera > Salpingidae > Salpingus > Salpingus planirostris. Next base: position 4,437,411 of record OX460922.1, read on the forward strand.
ATTAGGAAAAACGTGGCGTAGTAAATGTTTTCGCTTTGAAACAATTACAGTGTTGGTAAGTACGGCGAACGATGTCGAAACATTTTACATTATTGATATTTTGTTGTTTCTTCGAGTAATTACCATGTTTCTATCTTCCAAAAAATAGGAAAACTACTACTGCCACAACATGGTATTTTTCATTGCATAATATGCCATCAAATTTGTAATGACGCACTAATAAATGTATCAAATTGAGCGAATTTGCGAGGAAATATTCATGTTTTTGTTTATCTAAGTGAATTCATAAAAATACGGCTTCTGACAGCTGATTGAATGATTTTCATGAAAACCGCACATTTCACAGACTGGATAAAAACGTGTCACACCTATGAATACATAAACCCGGAGTAAAACTCCGATGCTTGACGTGATTATACCTCCTCTACGTAAAAGTGGCAGAAACTAATAGCCTTGATGATAACAATCACATAAAAACATATGACAAGATAACTAACCAACCTACAGCTTCATTAGAAAGGACATAACAGTAGAGGAAGTCTATAAAAGCGAGTAGATACCCACTACGTTATACGCGTCCGAAGCCCAACACACGATGATAAAAACTCAAAAGTCATGCTACACGATCCACAAATGCTGCAGCTCAGATCATGCATGGCCAGCATCGGGAGAATAATGGTAAAAAGAGCAAAATATGAAAGAAACCGAGACACTGTCCGCGCAGCACTTTCTTCAGCAAAAGTCGTATCAGATCAGGACCAAAACGGCAACTTCTCTGACATCTGATGAAATACATTTCAGTAGGTAGGGGGGTGATTTTGAATAGAGTGATGAATTTGGATAAAGTCGGGGCGCTGTCGGTAATTGAAATGTCACGCATTACAAAAACGTTGAATTGATTCGTTTTTCCATCATTTATTCCAATATCAAAACCGGACGACATAAACGTAAATTATGCCATTTTCTCGTTATTCAGGCGATACATGCGACCGTCCGCTTTTTCCGGCGCATCAGTGCCGCCAACGGAACCCCGGAATCGTGTCGCTGTTAGAGGTGGGTACCGTCTCACGCATGAACGGCCCGGCGACGTAAAGACCGTACGACTCGTCTCTCGCTCGGACGCACGTCCCCCCAATTGACTTCCCTTCGTCCCCGACTCGAACAAGTGAACGATGGCATTAAATTGATTTTATTGCCCCCTCTTCACGCTCCCGCGGCCAATGGGGAGGGAGAGGAAGCTAGTTACAAAGGCGGGGAGAAACTCTTTCGACTGCCAATCACGTGGGGCTGTGCGCCAGGCGAGGGGAGAAAGTCGCGTACCCCCCGACCCGCGTACCGTGGCGCAATAACCCAATTATTCCACTCGAAAGTGATTAATCCACCACACGCACCCACCTCTATTCTTAAGGTGGCCGTCCTTACCTGTCACTTGGCGGCCGAATCCGAGATCGCGAGCGCTCGAGTCAACTTGGCCGCTTTGTCGCACCTGTCAGATGACGACGGGAGAAGGGGTCCGTCCAGTGGCCCTCGGTAAATAAACAGGCGATTATCGGGGCGATTTTCGAGAAAAGTTGTGTCAAGTTAACTGCATTAGAGGATGAGATTACGACCACCCCGGCGAGCCGGCTCCCCCGTCGAGAGACATTGTCGAAGTTAAACGATGTTTAAGGGCTTAACACGGGATTAGGAGATGACTGACGTGCTATCAGTGTTCCCCAAACGGTGATTGTTTGACGGATGACAGGCACGTGTAAAACAAAACACCAAAAGCGATCCCATCAGCGACGGCCGTTCCCACCGGAATTGAGCGGGGGCCCACCTGATGGGCCACCGACTCGACCACCATCACGCGAATGCGTAATCTCCAATTATTTTCACTCCAAACTCGGTCTGATTGGTTTGGAAGGGGTTTTCGATCGGTTCTGGAGAAAAGGGTGGAGATCGCCCTTACCTGTCGGATTTTCACGGCCGACTTGTCCGAGTCGAGGGGGTAAAAAACTTGGCGCTATTATTCGGCTGGGATGCACAAAGGAGTCGCGTAAAAATTTGTATCGAATAATAAAAGAGGCCGCTTAAATGCGAAACTAATAAAAATTTTATAGAGTCGTCGGCCGTTTGTGTGCCAAGTGACAGTGTCGTTTTTATCAAAAGGCGAAATGGCGCGCGGAGGGTGTATGGGAGAGAGAATAAGGGACGAAAAGTCCATTGAAATCTGACGCTTTTTGTATGAACCTCTGACAACTGCGTAACAAAACATTAATTCACCGATGGAGGTATACGGCGAACGCGCAGGAAGTCTGTTTCGAACCGAAACCCCCGCAAAAGCGAAATTCTATGATAGAGAGGGTAAGGTTTTGCCTATATTGTACCCCTAGTGCTTTATATACAACGTGTACTTATTTCCTACAAATCTTGGAAACAACTTTGTAGAACAATCTTTGAAGTTTCATCTTTTCAATTATGTTGCAATATTTCAATTTCGATGTTTTCCTTTATGAGAATTTTCATCATTTCCAGAAGCTAATAGACGATTTCAGGAAAAATCTTACATCCTTTTCTGAACTATTTTGACAGAAACACAATTAAATTCAATTATTGAATGACTTGGTTCTAAAATCAGAAAGGGACAGAGAGATACACTTGCGTGCAAAAAAATCGGCCCACCTAAATTTTTAGTGAAATTCAAAGTGGCGTAATTTCTGAACGAAAAGAGAAATTCCAAAAAACTTGGCATCCCTGAATAGCTACATTCTTGGGCTATCACCCGCCAGACGCTGTGTTTTATACAGGTTCTCTGAGTACGTTTTACAGGGTGTCACGTAAAGTTCTGCAAGAATGTTAAATTTTGGATGACCCCACGGTCTAGGAAAATGATGTAATTTTTTCTTTAAATGGTCCTGGGATATTGTTACACTCATATCTTGAAACAGCACTGGAAAAACCGACTCATTTTGTCCAACTACAGGGTAGCCAGAGAAAAACAATTTTTCGTGCCACCGTCATCTGAAAACGACTAACTGATGTATAGGTACTTTTTGATCATTTTCCTGAGAAAACAAGTCCAAAAGTGAATTAAATAAATCAAATATTCAATATTTAATTAAAAAAAGGCATTTTCAATACTACCCCTTGCTCTCAAAACTTCTCGAATTCTCCTTGAAATGCATTTTTCAAATTAAATATTGAATTTTTGATTTATTTCTTTTAATTCAGGCATCGTTTTCTCAAGAAAATGATCAAAAAGTACCTATGCATCAGTTAGTCGTTTTCAGATGACGGTGACACAAAAAATTGTTTTTCTCTGACCACCCTGTAGTTGAACAAAATGAGTCGGTTTTTCCAGTGTTGTTCCAAGATATGAGTGTAACAATATCCCAGGATCATTTAAAGAAAAAATTACATCATTTTCCTAGACCGTGGGGTCATCCAAAGCTTAGCATTTTTGCAGAACTTTACGTGACACCCTGTAAAACGTACTCAGGGAACCTGTATTAAACACAGCGTCTGGCGGGTGATAGCCCAAGTATGTAGCTATTCAGGGATGCCAAGTTTTTTGGAATCACTCTTTTGGTTCAGGAGTTACGCAACTTTGAATTTCACTAAAAATTTAGGTGGGCCGATTTTTTTGCTCGCAAGTGTAGAAATGGAATCAGTAATTCAGTATATTTATGATTTCGGTTCCCTAAATCGTCACTGGGATTCCTAATATCCTCATATCGTACGGTTACAAATTACCTAGGCATCCAAAATGCTCAAGTACGAATACCTTGGTATACGATATGGGTGCCTTATGTGTGGCAGATTAAACAAAGTCCCTGGAAATGGAGACAGATTTCGGGATATTCAGGATGCATCACATTAATATCATGAAATTGAATGACTTTTACCTCTTGTATAGACACAATTTATTCAACAGTAGATACTCTCAAATTACAGGACCTTAGGTGAGTATGCATAAAATGTACAACATTTAATCATCTAATTTTTTTGCATTTTATTGAAATTCAGTACAGTTTCAGCAGCAATTTTAGTGAACCTTGGTAAATAAAGCTTCCTAAAAAGTGTATTGCTTGTATTTTCAGGATTAATTAAAAAAAAATTGGTATGGTTTGGGGTTCGGGCGCCGATACAAAATCTAGTGTTATTCGGATGGGAAAAACGGTAACCAGACGCGTTACCCATTTCAGATTTGTGGATCAAATTCGATTCAAATTCTCCTTGCGGTGTGATTGCTGCGGTTTGTCCCATTGTGCCCGTCAGACACTAATAGTACGATAAATAATTACATTCCGGGTCCGTATTGGCCCGGGTCCACAATTAAGCGTATTAAAAATTACAAACGAGGTCCTTAAAAGCTCCTTTTTTGCTGGTAGCTCGAGTTAATCATGTCTGAGCACAATGGCGGCCCCGGCGCACACACACACACTCGATCGCAGAGAAAAGGACCCTCTTGACGTGTATAAATTGTCCGTTTCACGCTACGAAATAATACACTCGAGTATATTTAGCAAACGTTTACGAGTCATTATTAGGGGAGATATTCTTCAATAAAACGGGCAGATGGCAGCGATTTCGATTGTTAACCGGTCGTCATGGTCTCTGGCCAAACACAACCATCGGAAGGGAACGGCCCATCATGGGATCGATGCTGCAGGCCCGGACCGGCGGCGGGCGCGAATTTCCGGCCCGGCCCTGGTCTTTTCCAGCCCCGCCGAGGTGATTAAGGTGCGTCCCGCGTCCATCTGCAAGTTCGTGTTTTCAGGCAATAAGACAAGACGGACGTAAAGATAAGGCTCGCCTTAACATATATCTGCACTTCATTATTGCGCATTTAACATAATTCAGGACGCTTATAAACGCGAAGTTTAATGGCGCAAGGAACGTAAAAAAAGTTTATTCCTTCCCGGTTCCCCCGGCGAGCGGAGAGAGGTGTAATAATACGAGGCGAAATTAACGGAATTAATGGGGCGCATGGTGATGGTCGGAAAGTCGCAGTTTTTTCGATGTGCGCGAAACGGCGATGGTACGGTCGGCAGAAAAGTTTAATTAAAAAATTTCATAGAAATTACCAGTTTAGCACCCCCGGCGGGGTATCCATAATCGCTTCGGGACGCTCGTGTATTCAAATGACGCAATATAGAAGTGTGATAATGGCTATCCGGGCTTATCGCCCTTTTAATGACAATGTTTACTGTTATCGGTCCTGGATGGCTTTTTTCTACTCTATGGTAATGGTAATTTTCACATATTCGGATGCATTTCATGTTCGTCTGACTCCCGGATTTACATAAATTACAAATTATGTACGATTCTTTACAAAATTTGAATAAATTCCATTCTAAATAACCAAAACCTTTCCCCTTTGGAAAATCCAATGCCCACCATAAATGAATCCACATGATGAAATGTCGAAAATCTAAAATGAATATTTTATGTAAGTAAATTATAATCTGAAAATCGAAAATTTTTTGCAAGACATTTTGATGAATTCTCAAAATTTTCAGGACTCTGATAAGGTCATACAACGTCTTTTTCGGATATTTCATTGTCAAAACTATAAATAAATCTCAAAAAAACTTTGACATACTCAAGTCACCTTAGAAATCTCCAAATACCTATTGTTTTACAATTTTTGGAAAACTTTATGATTTTGAAAAATCCCGATGAGTAATCCTTAAAAATTATCATACCTGTCAGAAATTCTCATATGTATTTTCTGAGATCCTGCGATTCTATACCATCTATTACCTAAATAATAGAATAAAAATCTAAATACAATATAAAATAAATGTGATGCTTTCAGAATTAATCTGAATTGTCTTATGGAAAATCCTTGAAATTACATCATTGTTCCCCATAAATCTTGGAAAATCATCTCTTCTATTTCTCTAAACTCCCAAATTGTAAATCTGAAATTATTTTTCTCTCAATCTCACCCATGCCCACTGGAAAATTTCAATTTATAGACCCACAGACATATTTGGAAAAATTATACCTACAAAACTTGCCTTTTATTATTGTATTTTATTATGAGAGCAGTTGTCCAACTCTAAATTGGTAGCTCGAGCACGGAGAGTGGTGCAGTTTTCAGTTGGCGAACTGCACTCGCTCGCCTAATATCGCTACGCATTTTCAATAATTCTAAAAAATCGTGCTTTCGAGATTTTTACGAGGGGCAATGAAACGGTCCGTTGTCAAAAACAGAGACCCGCTTCCATAATTAGGTTTCGAAATCGGCGTGCCGAATCGAGAATTCAGACCGAAAAGTCGACCGAGTCGCAAGCGGCGGAAGGGATCAAAAGGGCCGCTCGGTCTCGTATGACGGGGTGGAGCACCGGGGCGCCACTGTCAAAACCGAAAATAATCTACCAGAAATCCGCCTCGGAGCCTATTAACCGAATGACACGATACCGGGTGTCACACCGAATCTTATCGGCGACGACCTTTAGGCCTTGCGCCTATCTCGGACGAACCGAACGTATAATTAAAATATTATTAATTGCAGCTGACTAATTCGTGTGTGAAGGAAAATCGGCGAAATTGATTTCGTTTCTCGCTCGATTTTTATTTGTCACACACAAGGTTGTTAACAGTCTCACGGATGTTTACTTAAAAAGGTAGCATTTTTCAGATTTCGGTTCGAGATAATGGGTTGGTACCCTCCTCTAGTAGGCCAAAGCCATAAATCTTCCCTAATTATCGTTTAGAAATTAATAAATCACGATATTTCCTCATAAGGTCCAATCCACGTCGATATAATAATAGAATGATGAAACCCAGGCCCGGACTTCGGTCCACATCGTGAAACCTAATTAATTTATTGCTATTATCGACGTGATGATGTAGGGAGTGTTGTCAAACTGTGCTTTATTTATCCGAACGTTATCAAGTAATTACGACCACCCAACGCAGATGTTTACACTCTCCCAATACAATTATCCGATGTAAATATATAATTTGAAATATTTTTAAATTGGTGTCCCCAGAGGTCAATTCAATTTCAGATACCCGGTAATTTATGGAGATTACGCGCCCGTTCCTCATTAAGCGATAAGAAACGAGCCAGTAATTGTGTCGATCGCGCCATAAACTCCGGATTTTATTCGGGGGCCCTTCACAATATCGGCCCACCGTAAATCAATTGCGCAGGAAAAGCGGATTACAGCCCCTTTCGTCGAAAAACGGATTGCCCTAATGGGATCCGAGAGGATGATCCTCGCCTTGAAAGACGCACGTGCCGCTCGCATGATCGACTCCGATTGTTATCTCGTCAGGTGTTGAAAATCTCGAGATTTGTGCAGACGACCGTTCGACAGGTAATTAAGCGCGATCCCGACGAGAATTCCTCGTCCGGTCATAGTGCGATTCGTGGGCAAACGCGGCGAAATTTCGGGCTTCCGTCTTTGGGCGTTTTCGGGCGCCTCTTCTTCCTTTCCGATTCCCGTTGGCCGGAGTGGCGGCCTTGTAAACGGGCCCAAGTCGAGGGGACCTAATTAAATGTTGTTTTAACAGAGGCAGGTCATTAGTAAGGCCGAAAGCGCCACTATTTCGTCGGCGAAACGGCCTGTGAAATGCGACCTGACCGCCTCGTTTCGGCCCGGTCCCAAAGCAATCATCGGACATCTAACGACTGCAAACTTTCGAAACCCATAAAAGCACTCTACCAATTTGCCAACAATATTCTATGCAAAAGAACTCACAATTAGTTAGCTAAGTTTTGGAAAAAAATCAGATCAGTTTTACTCCGATTCAATTTCTTGATAGACGGTCTAAGAAGTTGAACATGGATAATCCGGTGTTAAATTTTCATACCACCAGCCCTAGAAGGCGCACCTTCACTAGAGACGAAAAAATATGCACTGAAAAGTCGGTGAAATATGCATGCTAATGGAGAGTGTCGAAAAGTACGAATACTCGAAATAGTATATTATGTATCTGGGAACTAAAGTGTCACTTTTTCCCGTGGGTGAATAGTGTTGCTCGAGAGTACTTTAGTTCTGAGATATCTCGCTATTTTTCGCCATTCTTAGAAATCCAGATATTTGATCCCACTGAAGCTTACAATGTAATGCTTTTAACAATAACCATATCAACAAAAAACTGAGTTTTTCATATTTTGATAATTTTCTTATTCCAGAAGTAACACATTCTTAAAAAAAGTCTCATTTTAGTCCGTCAAAAGAGCTCCTAAAGTGCTCACGACGATACTACCTGAATTGTGAAAAATGTTTTCAACCCTCTTTCTAATGATGAAAATGCAATGAAAGTAAAGCTCTTCGTATTTGACGAGTTTGATTTGAAATATGATCGCAAATGTCCCTCATGCAGGAAAAATGGTAAATGATACTGTTGCAAGTGCCCTAACTCAATTTTTTGTACCTGAGGTAGGTTTTTTAAAAATTAGATTGTACTTTTTTTAGAAAATGAAGTTGTATCTAAGAATATCACTCTTATGACTATTTTTTATCAATGTATTCCCATTCTGTTCCAAAATAATACAACCTTTTTGAAAATTTATGAAAATCTTACTTTTGAAGAAGGTATCTGTTTTAAGTTTTTGCCACCTAAGAGACCGTGCTTTAACTGTCTATTTTATCGGTGCATCAGGCAGAAGATTCGTAAATAATCCTGAAATGGAAAAGAATGCAACGCAATTATCTGTCAATAACAACGCTGCTTTATCCAACTATAACTTGTTTATTATTTCCTGGCGACACTGTAGCGTTGTTAATCGCCATTATTAGAGAACACGACTATTTTCCGAACAAATCGCGAAAATAATGTCCTTATACGCCAGACAATAATAATTATCTAATTAAAAATAATTGCACAATTAATTAATCACTGTAATATACGACCGTACAATTTAGTAAATTGCGCGATTACATTAAAACTACACGGCGTTCGTGCACTCGCGTATTCAGATTATTAATGGTATTCTATACGCGGCGTAAAGGTGCTGATCAACAAATTGTCCAACATTCCCGTTATCATCATCATCATCATCATCATCATGGATCATTGTTAAAATCTCACGTGTACAACGGCCCCGAAGGCGGTCCAAAAGAAAAACCATTTTGGATTTTTAATCGAAACAATTAAAAATCGTTTCTGGCGGGCAAATTGGGACGAGGAAAGATCACAAACAGCTCTCTTTCTCTCCACTAATTAATAAAACATTTTAATTAACATATTGATTAGAAGGAGAGCGCGGTCCAGTTCAATAGAGCGCCGTGCTTGGCATTATTTTATCGCATCGGAATGGGTCGGGGGGGACTTAATGGCGTAATTCAATTAATTTTTTAATTAAAAACAACGATTATTTCCATGCGAGAGCGGATGTCGCAATGCACGACGTCATTGTGAACGCCGGCGTATATTCGTGATAAAAAATACCGAAGAGTCCGGATTTCGGATCTTGAGATTCTCAGGTACAACCCGATCACTTGCTAGGATCGGGTGATTAATTCGGTCTCGGGGCCGCCGCATCGAGGAAGGCCCCCTGCGGTGGTCTCCTGGAGGCAATCAACGCGGTATTCAATTCTGGAATCGTTTTCTATTTGAACAGCGCGCCGATTGTTAGGCAATTAGGGATCATTTCACGCCGGTGGACAATACCGTCATTCATTAGCGGCCTCGTTCGCGCACCTGGCCCGTTCGGGCCCGGCCGCGGCCCCAGAAATCGGCCGAATTTTTCGGAAAAAGTCGTCCCGGAGAAGCGAGAAGTGATGCGTTTTTGAGGGAGGCGAAAACGATTGTGGTGGTTCGGATCGCCCACGCTTTTGTTTCGAAGGACACTGTCGAAGGTGTAGTGACCATTTATAGAGTCGCATGGCGGCGATGATGCTTGGATCTCTATAATTTGGTTTGAATTGTGTGTTTAAATTCATTTATTATGAACTCTTGATCTTGATACACTCGAGCGTGCCCCAGCGGCACCAAAAAGCTTCAGAAATCACAAGCACGAAATCTCATGGTAAGACTCCTTGTATACGTCTCGTATTCGAAAATATGGAGGGAAATTCACATTTATCCTAAAAATTGCCGAAGTTCGTTTGAAAATCGATTCATGACAGGCACAATGTTTTCCACTTCCTACAGGGTGCTCCAAAATCACCGCATGACCCGGTAATGGCGGATTCCTGACGACATTCTAAGACAAAAATGTTAATAAAATTGTGTCGAGGCCTCAGCGGTTCTCAGTCTGGAGGCGGGTAAAGTTTTGGGACACCCTGTATAAGTAGGACCTTCCAATTTTGGAATAAAATCACCAATTTTTGAGAAAAACCAAAAATTTCCGAATAATTTCTATCATGTTTGTCTGGTCTTTTTCAACTTAAGACAAATATTTGTGAATGAAATCAGCTCAGAAATTATCATTTTCAACTTCCGAGTGTAAAGTTGGTGTTTTTTTATTGAGTTATGATATTGTCAATCGCAAAAAAACAATAGATTGCATAAAAGAAAGAGTAGTTATCTGCACGAATTGGAATGTTATCTGCATTTATCAATAAAAGTAAGTAAGTGAGTCCTTTTATCAAAAAATGCTATCTGAAGAAAAAAAACATTTGCACGTGGCTAAAAATGAGTTCCTCAGATTGTCAGTTATAAGTGCTTATGGATTTGATTCATGTTTCAGCCAATTATTCAATCGAAAAAAACTAAGTTTTCAAATTATTTTCATTTCGATGGAAAGAACTGAGGTATACCTAGATAGGCTTTTTTCTCGGCTGTTATGTCTTTTAAATGAAGTGTGATACATATTTTGTCCGCAAAATGAAAAATTATTGCTTTTTAAACAAAAACCTAAAGATGAAAAAAATTGGCGCATCATGAAAATCTGGTAATTTCGAAGGATAAATTGCCTGCCCTGTTTGAGCGATTCTTTCTCAAAAATGAGTTGAAAATTTTATTCCACAGACACGGACAGCATTGTCTCGTTATTCAAGTGGACTGTTTCAGCTTGCAGCCTCTTCCTTACCGAAATTGAGTAAATTTTGCTGTATCGAGCTGTTCTTTAAGGGGCCCTTGAACATTTTGTTGGTCGCTGGGGCGTCTTGGAGGCCGCATATTAAAATATAATACCTACACACATAAATAAGCGATACGAGCGCATTGTGCCGGACATATTTATAGTTCATTAGGATCCATTGGTGGCCGTGTGGCCGGACACATCCCTAATTGTGTTCGAATAAGTCCCTAATAGCCGCACCGCGCGACACTTGCGCCGAGTGAATAATTTATTTATAATGACGGAATAAATATCGGATTAAGAAGATTTGTGTGGTGTGATGAATGGCACGGCGCAAGGAGCGAGTCCGCGATCCGGCTTAATTGATTGCGCGCGGGGAGGGAAATTTTTAAATGCCGCGTCCCATAAGTCGCACACGATGCCGGCCTCTCCGTGCGAAAACGGGAATTTATCGGCAGAAAATTAGCCGACTCCGAAGCCGATGTACGACCGCCGTATTTACGGCCTCGTTTGTGGCCTTCGAGACTTGTAAATTTCGGAAAATTCAGGTAGACCATAAGAGGACGGGAAAACATTCCGTGATTGATGCGCGTCGTGGTCCAGCTGCCTCTTGAGCCGGCACAAAGGCGATAATAAAAACGAAATTAGGAAATTTGCTCCGCTTTGGTGTCAGAAAAACGGCACTCGAGTGACAATCGAGAGCGGATTCCCGAAATCGCCACCCGTGACTCGACCCCCATTCACCCCCACAAAAGCCAATAGCTCCGTGCCTAAACAGAGCCCCATTCAAGGCGATTTTCTTAAAAGACCATTGTCGCGGAACTGTGGTAGGTACAATCCGAGAATGACCGGAGCACATGCCCGCTGCAACAAAGGCGCCCATTAAAAAGCGATCGCTTGAGGTTTGGCCCTATTTGTAACCAGTACGAAAAATAAACGCCCCGCATACACTGCAGCTCCCGGGATCTCGTTATAATTTTTTTGGGTCGAGAAATCCCCCGTCTAACGAGCTCGCGAAAGACATCAATGGTTTTAATATTCATTATTTCGGAACGGGCTTAAATTTGCATGTGTGATCGGAGATTTCGAGCGGCAGGCGATTCCGGGCCGTCTCGTCGGGCCGATACGGCCCTCAGTGGCGTCCAGACGGCGATCTCTTCTAACGAGAATAGCACAATGGCTTTAAGGATTTATCCCATTAAAAATATACGCGAATAACTGAGCCAATTTACCTAACAGATCGTTATCTTGTGTTTGCCGAACGATCCGCTCTTTTTCCCCACGGTCGCCCCACGTCGGCCCGGTCCGTCTCTGTCGGGCCTGTAGCGCGAAACGCGGCCCGTTTTCGAATTAACTCTTTAATTTGTGGGGCCCAATTAAAATTTGAAAAAGTATCGATTCGACTCATTTGCGCGGCCCGAAATCGTCACGTTTTAATCCCGTCGCCATCGTCCCAATTAAAAAGTGAACAGTAGTGGAGTCTCGAATTAGTGAAAAATCCATCGGGACAGAACCCGGGCCGTGCTGATAACATCGACTCGAACAAAGAAAAGACATCATCCGAATATCTCGGCCCGTTTGATCTCTTTTAACGAATCCGTCCGGTTTTCAGCATTTCCACCTGCTGAAATTTTCGAAAATTGCCACTCTTATCGAAACGGAATTCGCCGAGGCTTAGAACAAGTGCATTTTTAAAATGGTGCGGCATTTCGGTTATGTGCTAACCGTTCGAGGCGATTCTGCGATTTCTCCGGCATTTAAATAACTCAATAATGGTTTATCGCGTATAGGAATCGCACTAATAGCCGATTAAGGTCCCGGCTTCTCCTTAAACCGGTGTTCCTCGGCAAAAATATCGGCAAAAAGCCCAAACTTCCACCGGCGGAGACCACCTCGTCAGCGGGCTTCTGTTTTCGTCCAATTAAAATATTTCGGCCTTGGCTCCATCACCATAATTAATACAAATTACCCCGAGAGAGCGATCTCTTTATAGAGTGCTGCGATGCATTCCTATTAATTAATTTCCAATGCAAATGGGCCCCTCCGTAATTAGTAATTTCGCCTCGCTGTCGTCGATGAGTGTCGATGAGGGGCCTCGGTCTCTTTCCCGGAGTTTACGCTCATTATACACACAAGGACCCGGAGGATACGACAAACCGATAATTACGTCAGTTTTAACGACCGAAAGCGAGGATTCCGCCCGAACATGACCGCTCAATCTCGGTGTCAGTTTGACGGCGCTAATCGGGCGATTGGTTCTGGAAAACGATGTCCGAGGTGATTATCGCGCAATTTACAAATTGCGAAGGTGCGCTGGCCGGTTCCACGTGTAATTTCCGAATTAGATCGCGCAATATCGAGTCGTTAACACGCATGGGGCCCCGAATCGCCAGATGCGATTACCCGTTCGGCTGTATTATTATCCCGCCGTGCGGCCCGGGCATTATTAATCACTTAATAAATGAGATTGCGGGCGGATACGGACCTGCACTAATTACGGCCGGGCCCGCGGGCCACAGGTGAGGCGGAATTTCGCCTCGATCGCCCATCGACAAAGGATCGGGCGGCGGGCTCCTAATAATCGAGCAGATGCGACGGTCCCCCGATCGAATCTCTGATTACGACTCTGGCATTTTTCTATTTATAGGGTTTAAGGTTTCCCATAATGAACCGTTTTCAGTAATTTTTGGTTAGATTTATTTAGTATGAACGTGGAAACCTGGTTGCTAACACTCAAAAAGAACACAAGTGGAAATATTTAACAGGATTGTTAAATACATCAATAAAAATTTGATCACCTTGTCTTCAAGTAATAAATTTCTCAAGTTGGCAAACACCTTCGGGGATTTAAGGGTGATTTATGTTTTTTTTTTGGGATTTACTGAGGATTTCTAGGGAATTTCTAAGGATAATTTATAAAAAAAAAGGTTTATTTCGCTTATTCTGAGTATTACACATGGGCTAGTAGGTCTTGGCCATATCTCTGTCTCTGTCTTTCTACTACTTGTAAAAAGAGATAGAGAGATAGCCAGGGCCAACTAGGAAAACATTGTTTGAACGCAGTGTTTGAGTATTACACATGGGCTAGTAGGTCTTGGCCATATCTCTGTCTCTGTCTTTCTACTACTTCCAAAAAGAGAGATAACTGGGGCCAACTAGGAAAAAATTGTTTGAACATGCGGATGGTATTCACTCAAATATGCATTTTTCTAAATACGTCAAAATCCATACAAATTTTTGAAAATGCAAAGTCTTATTGGCTAACATGTGTAATGAAAGAAAAGCTTCAGAATGTCACAGTTTATAGAGATCGAAATTCCTGAAATCATCATTAGCAAAGATTATCACCGAAATGTCAAAACTATTGGATTGTCTGAAAAATATGAAATACATATGCTGTTTTTTCCAAAAATTAGGCAAATGCATTGTCAAAAAATTCGTGGAGTAGGTACTTATTTAAAACATGCCAGTGGCATAATCCTGCCTCTGCTTATGACGATTACTTACTTTATTCTTCAAGTACGTTTGTGACGATTTCAGCAATTCAGGTCCAAAAATGGCACTTTTCAGAATTCCACGCAGGTAACGCTGTACGTTTTCTAGTGCAGGCAGTTATAGTGCAGAGTTTTTCTTCACGTGTTCCGAATTTGCCGCATCTTTGGCAATTTGTTGGTCGGTCGTTGTAATTCGCGCCACATGTCTCGAGTATGGGAAGTGGTGTCGTTTCTGTAAGGCGATCCCCATAGCACGCATTGGCTAATTGCATATTAAATTTCCCGTAATTGATGGCAGGCTCCGTGTGTACCAAGTTTTTATTACACTCTCGCAAGACCCGAAGAGAGAGCGTTCGATCCTGGCGGCCATCCCGGGCGCCCATCAGCCAGTCGTATCCTCTAATTAAAACATCCAAATTGCGAGTCCTTTTTAATTATACGGAGCCAATTACCGTAGTTTTGAGCGGCTCGACTTGTACGTTTAATAATTACGTAGTCGTCTGATTGTATCTGTACGCATATAGATGGGCCCATTTGTGCCGGTGGCCCGCCCTCCCTTCGCTCTCGGGCCCCCTCGAGCCTTCCCCCGGTGGCGAGGGGGACACTAAACGGCCGATATTAGGCTTCGTTAAAATTTTTGTCAACAATTACCCGACCCGGCAACGTACCAATTATCCACAAATGTTACGGGTGTTTATGTTCTACGAAACGAAATTAGATCCGATTTTTGACGTTTGAATTTAGTTTTATCGCTCGGCTTTATGTCGGGGGAATAAAAATTCGAGAAATTAATTCCGAATTATATGTGTGGCCGGCCTTAATTAATTTGGACGGCGGACCCGGCAGATGGACCCATAACATAAACCAACACCAGAAGCTGGAAGCACGACACAAACTGCGTATACCAGTTACTCACCAGGTCCAATTATAATTCGAAATTATAAGCAGATAAATTTTGGCAAATCAATGAAGACCCTGCAGAATCTGATTTGCAAAGATTCATTTTCGTTTTTCTAAGGAACTAAGTCGAATTTTTTTTTGAAAATTTTGCATTAGGATTTTTGGGTCTTACACCATTGGCAACTAAAATCGTTTCAATTTTTTAGTGCGAACTAGATTTTGACGTTTTGGTGATTTCTGCTTTGTGCGTTGCAAAGCCTCTTCTGTCGCGAATTTTGGCATAGTGTAAACGGGTATGCGAGTTTTTGAAATTAGGTTAGTCATGGGTTAGTCCTTGTTCTGTTAATTTCAAAGAATGTTAAATTTTCATTCATTCGAAAGTAGTAAGCTCTTTATTCAATGGAATTAATTCTATATTTTCTGTTCAAACATGATGATCACACAAATTTTGTGAGTTATTGTAAATTCGTTTCAAAGTCCGCAACTTTCGCTCAAGATTTGCCTCCATTCATCAGTGACAGAGTGCCATAATTTTCTACTTCTCTGTCAACGTGCTTTTTTTATATTTGTGAGCTGTATCTTTCCTTATTCAATTACGGAACACAAGTTCATTTTGGTTATTCGCCTCCTGTTAGCTAGCTAGCTGTTAGACTGTGACAACTCCGGTTAAAATGAATGTACAGTGTCACATTCAAAGTTCCAGTTAATCGCAGGTTTAACCAGAGGAGATTTTTCGGACCTTAGGATCGGTTTATCAATGCTCAGTTATCTTTTAGCTGGAAGCTAATTTGATTGATTTTGATTGTTGTAGCAAAGTTGAAACGATATGAGGTAAGATCAAATTTTTGAATCGTTCTGAAGACAAAACCTAGACTTGTTTCAGGAATTCGGTCACATTTAGTAGAATTTGCAAAATTGTCTTGCGTTTCACGTGTTCCGGTGCTTGGTCAATGATGGTAAGCTGTGGTGGCGGACATGCGGGGCGTTCCCTCGTTGCCTTTTCGCTGTACGAACCGCTCCGAGGCGATAATTAGCTGCGCATTTTGGGAAAAAAGGCCCGATCCACCGGTCGGACATGTCCCGATGGTCCGGATATGGGCATCAGGTTTAATGCGGCCGGGCAGGAGGAATCCGAGGCGCGCTAGCTGCCTCATTAGGAGGTATGCAGCGCTAAACTGACATGTGTTTCGGTAATATTAATCATGTTTTTCGATGTAATTAAAACGTGCCTTAATTAGGGGGTGTTTAGTTGTCGCTTCGTGAAACGACGGCCGCATTCTTCCCGTTCGACCGAATCGAGGAAACGTCACCAGCGACAACCCCCTCGAGATCGCGCATCACCCAATATCCCCGAATCCTTTTGTAATTCCAGCAGGATTGATGGAGTAACGGTACACCTACTCCTGCACGCCATCCGCGATGGAAACGTATCAGTCAGGGAACGCAATATACGAATATGCGCGTTTAAATTTAGACTCGGCCGCAGAGTGGATGGAATTAGACGTATAATCAGTCGGGGTAAACGGGTATCGCCCGATCTCCGAGCCATTGATTTTTTTGTCTTTCCCCACACATTCATTTGACGGTTCCAGTCGACTCCCCGTATTTAATGACGCGTACCGCT
The DNA here is from genome assembly GCA_949788335.1 of Salpingus planirostris. Lineage (NCBI taxonomy): Eukaryota > Metazoa > Arthropoda > Insecta > Coleoptera > Salpingidae > Salpingus > Salpingus planirostris. Next base: position 4,454,401 of record OX460922.1, read on the forward strand.
GATAATAAATCCTATTACTGCATTAATCGGTAAGAGTGTATCTCATTCGCATCGCATGGTGATGCCGATTATGGGGTGGCGAGGGTAACTAAGTGTAAAACTGAACCCTCCCCCTCGTTACAACCCGCGTACGGACCCTAATAAATTTCCAGTCGACGTATGTTCTCACACTATTATACGCATCATCTTTCAAGCACCGAGGTACAGCAGAGAAAATTTAATCTTAACTAGGTACCAGTAATGCGAACATTGAAATTTCACTTGACTTAATCGGACTCTCTGTTTTTTTTTTAAGTTTATCATTAAAATTGGTGAAGTGAACTCTTCACTAGATTTGTCAGTTTCACAATATTTTATATCGTTTATTAGACATCTACAAATTTCGTTTAATTTTTTGGGAAAAGCGTATAAGACCTCAAATTCATAAAAATCCTTAGCATTGCTATAAATTTTTAGATTATGATGAAAACTGAGAAATTTACTAAAAAGTTGAGAATTCTCAACTATTGGCTTTGTGACTCTTTTAACCTCAAAAGTTCCCTGAGATTTTTTCCCAACCCGAGCGAATTTCTAATAATTTGCTTTCTCCAAATGGATTTTGATGAAAAAAATTACGGGGAATGTCAAACAGTGTAGAAGTTTCATAATCTGAAAAAAAAGTCTTGAAGCCGAACAGCATGTGCGTTTGCAATTTTTCAAAATAATGGGTGATTTTTGGAAAACCAATAAAAAAAGTGTCTCCCAGGAAGACTTGGAATGTATTTTTCATTCCAAAAGGCTATTTTACCGCCCAAATGCAAACAAAAAAGCTTGATTTCCGTTTTTTTTTTAACTGTGAACCTAAAATTGCTTAATTCAATTTCAATTCAGTTAAGTTGACAGAGTACCTATTTCCGAGCCTATTTCTACATAAATTTGTATTGTATTGCATTTAGTGAAAAAATTACTGGCAGTTGTGTAATAAAAAAAGTCTCTCGAACAGCAGTTGGACATCGATTTTCCAAAATCATGGGTGATGTTTCGAAAACCAGTAAAAAAAGTGTCTCCTCCGCAAGACCACGGTTGTTTTTAATTTTTATCTAAGTTTTCTGCGTGTTTTACTGCACGGAGAAGTGCCCAAAAACCAACAAAAATTAATGTTTTTTCGAGATTTAATTTAGGTTTTCGTTTTTTTTTTTAGATTTACATCCACTCATACCTATGTTGATTTTTACTTTTTAGTGAATGTCGAAAAGTGTATTCTCGCATTTAGGTGTTCGAATTAAATGGTTTCTACTGTACTTATGTGCAATTGGGTTTTGGTTTTGGTGATGGCCATCAGGAGTAGCGGTCTTAATGATAATTGCGTACAATAATAAGAGTTTCGGGCGGCTTTAACGACGACGACGGTCTTTCGGGTGCGCGACGATGAAGTGTCGCCGGCCGTGGAACATTGCGGGATCAATTAATGCCGTCCCGGGTCGAATTTATGGTCCAATCAACATTTTTAAGCTTCGTGGTAACCGAAATTAAAATGCTTCTGGTCGTACCTACCGTCCGCTCGGCCGTTTTGTCTCAGCGGGCATCGGTATTTATGTCGTACAACCGTTGAATTTTTACGACCGATTCTCTCTCGCGTCCCGTCGCCGTCCGCGCGGCCGAAACGCGAAAATATAAATTTCGAATTTCTGGTTTTCTCATCCTCGAGCCGGCGGCGCGGCGCGACGCACATCCCCATCCTCGTTTTTTCCGCGCGCGCTATGCACGGTAGCATCTTAATTGCCATTTAAAATAACGCGGGCTTCTTCGTCGCTTTGTAATTTAAATTTAACCAGTCCGCAACGGGAAAGACGGGCTTTAGCGCAGGAAAACGAGGTTATTCGCTCCGGCCGCTGCGCCACCGGTGGGCCAGAAAAAGAAGAGTCCCATGGAACCGCTCTCGTATGATGACGCGACGACAGCAGGAAACCGCCCAAGGCTGATACGAATACAAGACGGGGAAATAATCGAACGGCCAATTATAATTCGGGAGCTTTTTGTGCGAGCTTTGCGAGAGGTGTCGCCCCGCGCGGAGCGTCCGGTGTCCGGTAAAAAGGCCGCGATTCCGACAAGATATCCGCTAACAAGGCCGATAACTCACAATTAAGCGATCATTATATCTAATTGCGACGGCGGTATCAATCCGAGAACACGCCGGCTTTTTGCCCGATCCGTCCCGATTTTCGGGCAATTTGCAAAGCTCATTAGGCCGCGATGCGTCCCTCTCTTGTCGTCGAAACGGCAAAAAGTCCGCCGCGCCTCGATAAATCGGCATTCGCAGAATTCGAAAATCGGAGCCGTAACAAATAATGAAGCCAACTGCCGGAGTAAATAATGGAGCTGCCTTGATGCCTCCGGGTTGTGACAGCGCGATGAATTTCATATTAAAACCTGAATTTGTTGCGAGCGCGTACGCGCGAGGTAATGGAAGAATTCCCGGGGACGCTAACAAGAAATTAGAGGAATGTCGAGATGCGGACGTGGGCTGTCATACGCCGTTAATAAAAATTATCTCCACTGCTAGGCAAATTTATCGACGCAATAATAAGCTTAAACGATCATCTTCGACTTGTTATTGCTCTATCGATATACTCCGACGGCCATAAAAAATCGTTATGGGATTTTAGGAAAATTTTAATTAATAAATGGGACTTCATTTCGAGGTTGACCTTACATACGGCCAAGAATAACATTCGAAACTTAATTAAGAATGTGCCATCGTAAACCAGATAACTTCATATTAATTTAGTACAATGATGATGATGATGACGTGGGATTTTTCTAATTTTCTCAACGTATAAAATTTGAATGCATCACGATGAAGACGATTGACGATCCCATCATCTGATGATTATTTAATGTGACTTACCCATCTCTGTATGAAAAGACGTGTTAAATGTCTTCCCATTTATGATAATTTTACGGCCATCACATTAATAAATCGAATTTGAGTTCCCCATCAGCGAGTCTTGAAAATCATCTCGGGGGAAAAAGCGTAAAGGTTTACCTAACCCAATTGTAAAACGTTGTCGAGGCAGTTTTTACGACCTTTCGGTCTTGTTAGCAAGTGGAGTCGTCGTGCGCAATGTTAAAGCATCAGTTTACTTTTATGAGTTGAGTTTGCCGGAGGTAAAATTAATTATCTCGTCGCCGTCGGTATAATAAAAGTATTGTTACGATCGATTCCTGTGGGTTTAATTCGCTTCCCTATGGGTAATTGCGATCCGTTTTTAATTGCGTGCGGTTCTCTCGACTGGTTAAGGCCGTCGCCATCGACGACCGCGATGACGATCATGATTTATATAAAAGAGACGACGACCGAAGCGGCGGTCGCATTCCGTCGATACATAATAAGAAAGGAAATCCTCCGATAATTGCATTTAATAACGTTGTCGACTTAACGAACCAATAAGCCAAACAACTCGCTGAGAAAAAAGCCCATCTTTCAGGCAATTAGTCCAATTTAAAGCGAATCCCGTTCGCGGGAAAAAACGCCCGAAACGATTTCGCAAATAAAAGGTGGGCTCGTAAAAAATTAACAGTGCCAATAATAAGAAATAAAGCGCGAGGAGAAGGAGAGCATCTCTCCACTTCGTAATTAAGTTATAACAATTTGAAAGGCCGCTTTAAAACGACCATAAACAAGTGCAAGCTCTTAAAGCTGCAGTTATAGTAATAACAAAAGTGTGGAAAAGGAAATAAAGGTGACTAAAGCGGGCCAACTTCTCGATCGACATGAAGAGCGAAAGCCCCGGCCGGACCTGTGCAGTAGCGAGCAGGGCCGCACTGGATCGTTCAAGCGCCCCTCGCTTCCATTGGCGGCCCTCGAGTAGGTGCTCCGTTCCGAGGCAGGGCCGGATCCGGGCCCGCCTTCCTCGGGGCGCCGCCCCCCCTTGAACGGGCCCCGTTAATGAGCGGCCGGTCAGTTCAGCTTGGGCGACTAGTTGCAGCGGTCGATACACCATCTGGGGCCCCAAATTTCGGTCCAGAATCATGTACGGTGGGTTCTAGTGTGACTCTTTCGCGGACTTGATGCTTAAGAAACGGTCGGACAGTGCTCGAAGTATGACTATCCAAAATCTGGAAGGGCTGGACGCTAGAAACGGTGAGACGATGGACAACGTCGAAAGGGCCGCCAGCGACAGCCCCCAACAGCAGCTGACACCCGGTAAAAACGGCCATATAAGCTTCAGCGTCGCGTCTTTGCTGGCGGACACCCGGCCGAAATCGACGGGGGCGGCGTCCCCCCAACCCCAAAACGCGCACTCTTCCGACGAGGAGTTCGACTCGAACCAGGAGGACTCGATAGTGGATGTGGAGGACGTGGAGGACTCCAAGTCGGAAGGGAGGGACAGGCAGGAGCAGCGGGATTTCGCGAAGGAGGCGGTGGCGCAAGGGCCGATCCGGCCGACGCCGTTTTCGGCGCTGGCCGCCGCCGTCTACCAGGCGGCGCACCCGAATTGGCCGCACCAGGGGCTGGTGAATCCGTTCGGGGGCCCGGGGCCGATGTTCCAGGGGCCGGCGCCGTTCGGCGTGCCCAACATGAATGCAGGTATGTAATTACGGGTTGCTGGCGGTTTTTCGACGGGTCGAGCCGGTCGCTCTTTGATTTATCGTCGGGATAATTGGGTTTCTTGATTGAGTCACACCTACTTCTTCGAGAGATGGATTGCATGGACACCGGAGTCATCGGCGGGCGCGCGTATCGTGATGGGGCATTTACGGGTCCGTGTCAAAAGTCAAGCAGATTGGTGCCGAGATGTTCCGAACACTCCGGTACTCCACAACATTGCTGAAAGCCGCTGAAAGCGTTAGAAATCATTAGTTTATTTGATCAAACTTGTATTCTGCAATCAGGGCTTAGATCTATAGGCTCCCTTCAGGAATTATACTGGATTCAAAAAGGGATATTTTCATATGATCCTGGGATGGATGAGCCCGACGGGAAACTGGGATATTCCACCTGGGCCGGTAATCAGATTTCCAAAATTTGGGCTGGTTTCGATCACCTCATCCTCCCCTGATTTGACCAAACTGCAAACTGCAGAGATTGAATTTTCTTCAACTCGAAGTTTGGCATAGTTGATAACATAATGCTTTGAACTTTGCAGTGAAAAATTTAGGTTGCAATGCTTAGATGTTATTTATTTTGGTGAATGCTTTGATGTTTTGTGTTTTATGAATACTGAAACACATTTTCATAGTAAAACAACACTTGAAATTCGAGAAATTTGATGATCAAACACATTTTCGTATCACAAACTGTTTGTAAGTACACATTTTTAACTTTATCATTTTGGCAAATCATTCCCATTGAATTCCGTTGAAATTTGAACACTATGAATTTGGATGTTCAGTTTCGGTTCAAATGCCAGTATTTTAGTAGTGATTTGAAGCAAGATGTAGCTGTAACCGGAGTTTCATTTCCATTGTAACAATGGTTGCAACATTGAAAATCAGCAGAAGTTGAACTCTGATCAAGATAATGAAGGCCTGAACAACTGGCCCTATGATGAATGAACAATTTTAGATTTCTAAATTTGAGAAAATTCTGCCATGGCATTTTGCCGAACATCTACGATTTGATTTTAGTACTTGAGGAAGGTTTCCATGCACTTCAATGTATTCGATAGGTAAATTTCCGTTTAGTAGTTTAGCACGAATGTGCTAAGTGAGCTCGATAATGGTCGTTTAGCAAAATGGAAGGAAGGTGTCGTACGATTTCAACCTTGTCTTAGTTGGACAGTCCGCTGTTTTATCCACTGTCAATAGTGTCAATCAACCGTAAGAAACTTTGAATTATTTTGATCGTTCCGTCCATAAATTACTTGCGTAAATAAGATTTATCCGCGTTATTACACGAGAGGTGGGGTCGGCCGTTCGTGTAGAGCGTTCCGCCTTACGTGCACGTAATGTGTTATTTATTTTGCAACAATAGCGTCAAAATTAATGGCGTTATATTATAGCGATTGTTGTTGAAAAAATCAACGCTCTGAAATACGATTGTTGACAACCGGAATTTTTATGAGTCATTAATGAACAAAAACGAAATAAATAATCGTCCATTAATGCTGACAACGCGGCACCACCACCGACGTATGGGCATATAATACGGCCGACACGAAAATTAATCCCATCATAAACCCATAAATCGCCGTGTAAACCCATGGACACCTCGATTATAATAAATTGACGGGTTTTAAGCCGCGGCCTGGAATTCCGACACGAACTCCTCTTCTCCCCATCATCGAGAACGCGCACCACTTCTTCCTCCATCACCCGGCCGACGGAACCGAGTGCGACCATCATAATCGGCCCATAAATTGCGCCAGATCACCTATCGCCCGTAATGGTCACTCATTATTCCTGGATTTAAAAGGGCATTTGTTTATAATAACCGGCCAAATTGCAGGAATTTTCGTAATAAGCTACTTGGTTATGGCTTTATATACTTTATGCCCATCGAGCGCCGTTCTAAACTGGTTTCTTCTCGCGGGTTCGATTTTAACGACTTCTGGTGAAATTTTCTGCGTGTTTTTTTTACCCATCGTGTCCGGAGTAAAGGTTAAGCCGAATTTTTAATTATCGCCGACATCTACGCGGTAATTAAGTATAGTGTGGTTTTACGAAAAATGCCAGGAATCTCATTCGATTTAAAATTAGAAAAAACACGCAATCGAGAAGCGACTTAATTCTCGATACTTTGAGAAAAGAACATTGCCGTAAATAATTCTGGCAATTAATCAAATCTTCAAAAAACGCAAAAATAGATAGAGTCACATGTGTTCGCTGCCGACTACATTTCGTCTCATAAAAACAAACAGTCACTTATACATGAAATCCGTGACGGAGATTTGTGTGACGAGTCGGCAATTTGGCTGTAATAACACAAAAACGAATAATCCGCGAATTGATCGCACCGGCTTAATGATGTCTAATCCTCAAAATTGATATTTAAACGGGTTTGGCACCACTTCTAATGGCGGGCTTACGGGCGATAAATTATCGTTAAGAAGGACAATTTCCTAGCGAAAGTCACACCCACTACGGATTTACCCGTATCAATTTCGACACTTTTTCAAAAGCGATTATTCAAATTATAAATCCCGATGATGCTGCAGGCCGCTTAAGAGGAAGAAAAATCGGTTTTTTTCTATTTTTTTGGGAGGCAGATCAGGGCCGGGTCAGGATGACGGTACCCGATCGCTAATCGATTACTCCGGCCGCCGCCCCGGAGACAGTGCCCAATCTGTCGGCGCGAACAAAAGAAATTTAATAAAGTTATTAACAAGATAATAACGGAGTGGCGCGCCACCCAAAACAGAAATCCAATTAAAATAAATTTACCACCTGAAAATTGTGCGCCGTCCTCGAGGGGAAATCGTTAATATGAACGCGGAGCGGTCCTCGTCCGATCTCGTGCGAAAGAAAAGAAACCACCTACCCGGCTTAATTACGGCGGAGCCGCGCGTAATGAGCACGTTTATAATGACTTATGCGCGAAGGGCCAAAGCGGATCGGCCGGTGGGCTACCTGCATTATCGACACGGCCATTACCCGCCGTTATGCCCGGAAATAATTCAATTTACAACGCTGAGACGCCGCATTACGTAATTTTTATTTATGAATGACACCGCTCTAAGACGGGATAATCGAATCTTTAATTCGTATCCCCGGGTTCGTAATGATAATCCAGGTAGAACGCGCGTATGCGGTTCGGCCTAATTGCGGCTAATTATGACCATTTGTCTCTATTAAAATTACGATGATTAATCGCGCATTAGCCGCGTATTTCTAATTGCGAGACGCCTCGGGGACTCGTCGATTAATAACGATAATTATTACAATTACGCGTGGAAAAATCGCAGGTCTTAATGCAAATCTCGCGTTTAATTAACAGAGAGTTGTCCGGGCGATTAGCGGCGTTCTCTCTAACGCTTAATCCCGTATTCATACCCAAGTCACGTGTCTTAAATTTCGATCCGGTTTTCCGTACCTTTCTCGATTATACAGGGCTTTCATTAATGCCCGGGCACCACGTGATCATTAGTTAGGCAACTTGTTATACACATTTAGGGATATAGGTAGTTTTTGGGTTGCTTTTAGTAATATTTGTGTCAAAACCACCAGTGTTCTTCAATTTTAATGGTTTTATTGGTCTGTTTCCGATTTTATTTGTCAGAGGAATTTATTAATACATCATGGTTCACGGAATCCGCTTGTTACGCCAATGATGTAAGTTGGGTTGCATACTTTCAGTAGGTCACGTGGTGTCCGGACTTAAATGAAAACCCTGTATTATTGTTAGAGAGGACGGGCGGGGCCGGATCTGGATCTCGGTGATAATAACTCACTTTCCCTTAAATATTTTGGTTCGGGCTGTCGTGTACTCGAGAGTATCGCGCGGGCCGACATCTGTTCGGCGAGAAAAGAGGGCGATATTTCTCGGCGACGATGACAATTTTCGAGCGGGCAAAAACAGCCGCGCGATCCACAAATATCCCGGCGGCGCATCCCCACATATCTGTGTCGGAAGTTAAAGAGCCAGCTAAACGATCATTACCAAATATTTATTGCCCCGGCGGCCCGGACGGGCCCGCGCGCCCATCCATCACCGGGGAGCGCGAGAGTGCGGCCCTGATACCGCGGCCGATACGGGTCTGGACGCGCCCCCCGTCCTCATCAAAATTCAACAATTACCGAATAATAAACTTTATCTGCAGGAAATCCATCAAAATCCAAAAACAATGGGACGACGACAACATGCAAGCTTGACGGATCTGAATTCGATTCGAGATTTGAACGAGGCGGGCTTTGACACAAGTCCCTTTTGTTGTCGGATTGATCCACGACAGAACTTCTAGATTTATGTTAACAAGATCCTCTCGGATGGATTCGTGACGGTTTCGCTTTGTATTGTATTATGAGCCAAACGTAATGAGGCACGATATTATAGACGTCGCGAAGACTCTTTCTATACAACCAATTAGGACCAATTAAAATATCGGAAATCCAGTTTTTTTCCACCTAATATTAAGTATACTTACGATTAGTTACGATTAAAGAGATTCGGAGCGAGGAAATTCAAATGCGGCACTCAAATTAAGATAACATCTCGTGTGGATATTCCTAATCGTCGAATACACTTCTATACCAAATACTTTCTTGCGGTCCGAAAACACCAGTAAAAGATATGGGATAAAGAGGAGGATTATCTTAAAAGCGGCGTTTTTTCTAATGGTGAGCTTTGTGCTGGGATCACAGAACTAATTGACAATTTAGGTCGTTCGGTTTATTCGAAATCTTTAAAAATGTAAACAAAAGGGTGTTTTTCAATATTGAAATGTTTCTTTGAAGAATGGGAAAAATTCCACATTGTTTCCGCTCCATTTCACTTTTGCTACTATTTGAATTTGGCCGATTTCACATTTTATTGCTTATTTCACTTTGACTGCTGTTACAGCTACACGATTGTTGAGTACTGTTTTGTAAAATTCCACTTTTGCTTAAATAAGACTATTCCACATTATTTGCTACTGATTCCACGGCATTTGCTATTATTTGCTACATTTCCTGGGAATTGGCAACTATTCCACTTTTGATATTATTTTACGGAATTCGCTACAATTCGTTTTCTGCTACAATTCCACACGGTATAGCTGCTAGTTTTTGACATTAGCTATTATTCTCCTCTTGTTGCTATTACACATTATTCGCTACATTTCCAGAAAATTTGCAATTATTCCACTTTTGCTATTATTTCTCTTTATTTATTTTTCTTTATTTGCCATAGTTACACTGAATTTGCTACAATTCGTCTTCTGCTACAATTTCATCCGGTATGGCTGCTACTTTTTTTGCTATTATTCTCCTCTTGTTACTATTTCACATCATTGGCTACATTTCTAGCAAAGGGATGATTCCACTTTTGCTATTATTTCTCTTCATTTGCTATTATTTCTGTTTATTTGCTATAATTACACGGAATTTACTGAAATTCGTCTTCTGTCACAATTCCATACGGTATGGTTGGTACTTTTTCACATTTGCTATTGTTGAGGATCGTGCGGGAGGCACCGCTGTCACCAATGTTGAGGATCGCAAACCGGGCTGATTGATATTGGTGGTTTTTGAATTGAAGCGAGTCAACTACATTTTAATATGTTTATTAGGTCTTAGTACTAGAAGATGTAGAAATGGAATGCCTGAGAAATAGCACAGAATGGCTAATGTTAGTTCGGTATCAGAGAAAGTTAGTACAGTGATTAGGAACATGCCAAAGTGCATGGGCAGATGGCCATGGACTTGGTGATTTGGATTAGGTATTTGGAAAGTAATGAATTTAGTGAAGAATGCAAAAGGCATTACACCTTCCCCCTAGGAAAAAGAGGGTTTCCATGCAATGGAAAACCTCGTTATAGAACATTAATAAATTTACAAAAGTTAGAAAAAACATTCAAAAATCAATATATCAATAAAACAAACAGGTAAAAATGTGAATCCAGCGTTGACCAGCGATAGAAAAGATCCAAAAAGTCGAATATCCACTACATCTCAGCCCATCGGCCGGCACATGGATTGCGTTACAGGGTTATGGCCATCTGTAATCTCCAGGGTCCAAGGTCTCGGTTTCCCAAAAGCTGTAATGTTTTCCAACCCTCGAACGAATTACTTTCACGGGTGAACAATTATGTGTTTGATTTTAAATTCAATGCCCATCTTATTCTACATTTATTATCTAACTTATCGTTTATTTCCTAACTAAACTAGTCGCGCGCACTTATAGCTAAACATTTTATCATAAATCATTTTTCATTCATAATTTCATTTCAATTCATATTCATCATCATCATATTTTCATTTAATATAATTCATTTTTATCATTTCACAATCAATATTCATCATATTCTTCATTATCATCAATATTATCATCTTAACAACTACGTATACCTATATTATCTTATCGTAATTATATTAATTGGGCATTAAAATTTTGACTTAAGTCATTTCGAATAATTAACTTTTAAACATTTTAGGACATTATTATGATTATTTTACTTTATTTGGATTCACACATTCAAATTTAAATATTAATTAATTTACATTGAGTGAGGGAAGAAGTGTAATTGAGTATTGGTATTTTATATCGGTTAATATTTTAAAGAATCAAAATTTACTGATTATTATTTACATTATTATTACATTTATTTCAATTGGGCTCAAATCAAACCGCGGTTGCACCTCGAGAAAAACGATAAAGGTTGGACTTACATTTATGGTGTCTGGTTCCATGGGAACTTCCCTCCCTTGTGGAATTTTTGTTCGGACGTTCAAAATTTCCATAGCGTGGCACATTTTTGTAGTTTTCTTCGTCAAAAAGGGCATTTCGTGAGAAACACCGCTGTCACCAATGTTGAGGATCGCGCGGGAGGCACCGCTGTCACCAATGTTGAGGATCGCAAACCGGGCTGATTGATATTGGTGGTTTTTGAATTGAAGCGAGTCAACTACATTTTAATATGTTTATTAGGTCTTAGTACTAGAAGATGTAGAAATGGAATGCCTGAGAAATAGCACAGAATGGCTAATGTTAGTTCGGTATCAGAGAAAGTTAGTACAGTGATTAGGAACATGCCAAAGTGCATGGGCAGATGGCCATGGACTTGGTGATTTGGATTAGGTATTTGGAAAGTAATGAATTTAGTGAAGAATGCAAAAGGCATTACACTATCATTCTCATTCTGTTACTATTCTACATTATTCACTTCATTTCTTGCTTATTACATTGCTTATTACCCCATTCCACAGTTTTGCTCTTATTTTGCTTCCGTTGCTATTCCCATTTTGCCATTATCCACGCGTTTAGAAGTCACTCTTAATCGAATTTCGTTCGTTTTTGATTTGTTGCGGCGCGGATTTCGGCCTCGCGTTACCCGGCCATCATTCGCGGGTTATTATGACAAGCCGCGACTGGTGTTTAGACGTTTCTCTCCAGTAAATAAGAGTAAATCGCCGGAAATGTTGGTTTATTGCGGTCCTCGGCGGCGTCGGGGGCGGCACATAACGGCGGCCGTAATACGGTCGCATGACACGCCGCGATTTCTATTTTTCCATACCGTAACGGCCCTTCTGTTCCGAATTACGATACACGAACCTCGAAATATCGTTACGATCGTGGCGTGCGACGGCGGGCGAACCGAAAAGGCGCCCCCTTTCGTGAATAACGAGCGGCGGCTCCTCCATTTTTTTTTTGCCGAATTATCGTTAAATCTGCGGGAATATTTCACGTTGATATGTGGCATTTTTCAAGGGTGCGTCGCGGTCGATCGAAATGGGCTTTTTCGTAGGGGGGCCGCGAGTGGAGCCGGTGCTCTTTGTGTAAGGTCATCGTGCCATCGCCGGCTCTCGTACGTGTTTATAAGCTTTCAACACTGTTTCTTTTTGAAATATAAGCGAGCCCACCGATATGAATAATGTATCGCAATTAATTAAATACGGGCCCGAATCAACATAACAATAATTAATACAAATTTGTATGCGTCAGTTTATTCAAATTGCGTCCGAAAACTGTTTTCGTTACAAATGATGTTTATATACACGCCGTACTTATTACTATTGTATATTTTTAATTAGTTGTAACGAATGCCTCGTTTTATGTTTCCGAATTAAAATTGCTAATGGCGCGGCATCGTCGTCGCGTTGATGATGCCTCTCGTAAAGTCTCGTAAAGAGCCGAGGCGTAATTAATAAATTCTGTTTTAATTTTATATAATAAAGCGGGTTTTTCGTAAATTACTGGTTCCTTTCATTAACATTTTAAATGAACACATTCCTTCTGGTGTAGAATGTCAAGCGGTCCGGTGTACTCGAGTCCTCCGACGGATTCCCGGGGTCTCTGCGCTTACCATTTTAAATTACCGAAAGAGAATTACGTAATTGTTTCCGTTTCCGTCCGAATTCCGCCCGGATAATTAAAAACGAAGGTGACCGGACCGTATATACGATTCAACCCGCTAATTGGCCGGACGCACCTGAGCGACTCGTGAAAACTCGTCCGTGATCGTGTCGATCGAGAGGCGGCGATCGGGTTTCTCCGTTAATTGCGGCGGGCATTTCGGTAGCGGGCTTTATCTGATTTATTCCTTCCTTTTGGAAACTGTTAAATTGTGTCCGAGAGCCGGTCCCCGCGCCGTCGTCGGTGAGTGGTGTCCCGAAGCGATCGTTTGCATCTGATTAATTAAAATTAATGGGGCATAAACAAATTTTCGCCATAAAACGGGTGCCGTAACGAATTTTTACGTAACGAGGTAGGCGCATCAGAAAAACCTTATTAACAAATAGTTAAATTAGCCCGGAATTAACGGAGCGGATAATTAATATAGTCCTCTTATAGAGACGCGTCCAGGGGATTCCGATAAAAAAGCGCCGAGTTGGAATATACGTTTCACGGGTTTTATCAATGGGTACGGTCGTAAAAAAACGACCAATTTAAGTTTTAAATTCGAAAACACCACTTTCCAATCGTATAACGAGCATTTTATTCAAATTCCGATGTGTTAATTAATGTATGCCGAATGGGCCGGGAGATTAGTTCAATTAAAGCGAACGAGCTCCCGGTTTTAGACATTCCAGTTGCCGTTTCGACCTCGGAGACACCAATTATACCAATTTGGTGCGAATAAATTATCGTTTAATTCCGAATACAAGCACCTGGACGGCTACCTCACAGGTAATTGAGGACGCCGGCCTCTCTTCATCAGCGGACCGACCATCATGATGCGTACTGTTCTCCATAGAGGACATACATTATGGTGCAACGTAATAAATCCGCTCCCACAAGAACCGCATCGCTTTTTGCACGAATTTCAGACTAATTAAGACCGCGAACCGTGCTCATCATGGCAGAAATTATGGCTGCACTTTTACAGACCACCGACAATCCGAAGATGACATCACAATCCTTCGTATTCAGACGAAAAAAGCCATGAGGAAGAAATCGTTTCATTTGTCGGTGCCGTCATCAAAAGATCCCGATGATGGCCGATTATGCAAAGACGGTTATTTTCAATTACCCAATGATGATTTGCGATTTCGAATTAGAAAAGTGATAGTCGATCATTAGTAATTTCCAGCCCGAGCATCATCATCATCGGTACAACAAAACCGATTGATCATGTTCCGTGATAAAGTTGCTAATTAGTTATAACCAAATAGGAACGATCGAGGCATCCGAAAAATCTCCCAGTCATTAATCTAAAAATGATCGATTAGTGATAGTTTATTAATTACAGTATCTCCGAAATCTGGAGCGGATAACAATCATCAATACCGTCTGTCAGTTTTCATTATGGTGCCAATCGAGCCGCGGTGATTTATAAAGTGGATATTTGGCTGGTGGCGATTAAAGAAACCGATTGCGCCGCGTAAAGCCGATTCGCCTCGAGATTGCGTTATGGATCGCTCGGTAAAGAGAGTTTAATTTTACAGTTACACTCGTACCCCATAGACATAAATCGAGAGTGTCGCCTTTCCAGGACGGCCTATAATAACGCCTGGATTCTTCGAAGCTCAATTCTGAGCGCTATTCTCGAAAGCTATTAGAGTTAATTGATTACCATCGACCATGTTTGCTGCCATGGCTCTCGTTCTTTAAAAAGTCCCACCGTTCGGCTCCCAAATCGATTTAGACCCGGAAACTCCCCCTTATTATTATAACTCATCAGGATTAGTCTCGTTATTAGGCGGACGATTAAAAACTGTAATTATCCGACAAACGATTTTTTGCGAAACATTATACGGCCAGTCGAAAAAGACGATGGAATAAGTGTGGTATGTCATGGTATTGTTGCCCCACAGCTAATTAGTTTTTAATTATCCCTTAATTGCCTCGATCATAATTAATGCGATCGCCGATGGAATGATATGTATTAGGTGGTTCTGCTTTTTCCGTTCGCGTTATTGTGGCACGCCTGGAGCGGTCGTAACCCGTTACAAAACCGATTCAGATTATATTCGTTTTATTGCCGATAAAACTGCGTCGATCTCAATAAGCGCTATTCGATATTATACACGCCAATTAGTCACGTAAGATTGTGCAGGGCAATCAGCTGCCCATACGGTGCATCCGATTTTTTCCCGATACAGTTACTTTGTCAATGGTATAATTTTCGAATCAAGACCATCACCTGCCGTCGCGCCCGACCGCCTCTTTAAATTTTAATTGAATCACCCGACGAGGAAATCGCCCGGCCCAGGATAATCCCGTTTATACGACAAATTAATAATAAAAGCATAAACATCAATTTAACGTCAGAGTCGACGGTTTGTGTTGATATAATTGGAGTAAAGCCGAGCTAATTGTATGTTATTACCATTTAACGTTCGCAATTAAAGCCGAGGATTAATCAAGTTGATATGACGGTGCATGGGGCGGAAGTGGAGATGGCCGCGTTCTAATATCGAACCGCGTACATTTCGTGCTCTGTGTCATAATTACGCCTGTATCACTGTGATGAGAGACGTTTTTCTTATTCGAGGCAGGATATTGCTATGCGGGGGCAATTAGTCGGCCATGAGCCGTGCCGATTGGGCATTTGTACGCCGCATGCTCGCCAAATGAACCCACGGTACTCGTTACACTAGCAATTAGGAAAATCCGCACGATTTATCAGAGATTCGAGCAGATAGAAGGTGACCTGAAGTTTTCTTTCCAGTCGATTCCAACGGGGAACCGCCGAAACTCAAGTGCAACCTGAGGAAGCACAAACCCAACCGGAAACCCAGAACGCCCTTCACCACCCAACAGCTCCTCGCCCTCGAGAAGAAGTTCCGGGATAAGCAGTACTTGAGCATCGCGGAAAGGGCCGAGTTCTCCAGTTCCCTCAGATTGACCGAAACTCAAGTAAGACGGGATTTTTTCATGGTTTTAGTCAGATTTTTGACGGAATTTTGTAATTTCAGGTGAAAATATGGTTCCAAAATCGGAGGGCCAAGGCGAAGCGCCTGCAGGAGGCCGAACTGGAGAAGCTGAAGATGGCGTCGCTGTCCCGCCACCACCACTCCCTGTACCCGCACCCGGCCCTGCAGGGCTACTTCCCGGGGCACCCCCTGGCCTCGCTGTTGGGCGGGCGCCCCCCTATGGGCCCCATGGGCCTGATGCCGCAGCCGCCCCCGCACATGACGTCGCCGCAGGGCTCCATGCGGTCGCCCAGTCCGCACATGTCTTAACCTGGTTCGTCCCGCGAGAAAATTCTTCGTGCCAAATTACGTTTTAATCGTTCGGGATGTTCGGAGGTCGGCGATAGGGCCGCGACCCCCGTCGATCGGGATCCTGACACTCGGGCCGCAGATAAGGTCGTGAGGCAACGTTTTAAAATTAAATATGAACTAACGATCTCGCGACGAAAACAAATTTTATTACCGCCGGCAAATTAATTTGTTACGAGGCCCTCGAGAGTCGGAGATGCGTGGGTTATCGGGGGTCGCGTCGGCCACCACCAGCGATAAAAACAAACTAACCGTTAAATGATTGCATTTATCTAACACTGATGATGATGTATTTTGTAAATAGTATTTGTACAGACTTTGTATATAGTGTTGTATAAAATTCTTGTAAGTGTAAATTATGTTTAGGTGTAGTTTTAATATTTAAATGACGTATTATTATTATGCACCGGTCCCCGTGTTATTATTATCAAATGACGCATTCTACCTTTTAAGACTTATGTTAGTTCCGCTAGGATTTTACGAGATTACCTTTGGTTATTAGCACCATGATAATATGATTAGAGAGAACTGAAAAAATTAATAAATAAACTGATAATCGAGAGTATACCTACATGTGTTTGATTACGCCCAGTGCTCGTAAATCATAAATGGAATTAATTTACATGCGAGTCGAGGCCTGATGGCCTGGCCGAGTGTTAAGTGGGATATAATGGGACGTTATTGAAACTCTCTCGGATTCAGACAGAGAAGGAAATGCCAGCTGGCCGTCTATTTGGCCCCTGGGGGCGCAGAATGGGGCCTTAATTGGACCCCTGCGGGGCGCCCCGTCCTCCGACCCGGCACTGCCCGCAGTGATTAAACCATTATCTTTATTATTTCGGAGAAAACCCATACGTATCCATATCTATTCGATCGGAATTACGCAGCGTATAAAGTAGCCATCGCATTCAATCGCCACCTAAATTGAACCTCTGCCAGGTTTCCTATTTTTACTGAATTAACCTCATCTGCAGATTTGTTGATAATCTCAAAACCATCTATGGGTCTAACTAACTGCATTATGATAGTTATTTTTACACGTTCATGAGTAGAATTCAGTTAATTTATTGTCAAATTTTGATCATTTTTAATCTCTAGATATATACTCTCTAGGGAGTTTTTGAAATATGTAAGTTTGGGTTCTCATTGTTGGGATTCTCACAAAAGCCCCAGCCGTGTAAATGAAATTTATTACCTGAAGGCAAGATGACCAAATCAGTTGGAACATTGATTGAAGTACCTTATCCTTACTTTTATCCTTCTTTGAATTTGAGGAAATTATCCAAATTTACTGGTCATTGTCCAAATTGGACTAGTCAGAGTATAATAAATTGGTTCACGAGATTACAATGGATGAAATCAATATCAAATTTACAAAACATACACAAAATCACCTAAGGAACATAGAAGAACTTTGGAAAATATCGAAATTTGATATGGTTCAGTTTCCTAAATTGAAGCATTTCTAAAAGAAATTTTGGACTGACAATAAGGCAAAAATTTCAAGTATAATCTGATTATGAAAAATGGTTCAAAATGCTACAAAAGCAATAAGCACTAGATCTAGTTTCTCATTACAAAAGTGAGTGAAGCTCTCTAGGGATTAGAAGAGGCAAAGCGATATTGGATTAATTGGATCAATTACGGTCCTGAATCGATATGATATGTCGATTCGGAGACCGTGTGTAACATAAACGGTCCCGGAGTCGGGTCGCCTAATCAAATCTATTGAGGGAAATTTACGACCAATGATGGCGGCTACATATCAATTTCACTTTGATTTGACAGGCCGCGTTCAATATCTAAATGTTTTGATTGTGCATTGTTGCTTGTTATGCGGTACAGTCCGAGTCGCCGACGACGAGTGCGTATATCTCTTTCTCCTCTCGGACGAACAAATCAATTTAATGGGTATATACTGCGGTGTAAGTGGTGGGCGTGGGCGGCGGGGGGCTGAGGGCCGGCGGCTTTCGCACAAAGGACGATGACTGGACCGATTTTTCTAATCAGGGACCGATTTTGACAAATCACCGTCCGGACGATATACCGCTATAATCATATACCTACGGCTCAATAAGACAAAGCCATTGCTCAATAACAATAATTATCCAGGTATAAGTAGGTAACCCGAGTATTATCAGTTTTGTAGTGCGAAACTGAATCCAATTTTAGTTTTGTTAGGTTTTGACATGGTTTCGTTACTAAATCGATGGAAATTGGCACTGTTGGCAAGAAATATTGTCAGAGACGTAGAACAGAATGTATCACTGCTACTGACGGAGGAGTTTTCTGGAAATATTGAGGAAGACTTTCGGTCCTAATTTTTAACCAAATTTGCCAATAGACCTATCCAAAAGACAGAGATAGAACATATTGGGAGTTCTTGGGAGTGTGCTAAATCCGCTTTGTGACGTCAGGGTGCAACAGAGATAGCTGCCCATTTGTATAGGTCTATTGTGTAACAGTGTTTGATACTGTGTGTATCTCTGTCACTGTTTATCTAATAGTCATTATAAGAGACAGAGATATGGTCATGGCTAACTTGACAGAAAATTGACCTACACACGTTATTGCAGAAGACACAGACATGCAGTTAATTCCTTTGAACAAAGAATTCTGACTACTTCCGAATAAATGAAAATTGAACATTTTTCTATAAGTTGGCAGAAAAACGGTTAACCAAAATTTGAAAGCCCATGTACACTAGGTCAAAATTTCCGCCAAAAAGATGGTGCTACAAAGCAAAAGTCACCAAAATCTCAAAATTTGGTCCCGCATTGCAAAAACGAAACGATTTCATGTTTCGTTCGATCTAATCGAAGGGGCAAGTTCGGTTTTACTTTCTCGATCCGTTTCCAGACCTACACCGTCCGTAATTGCCTTACAATGGGTAATTGTCTCGAACGACATAAATAACCGATTGCAAAAGTGGAATTGCGCAAATCCCGGCTCGGTGCCAATGTCATATTAATTAATCTAATTGACAACGGCGCACACCTACCGAACCCGAACACGATCGCAGTTCTGCGATAAGTCGAGTTGATTTCAATTTTCAATTCAACCGACTCAACGACACTCTTCCGATGCTGCTGCAGAGTAGGTAGTTCACTTTTATATGAAGAAGACGTGATCGCGGTCCCGCCGTACGGACCCGGGCTTATGTAAATTTCCGATGGCACTTGTTATTTTAAAACCAGTCCGGTTCTGGTGAGTGTAGAACACAACACTGGTAGCTACTGTGCCCCTTATCTTGATCCGAATTAGTAAAAATCTCGAGCGTTAATTAAAAGTTATCAAAGTCCTAATCAATGTCATAATACAGACCATTATTTTTAATGCATTCAGACGTTGCGTACGTTGGCATCTTTATAACTCATTATTTTTATTGGCGGTCGGATTTATAAGGTATAAGACATGGGGCCCAAGCGATTCTGGGAAAGACGCGCCGAAATTCCTGCCCAACCGTGAAATGCGACTTTTTCGGAAATCCCGGGTCTACAGTGGAGTCGCGATAGTACGAACCCGTCCCCTCGCGTCGATCGGCAGGTGGCTTTCCTGGCTCTTTCCCAGGTTCGATGGCTAATCTTCGGAATCTGGTCTCGGCGTCTCTGCGTCGTCTGAGAAATTCTGTTTGATAAATAAGCGGCGACCGTAAATCTCGCCGTATCTCCGACGAATCGGGCAGTTTTCAGTTTTATAATTTGAAACATAAGGTCGTCGACGGTATTTCTGTCTCATGTACGAATTAACGTTTGTCTTGGTTTAATTGCGCATAACGCTCGTGTCGCAGTCTATTAACGCTGTACCGACGCCCGAATTGTACCAGAGAAAAACACAGGGTGTCACGAACTTTTTGAAAGAAATTTGAGGATCGAAATCTCAAGGAAATCAATGTGTCTCGGTAGGTATTAATCTTATGCTGGGAAAAGTTCAGCTATACTCTTAGAGGTCGTTTTCAGTTATTTCGATTAATTTTTTTGTAATGTTTGTTCAATGATGTATGGTTAATTTTAATTGATTTCACAATAATTTTTGGAAAATGTATCACTTATGTATCATTAGATCCTATTCAAGTTTAGTAATTTTCAGTCAAATTCAGCAATTTTTAGCAGTCTTCCGATGAATCCAGACTTCAGAAAAATATCGACACGATTTCGTGACACCCTGTATAAATCCAAGGGAGTTAATAAAGGAGCATTGTGGACGCCATCAGATCCGACAATGGAAAAAGGTGTCGGGAGTGAAACGATCGTTTCGGAATTATCGACATCGCAGTGAGAGCTTTTGTTGGATTTTCGCCCATTGTCCCTCGGACACTTTGAGGTGGCATGTGACGAAAATGGCACGCAGCGCGGACTCTCGCCAACACGTTAATCCGATCGGCTACAAATTGTCCGCCCGGCCGGCCGAAAACGATAAAATTCCATCGGATCGAATCTGGAAAATTCGAAAATACCCCGAGTAACGAACGGCGACGGTGGAATCGTTATTATCGCGGAACTCGAGACTCGCGCTTAATGGGGTAAGTTGGGCGGACAAAACGGTGCGCAATAAGCCGTCCTATATCAACGGAAACAAACGAGCAACAATTGCACCTTCATTTATCTTCCCTCGAGAGAGAATTGTAAAACAATGGGCTTAATCTGCGCCCGACGCCATCTAGCAATTACAGGGATAATTACTGGCGAAGCTCGTCGGCGCCCTAAAGCCGCCTTCACACCCGCCCTGGATTCTGATAATAATAATAGTAATGATGGTGAGGTGTGTCCATTCGATTCCCGTTTCAGCGTCACGTGACAGGGAACGGCGCAACCGACGCAATAATTGGCCTCCGGCCCGGTGCGCTCTCTCCGTGTTTAACAGTTTAATTTGCACATTAGCTCCCGACAGAGAAAGGCTGAATTAATTAACGCCATTATCGCCTATCATCTGTTTTAATTGCCCGGCGAGGGCGCCATGTTGTTTTTAGTGGAAATTAAAATGGCCGCCCCTAACAATGGTGTAGTCATTATATAGAGGCATAATCAAAATACAGAAATGGTAAATTGCCTCGCAGATAACGAGGCGGTTTCACACCGGCCGACGGCGCATTTCCCGACCCTCGATGATGACGGAAATCACAAAAACGTCTCACAAATATTTCGTGTAAACACGAATATTGCATAATCATTGTTATATTATGAGCTGTGAACATTACCTGTATTCGAGAAGTGCAAATTGGGAGTTTATGGTATCCCGTTAGATCAGAGAATGGAACACTAATCATCGTGTGTCTACTTCTAATTAAAATTAATTAAGCGTCTCATTTAAAAGCAAATTAATAGAGAAAACATGATTCAGAATTATCTCGAAACATCGGGTAATGCGCTGAAATGAGCCTGAAAGCAGAGCTACCGCTTCCGGCGTAAACGACACGCTGAGTGCACAACAATTACGGCAAAAATTGAGCTTTTCAAGAGGATTTTGAACTTTGCGTGAACTAATTTTCTGGCATTACCATATTGCAATAAACTTGGCCTACATGGAATAATTTAATTTTCACACTAAAAATTAGTGGCAAATTAGTGTAATCAGTGTTAATCAGTGTATTTTCATCCAATATGAGATGCAATGAAAGTGAGTGACGTAAGTGTGCATTTAGTGTGCATTTATAACAATAGAGAAATTAGTACGAACTTCAAGGAATGTGCAATTCCCATTAATACATTACACTATTTCACAAGTATTGCATATGCCACATGAGTATTGCAATACATTTCACAGTATTTCGATATTTTACTAGAAAAAATGCGACAAGATGAAAGAATTTTTGGAAAAAATGTTGAATCTTCCACAAAAACACCAAGCGAAATGTAAGTATTAAAAAAAATTGTTGCAACTATAGTCTATTCAACATAAACTGAACATCACGTGACCTAAGTTGCTTAGCAAAATTTGAATGAAAAGCATTGTTAACCATTGACTAATGACACTAATTTGTCAGGTACTTTGAGGTCACGTGATGTTCAGTTTCATGACCTCACTTTGTTATATTGCACAATGTATAATGCACAAACGCGTAGTAAAGAATTTCACCGAATATTTCAAGATTTTCAGTCAGTATTTCAATTTTTCACTAGTATTTCACTATCACACATCAAATGACCATTGTACAAACGGATTTTCTATAGAGCTATTACTATCTCATGACAACTCGACAGGAAAAGCATTTTTACACAGAATATTCAATAGTTTCACAATATTACACTACTTTACATTGTATTTCACAGTCGTTCAAAAGTCACCGATTCCAAATATTTCATAGCAGATTTCAACGTGATGAAATTTGTATTTAGAGCAACCCTATTCCAACTATTTTGTATGTGTAAACCCCTCGCATTTGTATTATTCTTTCAACACTGGAGAATTTACACCAGAAGAAACCAGATTTTTCCTGGTGCGATGTTTTGGGGTCGTGCTCCTGTGTGAGGCTGGCTCGATTACGCAGGGAGTGGAGATAGCCACGAAAATGAAGTAATTAAAACTATAAAGGGCAGGTTAATTGTTTTCCCTACCATCGCGTAAATTAAAACGAACCAATTACGGTCCGCCTTTGTCGCCGCCGCGCCATCATCCCCCGCGTCCTCCTTGGCAATTAATACGGCAGAATTTCGCCCGGCGACCGTGTGTGCCACCCGAATTCCGATCGATAGAGTGGAGCCGGGGCCGATTTTCCGACGCCGCTTCCCGATGACGACGATGACGATGATGACGGCCGCCTCTGCTCTCCCGGCGACAATGAAAAATAATTCTTATCTGGTTGCGAGCGCCGAGTGAGAGCGGCGGCATAAAGGAGGGATTATAATGCGGCAATTGTCGAGCAACAACAAACAAAATTGATCTAAATGTGCGATCTAAACATGATGATCATCGTCCCCTCGGAGGGCGGCGTCGGCGGCGGAGGGCTGCGAACGTTCAATTATTGGCCTTATCGCCCCTTTTTGACGCCCGTATCACCGAACCGCCTTTTCATTTAAGCCGGGCGGAGGGATAAAGCGCACTTAATACGTGTAACGGGGCTAACAAGCGACGGGGCGATTTCCATGGAATAAAATGCGAAATCTGGGAGCTCGCGTGCAAAATTACAGTCCTCGTCGAGGTTCGCAAAAATCATTACAGCGGGTTTGAAGGATAATCCATCCATTCACTTTATCTCGCTTATTCTAGAATTGAAAAAGTGTAATGAAGTTTAAATTTTTATTGTGAAATGTCAGGAAATATCTGTATGCTCTAAATTTCGAGATTTTGCAGTATTTGTGGATCTGATTGAAGAAAATTGAAGAATTTATAGTAAAATATACTCTTTCCAAGATAAACGTGACCCCCAAAGTACCTGACAAATACCTGACATTAGTCAATGGTTATCAATGCTTTTCAATTAAATTTTCCTTAGCAACTTAGGCCACGTGATGGTCAGTTTATCTTGGAAAGAGTATATCTCAATCATGTCTCAATGCAAAATTAGAATAATCAAAGTTAAAGTCACACTACAACCTGGTACTAACTTTTAGTGTCAACATTTTGACATTCAAAAACTGAACGTATGTTAGGTCCGGTATTTTCACTTATGGTTATCTAAATAGTACTTTGTCACTCTCATTTCTTTGAAACCAGAATTGTCACAGTCTGTAAAGGTTCCAGTTAGCCAACCAAAGTCAGAAATCAAGTAAGCCGAAGAAATTTGGATTTTTGTTGACAATTTTTTTGTGATTTCTTATCAGATCCATAAGTGAATCGCGACTGTATAACCAGTGAAAGTTGCAAACGTAATTTTCAGAAAATCCTAGATGACACTTTTTTTAAATTTTAATGAAATTTGGATAAAATAACTGGTACTTTTTGAGTAAAGTATAAAATAGATCAGTCAATCAAAATTGAAGAAATTAGGGCGGATTGAATTTATAATTTTTTGTTTTTTTTTCATTCGATTTCATTCCACTTCTTTAGGGTACTCTAACTGTTAGCTAACTGGAAGTTTGATTGTGACCCTTTCTTGTTCATTTTAACTATCAGAATTGTCACAGTCTGAGGTTACAATCAGCTAATAGGAGGATACCCAGAGGTGAGAAGAAATTAGTTCAAAATATGAAAAATAACACCATAGACTTTTTCAATAAAAATTTGGAATCATTTGTAACTTACCATTGGAAAGAGACAACTTTCGTCATCCTATTAAATTGTCAAATCGAATATCAATAATCTACACTTGCGAGCAAAAAAATCGGCCCACCTAAATTTTTAGTAAAATTCAAAGTGTGGTAACTTCTGAACGAAGAGAGTAATTCCAAAAAACTTGGCATCCCTGAATAGCTACATTCTTGGGCTATCACCCGCCAGACGCTGTGTTTTATACAGGTTCCCTGAGTACGTTTTACAGGGTGTCACGTAAAGTTCTGCAAAAATGTTAAACTTTGGATGACCCCACGGTCTAGGAAAATGGTAATTTTTTCTTCAAATGATCCTGGGATATTGTTACACTCATATCTTGGAACAACACTGGAAAAACCGACTCATTTTGTCCAACTACAGGGTGGTCAGAGAAAAACAATTTTTTGTGTCACCGTCATCTGAAAACGACTGACTGATGCATAGGTACTTTTTGATCATTTTCTCAAGAAAACGATACCTGAATTGAAAGAAATAAATCAAAAATTCAATATTTAATTTGAAAAAATACATTTCAAGGAGAATTCGAAAAGTTTTGAGAGCAAGGGGTAGTATTGAAAATGCCTGTTTTACATTAAATATTGAATATTTGATTTATTTATTTCACTTTTGGACTTGTTTTCTCAAGAAAATGATCAATAAGTACGTATACATCAGTTAGTCGTATTCAGATGACGGTGGCACGAAAAATTGTTTTTCTCTGGCCACCCTGTAGTTGGACAAAATGAGTCGGTTTTTCCAGTGCTGTTCCAAGATATGAGTGTAACAATATCCCAGGACTATTTAAAGAAAAAATTACATCATTTTCCTGGACCATGGGGTCATCCAAAGTTTAACATTTTTGCAGAACTTTACGTGACACCCTGTAAAACGTACTCAGGGAACCTGTATAAAACACAGCGTCTGGCGGGTGATAGCCCAAGAATGTAGCTATTCAGGGATGCCAAGTTTTTTGGAATTACTCTTTTCGTTCAGGAGTTACGCGACTTTGAATTTCACTAAAAATTTAGGTGGGCCGATTTTTTTGCACGCAAGTGTAGAATTTCTTTAAACATTTTGTTAGGAAGAAAACCGTCCTATATGATTCTTGGGAAAATTGGCTCATTTATGTATGCATCCAACCAGAAACAAGTTCAAAAATTGGATATTGGTCGAGGAAACACGACATTAAAAAAATTGGTCTATTCGATACAGAGAGTGTATGCTGAAATTTTCTTACCGTGTGGCAGAGGGTAGAATGGCAATATCGAATCATGCTGTATGGCCGGGACTTATCGGGGTACAGTGATAAATTCCCGGGATAGGAAATTCGCGCTGCTAAAAATCTAATAAATATCGAATTCCCAATATCCCGAGAGCGTGCAAGCGGGGCGGACTCGGTCCGGAAGTCTCGGCTATCGCCGCTTCCAAGGAATAAGGCCTTTTACGCGGCTGAATGGAAAAGACGAGAGCAAAGCGGAGCCCGGCCCCAATATGGCACTGTCATGTAATCCCGAGGCGTAGACCAGATAACCACTGCCTTCGGGGCGCCTGATCCTTATTATCCTCCAATAAAAATCATATAGACTGCTCATTTGGACCAACTCCGAGGGGCGGCGAATTGGATAGCGCTGTGTGTTCTGAGGTCTGGCCGACTCGACGAAACGAATTAAGGACGATGAAATTCCAGCGGAAATGGGAAGCCACATATCTGATTGCCTTCATGAGATCTCGGCCAATTATGCGGGTTGGATCGGACAATCAGTTTCTGGGTTCCCCCAAAGTCTCGCAAATCTTACTCGGGGGTGATTAAATTGCGGAAATCGCGGGGAACTCGATTATTATACCATTTTCTAGCACAATGCGACTGCGAAATATCCTCCGATTGAGAATTGCGTGTTGGCCAATTAGGAAAAATTAATTACTGATAAATTTAAACGTATAATTCGTATTCAAGTAAAAGTTCTCGGTGTGGCAGGTGTTGAGAAATTCCGAGTCGAACTTTATGATATGAGAATAGGAAACTATCTGACGAAAGAATTCCGACGAGAATAAGGTATGCCGAATTGATAAATACGTAGATAACATTTTATAAATACGCTTATTTTAATTTGTCGTTTTGATGAATTATCGACAAATAATCGGGGAATTTCTTATGATAGAAATGCCGAAATTTTCCGATGCTGCACGAAATAAGTTGATAATTTCCAGTCGACATCGCACAATGGAGTGATTCCGCCGAAGTTACGATATTTGTCTGGTTTCCGTTGGTCCTGCGCTCGATGCATCAGGACATCCTGCGACGCCGCTGCCGCTTTTTGCGCCCCCGGCTGCCCCCTTCGCCACCCCTGGACGGCAGAGCGCATGCCCCCATATCCCGTTTTATCCCCGCTGAGTTCATAACGACCGCAAAACTAATATACCAATTACAACCCTATGCGGGATAAAGCGACCCTCGCCCGATAAAGCGCTCCAGATTCAGTTAGCCGACAATGTGTTTGTCAACATCAACAACGAAATTGCCGCAGAAACTCCCTTATAACCGACAACAAACGAGAGCCTTCTCAGATTTCATAAATAACTATGAACCTCACTCCCTGGAAATCGCCTCGACCTATCCCCCGGCTTACGCTGCCCATATTGAACCAGTTTTGCCAACTTCCAGAAACGCGCAGTTCCTAGTTGGAAAAGTTTTTCGAGTATTTGCCTAGTTGCCCGTTCATAACGAAGGTTTTTCTGCAAATGGTCCATGAAATTATATATTTCTGGATTATACTAGTGTTGTGATTATAGGTGAATTTCTAAAATTCCTGAGAGTCAAGCCTGTTTTTGTTCATATACAGTAGAAACCTATGGTAGAGAGCCTTTAACCCACGTTAATCCGAATCTTCCACAATCCGAACGACATGCAGTGTATGTACAACATTTCAAATACTTACTTACTTATGAGCGATTTTGAAAAAATAATAAAAAAATGTTCTCCAAAAGGGTGCGATTATTTTTCATCCTCATCCAAGTTTTCTAATGTGCTTTTACTTCACTAATTTCTAAAACTAGCCATAAAGGCCGGCAGAAATACCCAAAAACCATGTTGGTAAAATTCATGATTTTTCTATTTTTGACGAGATATAAGTATTTTCCTCAATAAATGGTCGATATTTATTATTTACACTGACTTCAGTAATCCGAACACGTCCTTGACTAGTTAAACCTCCTGTTAGCTTACTGGAACTTCGAATGTGACTCTTTATATTCATTTTAATCAGAATTGTCACAGTCTAAGGTTCCAGTTAGCTACGGTTTGTTATACTGTAGTGAGCCATGACCATTTCCCCATCTCTGTCTCTCTAATGGCTGAAAAGGGAGATCGAGATTGTCATGGCCCACTAGGAAAAAAAATCTGATTGACCACTCGGTATAATGCAGATTTTGCCTATTTATTGGTTTCTTCCTTGGTCAAATATGGGCCGTTTTACTCAAATTTCGACCTCGAAATCGGGCAGACTGGACCTGGAGGACAATTCACGACCCCTAATGGGCCGGCGCAGCCTCCTACGATCGTCATCAATCATTGTTTAAACAAAACGCGTCTCGTTCGTCGCGTAAGCCGGAGGCCGTGATCCGCACGTGCGGGCGCTATCACGTGCGATCGTCCAGAGATGGGTCCGGGCCCGATAAGGCGACACAAATGAGCGAAGGGGGGCGGCGGATTTTCTAATTCATACGGGGTGATTCAGATTGACGGTTAAACGGAGTATCTTTTGTCCGGGCGATAAGCCGCGGTGTTCGGTTTCGGGCGCGGGGCGCAATTTCCGAACCAGTGATGAGTTTCGGCGACGGCCCTGCGATGTTTTTTTGCGCCGGACCTGTCATGTCGACACGTGTCGCCTTTTTGCGGCGCGTTTTCCGAAATTAATAATATCCGATCGATCCTCGAGATTGTCATTACCGGGCGCCGTTCCGGGAGATTCCACGGGACGGGTTGGGTACATGTAACTCGAAAAAAGCGGCGGAATTTCGGCCCATGGGTGAATTTATCGCGCCAGCCCGAGATTTCGGTATAACAAATCAGGAAGATGTTTACCGTGTGTATGCGCGCATCCCCGGTAAAATATAAATAAAAATGCCTTAATAGATTCATCTCGGACGCATACCGGGGATTTCAGGCATTATAATGTGAGAGGCGACCGGGGACGGGCCGACGAATTCCTCACATTCTAAACGTGGCACCGGCGAGATCTTTAACTTTGCGTTTTGTCTTTAATAAATACCGAATGTCATTGACAAATAACCGAACATGCGCCCAGTGCCTCGGCCACGTCTCATTTACTTTATCGTCGTGCCGGCGTCATATCGCGGCGGACAGGGGATAAATTTATTGGTGCGTTGCTCCGCGACGACGATGATGATGATGATGACGGTGCGGCGGACGCCCCGCGCGAGGGTCTTACGGCTTAATTAAGGCCGGCCGAAGAAAGGCCGGATCGCCACGAGCCCACGCCAGCGCCGGTCGTTAGCGCCCTTGTCAATCAGCGGACGGCCGACGTCCGGCTCGGACTTTCGGGACTTGGAACAAGACACAAAGGCGAAATTATTCTCGGGCGGATGGCAAAACTGCGCCTTTCAACGTTTCGTTAACTTTTTCTTTCATTTTCGCGTTCATTTGTGTGTAATTAGTGAAAGCTAATATACACAGGGTCGTTCAAAGGTGTCATTCAAGCACACTGAGACGTTGAAGATCATTAGACAAATAACCGTTTGAATTTCATGTTTCATGTCATCCAGATCTCTGAAGATACAAATGTTTCCTGTTGGTGGTAGGATGATTTTTTCAGCGATTGCTCTTATGATTTTCTGTTTGTTTGATGTTTCCTGGTTGATTTCATCACCACTTTGTTGTTGCTCAAATTTTAGACAAGATCACAAAACTGGTAATCGTTTCATAATGAAATGAGAGTTTTTGATCACACTAACTTGAATCATAAGAAAATTATAATGAATAGAAAAGGTTAGCCCAAAGATTATGGGTTAGCCTGAAAAAATATGAGAATACGAGCAATACGACATGCTCACATTCAGAATTATTTCAAATAAGTGTGACTCGCGCAATCGAAAAAGAAACTTTTCTCAAAGGAATGAATTTCCCACAGAATTTAATCTGAGAACATTCTGGCGAATTGAATTGAATTTTGGAGACTAATAGGGTCAATTCTGTATTAAATCTGCTGAAAATTAAATGCTGTTATTATGCTAAAGGTTCGATTACCGTCATGTTTATGACAAATTTTTGGTATGAAATTTAAAGTGGCTGTGTCTTTAGCAGCTTAACAGATTCAATACAGAATTGACCCAAATGTCAGCAAAATTATTGATATCAGATACAATTTTTATAATTCAAAGTAATTTTTTGAAAATTTTATTTCATAACACCTACGTTGTATGGCAAATTTCGACCTGTAGTCACGTCCTCATAACCGCATTATCAGCATTACATAATCAGATTCGTTACAGTGCAGGCGATAATACGTATTTTATTATCAAAGTGATGAATATTGGCTTTTAATCTTCAATGAGACGATAATTTGACTTAATGTCTCGTGAAAAGCCCATTACCAACTCAAATGACGAATTCGCTAAATTATTAACAAACCGACCCACCATCAGCAATAAATTACAGTGTCCAAACATAGCAATTGGAATAATAGAAATTAGTCGGAGATATTGAGGTAATTTGGACGGGACGGCACAGAAAAAGCCAAATATTTGTTCAACGAGTATTCATTTGTAGGTATTTTGGGAGATCGCTTTGGTCGTCTGTGTACTTAGTGGTCCTCGGTCCGGTGCACGGGCAATTAGAATCCCATTGGCCGCCGAAATCTGTTTCTAATTCATTAGCGAGTTGGAAATTTGTTTGTAAATGCCCCCGTGCTCGAGTGAATATAAGGCGATAATTGCATTTGGAAGACAAATGTTTGGCGTAACGCGTGCCTCTTCTATTTAGTCAAACGCGGGGAACGGCACGTGAAGTTTGTAAGCAATTACGATATCGTAACGAGTTCCTATTGACATAAAATATTGGATTTCGAATAAACTATACTGGGTGGTGCGGTATTTTCCAACCCAAATAAAACAGCATTACTCGTATGAAAAGTATACTTCAGCCTAAGTATCTTATTATTTGGTGTTGGGGGAAGATTTTCAAATTTCGCCTTCCCGGATTCGATTACGTCTCGTTCGAGGTGATAATTTCTGGCACTAAACCGGATAATAAAGTCTGCGCATTTAATGTACTTTATACAACAACAGGCGGGTGTGACGTAATTAATTTTTGAGAGTGGATGGTTTTCGGGCGAAAACGGCGACATCTCGAATGACAAAGACCCGGGTTTTCCTCGCTCGCGACGCAATAATTCAGATTTGATATTAAAGACGTAATAACAACGAATGCTGATGGCAATAAAGAATCGCGGAGGTTTGAGAATATGAAATCGTCGGGGCGCGAACGGCGCTGTGCGGCGCGTTTCACCAACTTTAATTTCTTCGCCCATAATTCAACGACATTAAAATATCTGGCGACATTTTTACGACGCCGAAGAATTATTGAAGTAAATTACGTCTCACATTTGAAATATTCAAATTTGAATTGCTGAATTACGTCCTTTCCAACGCGGGCGCGAGATTCGCAATTCCAGATAATGCACCCCGCGGGCGCGGATTTACCCTCGAGAGCGCGAGATCGCTTTCGCGGAGTCCCCGAAATAAAACGCCCGTTCGACTTTATTATTAATACGGCCCGTCCGGAAATCACGTACGTACACGTTTTAATATCAGATGAGCGATCGCTTTTCCAGCACGAAAATGACACGGACAAGTTAATCGGCATTTTGAGCCGCATAACAAACGACCCGACGAAAAATTAAACCGTGTAACAACTCATTCGTCCGGTGCCTTATAAATCGGCCTCATTACTCGATGTGCCCGCAGCGCGGACGAGATGAGTTATGCCAATCTTCGCCGAAATTTCCAGATCCCAATCGCGATATCGCAAATGAAGAAATTACGGACCATCGACTTTTTTCCCAATTATATCAACGATAGACCGTGATAAGTGAGAGGAACGCCACTGTGAATTGCTTTTTCGGTAATAAAATGTAAAAATCTCGATTTTCTCGGTTCGTTATAATAATAATTAATAAAGCGCGCGCTCGTTATCTCCAAGTTAATTAACGGCCGTCATTGATTGAGCCATCACCGATAATGATGGCACACGAAAAAATGATCGGGACGTCCAATTATTTCTGGTTCGGACGAAAGGACGAGCGGTTTTATGAGGTTCAAATTGAGACGTACCCGTGTGCGCGTCCCCGCACGATGATGTCGGTAAAAAGGGGCAATATGGCGGCCCGCGATGCGCTCTGCCGGTATAAATAACGAAATACGCGAGTGTGTCACAGACATAACTTCTTAGGCGGGTAGCGGAGACAGCAGAATGGATCTTGGCCACGACCACGAGCCCCCATAACAACCCGGGGCAGCAATGATTGAGTGCATATTGTCCGAGCCGGGCTCGGAAATAATTGAGCGCGAGTTGAGTTATTGGCCGCATAAAATCACCTCATAGAGGAGACGATCTCGGACGTGATGCATCATGTACCCATCAGTCCCGCTATTACCGACAAATTAACCGCGATGGACGCCAAGCAGCGCCACATTCAACTAGCCCTGATTTTTGCATTTCTGAATTATAAAATGCAAATGATTTGATTCAACGCCCCCATGCGACCATTTCTAACATTTTTTTGCAGAAAGTTTAATACATTTTTGGTATTTTAATTGGTGGATACTATGATTATTCGAGTGATACGAATTTCCAACAAAACTTACTGAAAAGTTCCGCATTTGGACGGTTCCTGTACTTTGAGACAGGAGGACACCGTTTCCGGTGATTCCCATAAGAAGATCACTTATGTTCCTTAGTGTGCCTTGGTTAAGGAAATTTACCACCCGAATGCAAAAAGTGACCAGACATAATTCAAAATTATGTACGGTGCGATCGAGAAATTTTCACTTAAAGGGAGGCTATGACTGTCATTCTGTCTCATCTGAAAACGACTAAAAGGGTAGAGAGAGAATGCTGAATGATAGTCACAGTCTCCCCTATTATGTAAAATGTTCTCGATCGCTCTGTATAAAGGTGAGGAAACACGAATAAAATCGAAGAACACCGAAATTACTTCATTACCTACATAAATGTGATGCCTATTGGCATATTCTAGTTCATTTTGGTCAAATATGTAAACGAAGAAACTGGATAACGTCAGTAAATATTGCAAAATACAACTTTTTTGGAGAACCTGTTTTGCATTTTTCCTGAAACTAACATTTTCAACAATTTTTTGAAATTGGCAGTGCTAATCTTACGTTTATCATTTCAGCATTTTTTCTTGACACTGTTACAGTTGTGTTATGCGAACCTAGCGTTACAAAGTGAACTTCCAGTTCAAAAAGTGTCAATACCCTTGGAATTTTGGAAAACTTTGAAGATTTTCGACAAATATCTTGATATTTCAGTGCGTATTTTGATCTTTTTCCTGCATATCGGACAAATTGGTTGGAATTTCTGTTTCCATTCATTCTCTACTGAGAATGGCATGATTTGTGTTTTTCCAAATCGTGAAAAAGAACAAATTTTTACCCATTTTCAGTTTAATAACAAATTTCCCAAAGCTTAGCGATTTGCAGACGAGTCATTAGTTTTTCAGGGCGCATAATTCTAAAATGTAATATGGCCAAAATCTGCCGTGATTTCCCGGACAAATGGTGCGATATGTGCAAAACCCTTCCCTAAGTGGTTTATTTAGGCGATGCAAATGAGTTCGGGGTAATTCCGAATTCGGAATGAATTTGAGACGGGGTTCGGGCGATTAAGTCGCCGTGGGCGTAACCCGTTACATGCAGCAACACGTGACTGTTTACCCGATGATTGATCATTATACGCCCGTGGATGTAATAAATGCAGAAAGGGTCCGTATTTTATGCAAATCCGGCGTGGGGTCGCGAATTATTACCATTATTAATGTAATTCATAATAACAAACAGAGGCCCCCACGTACGGGGGCACGTGATGATTCCAGGATCGGGCTCTCGCGTGCGACGGGGCGCATTCGCCTCCAGTCGTCGAATTAGCGGCGCCGTTTCGGAGTATCGCGATCGCGCTAAATTCGACCCGAACGTCTCGATAATCGGCCCATTCGGACGTTCGGACGATGTTCGGCAGCAGATATACCGGCTAACTGCCCGGGCCGCAGGAAATTGGCGCTTGATTTCACGCCGAAAGCCCCCGGACAAATTCCGACGGGCGATAATGGGAGAGGGGCGCGAACGCGATTTTTCCGTGTGTGAAAGTCAAATACTGCGGCGATCGCGTCGTGCACAAAACGGTTTTAATGGTGGGCACGCGCTGCATAAATCAAAACCGTTTAATATCTTTTACACATTCAATATGCCAAACGGTAAAAAGCCGGGGCTAATCCATGTAAACCGCATAATCCAATAGACGGGACGCCCCATATTCCCAGGGCCGGGGTGCATATTAGATTACACACAGATTTATTTATTATATTGTTCGTGCGGAGGGTGTAACTCAATATCCGCGTGTATATAAAGTCCGTCGAAAGCGCCGCCACCGCAGCGGAGCTTTTATTGTGCTTGAGCCAACTATCTATTAAAGTTTATGATGGGACGCCCCGAATCGCAATTCTCATCTCAATTTACCAATTTCATTTAACCGTCAGAAACGCCTGTTTGCTTATTCTATTGAAACAACCACCGGCCAATCCAAAACTGCACACATTCAAATTATGTATACTTAGTTTTTTTTTTTCTTTGGAATAATTTATGCAAAAGTGCGGCCACTGACCATGAATGTAGTTGCAGCTGAAATGTGCGCTAATCCGAAAAAGACTTACGCGTTATTATAGCCATAACCATTATCATTATTTATGTGAACCGTGTAACACAAAAGTAAACCGATGATCTTAAATGATAACCCTTAATAAATTCGACTGAAGAATCGTTTTTTTTTGTTCATTTAGCGAACGAGCTTCTCTGGGTTCATTAAGGTCCTCCGTTCAGTTAAGTTATGAATGGTTAGCACTATCCGTAAATATGCATAGGGGGTAAATACCAGGTGTTCCAGTAGAAAACCATAAGGGTAATTCTAAATGTAGGATTTTTGAAAAGATTGATGGGAAAAAATGGATCGACAATGAAGGATTTCATTCAGTTCGATGAGACGATTATTTTTGAAATGTGCTCAAGGTATCGATAAATTATTGTGGGCCTGTGATTCGTTCAAGATTTCTATCGTTCATACAACTGGCTCCATTACTGTTTTGTACGAGGGGGTTATCACTTGTGAAATGCTTGGGACAAGACGAAATTAAAGTGAAGAAAACCGTAAATTGACACTTTTCAGATGTGAAATTTCATAGTACCTACCACGGTATACTAATAGTACTAATAGTATACCGTGGTACCTACTTAATGTATGATTTTCTGGACGATTCCTCAATAAACTTTTCACTCACGAACCTTATACCAAAGAGTAAGAATCGACAAATTTTGGTCATGTGGATAGCGACCTGCGCGTTTTTGTCAGATGGAAACGAAGTCTTTTGGAACGCTTGTCCTCCAAACTTATTACTAGAAAGTATCAAAAATTCACCAAATTTAGTAGAATTTTGAGAAAAGCTCGGCAAGTTATTTACTCGAAATCCATCAAGTTTGCTTAAAATTCATGAAATTCTAGAGAATTTCAGGCGAGATCCTTACGGAATATTGTGGAATTGCACAGCGAATGAGCGGTACTTCACAGGTGGGGTCTCCCACTTGGGACACCCGGTCCGCCCAAGTACTAGCGCACTTTCCGCAAGTTTTCCCGTTGGCTTTACCTCAAAGACACTCGCATTGTGGTACCCGCGGCTGAAGTACGAGCGCGGCGCGGGCAAACCGGGCGGTACAACCGCCTGTTCGTTACCAGCCTGAGTGACACCGCCACCTCGTACTGTCTTGTTAGTGCGGCGTGGCGACCGGGACCACTTTACATTGAATGAAGATATCGGAATAATAAGCCAAATGGACGTCGCGGCCCGCGATATTTATCACCACCCGGTTTTTTGCCGCACAAATCCTCATATTCCTCGACGCGGTGCCTTACCGCACCTCGAGATCCATCTGCATCCGTCAACTTGACGATCCGCAGAAAGCGGCCGATTCGGGCCCCAGAGGCGCCCCTAATGGCCCATCTGCGATTAATCCGTAACTCCGAGCGGGCGACTCGGATGCGCCGCGATTACCATACAAAGACGATGATGTCCGTCGAGGATTTCCGAAATTTAAATACTGTTTTGGCCGCGACCATCAAAAACGCATGATATAAATCGGTTGAGCCGGCCGCCCGAAAAGCGGTCGTTTCTATGCCGAGCCGTATCGGCACACCCGTACCTGTGCTTCCAGGGTACGTCGGCAAACACCTTTAGTAATTCGCCGAGCGACTATCATGGGAGCCGCCGCTGTAATACTAGACGCGGGCCGTGGGGTAACTAAATAAGTGGCTTATGCGGAGGGGTGCTCTTCAAACGCACCCTTAATCGCTTTATTTAAAGCCCAGACCGCTGTTTGTTTTTCAATTACGTATGGCAACATTGATTTTTACCCTGCTCTTTCCCTCTATCCGTTCGCGTCATCAATTCGGGCGCCGCCGTTCCAGTGACAGATCGGGGGCCCCGTTTCCTCCGCTTCTCGCCTATCCGCGCACAGAATCGGAATCGGAATTGTATTAAAATTTAAATGAAGACATTCCGTAATCAGCATTCGCCAATAGATTTCCGGTGTTCGATAGAATCTCCGGGGAGATTGGCAATCGCTTATACGTCACATCCTCCATGCAAATAAAACGGGGCCGGCGATTTACGTCGACGACTTAGGACGTGATTTACGGCGGACCGGAGACCCGGGAGGCGGTTACAGTCTCTTCGCCCCTGAGACGTTTAAATGTCTTTATTCGAATTTCGTCGCCCGCCGAATTTCGGAGCTGCGATACTCACGCAAAAAATCACTTTGGATTCATGATAGTTTTTATATTGGGGGCGCACTCGGCGCATAAGTGTTATTGATGGCGGCTTTTTACCCGGCCGAAGAACTCTTTATAGGTGTCGGGGCTCGAGTATTGGGCTTCCCTCTTATGATCGCTCTTTAACAGTAATTAAGCCTAAAGTGCTTAAGTGGCGTCAAGATATGACATGTGTTAAGTCGGTGCACCTGTATTTACCGACTTTTATATTTGAAGACGCCGGAAACACGATAATCCCAACGTAAACATCAATAACGCCGGTGGCTTTTTCGGGTGGCACCCCTTCGTCATAAACCACGTTCTGTGTGTAGGGCGGCGGAGTCGATTCGATGTGGCGATTAATTAAATCGGCGAAAAAAAGTTTAAATCGATATAAAGGTGGGTGCGGAGTGGGACAGGGGGGAGAATAACGCTGACGGGGCGCATAATAACAACCCGGTGGCGGCCGGCGTCGCCATGACGACGCCGCCCCTCGGGGGAAAGCGAATTATTATTTTTTGATGGTTATGAGATTTTTCCAAGAAAGCGCCGCTCCCGAACCTTGGAGTGGCTCGAATTTAACGTCTAACTCGGAACCTCTCCCCGGGATGCATAAACTCGCCAGTTTCACCAAATTATTATGGAGCAAAGTTCCTCATATTGAACCATTTTTCCTGAAACCACCCCAACATACTAGTAAATGGTAAAATCGATCGGCTCTTTTGGGCATATTGAATATTTAGAAACGCCACAGTCCCTAGAAATCTTTATCGTACTTATAACAGTTCATAACTGAGAATCCTCTGCAAATGGTTCAATTTGAAAACTCTTTTTGCTAAGATTGAACCACCAGTCTCTAGAATTGTTCTCTGCCCGTAGTAAAATTAGGCAATACAGAAGAAAAAACTCAACCGAATCATTTGTAGATTATGATGACACTGGATGAGCATCAATTACAGTGAGACATTTTTTGGTTAAACGTTGGTATTTTTGTTGAATGTTAAAAACTGTTTCACTCATGTTTAGAAAGAGGTAAATGGATCAAAATTACAAAATCCAAGGGGTTCGCTTGATGAATTATGCAAGTTTCCATGTTCTTGCACTCTTCGCAAAATCTTGTAATCCTCACATATCACTTTCTGCCATTACAGTATAGCATTGTGTTCCTTTGGACGGTTTTGTGTCTATTTTGAACATGTTAGAATAATGTTGATTTTGATCAAGGAAATGCCATGCTGTATTTTTGGAAATTCAGAAATTCTACTTTTCATAGCTCAATTGTGAAGCAGTTAATAGCAGAAGTTTATTTATGCGTTACTTCACCCAAAATTTATTGATCCAACTTGCTTGGCTAACTGATCTTAGATTCTCAGACTGGTACTTTTCATAATTGAAATTGGTACCATTTATGGACCTTTCCTTCTGCCCCACCCTCCCTAATTTCGTCGTTTATCGCCTTGGCTGAGGGGTGGCAATTAACAGTCGAGGGGGATGACTGCCCGATTCGGGAGAAAGGGGTGTTCGTTATTGTTCGTCATATCGCGTGTGTGCTATATGTGTGAAAGGGGGGTGCGCTCCGGCTCAGATGGTCCGGTGCAAAGAACGGAAGTCTCGACTCCTAATCTCAAGTTTCCAGTCGATTAGCCCCGCGCACTAACCGCCATATTGGAGTTTGATTTAAGAACACTCATTTACCGCCAACAAAGACGCTCAACTGTCCCATTATCTTTTTGACACCGAGTTTATCGTGGGTCCGCGCGACACGCGTGGTGGCAATTCCGGCCAATATCGTACGTCGACTTATTGTACGCTCAAGTGAAAGGCATCAATAATTTTTCGGTTATCGCCCGTCGATATCGTCGGGCGGAACGGCGAGGGGCGCCGGCCGTAAAAATCGGCTGATATACGCACTCGAAAATCGCAGCTGGCGTGATGGCGGCTCGAGGGGAGGTGTGAGCTTGACGATGGCCGCTGGAGGGGAGGCTGCTACGTTATGCGCGACTCACTTTCTAATTACATTCACAAGGACCTCACAATGCCCGGTTATTCCTCTCTCTCGCAGGTATAATAAGAAGATTCAGCCTTTTCGAATTACCATTTAGGAATACTTAAGAGTTCCCCGTTATCGAATGATCTGGGCTCTCTGGGCTGTATAAATTATTTAACCCGCTCCCGGTGCCTATAATACGTAGGACGAGCTCGTTAGAGGAGACACTTAGCATTGCGTTTAGTACTTGTTAACTTTGGTACAAATTTACTGCACATTTTATACACATACCTCCGCTATTACCACAACAACAGCACGCGCACTTATTGTCCACTTACCTTTATCCTTTATACATACATGGTGTCACGAAATTACGTGTCATAGTTTCACCTATTTTCACTAGGTAATGGCAAAATTATGATATTGAGGCGAGGTGTATCAATGCTCAGTTAACGTTTAACTGATGGAGGTTAAATTCCTAGGTTACCTTTGTTATAGCAA
Organism: Salpingus planirostris; assembly: GCA_949788335.1. Classification (NCBI taxonomy): domain Eukaryota; kingdom Metazoa; phylum Arthropoda; class Insecta; order Coleoptera; family Salpingidae; genus Salpingus; species Salpingus planirostris. Next base: position 4,493,469 of record OX460922.1, read on the forward strand.
TCAAAATCAACAAATTTAACTGTTAGCTAAAAGATAACTGAGCATTGATAAACTGGCCCTGAAACGCGTATGGTAATGAATTCTGTTACAAGTTAGCTAATGAAATTTGACACACAATGATATTCAAGTGATTTTGGATTCTGCATTCGCCAATAGAATCTTAAGGGAGATTGGCAATCGCTTACACATCACATCCTTCATGCAAAATTTCGAAAAATCAGGTAGGTAAAATTGGACAAATTTCCATTCTAGTAATGTGGAACCAACTCGAATTTTAGTTTTGTTGGATTTTATACTGATTTTTGATTTTAACACTTATTAGGATCCATTCTGTATCAAATCTGTTGAAAATAAAGGCGGTTAATATGCTAAAGGTACGATTCTTATCATCTTTCTGACAAATTTTCGATATGAAATGTGATATGTAATGTAACTTCAACGTCCTTCATGTTTCTCGGCTTTCGATACTGAATTATCGAAAACGATTTTTGAACTTTTTTAAGAAATTCGCAGCTAAATTTGGTGTAACAGTTACTTTGAAAAATCTCAAAAAATATAGAAATTGAGTTAATTTCATTGAACAAGAATTGGGTTATTAGGATCCATTCTGTATCAAATCTGTTGAAAATAAAGGCGGTTAATATGCTAAAGGTACGATTCTTATCATCTTTCTGACAAATTTTCGATATGAAATGTGATATGTAATGTAACTTCAACGTCCTTCATGTTTCTCGGCTTTCGATACTGAATTATCGAATACGATTTTTGAACTTTTTTAAGAAATTCGCAGCTAAATTTGGTGTAACAGTTACTTTGAAAAATCTCAAAAAATATAGAAATTGAGTTAATTTCATTGAACAAGAATTGGGTTCTCGACTTCTCGTGCTGAAATGAAGTTTATTGAAAAAAACTGGTTATCCTATATTACTAAAGTATTTTACCAGTAACCACATGTTTCCAAACTTTCACAATAACCCGAACCAAAAAGTGAACTAAAATTTACCAAAAAACTACAAAAATCATGCAAAAATTCATGTATCTTGTGAACTTTTTGTATAAAACAAAAAAAGTAATGAAAATACTGGAAATTGAGTAGGACTAAAAAAAAACACAATCAAAAATAACCAAAACAACAAAATTTCTTAAACAGAAAATTGAAAAATTGAGTTCCACCCAGAAATTTTCACAACCTGCAATGGTGCCACCCTGTACATGAGCCCGTGGGTAATTGAGCTTTTGCGGTAAAATGGGCATTACGGTGCAGGTGTGCTCGCATTTTTCCTCCCCGGGTCCGCACACACACACCATGGGTATGAGGTCGCCATAATAAAGTTACAAATAATCGCGTTGTTGGAACAAAGCGATACCGGAGGGCAGTATCGATGGTCGATTTATGGCGTCGGCGGCGGGCCGGCCGGCCTTCTCGCTTCGATATTTTCTTCCCGGCGGATCGTCCCGGTGGCCGGGCACGATCGTATTAAGACATCAGTTTAAGACCGCAGCGTATCTACATTATAACAGGCCGAACACGACCCGGCGAGGATATAAACATGCTTTCGTATTCTTTTATCCGCATAGGTGACTTCATATCGATACGATAAATATGTCGCTTTTCGGTAAAGTCGCGGCCGTTTGTTCGCTCTCCCGGTGATTTATCCGCGCATTGTTGGCCCGACGTGCTCCAGGGCCGGCACGACGCGTCCTCGCGGGCCGGAATTTTCGCCTCTGAATAAAGAGCCGCTCGTGCAGGGCCGGGATGGGCGGGCGGGCGCGTTTCGATTCGAGGGGGCGATCCGCGCCGCCCCCCGAACTGCGAGGCCGTTTGTAAGAAACGCGGAGAAATGAAATTGCCAGAATATTGGATCACCCCGCTCTGCTCTGTCGAAAACCGAATTTAAATATAAAGTGGAACTGGCAATAAAATGGCGGCGAACTCGGCGAAATTCAAATGTGTTATTTCCTCCCGAGTGCCGGGGAGAGGGTACATAAAAGCGATATGGGGGAGGCGGGCGATAAATGGAAGAATAAGAGAGTCGAGCGCCCGTTCGTGTATAATGTTATTAGCCTCATTGCGTAATGAATTTGGGGGGTTGCTGGGGGTTCGGGGAGGCGAAGAGGCGCTCTGGGCCTGCGTTATTATTATGATCGAGGCATAAATCAATCCGCGGGCGCCGTCTCCGATTCCCAGTAATATTTCAAGCCAGATTTACGCGAGGAAATGAACGAAATTTACATTTTAATACAGAACAAACACTTGGGAAAACGGAGAAATGGAAATCGGGCCCTCACCTGGGAGCCGAACCGTTGTCAATACACGAGATAATCATGCACCACGCCAATAAATGCCTTATACAGGGTGCCACGGAATTGGTTTTCACAAAATTTTAGATCCAGAGAATACTAACATTTTGTGATAATATGTATAGATTTACATATGGTACTTTATGTATGAATGATGGAGAATGGAGGAAAAATACAGAAAAGTGTTGAAATAACCAAAAATTATTCGAAAATGCTTACTGAAAATAAAAACTACGAATGCAGAACATCACCAAATATTAGATACAAGCTCAAATTTATCAACTATTATCATCATTTGAAGCTTTGAATTACATATTTAAAATAAATGTTTACACGCAATGCCAAGAGAAAGTCAGTGTAACAAAGCAAATATCATAAAAATTACAAAATTGAACCGATTTCCACTAATCGCCTTTATTGAGGAACAGTGTTAATTTTGTTGACATATACAAACAAAAATTCTTCATTCATGAATTTTCAAAAAAATTGTTTTGTTTTCGCTGTAATTGATACAGTTTTTGATACATTTTTATTATTGTTTCTACTTTAATTTTGAAAAAAGTTGTTCAGAATAAGCAGATTTTTCCAAAATGTGACATTCTTCCTAAAATAAGAAATAAAAGGATTCTTCTTTATATCCAATCCTCTGGGATATGTAGCCTAGATTTCGTAGGCAGAATTTCGTGACACCCTGTATTATACAAGGGATCGTGGAAGAAATAAATCTGCTTTGGATTGAAGTGGTGAAAATAATGGGAAATGGAATTTATATCAAAGTTCAGATAACGCGTTCGGGCGAATTTGATTGATGGAGCAGCGACAGGTTTAAAAGTGAAGGAATATTAAGGAACGATTACGATTTTGAAGGAATTCGAAAATTTCCAAAAGGCCCCACGACCCATTCCTCCGGTTCGGTCGCCGGCTCTCCGAACCGAAACAAAGTCGAGTCGCGGGACTCGAAATTTATTTGTTTTACGTCCAAAGTCAATCATCCGGGCCGCTATCTTTTTGATTTATTTTCGACGACTTCGTGTCTGTCCGCCAGTCCGATTGATGGATCGCCGACTGGATCATAAAAGGAATTTTCGTCAGCGTCGCCGGCGTGAAGGCGGCTTTAGGCCCGCGCGCCCTCCCTCCGCCCCCGGCCTCGAAAAATGGATAAAAAATCGAAAAACGAACGCGGATCGTATGCAAAACTGCGTCGCCGGTATTTATTGGCCTCGGCCCGTCCCCGGCATTCCCGCCGCAAAGCGATTTGCGGTTTTTGCAACAATAGAACACTTTAAATGTTTGGGATGTTTCGCCGATCGGCGCGCGCCCTTCCAGGCGACAAATGACGCGAAAGCGGGGCGAAATGATGGCGTCGTCAAAAATCGAGCACCGGCAACAATAAGCGAAACCCGCCCGAAGACGATCAATCACGGACGCGGTCACCGTTAATGAACGTCGCGGCCCCACAAAGGAACGAAAAACGACGAATCATAAATTTCATTTGTTTTGAATAAATCAAATTCGTTGGACAAACAATGCGCCCTTTTTGCCTGATTAATTACCTCTAATAAGTCGGACTTAATTGTGTGTCGCCGGGCCGGTACACTCGCCCGCAAAAATCCGACCACCCTTAAAGCAACGAATTCCTTTCGCCTCTTACCTATAATATTAGTTAATTAATGCGAAGGCCGTTTCCAGAAACTCCTCGCTGGATGTTAATTAATTAGCCGAACGGCAAAAAGTGTATGCGTTCGATTCAATTGGAGGCGATTTTTTGCGTGACGCTTTATAAAGTCTACTCGGTATTGGACGGGTATGCAATTTCGCTTCGGCATCACGTTGGCGCCCCGATCAAAAGCCGCAATTATATTCCTCCTAATTATATTAAAGTTAATTACCGGAGGAGGACCGAAAGTGGTCGACGGGGAGCCGCTAAATAAGCAGAAAAGGAGTTGTTAATAGTTTTTTAGTGAATTACGGCCGGTCGTATATTAGCAGCGCTAAAAGCCGCTTTGTTTTTATAGTTATTATCTTGTTTCCATTATTGGATGTGTTAGTTACCTGGATCTGGGCTTCTGAGGCCTTACCTGGACCGATCCGACCGCGTCTTTGATGGGCCTATAAGGACCACGAACGACCTGCCGATATCCAACTTTCATCGACTACGCTTGCATACAGTGACGACAGATAATATTGGAACTACTTCAAATTATCCATCCATTCACCTTTCATCTCAGTAGGCCGCTCTTCGCTTTTCAAATCGGGTTCCAGGACTGAAATTAACGATCATTGTTCGCTTTTTTGGCGTTTTCTTCTGGTTCAATTTTTTTCTTAGAAAACAAGCAAAAATTTTAATAAAGGGGCTCTGTACTCGAGCTGGTTTTTCCTAGGAAGTTTCTTGAATGAATTGTATTTCGAAAATTGACACTTTTCCGCAATCTCTTGCTCAGTTTGTTTGGAAACAATAGGAACATCCAAAAAAGGGGATGACGAGTCTAAAGAAAGTTTTTTTCCAAATCTTGATATTCAGATGAGCAGATTTTTTACATCTTCATTCAAAACTTCATCAAAATCGACAGAGAAGTTTAGGAATTACCTTGGAGCTTTTTGAACTTGCAACTGATGAGCAACTTCGCTTGACTTACATGATCATTTCAGGGTTTTGGCAAATTTAGAATGCCAAGTTTCGAAGAAAGGAACATCAAGAAAAGCGGATCTCAGTATTACAGTTTTCAGGTGTTCCAATATTGTTGGCCGACACTGTAAAGTAACACGACGAAAATTCTCCCTCAAAAACCGAACTGCGATCAATTAAAATTGCCATAAACGTCGAGATTTCCTCATTCGGAATGTGGAGCATTTCGATATCCACCTCCTGCCTCAAGTTCAGGTAGATATTATGATTTGGATTAGGTCGACGAGTAGATTATGAAGAAAAAAAAAATGCGGACCGAGACCTTTCAACAGCGGCCGTCCATATACATCATAATAAAAGTGGTCATTTTTCACAAAATCAATCTTAACAAATTGGGGTGTCTTCCAGTCGGCCCGGCCTTAAAAAAAGTTTAATGCTGATGACGATTGTCCGTCCGCAGGTCGAGTGGCCGTTCCCTTTCAAAGTCGATTCGTTAAGGTGTTTAAAAAGCCGGGCGAATTTAACGACCCTTGAAATTTCTTGTGTAACTTTTCCAGGGTAACAGGTGTTAACGAGGGTGTTTCTCGATAACTGTGGGAAAAATCTCTCGTATAATAAAACGAAATGCGGCCGATTTCGTGGGATCGAAAAGGTACCAAAAACGAAGAAGAACCGTCGCCTCGCCACACACTCGTCCCGCGCGCATCCGACTGGCTGATTAAGAAAACACTCGCGGAAAGTTAAGCAAGGCGCAATTAAGATGTTATCATGGCCGCCACGATGCGGCTAGCTGTCAACAATTAACGTAATTTATTACGAGGCAACAATGGTAATGTTGTGATATTGTGATTGGGTGGTCTTAAGACCGACGCTAGTCATCGTCATTAGTTACTTATTGAAAAGTATAGTCCCGGCCAGAAGGTGACCCTTTCTCTATAAATACATAATGCGAGATGGCGATATCGTCGTCATGCCGACGGAATTTCAGATATTCGACTGTCATCCAGACGTGTCGTCATCAATCCTCGGCCACCCCCTGATGGTAACACGGACCCCGAGACCCCATCATCGACGATCCAGAACAACATCCATTTCGCCGTTTTTAAATAAGTCGCCTCTACAGGAGCTCGCCGCAAACGGGCCAATGACAGTGCGAAATCAGATACGATCTGTCAAAATCGGCCGTATGCAAAACCAGTTATTCTACCCCTATCTGTTCAGTAAATTGCTACCTTACAGTATTACTATCATTTCAAAAGTAGGTACATCAATGGAAAGAGAGTAGACAAAGGGTAATTTTTTATCTAATTGGTTCAAAAGTTAGAATTTACAAAATCAACTTTGGAACTACCTAAATCGAATTTTAGTTCTGTTGATTTTTGATGCCATGGTTTTGTCTTGTCACTAAATCAATCGAAATAAAATATTGGCTGCTGGTACGAAAAATTGAAATTGGAAGAAAATTTGGATTTTGACATTGATTGTGATTTAGATTTTGCCACAATGAACTTAATTTCAGCTATGATTTCCAGTAATTTGATACAAGAAAAAGAAACGCATGTTTTAAAAGCCCTGTTCACACAATGCCAAAATTCGTTATAGCAAGGTGGTGTTACTAAGCCAAAACCACCAAATCGTCAAAATTTAGTTCTGCACTGCAAAATTGAAGAAAGCATAATAGTAAGTATGTTATTGTACCGGTGCCTGAATCGTACAATCGTATCCTGTATTTTCTATTAAAATGAATTCTGAAAATACAGGCGTTAGCTGTTTTAGGATCCTTTAGAATACTTATCAAGCTCCACTAAAAATCTCGATGCATGTTGTAAATTTTATGCATATCAACTAAGGTCCTGCGATTAGAGCGTACCAGTTGAACAAATTCTATCTTGTACTACTTAAGTATAAAAGTGATTCAATTTCATGTGATTAATGCGATTTTTCCCGAATATCCTCCGGTATCACCTTAAAAATTGTCTCAATTTCCTGGGACTTTGTTAAATCTGTTGTGTATTTCTACCATTAGGGTGCCAAATTTGTACCGGTACGATTTGGGGATATTAGGGATTCCAATGGTATGATTTAGGGAACCGGTTTTCTAAATTGTACCCAAGCTTCTGGTAATGATGGAATTTTCTTATAAAAAACATCAAAACTGAATTATTGATACAATGATAGACTTTCACGAAAATCTGACTATTGAGGCTCATCTGCGTCGTCTGCAATAAAATCGCTGAATGATTGATGGATGGTTCTGGCATATGCGGGTGGGTGTGCAGATCATGGGCGCACGTCTGGCACCCAAACGGTTGGCGAGATCGGGGGTACCGGAGGGTTCCGATCCGGTATCAATTTATCAGGTAATATAAATACACGTCTCATTAAGTGGTCGTGTGGAGCAAGGCCCGGCCCCCGCTGGGTGGCGGTAAGAGATCTCCCGAGGTCCGGCGGACGACTCTGTTATTTCTTCGGCCGAGTCGACCGATGGACGGCGAGGAGAGGTCGGACGCCGAGGTACCACGCGGGGAACCCGCTTTGTTTCTGTCCACCGGATCTCCACCCATTATTAACTGTGAACATCCACCTTCGTGTTATATCGAGTTATGCCATGTTAATGCTTATCAAGGCGTTTATTGCCGACGGTATTTTATTATGGACGGCATAACGCCGCCGTTGATGGGGGGCATGAATCAAATCGTCGCGCCAAGGACACATCGGACGTTATAAAATGATCGGATGAAAGGAGAAACGTTCATGTGGGATAATTTCATTGAAAACAGATCATTAGAATGAATCAAATAAAGAGACGTCTGATTTTTCATATGGGGAGGTCATCGAGGCGGACTGTGCAACTGATTTTTGACCGATGTGAACCTACGCTGATTTTCAGAATTTTTTCCTGTAACAAATCGCCGTATTTAAACGACTTTCGAACGCCTGAAATGTGAAAAGTCAGATGCTGGATCCAATTAATAAGAAACAGAATTTCTATAACATGACTTGCTTGCTTTGGTTAATAACATTATTTCACTCCTGTAGTGATTAGTGATATATGCGAGAAGTTTTTTTGGAGATTTTTGCGACAATTACAGTTCTTTTTAAAATATTTTTCAATTAATCATAATCGTAGTTTTCTAGCGCAGCGCAGTGATAATAAGTATTGTTAGATTGTGTAAATATGTAATTAATTTTGAGTGATTTTCCCGGTTACAGAAAAATTGTGGTAAACCTTTATTTTTAACAATTTTACTAGTAAAATATGTACCATTTACTTGTTTCTTAGATAGGAATGGAGCGCCCTCTTTGGAGAAGTAGCTACAGTGTTATCAAACACAACCAAGCTCAAACTCTGCAATTACAGACTGTTTTAGTGGAATAGTAGTAAATCTAATAATATTTACTACAGTTCTCTGTTTTTACAGGAAATATCTATGTGTTTGTGGTTTGGTCAATTCATCAAATATTCATTTTCTAAGGATATTCAGGCATTTAATGATAATATGAGGGTATAGATTTTTGGGTGCATCTGAAAATATTAAAATACAACAAAAATGTAGTGTTTTCTTTTATTTTCGGAGAATTTGGCCAGTGTCTGACAAAATAACACCATAAAAAATAGTCGGTAACAATGGTTGCTGTAAAGCAACCAGAAGTCTGTTTTGCGGTTTTGGTGCTGCCATCTCATGCCGCATTCTGGAATTTACTCCGAGTCTTTTGTTCCGGAATTCAGTACTTGCGCTTTTTATAGTCGATTGATTATTTTGGTCTTGTACTCATTATGTATTGAATTTGATGATTTTAAGGCCTTGTTAAACAGAGAGGGTATAACAAAATTACGGATTCAACGAAAATTTCGTATGATTTTGCCAAAAATCATACGATTTCAAAAATGTTACAACTTGTTTTGCGTCATTGTATTCATTGATGGAAACATCTGTTTGTAATTTTTTTGATATTTTCTAAAGAACGCCAAGAAAGTACCCATCTTCCTAGAATGCCCTTTGCCCGCGGGGGGTAGGAGACTGTATAATCGATCCCACATGTGTACGTGTACCATTTAAATTTCTTTAAAAAAATAAGTAGTTAATACGATTGGATCATTTGTAGTACTTATACAATGAAATCTAGTACCTTTTTTTGGTATAATACATCATAAATCTGCATATAAAACGAGAGAGTAATAAATTACGTTTCATAACTCTGATTTATAAGTTATGGCTTATGAAATAATGATTTTGCATATCTGTCTATAATCATGCTATAATCTATAACTGAATGAATGAGTATTGTTACAATACAAGTACTGAAGTGAAATATTATTTTAAATTGTCCTTCAAGAGCTAGCAAACACCTTCTACCCTTATTTTCCTGTATAGATTTCAACGCTTCCATAGTCGAGGTTCCCCACAACCGAAGATGTGTTGAAGTGACAAAAAATGAAAAGTGGCCAATTTGTTATCTATCTGTCTACGGTTTGTGCGTCTAGCCCGGGCGGCACCCGACCAATTATCTGCCAAATTATGACACTTTCGCATCAAAAAATCACCATGTATCTTTATGGGAAAGGCGCCACCATGTATAGACTAAGACGATGCGACTGGGTGCCTTTTGCGGAAAGAGCGAAACGTGCTTCAAACAAAAACAGACATTTAATTTTTTTTACGTATCAAGTATGCAAATTGATTCCACAAGCCAATACAATTTAAAAGCGGATGCACATCATATGAGTTATTTTCTGATGTTAATTATGATGCGGACAATCCATCGATTACTTTCCAGTGGATAAAGTGCTCATTTAGATGTCAATAATACGCACAATTTTTCAAAAACATAGCTTGGGCACAATGAACAATAATCTCAGAAGTGATTTCGGCAAAAAAAACGCCAGGGGAAACTAAGATTTGCCTGCCCACATTCATGTCTTCGAAAAGTACACATGTAAGTCCGCCTGAATGCCCCTCTAGTGGCGCCAACTCTGGCCCCAGAGCGTGTGGGGCGCCCCATTTACATAAACCAGATGACCAAATTGTTTCTGTGTGTTATTTACATGCGTGAGACGGACTGTGGAAGTTCTCATTGTCCATTATCCTCACCCAAATCGCCTCATTATCGTCAATTGAAACAAAACCGAGTCTGTGCGTTCGATATTTTGTAAAACCTAAAACGCGATTTTGTTCCCGAAAAAAATCAAGACCATCCGGAATGGGAAAGGGTTTTTTTTCATCGAGGCGGCACTCTCAAGTTGAAAATTCCCACGAGGGGAGGGCCATAAATTAGGATAATACGTGCAATCTTAATTACTCTATTAGCCGCGATGGTTGTATTTTTTTCAACAGCTACCTCTAATGCTCGACACGGAACACCACAAGAATTTGTTTACATGAGCCTAACATAATATCACTAAATAACGCAAGTGATGTGTTGGAATTTGTCTTACGGAAATGTTTCTAATATTCGGAGCTTTCTGATATGCCAGGATGTTTGTCGATGAATATTATGTGCTTATGAAAATAGATTTCCAGTGACCGACCCACCGATTCATTATTAATAGAGTAATTATCAAGCCCTGCTTTCTGTCTATAAATCCAAAGAGAAAAATTCAAGTAGTTAGCACCAGATCACCTTTTAACCTAAAAGCTTTTAGCACCGACCTCCGATAAAGCTCGTCGTAAAGATGATTACTAGGTGCACAACCCTTCCTTGAACTAACACCAATCAAAACAACGAATATTTTAGGAAAACTGTGTGCATTTATTCAGAAAAAGAATAAAGGACAGGTTGAAAATATTTACAGAAATAATAATTAATAATGATATAGGTAAGTAGTTTTTGGCATAATACTTAGGTAGAAAAATAGTTTTGGCGATTTACAACACTAATAACCTATTTAATGAGAACATTTTCGAACGAAACAATTCTAAATCTAACAATAAAATAAGTGAAACGTAATAATTTCTTAAAGTATCGAGTCTTGTCAGGGCCTGTCATCTAAAGGGCTGAAAGACTGAGTTGGCATTATGGCAATATGCCAAAAGTCGGCCTTTAGACATGTCAATCCATATAAGTTTCTGACTTTTGTCATTTGTTGAGGTTCAGGTGCGGTTTTATATCGAAATAACGTGTATTGCTGCAAAAATGAACGATACTGTGGCTCTCGGTTACATTGTGACTTGTTTCCGACCGTTTCTTGTGAGTATTTTACACTCCTCATACCACATTTCCTTGAATTTCGCGAAAAACAGTTTTTCCAGAAAAGTCCGTTTTACACTATCATAATTAGGCGTCAGCAACCAATTCTGGAGTTAAATAATTCTGAAAATTTGAATTACCTTGAAATGTCTCAGTTTTCCTATAAAAATAATGTGTTGATGATAATCTTAAGAATCGCATGAAAACTTTTTAGATAATTCGTCAGAATTGGTTGCTGGCACCTAATTATGATAGTGTAACACGGACTTTTATGATTGACATGTCTAAAGGCCGATTTTGGGCATATTGAGATGATGCCAGCTCAGTCTTTCGGCCCGTTAGAATGAAGTTGGCTATGGTCTTGTTCAAACGAATCCGAATTCGGTGTATTTGTTAATACTGTCACAATTGCTGTAGCTCTCTTGCGGTTGATGGTGATGGTGGAAACTTTGGTAAATTTGATTTTGTTGAGGGGGACAAAACGCGATTCCCGCAGAAGTGGCGACCACATTAGGGCCTCCTTTGTCCAATTCCACTTTGACACTGCCGGGGACGATCTGCCTTTTACTTTTATACCGTCGATTCTGGAACCAAATTTTGACTTGAGTCGGGGTCAGTTTCAGCCCTTGCGCCATTTGCTCTCTTTCCGGTGCCGACAAGTATTTCTGCTGTTTGAATCTCCGCTCCAATTCGTACACCTGAGCTTGCGAAAAAAGCACCCGCGGTTTTCTCTTCGAACGTTGCCGTCCCGCGGATTTCCTCAATTCGGTCTTGGAACTCGTGACTTGTTGAACTTCTGAAAGGAGAAAACCTAACGTTAATTGTTTATTTTCTTTAACATTAGGCACTCAGAAGTACTTTATTAGATACCTAAATAGTTTTTTCCGCATCTCATAATCTCAGAATCTGTTTATTTTCGTTGATGGTAACACAGACCTAATAAATTTTGATAGTTACTCACTTGGGCTTTCGATTTTGTGGTATCCTTTGTCGTCGCTTTTCATGACCATCCCGTTGAGTTGCTGGACGTACGAATTGAAAGTCTCGTAGCCTTCCGATGTGACGTTAGGTCCGTACGCGTTTTTGGAAAAATCGTCAATAATCGGGGGCACTTCTGAGTAGTTTTGGGGGTAATTGTAGGCCATTTCGGGGGCGGAAGGGTGTTGCGAAATGTCCCAAAACTGCTGTTGGGGCGTCATGTACGGGTCGTAATACTCCTTTTTGACACTAGCACCGCAATAAAAGCTCGCCGCCGTGTAGTCACTTTCCGGCGATGTCATGTTGAGGATGTCTTTGACCGAGAAGGGGGTTCCGCTCAGATTCGTCGTCGTATCACAAGTCTGATTAAAATTGTCGTGGTCGGCACCGATCTGATACTCGTCCAACATTTTATATCACGAAAACGCGATGATTAATTGACGCCAATGTTCACTCGAAGGAGTCGTGACTAATTATGCATTCGGTTTAGCTGTCGGACGTTTCTGGATGATCGGTCGCCGGCGATGGGCTTTCGGCCTTATCCCGTCTAATTTTAAGGGTGACGTGGTCGGATTTGTCTCTATCGGTGATCGGCTTAAGGACCAATTTCGTGCGGTGAGCGCCTGTGGTCGACTCGTGGCCATAAATTGGAATTGCATTAGGTTCAGTTTTTCAGGCTGGTGGCGTTTGACGTCACGACTTCCACGCCCATTACCAATAGCGTGGAAGTGGTGGAATATACGAAGACGCGATGGATGATTGATTGCTGTTTGACCAACAGATTGATTCCGACAGCGGGAAAGGTGGAAATCGCCCTCGCATTAACGCGCTCAACACCCCATGCATTAGGTGTTAATAGAAAAGAAAGCAAGAAAATTGTCTTACTACAAAGGGGAAATCTTGTCTATCCCTGTCAAGATATACAGAGTACACTTACAGAACACCCCAAAAAAATGTATTCGCTTTTCGCTATTCAGATAATTTGTTTTTTTTTTTATAATTTTTAGTAATTTCGTGGTTATTTTCACACAACCGTTTTTGTTTGTTTATTAGTTTTGGTAATATTGTATGATTTTCAGTAACAACTCTATAAATTTGGTAAATTTCAACACAGTTAAAAGATTCAGTACTTACTTTTTGTAAAATTCAGTACTTCTCGTAAATGTCAGCACAATTTTGAAAATTTCATTATATGATCAAGTGCAACATTTGCATTTTGTAATTTTCTGATATCGATTGAATCATTTTGTAAATTTCAGTATTTTTGGTAAAATGTAGAACTAAGATTTCTCCAGCTTCCGTCTTACTTTTTTTGACTTCCAGTCCATTTCGTAAATTTCAGTATTTTTAGTAAAATGCAGAACTTAAGTTTCGCAATTGTTAGTCTTACTATTTTGGAAATGCCAGTGCGCTTCTTGAATTTAGTACTTTCTGAAGCGAATTGCTACTTTTCGTGAATGCCAATGATTATCTTACAATTTTCCTTCCTGATCTACCAAATCTCACAAAATACACTGAAACTGGCAGCATAAGTTTATTAATTTATGATGGGATTGCGAGCTTTAAAGAATGAAATTTTGCAAAACCTTGTTATTCACTCAGCCACCACAATTACGACAATATCGTTAAGCTTAATGGAACGGGGGATTAAAAGGTATCGCATTTCTATTTGTCCGTATCAGATTTAATAACAGTACAAACACATTCGTCATGCTATATTAATCAAACCTCATCAAACATAAATCTCCTGATGAAATTGACAAAATCTCGAACACGCATGCAAAAGTTTCAGGTTTTTTTCTCCCTGAAAAACGAATTCGCTCGAAGTGCTTTCTGAAACGAAAAGTCCGGGAGGATACGCAGGCGCCCCCTCGTATCCGCTTGCCTGAAACGCGGCCGGCTCCCCCGTTTCAGGCGCTGAAAAATCGTGAGCTTTTACAGGCGTCTACTAGCTGAAGCGGGCGCTTTCCTGGTTGCCTACTAGCCGCCTCGCCGGGTCGAAAGCTCCGAATAAATTAGCGACGGGTCGTCTACTTCGACAAGTCTGACGCGCGATGAGTGAAAAGGGTGCAATTTAAGTTCTCCCCCAGGAAAAGTTGCCGGAAGATTCTAAAGCAATTCATCTCAAAGTGTTCGCTGAAAGAAACTTAACTGGCTTATTCACACATTCATGTGCTAATCGCATTTGTGCTTATATCCGACAAAGTAAAGTTGTGGAATTATTCACGCCTCCGACGTGTAAATTTGAATTAAATCGGAGAGTAGGTGCAATAATAAGTTAATTATCGTCACATGGGTGTCTATAACCATTGTTTTAAATACATATTTTAATGGAGACAAAGCGAAAACACATTAGCGACGGTTGATGTATTTATTGGCAGTGGCCGATGATCGCGAACAATAATCAAACATTAGGTGCCTCTTTGAGGTCCTGTGCGCTTTCAAGTCGGATTATAGATTGACTTGTGTTTACCACTCGTCCCTAATAGCCTTTTATCTAGCGTAAACAGCGATTCTTTTACATCGGCCAAAGCCCATGCGGACCGGATTTCGGATTTTTCCGTGTACGCATCTCTTAAAAAAAGCGCCGCGACGATGATGGGGGTAGCTGGGGGGTAACTCAATCCTCCCCATCCGCTTTTAATAATTGTGTATAATAGACGTCAGTAATTTCATATTGTTTACACTTAAATTATGAGTGTTACCATGTGCACAACACTTGACTCGAGAACGCTCTTATTATAAATATTTATTAATGGGCCCCACTAACATAGGTACACACAACAAAAATAAACCCCCCCGTACGAAATCCGACCCATTGAGGGAACGTTATCGAACCGCGGGCAGTTTGCGTCATTACACGCATCAAATAATAAATCGCAGAGTTTCGATTATCCTTTTTATTTGAGAAGAACACGGCGTGCACACTAATTCATCATAATAATCAGTGGCTTCGGTTTTATTTACAGTATGGTACAGTGATATTCATTATTTACAAGTAGGTACTACCTATAGAATACGCTACAGACGAATTATTGCACTCAATTACATATTTTCAAAAACTACTTACTTAATTAGGTATAGGTACTTAATTGAAATTGATAATTAATAATAATTACGTAAGGTGTAGTGTGCGAAGGAATTCAGTCAACGGTTAAATTATCATCTAGACGCTAACACACGATTTAATTTTGTAAAAATATATCTAAAACATACATTTTTAAACTATCCTCGGTTGGTTTGAACTTCAACAGGACTTTCGGTGCCTTATTATGTACTCACTGGTGAAACTAGACCTATCAAGAATAACAATAAGTTGTTACAAAATGATTACGTTTTCAATTCTGATCGCGGCTGTCGCCCATGTCCTCTTCCTGCTGGCTCAAATTCGTGACGATGGAGGGATGGTAATAATTGAAGTAAGGGAAGAGCTGCATCGAGGTCGAGTACTGCTGGCACAGACTCAGCATCGACTCTTGCAGCGACTTCTGATATTTGGGAGTCTTTCCGGCGAGTTGGTCGTAAATCACCGGTTCGGCCGCGTAAAAGCCCGACTTTTGGTAAATCGAAGCTTTCTGTTGCAGGAATAGAGGGACGTCGTCTTTGACCAGCACTTTCACAGCGACCTTCCGGGCGCTCTGGCTCAGCATCGAAGACTCCTGCATCTGGAGCTGCTTCCGTTTCGTCTTGTAACGCCGGTTCTGGTACCAAATTTTCACCTGAGATTCAAACAAAAATATCATAGAAGCAGATTAATTTGGTGTTGGTCATTGGGTTTTGAATTGAACACATACTTAATTTGAAAGAACGAACAGAGTTTTGGTTTTATTCAATGTATGATATTATTCCATTTAGGCCCTGTATTTCAGTCTAGCTTTTGTCAATTTTCATTTTTACAACAATAGTAAAAGTAGGGCCAGTATTGCAATAATGGTTCAAACCAAGATTAAGCTAGTCGAAGTTTAACTTCCATGGTAAATATTAAGGGGAATGTTGTCCATGATTAAAGTAATAATGAAAATCAATAAAATTTCATCTAAAGATTGGTCAAACCGCGGCTAAATTACTGGGCCTTAATGTGGAAATTAACCTCTGGTTAGCTTAATTTTGGTTCAAATCATGACTAAAACACTGGCTCTTATTGTAAGAATTGAACTGTTTGTTGGTTCAATTTTCAAGTATTCTACCACTTTTTAAATATAATTCGCCTGATTCAACTCCAAATGGTTCCAGATTAGAGCTGATTGACATACATGAGAATTTCTCAAAGAAAAATTCACAATGTCATGTGTACAAAACGATTTTTTGCATACATTCTGATGAGAGTTCTTAGCAAACATCTTTTGAATCTCTTCTAAATTCTCTTTGATGTTTCCATATATTTTTTCACGAACTCTAGCAATTTTTGCACAGAAAACTCATGTTTAATGGTGAAATGTAATTGACTTCGATGATTATTTACACTTTTGGCATTTTGTGAATAGTTGTTTGAGAAATTTGAGTGTGCCTTATAAGCTAAACGTACTTCAATTTCTACAAAAATGATTTTTGTAACAATAAAAATCAACGAATTTTTATCTGAAGATTTGATAAATTGGGCCTAAATCCTAGACCATCATTTCCTGTTCCATTCAAACTTCCAAATCGTCCAAGTGTTGAATTCCAATTCTAATCCAGTTATACCTAATCTCTTTATAATGGTTCTAATGGATTATTACCTGTGTTTCGGTGAGCTTTAGGGCTTGTGCCAGGTCGGCTCTTTCAGGACCGCTGAGGTACCGCTGTTGGCTGAAACGACGCTCCAACTCGAAGACCTGCGCGTGCGTGAACGCCGCTCTGGACCTCTTCTTCCTGCCCGGTTGGCCGCACTCCCTGCCGGATTCGTCCGATTGGCCCGGCGCGCCGAAATCCGGGGCCAAAGACGGAATTCCGGCCAGAGTTTCTGAAACAATCAACGAAAAACCGCAAATGACAAACGAAATTCCTCGATGAAAATGTCACCCCCGATTCGCCATAATGGTCGGGGCGCCGTGAAAGAGGTCGCCGATTGCCGGCCGTGGTACGCGATGGCACCGCCGCCGCACCCGGGGCTTTTAACTTAAAAGCTTTTCGTACTTTGCTTACGTGTGTTACTTAATTTCGGTAATTGGTCGTATAGAATAACCGTTTTTATTCGCGCCCGGCACAAAAGCGAGGTGAGATTTATGACGTTCGTTTCACGAGCATTAAGGTCGGTTATTGATGGGGTCGCGAGACGGTTATTGTTATTATCATCGCGGGGACCGCCCTTTCAGGACGACTCTTCTGTCGCGCACAAAGGCGAAAATTCTCAATTTCCGAAAAAGCCGCGGCTAAGTGTGTTGGGAAAAAGTTCTTTCGGGGACAAAGAGTTTTTCCTGAAAGGTCTTACGTTTTGCGAGTAGTTTTCTCTACGAAGTCGGAAAAATGCGAATTTTATTGAGTTCGAGGAAAACGCTCGTTTATGTTGATGACTTATTCCACCGAATTCCAACTTGTTTTTCGAAATTTACACCCAGAGAAATAAAAATGTTTCTACATAATTTTTCTTAACAAAATTGTCACTAGCGGTAGCATAATTTTCAATATTTCATTACGCATACCAGACGGATAATAACGGTCGTCATTCTGATAAAAATTTGAGATTTGATTGGATGGAAACTCAAAATTCAATTAATCAAATGTTATTTTAAGGGCCAGTATTTCAGTTATACTTAGTTCAAACCAAGGTTAAAGTAACCGGAGTTCAATTTCCACAGTAACGATTGTTGTAACAATAAACTTATACTTAACAAAATTCAATCTAAAGATTTGTTAAACACCCGACTGATGAAATTCTGGGTCTTAGTACAATTTAATTATTAATCATGTAAAACGGTAAGCCCATATCAGTTTGTTAGGTACAATAATTTCTTCCATCTATCAGTACATACATCATTGAATTGACTTGTCAATAGTTCAATATTGTGTAGTAGTATAGTGTTAGTTAATTACTGGGTTGTTTTGATCAACGAGTACCTACTACTTGAATGAACAATTTTCAAATCAAATAATTCAGGTTAAAGTTTGAAGATAGTCCAATGTTTGAAAAGCGTTGCCATTAATAGATTTATTCTTGAAACCATTAATTTTTTATCTACTTTTGGATTAGGTATAGTTTTGGGTAGGGTCAATAAACATTATTGTACGCAAAAATTACACGATTGAGGAAAACTGTTGTAACTGCTGGTGGTTCTTATGTGAAAGCATTGCATTTACCTGTGCCGATTTTGTTGGTTTTGGACATGTCGATGGCCTTCTCCTGCACTTCGCCCTCGTCCCTGCACTTGTTATAACTCAAGATGTCGTTAATACTGAACGGAGTCACGGAAACGGTAAAGTTCTTGTCCTGGTTCTTGGACTGATTGCTGTTGTCTTCGTCCATGCCGGAAATTCTCTACAAAAAGTGGACCTGGTGCACGGGAAAGTCGCCGTGTTCGCGTCGCCGTGCTCCCGCTGCTCCTTGAACAAATTCTGAAGTTAAACTGACTGACGTTGTACATCATCTAAATTACTCCTGACACCACTCATGTGCTTCCACCGGCCCACGAGACTATCGCCGTCATTTTTCCGCTCGAGCGTCGCCCGAGGCCCTCTCTCCTTTCGTCGATACTTTGATTTGTCGAGGGTGGGACTTGACTCGATTCTTTAAATGCTCCCGATCCAATGTCGACGCGACGGCTTCATCGGCGGGGCCCCGTGACTCCTCGATAATTATTATTTCTATATTACTATTAGTATCACTGCAGATGGATGTCGTGTCCGTTATTAAACGTTATTTGTCCGATGTTGACGCAACCGGAAATTTGGCTTTTTCGTGTAATCATTACGAGTTGGCTTTAATTGGAGTGGATTTGTTGGTCGCAGACAGCGGTTTCGTCGTAGGGCACGTGCCTACCGGAAAACGCAACCCCGTATTACAATACCGGACACCTAATTTCCGATTATGGATTCAACATTGCGATCAATTTAATTAAAAAAGTACACGGCGGACCGGAGGGCCGGTTCGGCTCTGCGCGTCCAAATTGCAAAATCAATTCGTTTTACCCCGACGCGCGTCTTCTTTATCCCGCTTAAACGGTTCATCACCGGAATCGGCCGTAATTGCCACAATACCGCGAGCCGGGGGGGAATTATCGAGGAATGTTTTTCGAGAGGTGGCGAGGGCCGAAATTTCGACGATAATAAACGACCGGGCATATTTTTGGGTTGTTTTGGCGTAAATATTACGCGGATCCTTCGTCGAGGTGATTCTCGGCGTAAACCGCGAGCACCTTTATAAAACCGGTGTTTGTACTCTCGTCCCGGATTATAATAACCATATGCGAAGAAGTGGGCCACTTCGTTCAAGTGCGCATACTTAGGCGGGCTTGTTTATAAAATATAACTATTTTAGACGGCTTAAGTGGCCCCCGGGTGCCCCGATAGCTTTTTAAGTGGACCTAAGCTCCCAAATATCGCACACTCGATCGTTGATAAGGAATCGAGAGCTCGCCTCATGACGCAAAAGGCGTATGTTGATTGCGACGATGGGTGGCGGTCGTTCGGGTCAGGTTGGGCTCCGGTGGTGCGTTCGAGGTGGTGGTAAGTGCAGCGTAAGCACCGACGGAGGGGTGCTAATGACAACATTCGCGCTTGGACGGGCCCTCGACTGTAATCAAGAATCGGCGACAATACCCTTCTTTAGCGGCACAAAAGAACCGGCAGATATGGCCGTGCGGCTTATTTAGCAGAACAACTTACCCGGAAATGCCCGGATTAGGGGCCAAGGGCGGGCCTCATCATGGAATCAAATTCGAGTTCCCGAAGCGATCGAAAAGAGTTTACAGAGTGATTCATTGTTCTCGACTATTAAAGGCGAAAATGATGGCTTGTTGTAATGTTGAGGAAGGGATGCGCTTTCAGCTTTCGGAAGAGCTTTTGGCGATTTTGTATCTTGTTTAATTCCAGAGCTACAGCTATTTCAACAAACCTGAAAAAAGTTGGTAATCATGGTGGATTCTTTATCAAATCTGTTGAAAATAATAATATCAGTAGACACTTTGAGCATTTTTCGAAATTTTGAGTGAGATTCATCCTTCTAAACATCCTGGTTTTGAAAGTGTTGGACGGATATGATTGAATTTAAATTAATCTTGTTGTTTCTTATGTCAAAATGAGATAACTTTAAATTCTCATTTTATTAAAATAAGCACCCAAATCTTTCCATTCTAAGGAATACATTTTTTCCCCAATACTTTCTAGAAAATTTGACATTCTC
This sequence comes from Salpingus planirostris, assembly GCA_949788335.1. NCBI lineage: Eukaryota > Metazoa > Arthropoda > Insecta > Coleoptera > Salpingidae > Salpingus > Salpingus planirostris. The sequence goes on from OX460922.1 coordinate 4,513,880, forward strand.
ATCTGATTTTGATTTATTTGGTAACAAAACTTTACAAATTTGAATACCTTTGTAAGAACCGGTTATTTTGAAACTTTGGAAAATGATTGTTGTAATTGCTGATGTAATCCAGTAATTCACCCGATTAAAGTTAAAAAATTTTTGTTTCTCATAGTCGGTTTAAGTTTTGGAACAAGTATTCTAATAATCGTTTCTAGATGTTTGATCCTTCGACTGAAATTAATCCAGGGCTGAAATACTGAGCCTCACAGTAAGAATTATTCTTGATCCAAGCTTTTTCAGCGTCACTGAAATCGCAACTATACAAAAGCTTATCTGTAAGCTGAGAGAGAGCCCACCTGTTTTTATAAAGTTTCTCTTGATTTCCTTGCGAAAATACTTCAAAACGCAAGAAAAATATTAAATCGAACACCCTGTACCTAATAAAAATGGTATAATATTCTCAAGTCACCCAGTACGTTATTAATGAAATCAAAGTTAATAATGTGAATCATTATCGCATTTGATGGTTTGGTTCTGGTACAGCAGGCCGCCCAATTAATTCCCGTTTAACGTCGATCCGTGTCGAGTTTTAAAATTCGTAGATAATAAAACTACCATGAACAACAGATTTACTGCTCTCCAAATCCAATACGGCATCGATGCTCTGCGCCACGATCGATGGGAGGGAGGCGGGTAATGGTCCGTTTTATAGGACAATCAAATTCCTAAATTCTCTTAGAAAAATAATCAAACATTTCAACGTATGTATGTAGTTACATGTATTATTTTTAACTGCTTTTTAAATGGTTATTGATGTAAACAGTCGACGTGACGTACTTCCGGAGTTGCTAAGACCCCATCGTACCTAAAACAAGGCGGAAACGCATCAATCCGGCCCTCGCCCGAATCGTCATCGCCGTTCCAAAGAATAATACAGACGGATCACCCCACGCAGGACGGAGGACCTCTGGATTTATAATTAAAAAACCAACACGTGCACGGGTGCCCGACTCGACTCGAAACCGCGATTTCGGTAAATACGGACCTGGTTCGACCCCGCATCGGGCTCCTCTCTCGTATAAAGTATAGACAGAATGGCATTTGATTGGCCGACAAAAAAGTTTGCTGAAGTTATCAACTGCTGCTCCGAGATCTCCGGATTTCGCCCGGACCACGAGAGGATCGGACCACCTCGACCCCGAACCCGAATCGAACAAATCAAACCACCATTTTGAAAAGGCAGGAGATTTCGAAATAATCCAATTTTTGGCGTTTTCGATTTATTTTGATATATCGAGGGATGTGGGAGTTTTTCGTGTTTCTTGGTGAATTTGGTTCGTTTCCGGTCGGTTCTTTGGGATTTTCCGTGATTTCCCTGCGAGCTAAGTTGCGGCGAAGTAAAGGGTCCCTTGATTGAAGCGTTTTCAAATAAAATCGGTCGCGTTCGACGAACGCCGGCTATTACGCCCTGTTAGAAGCTGTGGTTACGGCAAATTGATCGTGATTCAAAAGAAACGACGATTGGCCGAATTCTTATTCCGCACCTAATCTTTTTTATGAGTCATTAAGTAATTCGGGAATTAGGACCCGACGTCGCTCCTCTGCCCTTTCGACGTTGTGATCGGAATTTTTATGCATCGCCCTTCGATCGCACGAATTAAAGGCATCACACTAATAAAGAGGCGACTTTTCCAGGGTTTTATTCGGTGGCCACAAGGCGACGACGGTGTTTACACAGGACTAGTCTTAAGACCGAAATACGGGAGTCTGTTCCTTGAAACCTGAATATAACTCAATATACACTCCCGCTTTTAATGTTACTTAAACATATAAACATTCTTTAGCATTCTATTTCCTACACTGGGAAAATGCCACATTAGAGTCGGGACAACCGAAAACCGAGAATAAATGTCTCCTAATGAAATTCGCTCATCTGACGAAATCAAGAATTAATTGGTTATAACCTTTAGAGCTTTAGAGCTTTAGAAATCTTCGATATTTCGGGCGCTCGATTTTTCCGATTGGATGTGTAAATTAGACCGAATAAAAAAGAGTAGCTATACGTCTTGGCTAACAGCGTACAGTAGCAAAGACAGATGACTGACGGATTGTTTTTACTGCATTATAAACAAACGATTGCATTACCGCTCACGATCCACTCGTCTTCCGTCTCGTTCGCTCCGGTTCGTTCGGCGATGGTTTCTGTGCCGTCGTACAGCACCAGTGAATAAAATGTATTATTAGGTTAATATAGTGTTTAATGGGCCTGGATGTGGTGGATTGTTTGGGCGGTACGAAATGACCGCGCACCATACACATAAACATAATAAGACAGACCGACCGGATTACCGTACGATCTATTATCAAGGAGCCAAGAATCGGGGAACTTTATTATTTATGGAACCGTTATTATTTATCTTACGGGGTACTTGGACGTTGACGTCAATAAGAGAATTGTGTCGAAGGAACTACGTCTACATTATAATTTACGCGAGGCGATAAAGAACCACCACCAGAAAAGCTTGCTTTCTTCAAAGCTTGGTAGGCGAATTGAATTATTAATTAATCTCGATTTGTTATGATGGTAATAGCCGTTTCACACGATTATCATATTTCTAATAAGAATATAATTACTAACTGAAAATCAACAGATTTTGAATTTTCAATCAATGAAACATCAAATTTCACATTTTATTCAGCCGGTCTGATAGCATAGTGCAGAATTTTTTCATTATTCATTTAGTTGAAATAGCTAATACCATCTTAGGTCCGTAATAATAGAATATTATTAGGTGAGCGTGTTTTGGTAGCTTTTATTCGCGAGTTTGAAAAACTTACGCCACGAGCGCCAGCGAGTGGCGTAATTCAAACGAGCGAATAAAAGCCAAAACACGCGAGCTTAATACTATGCTTTATCCACTCCAAAACAGTTAAAACGGCTCTCGAAAATTCGCTCAACTTTCAAATTTCATTCAAAACAGCTGTGACGGACAGAATGTAGTGTTGTCAGATCGGCGCAGATTTGTGAGCTGCGAACAGTGCGAAGGGAACTGTTATAAGTGTCATACCTTCATTTATAGCTCTTTCTGGATATTTCAGGTATCTGGTATCTCCGGAGCCGTTCCTATGAGCTCGTCTCCATTTTCACTATCACTTATATCATTCATATGCATATTTTCAATTAAACGATCAAGTAATTTTCGACACTCCACAACACTCGTAACAATTATTCAAACAAATGGTCGCAATTTCTGAATGTCAATTTCGCGATTGTTGCGCTGTTGCCAGTTGCACCTGAAAATCGCTCTATTCTGATTGGCCACAGCCAATGCAATAATGATCCCATTAATCGCTGGAAATGTCACTTTATTTCATCGAACTGTGATCTATATCAATAACGCCACCCATTATTACCAAAAATTTCTAATAATAATAGTATGATTATTATCTAGGAGTGGATAAACGCTTAAATGTGTTATAATAGTTACAGTTAACATTTCCACTTCACTTACAGTACACTATACACATGACATCGACAATCTGGAAAATACCAATAAAAAGAAAGCTTTCAGAAAACTGTTAACTGACTTTTGTACCATCATTAATAATTCCAGATATGTACAGGGTGATTCAAAATTGTTGGACCAACGCTTCAGGGCAGATTCCTCTCGTCAAAATAGTGATAAAAGTTCCTATAAAGAGGGGTCCGCAAGTGGTCAATAAGGGAGTTATTAGGCCTCAAAGTCTGCTGGTGGCCAATTTATTTTCGCTTATAACTCCCTTAATTTATGGTTTAGGACTTTCAGATTTGGTATATGAGGAAAACAATTGGAAAACTAAACGTTGAATCCTTTGGTGATCTATGAATACCGTGGTAAGTGATTAAACGAACCAAAAAAGAGGTTATCGGCTGATAAAAATCAGGATTATTTTGTGGCGGAAAGTATTTTGACTGTTTTTAGTGATTTTTCAGCATCAGTGTACTTTTTGAATTTTTAAAATGTAGGGGTACCTCAGTGCAAATGTGAGTAGTTTCCGAGATATTCGTTATTTTATGATCTTTTGCACGTAGGGTGTCGGTAGCCGGAGCGGCCGACAAGAATGAGACCAACAATCGTTTCTAAATAAACAGAAATATTAAGAATTTTGTACATTCGTCGTCAAAAAAAAATTACTTTTGATTTTGGAAAGTTCGAAAATAACAGAGGGCCTTCCATGTAATCAGTATTTGTTTTGATGTAAAAACCCAACGTGGACCTAATTTTCAAATTTATAGTTACCTCCGATTTTCGGTTCTGTGGCATTTTTCTCCAAGCGGTCGTTTAATAATTTGAGCTTTTTACGATGAATGTACAAAAATTTAAATAAGGTTTGTTTATTTAGAAACGATTGTTGGTCTCATTCTTGTCGGCCGCTCCGGCTACCGACACCCTACATGCAAAAGCTCATAAAATAACGAATATCTCGAAAACTACTTACATTTGCACTGAGGTACCCCTACATTTTTAAAATTCAAAAAGTACACTGATGCTGGAAAATCACTAAAAACAGTCAAAACACTTTCTGCCACAAAATAATCCTGATTTTTATTAGCCGACGACCTTTTTTTTTGGTTCGTTTAATCACTTACCACGGTATTCATGGATCACCAAAGGATTCATCGTTTAGTTTTTCAATTGTTTTCCTCATATACCAAATCTGAAAGTTCTAAACCATAAATTAAGCGAGTTATAAGCGAAAATAAATTGGCCACCAGCAGACTTTGAGGCCTAATAACTCCCTTATTGACCATTTGCGGACCCCCCTTTATAAGAACTTTTATTACTATTTTGACGAGAGGAATCTGCCCTGAAGCGTTGGTCCAACAATTTTGAATCACCCTGTATATTGCATCTAGGTACAACAATTCAGCTAAGATGTTCAGATCGAGAGTGTTTTATTGTTTAATACAAAATAATTGCTATTAATTTCTTTTCGTAAATATTGCCGTCCTTAAAACTGTAGATCTTAAACTTCAAGGAAACGAATAAGATCTTAATCCAGGCCAACTTTTCCATTTGAGATATTTCAATTGTTCAATTACTCATAAATTAATCGTGTGAAATGGCCATTAGACAAATTATGACCAAACTCACCATCGGCCAACTATTTTTTTCTGTTTTTTTTTGTCTCAATATTATCACAGATGGTCCTATCAAAAATCTGCCATCAAAAATGAGATTGATATTATTAGATTGTACATATTTTTAATAAAAATGAAATGGAAGCTCTAAATTAGCTGATTTAAAAAATTATCCCAGCGTTAAACCATTAATGAAGATCTCGCATCGCAATACTTTATTTAAGAGTGCCATCTCTATAATATACACTCAACTATGCTATTACAAATGCTGCAGCAATATCAATGGCATAAAATATGATACCAAAACTTGGAACGTATTTAATCAATTGTGAGAAAATTAAAATTTTATATCCAGCAATAATATTCTTGAATTGTTTAGAAATTGATTTTCAGTATGAATGATTCCTTTCTGAAAACAGAACCCGATCAAGGCATACTGCCTATACCCCTGCCTGATAGAGGGCGTAAGACTCCTGAACGACAAAAGTATGCAATACGTAAATCCATAAACTGTAATCCGGGTGGCATAACCTTCCATTTCTTACCCTTCGGAATGGTAATAAATATGATTTTTTCAAATTAAACTTTTAACTTTCTTTAAAATATTGAGTGATATGTCAGATTATTTTGCTTTCAAACTAACTATACGTATGTGAGGATATTTAGTTCAAGTTTATTCGAATTTTAAAAGGAGTACTTAGAGATGATGAATTTATAGATTCGTCCTCCGAAACATAAATTTTGCAAAAATCTGTTGACCCACCTTCGGCCGACGTCTATTATTAACATTCGGAACAACAGTCAACTTGTCCGGCCCACCACATATCTAATTTAACAATCTCTAAACTGCGCCCGATAAATTACCCTCACTTTTAAAAAGACGTACAAATTTGCTAATTTAAACCGCGAGACAGCTGTTTGGATCGCATCCAAAATAAACGAGAATCTCCTTATTAACTCTCGTACTGCATGTGGCGAGAAGCCGACATAAAAGCGTGGGCCACTATTTACCCACACAACTAATTTAAACATCTAATCTGCAACAAACCATCGCGCGTATGCACCCAAACCGATGGCAGATTTCGTCCTCTCGCTAGATCCGAGATGCGACTTCGGAATGGAGCGGTCTAAATTTAAACCGGTGCAAGCGCAGGGCAGGACAGCGGAGACGGATGAGTTTCGTAATAGGGTTGATGCCGAATCTGGTAAAATTTAAACTCATTTGTCAAACTGATTATTGTTTTTGGGGTTTTTAATTGCCGAACGCGGCTTAATAAATCACTTGAACCGAGAGACAGCTTCTGGAACTGCCGACTTCTCCCTAATTAAGACCGCACAAAGTCGAACGCGAAACACGACAACGATTGTCGCTTTAATGGTTTCAGTTTTGTACCACCAGCCAAAAAGCAAGAAAAAAACTCAAACAGACATATCTCAAGTCATTATCGTTTGGAATAATTTAAATTACAAATAAGTAGGGTACTTGTCGAGGTTTCCTTCCATGGACTTTATGACGCGATTATGACTGTGTATAAGTAAGTGACTTGTAATTTAAATGAGAATTTTCTTGTAGATTCGTACGATTAAAGTAAGTACATGGGCGTGGCTGCAATCCCCCTCTCGATATGTATTTCGCTTGCATGGCGCCGATATTAATAAAACTCGCAGGGTGGAGCTGAAATTCCCCCTATTGGATGCTCAATTCGTCTAAATTATGTTATAAATTAGCAAAAATAACGGATGTAAAATCGATATCATGGAAATCATTCCTGTTTGTGATTTCTACTAGTGTAAAATCTGGTTGATTGCGAGTTGCGGTAGTAATCGTTCGAATTCGCTTCCACCCTTTCGATGTTGAATTTCGTGTCGAGGGGCAATCATCACGTGGGGCCATCATTACTCGATATTAAAATGAGACGTATATGGCGTGAAAGGGGGCAGTAAAACCTCTACGAATGGCCCCATCGGCCATTCGGCGTTTCCAAGAGCGATATCCTCGTATTAACTCGGAATTACCCGCTAATAATGTGGGAGAGAACGAAAAAACGGCCCGCGTTTCCGGTCGGAATTAAACAAACAGCCAAACACAAGTGCAAGCTGTCACGATTCACCTCGGCTCGAACGAAACTCGCCATTTTCACGCCCGATGATCGGAAAAATGGCACTGATGATGATGATGACGGGCTCGGAATTTATAATAGAAAAATCGTGTTGCGGAGTTTGAATTTCCGGTGCGTGTGATGACATTCGATTGAGGTTTTCGATGCCATTTTCGTGTTTAATGATCGACAGCGAGAGAGGCGGACCGTTTATAAAATCATTTAGAAACGTTATTTTTGGGGTATTATAATGGCGTTTCGGCCCACCTACGCGTCGCAAAGCCGCGTTAATGTCTCAATTATGACCACTTCCTTGGGCGACTTGGCTATGGAATTACCATAATCTTTTTGAGAAACAATTCCGGCACGGAAACCAGAAATTTCGGCTAATTGTTTGGGACCCTTAAAACCACATTAACGTTAACCCGAACCGCGCGGCCCTAATAATCCTGAGAATGGGATATTCAGCTCAATTACGAAATCTCTAATGGAAAAAAGTCAGAAATCTCTGAATTAATTCATTTCAAAACACAAATAATTCAACATGTTGAGAATTCAATTCGCGGAATCAATTAAAAAGAAGTCAAGACATTCAACATACAGTATGTCCACGGATGGGGTTTAAAAGAGAAAAAAATTTTTTATTTCTGATTTTACAGAAAAAATTATTCTTGATGAAATCGCCTGCTTGCTCTCAAACCTCTAAAACCCATTTCGTTTTTATTTCAACATGAACAGTTATTTTTTTATTGAATTTTATTTGAAAATTTTGGACTTAGAAATATTTTCATCCAAAATTAATAGAAGTACCAGTAAGCGAAACCATGGTGCGAAACCTTGTAACAGTCACTGTCAAAGTGTCAGCATTGTTTGAATATGAGATTTGGAGAGGGGTTCATCTATGGATTTGATTTTTTTCTTATTTTATTCCATATTTTCATGTAATCTTGGACAATAAGTAGGGCGCAGGGCCACACCGAAATTGGTACCGATTTAATATCGATTCAGCATCGCATGAATTATCTTCGCTATCAGTATTTTCCTCATTTGTCAAAGTTCTGACATTCTGACGGGTGCTTGTGCTGGTGACGACTGACTGTTGTCAACTTCTGCGCCATGGTTTCGCTTACTGGTACTTCTATTAATTTTGGATGAAAATATTTCTAAGTCCAAAATTTTCAAATAAAATTCAATAAAAAAATGACTGGTCATGTTGAAATGAAAACGAAATGGGTTTTAGAGGTTTGAGAGCAAGCAGGCGATTTTATGAAGAATAATTTTTTCTGTAAAATCAGAAATAAAAATTTTTTTCCTCTTTTAAACCCCATCCGTGGACATACTGTATAATGGATTCCAAGAAATTTTCCGAACTCACCTCAGATAATTAAGAATCAATTCCAACGAATTCATTCAATTCTACGAAATCAATTAAATTAATCTAAGTAATTCTATTCAACTCGGCCAATTCAATTCCAAGAAATTCTACAGCATATTGCGAAAGTAATGTTTCAATTCCAGAACTATCATTATGAAGTCTAAAAATAGAAACCTACACTTGCGGCATAAAAAATCGGGGCGATTTTTCCAAGGTGGCCAAACCTGTTGCAAACGTCTTTATTGAAGACGCCTTTTGTTCTTTTCTTTTGTTCTCGAGGCGATCCGTCGCCGCCGCCCAGGTCGCTGCGGTTTTTCCATTGAATCCGCGGCGTTTCGATTTTCGGCCGCTGTCAAGACATCAGAGAAGGCTTACGTCGGAAATGAGTGACATACGAGCATCGCTAAACAGCTGAGCAGACATCGGGACGGCCACGCACGCCATGGCCGATTTAACGTAACAAATGACTGTCGTCTCTTCTCCGGCCGACTGTGATGTCTGCGGCGGATCGTCGTCGTTCCCGGACCAATTAGTCGAATTACCGTTTGAACTCGTTCCGTGGGCGGCGGGAACACGTGCGGGAGTTCGGCGGGCCCGATAATCGATGACGCGTCGATACGCGCGGAGGAGGCGTCGGGACGCCGCCGATGGCGTCCGGAGGGCACGCAGGGCCGTAATTGGCTCCGCGGGCCGGCGCGGGTTTAAATATAAAGTCGGCGGGGCTCGTTACGGCCGCAGTTCGAGCGTGGCAAACTGCGCTCGCTATATGTTTTGCGTTCGGAAGACCGGAGACAGGCCGAGTTAGCTCTCTCATCGTGTAATTTTGGAGCTAACAAGCGGATTGCGCTTTGGCACAGACCAAAACTAATACGTTTGACCTCTGCGGACCGATTCGGTTAATGGTCCCGAAGAAAGAACTTCACAAAGAAACAACCACTCGGACTCGGGCCAGTTCGGGTCTCTACAGCGTGTGCCGATATTCGATCTAGAAATTTCGAGGGTGGCTCGTCGATGGCAAACTAACGTAATTTATCTGTAACAAATGTTTTATTATAGGCTTGTGGTGTTGAAGTTCATCAACATTGGAAATATTATTGGAATGCTAAATTAGAAAATTGAAAATAGTGAAACTGAGTTTTGTAGTTTTCACTTTTCAGTAGGCAAACTTCTTAATGATTCAGTCATTTTGCAAATATTTAGTGAAATGAAAAATATAAAGGCGAACTTGTGTATTTTGGGCCCAGATGGAAATAAAATTAAGATTTTTCGGATGTTTCAGATGTATTTAAGTACTGGCATCTTTTGATGTATTTTTCCGGAAAAACGACAAATAAGTATCTCATCAACATTCATCCATCTCGCTTCACAAATTGTGAAAAATTTATAATTGTCTTGGACCTTTTTTGAGAAATCTCGATCTCTGCATGTGAGTGAAATGCCATGGTCTGAAATGGACAATGAAAAATTATAAATTTTTATTAGCACGGTTTCAGCCATTTCAGCAGTGAAAAGATTGATTTCCTGAAACACTTTCTGTAAATTTCCTCATTTTTTCATTTTCATTTGAAGTTTTTTTCTTGAAAATCAAGCGAATAAGTGGAGAAAGCTTGCTAAAATTTTAGAAATTTTATAAAACTCTTGAAAAATAAAATGCTCTTTGAGTAGGTATACCAGGTGTTTTAACCATTTGTGAGCCAACTTAGCATGGCCAACTCACTTAAAAATCCGCTTAAACACACTATACTTAAGTGAAATACTAGACTTTCGCCAGTCTCTAATTAAGTATGTACCTACAAATAATTCCACCAAAGTAAATTCAGCAGCATATTAAACAATCTATCCAGATCGATGATCCTCAGAGTCCAAAATCACACAGAGCTACCAATAAAAATTGGTAAAAATCTGGATTTCTCTAAAAGGGTAAAGGAATGTCAGTATTCGTCGAAGTTTTTGGCCAAACTAGCAGTTTGTCTACAGATTCTTCAAGTATTGTTTATTTCACATCAAGACGAAAAAAATACTTTCTGGTGAACGGATTTTACTCGCACATGATCCAGGAACAGTTCTCATACAACCTACTGTATTTCGAATTTTAGAATCCATTACCGGATCACACTGTAGACTACTGGCCGAATCATTAAAAACATTGAGCAAATTTCGAGTTTACAGTCTTCCGGAACGAAACGGTTGCCGACTCGATGATTTTTTGCGTTCCGCGCGGGGTTCCGGGATTTATCGTTTATTTGGACAAACCCCGGACGGCACTATGGTAACAACACCCTCAAATCCGCTCGTTACGTCTTCGTCGGCAGTCCCCGGCGCCTTTGTCGGCACGAAACCGCCCAATAACGGGCTAATTGTCACATCGTAAACAGATTCCAGTGTAAATTGGGGAAATTCGAACCGAACCGTTTTTTCCTCTCCTCCGCCCGACGTGAAAAAAGACCCACACCGTCGCTAAATTTATTAATCGTCGATGGGCATATACGCGCTCGGTGACGTCACGATCGGCTCAAAGGGGCCGCCGCTCGATCTGGGTGTTCCATTAAATAAAGGGATCGCCCACCGACGCGAAGACGCTCTCGCGGTCCCCCGAGTGCGAGCGGGACGCAGAACGAGCCGCGGAGGGAGTAATTACAGAGGATGCTAACAAGTGAGGCCTTTGGTCCCTCTTCTCTTTATGGGTACGCGCACCGAGCCGATATATGGGAACGGCTTTTACGCCATCGGGGCCGATAATGTTATTCCTTTATTGATTCGCTAATTGCACGGCCCTAAATTTTTTCCACGCACCTTTGAAGCGCCGGGTCTGATTCGATCCGAGGGGACTAATTGAAAAGTTACATCATGTGGGGCAGGTGGTTCCATGGCTGTTTGTTTTGGTGAAAGCTCTCTCGAAGAATATAAGTCGAAGTAGAATCGAAGAGGGTTGCGTTGGATCGGACGTTTTTCTCGTGCACTTTCGAGCAGTCGTATACTGTTAGTGTAACCGACAATTTTATTATTAACTTTAAATGTTATGGACGTCGTAAAATGAGATAATGAAACGTTTACGGCACATTGTCACCTGACCTCAAACGACAAAGGAAAATGGACATATGGAAATCGCCGCCGTCGGTTTTTAAACACTTTTACAGACAACTCGCGCGTTGGAGAAAACAAGGCTCGAAGGAACTAACTGACTCCGCAGAGTGTCTACATCAATTTAGGTCTGCAGTTATAGGGGTTGTAAACCACAAGAAAATGAACGTTTCTTGCTCCTTCAAACCTTTTAGTCAGTTTCGAAATTTTGGTTAACAAGTGTAATTTCTCACTTTTGCAGAATTATTGCGGTTAATTTGGTCATTTTTAGTCAGTATCAAATTCTTGGCTATATTTTATTTAATTTCTTTTAACAATTTTTTGAGATTTACAGTTCTCTTATTAAATTTCAGTCCTTTTTACATATTTTGTTCTAAGTACTTATTTACAAAATCTCGTATTACCCATACTCAATCAGACCCAACCCTAACTGAAACGAAGCAAACATAAATTTATTAGCAAATTAAGCAAAAATTTCGCTCTTCTCGAGATTTACAGCCCATAAAATTAATTAAAATAAAGAGATATTACGACACCCTACGTTTAATACACTCTATGGGACTAGTGAGTTGGAGGTTGGATGAGTTCCAGTTCTAGATAATTTATTTCATGTTACAGTTTTGAAATGCGGAACTTTTATTGTGATATAAAGTATACTTAAAATGAATAGAAATTTCAGAAATTTTCGTAAAATTAATTATAAACTCATATTGGGCCCTTGATACGTTTCCTAGGAACCATCATACAGAGGCATTAAAAAAATTCTTCATGAATGATGATAATCGTTCTGTCTCTATCCATTTAGTAGTTTTCAGATGAGGCAGAACGATCATCATAGCCTCCCTTTATGAAGAATTTATTTGATGTCTCTGTATTAGGAGGTATTTTATTCACTAGTGGAATAAAGTGACAGGAATGGTATCAAGTTACATTACTCCACTGTTGAATTAACTTTTGAGAACAGTCAAAATAATTTATTCTAAATTTTGAATAGATTGTGACTAAATAGTTGTATTGCGTTCGTGTTTTAATTACGTTTTATCCATTCAAAAAATAAAACGCGAGAAAAAAGTTCGTGTGTTTACTTTTCTTTACCTTTGCCTAATGGATAAAATGCTCTTTGAAACACTCATAGGAATTAATAACTAATAAGATTTTCTACTAAGTAGGTACTACTAAATTTTCTATTCTTCCTAAATTGCAATAAATCAATCTTAGTTTTCTGTAAAACCCGCCCCAACTTGAATTTTAAAGGCCAAATAATTCGTTTAAAATGATATCAAAACTCTCACCAAAAAGCCGGTTTCACAAAGCAACATGTCTTTGAAAAATAATCGGTTGCGTTATTATTATGCGTGCGATCCCCCCGGTTTGCCGATTCGTTAATATCCATAGGTACGGGGTGTCGAGTGTCGTCGGGTGATAAATCACGCGGCCTTTCCGACCCCCTGACTCCCATAAACCGTAATTGCGTGTCTCTATAACTGCATATAACGTCGTTAATCACTCATTGTTGCCAAAAGTGCATACGGTACACGTGATTTGTCGTCACGTCGCGCTCGCCGGCCGAAACGTTCATTATTATGTAGGCCAGGCGGGTAATAATTATTTCGGCCCGGCTCTCTCACTGTTAGTTTTGCGAGTACGTATACGTACCATTACGGCCCGGAGCGCCGTGGGTATCGTTTATGGAGGTCGGCATTATAATAATATTATCCGGGCGTGGGTCGCGCATTAATTACGATTAGACGTGATTAGGGCCGGCCCCCCGTGCAACGGCATCGCCGCCTCTAATAGAGTAATTGCGAAACGAGAGAGCCAGTCCGGACGAGCTTCGTGGCTCATAAATATGCAAATTTTCGACTTTGTTTACCGCGTACATACGACGCGGCCGAACGTTACAACAATAACAATTATGAAACTTATGCCGGGGTTTTAATGGCGCGCCTGTGTGCGATGTGTGCGATTCGGAACACGATAAAGCCGTAATAAACGCGCCCGTGGATTATGTTTTATTTACTTTTAATGGGCGATTGTTTAAAACGATAATGGAAATATCGTCGCTGAGCGATATTGCGTAAAACCGGAACAACGAATTGTTCCGACTCGCCTGTCCGGACATCCCCAAAACTCCAAGTTTTTGAGGTTGCAGATACTGAGGGCCAACTGCACCGCTTTCACTTAAAAATAAGCGGAGCTCAAGTCTTGACTACGATTGTTGACAACAAGCGTTGCTGAGGTTTAAGTTCCACTTAAATTTTAAGTGAGAGCGGTGTTTTTGGCCCTAAAGGTATTCAGTGAGCAAAATTGCAAATACATACATACTTGATGGTCTGAGAGAAAAAATCACACAATAATATACCCACAAAATATGGAAATAATAATAATCTTTGAAAATTTTTCTATAAATTTGGGTAATTTTACGCGGGGATAAAATTTTGCAATAAATTTCCTGATGGAAATCCAGTTAAATCCACGGAGATGTATGACTTTAATGTATGACATTAAATCTGCAGGTGTTTTCCCTTTTGATTATTTTGTAATGTTAAGTATTATTTACTTATTTTTGAATTTTTTTTTTATGATTTCAATGCTTTTCAATAATATTCTCAAAACAAGAATGTTTCAAGTTCTACTTTGTTAATTTTTGACTGTTTCTAGCATTTTTTGTAAAACGTAATATAAGTGTATATGGTAATTTTTTTGATAAATATGTCAACTTTATAATAATTTCAATAAGTGCTTTCAGTTTTTTCAATTTTTTGAAGATCTTTCCATGAATTTCCGTTATTTTCAGTGATTTCTGTTTACTTATTACTTCCTATACGCAGTGATTTTGTAATGGCGCAGAAGCTTCTCAATACGTTGTAGATGGCCATATAGAGGAAACATAGGAAATCCATCAAGGTATGCGGTATACCGAGGGATATGCCTCAAGGAAATTTTGGTGTCCCAAGCTCCAGGAATCAGTTAGAAATTATAGGGTATATAATAAGTAGAAATTAGTGAAGAAATTAATGTAAAATTAGTAGGAGCTTGTGAAGAATCGGCGAGGAATTTGGGGAAATTATTGAAGAATTGGTAGAAATTGGTACAAAACTCCACAAATCCGGAAATGAGCGAAATACCCCTAGTAAATAACCAGCCAGAGCCAAGTTTTTTTTTGTAATAAATTTACAACCGCAGTTTCAACCGAATATAATTGAAAAAAAGGTCCCTCAACTTTATCACTATACAAAATTCCCGGCATCACCCGGCATATTCCTAATAGACCCGTCCATCGGTAAATGCGATATAATTATCCAGATACATCTCCAGATGTACGCAGCCTATTTCAATTCCACTCAAATTTATCTCATGGTGGCTTATTAACGTCACCCAACATAATACTTATTATACAATTGAAGCAAAGAAATATCGGTCTAATTCAATCTAGGACCTTCAACAGCCCAAACCAAGATGGCGAGGGCTTCCGAAGGGCCGCGATGATGATAATTGATGGCGATGTTATTACCCACCCGGTGCCCTTTCCTATCGGCCTCCTCTTGATAAATGGTAATGAGTTATAAATGGGCCGGATAACCCGCGTCACGGGATTATTTGCGGTCTCCCTGGGCGATATCTCCGGCACAATATAACATACCTACGTCGACGACGCGGCACATAAATAACGCCCTGTGGAAGGTGAAGGGCAGTGCAGGGCGTGATCCGAGTGTGAGGTCCTCGCATTATGTTACGTGCGAGTGTAACGCGGTGAAGGGCCGTGTATAATTAACCGTCGAGCACCTTTTATGCGATCCGGCCGCGCAGCTGCCGCCACCACTGGGCATCGGGCATAAAGAGGCCGATTTCGACACGTCCCTTTTACACCACTAGGGCCATAATGGACCCGTAATCGACCCCCGAAAATCCGCGCGTTGTTTTCGCCAAAGCGACTCGTTATTTCCATAGCGATATGACGACGATGACGATGGCGGCATGAATCGAACATTTCCCTCCCTCCAGGGTCATTTATTAAACTACCCGGCACAAGAGTCGGCCAAGCGGCGGATCGTGATGCGCCCACCCCTAAAATGGGGGTGAATCTTTGATAGGTCGACACCGCTATCAATTCATTTTTTATCTGATCTACATATGTATTTGTACAAATTGCTGCGTAATTTAGGGATTTTAGTTCCGTGCCGCCGCCGCCATACACGTATGGGAACCGGAGGGCATAATTTCGTTTAATACCCTGGGATATTAGATGATGAATTATGCAGATCGTAATGAGAAACTGCCCGATTCCGAACGTAAACGCAATTTACCCCTCGTATGTGCCGTTGGTGTATCGGAAATCGTATACTTAAGTATAGATGGAGTATAAGGTAAATGAATTGGTCTATTATGCGAACAAATAAAAGTTATCATATCGCGTCCGTTATCTCGGCATCGGATAATGGATTTCCATGTATGTACGACCCATGACAATACAGTTGGGACGTTTCGATAAGAGACACCGTACAGGGGGAAAGCGTTAATGACGAAAAGGCATAATAACGCGAGGGGCTATTTATTTCGGGCGGAATCATGCGATTATTATAATTAAATTTCGGGGCCGAAATCGAAAGAAAACACACGCCGTAATAATCCCATACAGGGTGGCACAAAACCGCCTTTACAGAATTTTAGGGGCCGAGTAGAAAATTCAAGATAAATTGATAGATTATGTGGATCTTTGGATATCTGATTGAAAATTGTATAACTAGCCTCAAAAATCGGAAAATGCTCATTATGAATGAGGTCTACCCACTTTTGAGTTTACGGGGCACCCTGTATGCATTCAGATTTGGTCCTCTCTGTTCGGGTGGGTAAGTTTATTCAATGGGAATTCGGAGCCCAAGTCCCTAAATACAAGTTAATAGACTGTCGCTTACAATGGGCTAATAGAGATATTGTTGTGGGGTTGACACCCGGTGTATAAGGGTGATGCTCTCTATGGGAGTTAAAGCACTGTCAACATCTCCGTGGCTAATCGCAATGGGACGTTTATTTTTCTGAACCATCATCCGGGGGGGTCGTGTAACACTTTTTAAAATAATCGCTTTGAAATTTTTTCTAGTAGTAATTTATGGACTACTGTATTATTACTTCATTAGTAAGTAAAAGTATGGTAAAATAGTAAGTAGGAAATGGTGCCTAAACCCCGAAAATTTGCATAAGAAACGTTTTTACAAGACAGGAGAAGAATTTTAATTAGTAGTGGCAATCAGTTCTTAAACATACAGGTATAGTATTCCACAGGTATACTTGTCTGTAATAAAAGTTACAATAATTATGAAAAATAATTAAACACCAGTAAGTAGAATTGGCTTTTTTTAGCAAATTCGAAAGTGACTCTTATTACTTTGTCAAGTTAATAAAATGTAGTGCCAATGGTTAATTGACTTGTTGAAGTCTATTGTATACAAATTTTAAACCTTAAGAAATATGAAGACCAGAAGAGCCATCATTTATTCACAAAGGCACACTCTTTCTATTCAATACTCCAATTTATCGTAGAGAGGATGCTACAAGGGCTCGGCCCTGTCTAGGGTGTGATAGCATTGAACGGTGTCGGTGGGCGTTCGAGATAATCTCCTTAATAACTTCCCTTTTCCGCCTTTTCGTCTTTCTAAATTGACGCATTATTTCGGTAATTAGGGTCGAAGTCGGTTGCCGATGTTGGGGTTGAAAGGGCCGAAGCGACAGCAGTCCCCAATGTGTCGGCGCAGCTTGAGGCGAATCGAAAATGGGAAAAAACGACTTCACGCAGGGTGGAGAATCAAAATTACCAATTAATTTCAGTCCCGGCGTTCCCAGATCCGTTAACTCAACGAATTAATGGATCCATCACAACGCTTTAACCCCCGATCCACAACATATTATAAACTGAAAAATATCCACGCAAAAATAGGCAAAATATGCACGAAAGATGCACGAAAAAATACGAAAATACTGCGTGTAACTATCGAGTGTATAAGCCCATCATTGTCTTTCTCATATTATTACAATTAGTGGAAAAGAGACAGAGTATAAATAATTTATGGCACATAGTACACTTTTTGAATGTTTTCATTTATTGCTATTATTCTATAGTTATAGAAAAATTGAGAGAGTTGACGATCATCATATTCAAAGAGATAAAGAAAATAAAAAATATTAATGTTACACCCTTTATAGGATAAGCTTATTATCGCTTTGTTCGATTTCTTCTATTTTATGGAAAATTCATAGAAATACCTTGCGAACAAACGCTTTTTTTCGAGTTGCCATGATTTTGTATCTCTATCACTCTCTATCTAATGGTTATTATAAGAGACAGAGAGATGTCATGGCTAACTCGACAGAAAATCCGATTTTATCCACAGTATGCACGAAAATTGACGAAACACGCATTTTTCTACAAAATATGCATTTTCAACAAAAATCCCCAAAATATTCAAAATATGCAAGAATATTCAAAATCCAAATTTTCCAGCCTCTACTCATTATTGCGGGTATAATAAGGGAGAGGGTCAATTTGTAGATTTCGATCACCTGACCCGACTTGACCGCAAAGTCGCGAACGATTCCCGAGGCGTATATAAATCCGTCCGAATTTACGGGGGGACGCGTCGTCGTAAAGCTCTCGAGATAATTCACATTAACAACGCCCGCTAAATCTTCCCCTAAAACCGACCCCCTTCCTCCGCCGAAACGTCGCACGTAAACGGTCCCGTCCGGACCGGCCGGCCGATTGGCGGGCGTCGACGGGCGCCCGCACGCCGAAAGCTCCGCCCGACGCCAATGGAGCGCCCGCCCGGCGTTTCCACCGGACCCGACCGGTTTCCTGCCCGCACGCCATTGGCGCGCGCCCCTTCTGGCGGGCGTGCCCGCCCAAAGAGCCGCCGTCGCCCGTCGGCCCGACCGGACGCTCACTCGTTACCAGATCCGCTCGAGATAGCGACGTTCCGAGCGCACGTGTGCGAAAGCTCCGCGCGCGCTAACCAGAGCTTTCGCCCCCTTCGGTGACACCCGGTGATGGCGCGATGAGTGACGACAGTTCGGGCGCCACGAGATGATGCAAGACGCGGACAGCCCCTCGCCCCGCAGCGCGGACATGTCGCCCTACCTAGGATCCGCCAAGTTCTCCTCCAGGAGCCCCAGCCCGGCCCTGGAGGCCGCCTCCGCCAAGTGCGCCTCCGACGACGAGATAAGCGTCGGCTGCCCCAGCCCGACCCCCCCGGGGGCGCCACTGGCTTTCGCCCGCTCCCCCGAGTCCAGGCCCGGGTGCCACGTGATGACCTGCCGGTGCCCGTCGCAGGGCGAGGCGGACTACTTCAAGCCGCTGAAGAAGCTGAAGATGGTCGAGGCGGACCGGAGGATCTCGCCGACTCCGGAGGTGCTGGAGGACCGGAGCGACGGGGTGAAGAGTTTCTCGATCGCGGACATTTTGAGTCACAAGCCGTCCAAGCCGCAGAGTACGCGGATAGTGCGGCCCTGGGCCATCGCGGATCCGGACTTGGAGACGCAGCAGAGGTTGGAGACTTTCCACAGGCACCTGAAGGTGCAGCAGTTGGCGCTTCTGAGGCCGGAATTCGCGGGCGCTTTTAACGCGAGTTACGCGTCGGAAACGGGCAGTGACCGGTCGTCCAGTGTGGCCAGCGACTGTTGTTCGCCGGATATCGTCGCGCCGACGGCCCACCACAGGCAGAGGGTGGTGCAGGGGAAGCAGCCCGGGGCGACGCCCCTGGACGCCCTCTTCCAGATGACGTCCAAGACGTTCGATTCCAGCGCAGGGGAGAGCAGTGCAGGTGAGACCTAAAAAGAACGGACCTGGAGCCGGCTCTGGTACCTTTGGTACTAAATCCAAAAAGTCATATCGTGCAGATTTCCAGTAGAGGTCCTTCATAAAATTGCATCCAATCCATTCAATTTTGTAGTGACAAAACCTTAGTCAGCTAAAAGTCTGAATTCAGGCATAAAAGACCCATGCTATATGCCTTCAAATTACAAGGCACCTATTGGCCAAATTGAAAAATTTTCTCAATATTCCAGCATCACACATGTTGACTGATGAGCTTCTGTCATTAGAAAATTGAACGTGTAATACAGTAGAGACCTCTCAATCCGATAGGTGTTCGGATTACTGGAGTCAATGTGATTAACGTGAGCTGATACCAGTTTTCAGCATCTATTAAGGAACACCAAGAGAATATAATGATAACTCTAAAAAACGAAGAACGGAATCAAACCTTGGAAAAAATCATGGTTTTTTGTTTGTTTTGGGCATTCCTTACAGCCTTCATAACTAGTTTTCGTTCGTGCAGAAAACTTGTATGAGATTGGAAAAAATATCCGCATCCTTCTGCATTCCTTTTTATATGCTTTTCAAAAATCTTGTACACGCCTGTTCAGATTGATAAGTTTTTGTTCGAATTACTGGAGGTTCGGTTTAGGGGATTTTCATTTATGCTTGTTTCCCCCGATGTACGAATGCTTCCATGGTTAATGGAATTCCGAACGAGTTTCCCAAGTGCTATGCCGGTACCGCAGTTTGCTTATTTACGATATACGACAAGTGTCCAATAATTCTTCCCGGGCTTTATGATCGGCCATAAAAAATTTAGAATTTCAATATTCTCGAGGATTTCCATGGCTGACATCGCGCGGGCTCAACAATTTTACATTCCCTCATTATGCTGTGTTCATTATTTTCTCGAGTAAGTAGGTGATTACTTACTTTTGGTCGTCGCATTAGAAAATTTATGTGATCTGATGGTTAATGCATAAGAGTTTTCAAACTAGGAAATGCATGCGGGTACGAAACCTATGTATGTAATAAGTTAGGTAGGCAGCACAACCTTGTGTGCATGAAAGAGACTATTATACTCTTAATTGGTTAATAATGGGTAGGATGTCATAATTAGCAATTGCACGCCATGGGTTAAAAATAATATTCCTCAAATCGTAATTACATGATGGATAAAAATGATTCCACCTTTTTTAACTTAATTATTGAGTAAGTTACCAAGTTTCATGTTTCGCGCAAAGCAAGTATTTCCGTATAAGGAAAATCATTCGAAGGAATGTTGAAGATTGTCAATCCTCATTATAAATAACGACATTGATACATTATGCAATTATTACTGTATGTATTTGATTAGATATCTTTGAGGAAATCCTACACAATCATAGCATATAAGCACAAGTATAAATAAAATCCTATATCAAATGGTTAGTCGAAACAGGAATCAAGTCTCCCCACTCTCCCTTGCAATTTATAAATATTGTAAAAAAACCTAACAAAATTCAAATATGTAATAATTGTCATGTTCGTCCTGTTGAAGGCCTGCTACATCAACAGTTATCTATGCGATCAGTTAACGATGTGTGGAACGAAAAACGAAGTTCTACATTTTGTTCATAACCTATGATGATTATGACAATATTCCCCTCCATGTTATAGAAATTTTATTGCGAGCGTCAAAGACCACGTTCGCGATAACATGTTGTAATTTAAACCGACATAAAAGCTCTCTCTAATTATTATTAGATTAGTAATTCAGTGTTATCGTGTGATGCGTCGGTGCCAGCATGAAAGTCTGTGCTGCAAGCTGTTATACCTACTTTATATTTAAACTTCAATAACACACTCGACAAAAACTGTCATTTTGAACTGCAGTTAACAGCTATGTACCTTACAAATGACATTGTAAATGGTTGTTTGGTAAAATACAAAACTCCCAAAAATCTAAAACTTTTCCATTAATGTTCCACATTTGTAATGTATTACTGCGGAGGGCATCATGAATCTTGAAAAATCACATGTTTTCAGAATACTTTTCACTTCATGTTCAATACCTTTTCTTCGTTTGATAACCAAACACATAAATAGCTGAATAACTAAACGAAAAGGTGCTTTTTTGAAAAGTATAGTTGAAGCCAATTCCATTGAAGAGACATAATTAATTTTCGAAGAACAAAGAAAAAGTTAATATTTCTATGTTACAATCATGTATATGATGTTATAAGACGTTTATCCTCCAAAAAACATTTAGTGGAAACTGTGAACCAAAAACACTTTTCTAATTGCTTTTTGGCATGTGATTTTCTGGCATCCAACGTTGAAGGAGGCTAACAGAATCTCATAATTCAATCCGGATTAACCACACTTTCGATCCGAACGTAATCATTTGTTATATTAAGGTCGGATTATTAGGAAACCCCCGATTTCGCCGGTCCTTTTCAACGTCACTCGACGGCCTTTGACAAAAAGAGCGGATTGATAGTTAGCGCGGCTACCTCGACGTCAACTCGTTCGTTTTTCGATCCGTTTCGATATAATCCGAGCCGAGTCCGGCGCGGACGTCGGTCAGCCGTGACGGTCCCATTTCCGTTTTTCTCGCGCATAAACCAATTATCCGTCGACGGTGTCAAATCTGGCGCGGCCCTCGCATTGTCCGCATTCGCGGCACAAAACCCCATCTCTGCCCATTCGGCCGGTGTGTGTGTGATACCGCATAATATAAAGTTGTTGGTCACTCAATTAGCCAGAAAACGCTCAATATTCAGTACCATCGGCTTCTTTGACCATCTAGCCTCTCCAATTAGTGTGAACCGTCGCTCCGGGCAACGGCGGTATCTTTGATCTCGAAAAATACCTGCCTGCGCTCAGACTGTGACAGATCGGCGCCTTGTGGAGGCCGCTACGGGTACCGTCTGAGGGCCGTCGCGGCGAGACTGTGCCGAGGTGGCGCGCCCCGAAAGGCGTACGCTCACAGTCCGGACGCCACCGCCCGGCTTTTTTATTTTTAATTCGGAGTCATGTATATCGCCAGTTTAACTTAATCGCATTTTTAAGTCCGGTGATACCTGAGGTACGACCGGCATCGGTGTTGCCACCGACGGCTCGGATCGTGTAAGACAATGTTCCCGATCGCATTCCGTCGATTCCGACCGTCGTCAAACTTGACGTCGCCCCTAATTTGATTAATTGAAAACTCCCGAAAGCTCCCAGAGACCCGAGAGAGAGCTTTTCGCCCCTCCACGTCGAGACTCGGGGTTCGGGGTGGATGTCGCGTGTTTAGCGAGAAGTCGGTTTGAAAAAGCCGAGTACCGACATGCGTGAACGCGATTAAAAAGAGGTTAATTTCCTAGGAAGGCGCTGGATTTTTTTCACTTCGATGATGGTATTACATGGACGTGATGGCTCGTTATTATAAGTTATTCGAGGCTCGTTTCCAACTGGCAATTATAAAGTACTTAGAAGTTTTCTGACACCTTGCCGCGCGCGGTCAACACTACAGAAATTGCGGGCAAAACGCGATCTGATATTTCCATTTTTATGCAAATCGAACCGTTTGATGTGTGTATTAGGGGCGAAGCGCGAAAATTCACCCAATGGGCCGAAATGATGGATGGTGTTTTTCGTACAGGGCGAAGGTACCGGGTGATGGTATGAGGAAAGTCGACACGGCTTCTTGCTGCGGTCATTATTATGGATCGGGTGGGGGAACGGACCTCACACGGCGGTCATTTTTTAATTTGAGGCCTTTCAAACACCTGATTATTATTGACGGTGTAATAATTTTCGGAAAGAAGTGGATAATTTTGACGGGTTTTAATGGATGAAGACGTTTGAACACTTTTTGGGGAATCCACCGACAATGCCGCAATTTCTAAACACCGTCGGCGAGAACGGCATCAAACCATAAATAAATAATTTGTGCCTCTAATTGAATTCTCGAGCTATCAATTTTACCTAACATTTCAAGGAAAGTACCTAACGTTTCCACAAAGGAAAGGTCGTGATGCTCGAAATTATCAAGTATCATTCCCTCTATTATTACGTTTATACCGGTGTAGGTACAGTTGAATTCCGAAATGACAGGGCTCCGGGTGGCCGGTGAATAATCGTGGTATTAACAATGTGTTTGCCTAGAAAAAGCGAAATCCTATTTACATCTCCCGTACCACTTTAACGCACCTTTTAATTTTAATGGTTTACAGAGAGGCAGTGTCCGTTAAATCGGTCCTTTGAGCCTCTCGTGGCGCATTTTACGCATTTTCTGTTGTGCTCGGGTCTTCATCGTAGCCACACATCTCGCCTATCCGGGTGTGCACACAGATACCGTCCGTTAATCCCTTTTTATGAATGCCATCGAGTAATTGCGTTTTTTCCACCGCCCATGACGATTTTTCTAATTAAGTCTTGGAATTTTTTCCCGAATCCGCCGGTCTATCCGCGATCGCTCACAATTATTGTCGACGATTAATTGAGCGCGGATAACAATGCGTCGAGCGTGTAATTAAAAAATTTGCACCGTACTAATTGACATAATAAGAGTTAATCACGCCGATCGGTTTACCGTTTTCTCTATGCCCAATAAAATTATTATACACCGATTGTGAGAGATGATGGAAAAAACGATGACGCAATGCAGAAAGTCGAATTAGCTTTCTGAAGCAATCGGATTTGCGATTACCTCCGCGGGGGCTGCAATAAGTCAAGCCGGCCTGAATACTGGGCGTCCCGGGAAAAACACACCAAACAGTAAGTAATGAGAAATTTTGAAAAGATAAAAAAAACATATCAGTCATTGTTAGTTTTTGGGCTAATGAAACGGCTCCCATCAAATTATTTCACCATCTACAGCCAAAAGATTTCGACAAAACAAGTAAGAATTCTCATAATTTATCAATAAAAAATTTTTACTGTTGAAACCGGGGCCGTCGACCCAAAGTTTGTCAAATTAATACGGGGTGTCTGAGAAACTCGAAAGATTCAAAAGAGTGATATTAAAAAAAAGACGAATTTTTTTTAATATTTCAAAAAGGTGGCAATAGGTTTGAAACTATTTTGGCATTTCTACGTATTTACGGAATTAGTGGTTTACTTATAATATAAATGTATAATATCAACTAATGTATTAAATTTTTTCCAATTCCCACAATTTCATAACAGTATTTTCTGTATCTACTTACTTCCTATGTAGGTGCTAAGTAAAGTGACACTTTTTCAGTTTTTCCTCATAGGTGAATATTGTAGTAAAACTTGATTTAGCTACTTTTTGGGCATGGTAAAATCGAGCTTCAGACCATATGAGCAAAAATTTTTAAATTTTAGGACCCATAATCAATTGACATGAATTTTCAAAATTTTTCCCCCAAATTCAATCTTATCGACATGTGTCCCAAAAGCGTCGATAGGGATCATTCGATTTTTGAGACATTTCAACTGAAATCATCAGAAGAACCATGAAAAATACTTATTCGATAATCGCTGATTGAAA
Organism: Salpingus planirostris; assembly: GCA_949788335.1. Classification (NCBI taxonomy): domain Eukaryota; kingdom Metazoa; phylum Arthropoda; class Insecta; order Coleoptera; family Salpingidae; genus Salpingus; species Salpingus planirostris. Next base: position 4,538,834 of record OX460922.1, read on the forward strand.
TTAACTGGAAAACTGGAGCACCTACAAAAATTTCCATACTTTTTGAAAATGCCCCAAAAGCTTCGCCCTCTCGATTTCCTTGGCATTTCCTCGGTTCACGACTTGGATGGGCGCCCTGTATAAATCCGGATCGGTTTCGTAATTGCGGGTGCGACGGGTCGGCGCGGCTCCTCTCATGTCGCACCGCGGTAGCACCGAGAGCCCCATCACGGAAAAGAGCGGCGGTGCCCGGACCAGACGATCACGTACCTCTCGGTGATTTTTTACCATCGCCGGCGCATTTCGGATCGGCCGTCCGGTAGCCGGCGAGCCATCGAGAGCTACCGGACTGCCACGTACCGGCGAGACCGCAACGATTATCCCAAATTGTGAGAACGCGGTGGCGCGATTTATGGTTATGCGATCGACACAACGGTCCGCGTTTTATTTTTCCACCGTTACGTAACGAGAAATAACTTTCTCATAGATTCGCGCGGCGATTCCGGGGCTCCTGGAACGGCCGAAATCCGGAAAACGCCAAAGAACCTTTGCCTTCCATCGAAACCTCCAGTGACCTGAACTAGGGTGGAAGATCTATAATCCGAAAAAAGTGACTCCTTCATTTTGATCAAATTTCGTGATTTTCCAGAATTAATTGAATTTTTCGGTATTTTTTGTCAGATTCACTTAATTTTCGTTGAGTTTCCCTTAAAGTTAATGTAGGAAACTGTATCGATTGACGTTATTTTTAGAGACTAGGTACAGTAGTCAAATTAGTGGGTCTCTGTCTCTGTCTCTGTTGTATATCGTCGGTTGGTTTTTTTCTGGGGTCCCGAGCTCATTTGGAGCCTTCAAGAGAACCGAAACTGGAAATTGAATCAATTTGATTTGTGGGGAAGCCGGTCGGGGATTTAATGATATCGGGATTGGGGGGCCCGGCGGTGCTCGGCACGAATATACGTTGTTGAATTTTATTCCGGCAAGGGCGCAATTACCGGGCGTGAAAGTGCACGACACCCATCCTGACGTTGACGTATATACTCGAAATCGAAGAAACGTTATCCGCCATTTAGCGAATTTATGTTCGCACCTGCTCGGAATACGGCAGCCACCTTATGCTCGCTAATTAAAGGCCAATTATTTACCTACTTTCGCTTATAAATTTTCATAACTCGAAACACAAACACTCTTATACTTACGTCAAAGGGGAAGGAAGACCATATTTAATCGGCGTCTAAAATAAATCAACCTGGTTCTGGTATTTCTGTTAGAATTTAAAGTTTGAGCTACCGGTTTTCTGTTTACAGAGGAATTTTTGTTTAGAATTCATAGCCTAGCAAATATTCTTCAAGTTTTGTGCTACTAAATCTTCGCCTAAAAATTCGGCCCCAAGCTACAGAGTTTTTCTCGAAAAATGGTTCCCAATTTTTTGAAATTCCATTAATTTCAGTTTTTTGTCTTTTTTGGTCAATTTGACGATCTCGCCGTAGTGTGAGAATCCAACACGGAAAGGCGCCAAGGTGTAGGCATCATAACGAGTTAGGAATTCGGTCCCGCGTCCAATAAACCATTACCTATCCGGTTGAATTAACAGCCGCCTCCATCCGTAAATCTAATTCCCATTTAAGATAAAAATTTAGAAAGCGGTCCTAAACCCAAAGTCGCATGGGGGCAATTAGGGGCCGCGAGCAAAGACAATGCTACCAAAAGCAATAAATGGCCGATAAAATTTGATTTTTACAGGGGGGCCATAAAGTCACCCGGACGCCGTGACACCGACAAAAGCACATCCTAAAGTGTTTCTGATGTCAATTATAAAAGTGTCTCGGTATTTTACGAAACCGCCGGTGGAAACTCGAATCGCCTTATATTGTACGGGTGGAAAAGTGACGTCACGAAATCATTACCTAATTAAACCTCATTTGCATCGAAAATAATTAGGGGTCGGGCTTGAAGATATCGGACGTTATCGGGCCGTGCGGATCGGGTTGCGTGTCGGGCGGCGAGAAAATTCGTCTAAATTTTAATAAACCGCACGTAAACTTTCCAGTTTTATGCGACCGCTCGGACACGAACGGCACTGGCTATGAGGGCGCGAAAATAACGCAAATACGCACTTTGTAAGCGAGTTCGAAATGACCGCCATAAATCACCGGGTAATAATATATCAGTCAATTAAATCGTTGATTAAGTGCCGGAGTCGGCCTGGGCGCGATAAAAAGGGCGGAGAGCCTTCAGAATCGCCGATTTCGCGCCAATAAACCCGATTCGGGAAATTTCGATCAATCATTCCGTGGGAGAAGCGGGGACAGATTATCGCCCGTTCGTCACCTATCAAGGAAATCGTTTATCCCGAGCCCGGCACATATTCAATAGTCGAGGTGAAGTCGATTTTTACGCGCATATGCGAACCGTTAATGGGAACTCTGATGCCGAGCACGAACTCTCATTACGGGGCGGACTATTAAGACGATGATGCTCTTAATTGGCCAATTTATCAACATATTTTACGTAACGGGCGAACCGGATGATGATGATGATGGGAAACGTAAATCGGATTTGATTCGAATCAGAGTTGGGCTTAATTTCGATCGATCCGATGCAGGACTGATGACGGGTATTAATCACGATGGAAATCGCACCTGTCTCGAGAATGTGGGATTGTCTCTTTGATATTGTCAACGCGGGGCATAAAAGTGGTTCGGGTCTATGATTATTGCACTAACAATACTTCGCTCTGACACACCTAATAATTGACTACAATAAGGAGATTTTTTGGTATCCTGACAGAGGAGGAAACGAGAATGGCCATTAGCTGAACCGCCTGTGAGGTATCGAATTCGTGTAGGCCGTTGAATCTGATTTGAAATTAATCGCTCGCATTCTTGAAATGAAACTTCCTGAAATTCTCATGAAATTGTGAAATTCTCGTAAAATTGGGAAGATTCATCATAAGACCAACATCTCAGAAAAACTTTGTATAATATCCAAGTTCCGGTGAATTAGAAAAAGTGATCATTTTCAGGAACTCTCTTAGTTTTGCTGAAAACTGAAAAATTGTTCACATTTTGGAAAAATCTAAGCAATGTTGAAATTTTCAAGAAATGAAGTAGAATATTCAAGAAACCCTTAAATATCCATAGAAAACGTTATACAATTTCTTGAAGAATAAAATCTCGAGATGAATTCCAAAGCTTAAAAAGTTTGGAAAAGTGTTAATTTCGAGAGATTCTCATAAATCCAAGGAAATTTTCTAGCATGCGATTACATATAAAATTTTCCATTATAAAAATGGCAAATTAATAATGCATATACAGAGACTTTATTAAAATTCTGGTTGAAGGGAGGCTATGGACATCATTCTGTCTCATTTGGAAACTACTAAAAGGATAGAGACAGAACGATTATCATCATCATCATATCAGCCTACCTTTATGAAGAATTTTCTGGATGTCTCTGTATTACCTGATAAAAAGATTGTATTTTACATTACAAGTGCGGAAAGAGCATATTTACGAGCCGATCATGTAGTTTTTAGGACGACTCTGCGCAGGCATCAGAGATTGAAAGCCTGGTAGGTCTAGTCAAAAGAGTTTGTGAAATATTTGCATAATATACGCGTTATGTGTTGTTAATTTCTGCCAAATTTGACCATAAGTCATCAAATTTGCATACGGTAAATTGACACTTTCCAGGCGGGAGAATTCCCAACAATGTTGTAAATCTTTCGTATCATTGCGACTAACCTCTGAAAATTTATGTTCTTTGAACTTTAGGGATGTTGCTCTTTATGAAAAATGTTTGACTGGAAGCTGAAACAGAACCTCGCCCGAATTTCTGTCAAAACCAGGCAAATAAACTGCAACAAGTGAAATATTAGGAGCGTTTAGACGACCCGGTGAAAAGCTCGTTCGAGTGGCAGAACCTCAAAGTGGCCTGTTGTATGGCATAACTCAGAGCGACCAAGTACTATTTTGACAGGCCTAAATGTCGAACGCGTTTAGGGGTCGGCCCGGCCGCACCGCTCTTAAAAGTCCCGAAAAGAGACGCACTCAACGGTCGTCGGCGAAGAGATCGTGTGATTCTTCGACGATTCCTCTCGGCCGGCGTTTCGTCTCAATTAGGCGAGGGCGCACGAAAGTCGGTGCCGTTTAATTTAGACAAACAGCCGCCGATCAGGAGGGCAATAAAACGTATCCTCAAACAAACAAATAACGCGTAATCCAGATTAAAGCGTGTGTCGCCTTAATGGTGACGTATTGGACCGAGGGGGACACCGCAGTCGCGGATAAATCACTCGCCGCCTCTGCAATATCCCCCGTCCGATGAGTCGATGACGAGCCGAGACGAGATCCCAAAAAGATGAATATACCTGGTGCTCGCCGTAACGTTTTAATAGAGGAACGGAACTGTGCATCGCGGGATCGTGTTACCAATTTGATCTTACATCGTTCCGTAGGTAACCCACACATGATGCGGGAGGCGGCGGGACGTCTCATGCAGATGCCTAACCATCATACAATTAGTAAGCGATCCTAACTAGTGCTCAACTATGCCCTGGTCTGGTAAATATCAAGTTGCAATTAGAAGAAATAGACCGCCTTCTCGTCCGCACCATATAAGTACAGTAGAGACTGGAGAGCTTTTAATCCGAATGGCTAAATACAACAAGCGATTTGTCTGACATCAACTCTGGTGCAGTTTTCGACATTGTACTATAAAACACTTGGAGAAAATTCCGAAAAATCTGAAAAAATTTGAATGAAATTTTTTTTTGTTACATTTTAGGCATTTCGTATGGTTTTGATGACTAAGTAGTTCTCGAAGTTTTCGAAGCAAGAAAACACCAAAAACTCGGATGAGAATGAAAAAAATATCCGCGTCCTACCGGATAGAGGAGACAGTTTTTCAAAAATCACCCATAAGTTTCCAGAAAATTGTACACTGCCGTTCGGTAAAATAGTACATTATGTCATTAGGATCAAAAGTGAAGCTTTATTTGCTCATGCTAGAAGTTTGGCTGACAAACGCAGTCATGCAGTCTACCCAGCACTTTTGATCCAAAAAAAAAACCTGAAAAATAATCATTTGGGGTAGACACTAGAAATCTATGTCAAAGTAAAATCTAGACTCCATATCGGTTAGGATGGAAATAAAAAATTATGATACCTCAATCAAAAAAACGTAAGTGTCAGTTTCAGCTATCAACTTATTTCTATTTTACGTGCTTAGGCAGATGATAAAGCACTTTGTCTATTTAGGCATATGAATAAAACTTCTACCTTCTCAACCAAGTTACATAAATTGTTATTTATAGGACGTTTGGAAATAAAGATTTTTCTTCATCAGATGATGTAACTTCTACTCTACTTTGGGATTACTGGAAGTTCGGATTGAAGGGTTTCTACTGTATCATATCGAGAGTGTGGCGTAGATCCGAAGGTGTATCGTTAGTGGGCGGGAAACTGGACTCCCATGTTGCGTAAACCGGTAATAACGCTAACCCCGACCCGTGCGGTAAAAATCGCGAAGAGAAGGGACGGCGATCCGTTTCCTAATGACGGTCGGTTCGCGATAATTTATCGGATTTGCGATGCGCGCGCTAAATGGGTTGCATGAGGTGCTTATTACGGGTGTGCGATTACTTTGATGCGTCATTAGCGGTGCACGATCGGAAAGTGAAAATCCACTGGACGGCGATAGGCGTTTCTCGTCGATCTCGTCCGAGCATAACCGCGCGTTTTTCCATCGGTCGCCGCGCGGCGTAATTAATTATTCGGGAAAAAACGAGAGATCCCTCGTTCGATATAGAAATCCGGGGCGAACGGAATGAGCGCTTTTTATACCGAAATCGACTGACGTTGCGTTTTCGTTGCTCACTAATTATCTCGCCGTAATTAACAAAATGATGAAAATAGCCCCGTGATTAATTATATCGGGTTATTGTGGGCATAGGCTCGGCGAAAGGGCGCCCACCCCTTAACCCCCAAACAAAGTGTATACAGGGTGTCGATCATGTTTCAGGCGCTGTAGAACATTTTTTCTTGACAAACTTTATGCCTACACGGAAAAAAATTAATAATCCAATAGATGATATTCTAATTGATACGATTATACGTTATGTCGCAAATACCCGCAACGTTACAGTAACCTCTATCTGAAATAATCATATATTCAAATTCCGAATATACGAAATAATCTCTTCGAAAATATTAGATTCAAATGGAACATATCGCATATTCACTTTGAATAAGCGCTTATAATCAAAAACATACTATTCTAGAATCAGAGCGAGTATTCTATATCATCAAAGGTCTATTATCGTATCGTCTACTCGATTAGAAACAATAATCCCAAATAATATAGTTTGTAATCAAAAAGAATAGTTAATGTACTTGTTTTAACGAATTCTTGTTATTGACTGAATTAGAAGGAATAATAAGAACAAGTAATTGTTTAATTTGCGTTTAATTGTTGACTGTTACAATTTTGCACTTATAATAAAAGATAATATTTTATTCTGAACGATGTCTCCTAGATCAGTTGCGTACTCGAAGAGGTCGTTATTGCTAGTGCTGGGATTTCGAAAATGTAGAAATCACACCTCCATCACTTATGAGTCACATGATTTTCAGGTGTCTCCTGCGCACTTCACTAATTTTTAGAGAATAAAGTTCTACACAGAATTTACAGGAATAATCTACTTCCCCAGTTTCAAGAAATTGACTGAATTAGAAATACTAATAATAAAGAACTATTACTTTTATAAACACACTCGCGCCGACATGCCGAGATGGCATACAATTTCACACTGGTTACCGGTTGTAAGTAGGTATAGAATCTGCCCGATTACAATTTGAATATGAATGGTTCAGATGAAATATATGTTTAAATGGATATGATCAAACTGAATATAAAGATCAAATCATAATCAAAATGAAAACATAGCAATTATTAATATGATATTACGTTATGTTCCCGACCAATCTTTTCATAATCTTCGTTTTGAATAAACGTATAAATGATATAATCATTTTAATCATTTTCAAAATCAATCGGATTATATTATTGTACCTGTATGAATTAATGAATTATTTGGAATCAATCATTCGACGTAATCAACTCAATATCACTTTTATCATTATGATTATATCATTTGAGCCTAAATTAAATTCAATTTAAAAATATGGTTATAATTAATTTGAACCCCTTTACTCAAAATAAATAAATTATTGTGTCCAATTGACAATAAAGTTTGATTATATGTCTTTCATCGAATTGAGCATTGCTTTTTTTGCGTGTAGGCCATAGATCCTATGGCATCATCCTTGTTGTTTTCTTGAAAATTTTCGGTAAGATTTGTTTGTTAGATTTTACCATCAAAATCTTGGTGAATTACCTACACTTAATTTTTTTTTTTAGTTTTAATTTTTGCTTCCAGGTCGAGCTAGCGCCTAATTTCTGATATTTTAGTAATTTCTCTCGACCTAATTTGACAAATTTTCCACAAATATTCTGCAAAAAAATAAGGCATTAAAACTATAAAACACCTACTTACAAAACGTTTTGCATGCTTTTTCGAAAATGCTTCATTCCAAAGATTTTGTAAACGTATATAATTTTTGTTTGTTTTGGTACATTTTCGCATAATCTCTATTGTTTTGATTCAATTTTAGTAATTCTTTGTCATTTCAACCGTTTTCAGGAATCATGGCACAATGATTTTCATAATAGATTTTCTCATTCTTTTTAAGGAGGCTCCATTAATTTCCCTACTGTCCCCAAATTTGAGTATTTTTTGGTGTTTCTAGTAACTTTACCCTTCAATTTACCAAATTTTTAGCGATAAGTAATGTTTACACCTGTGACTTTAAGTTTAACCAATGCTACTTTTTTCTCGAGACCTACCACCCCTCATATAATTATGCAAACATAATTTCCGCACCCTCTGTATAAGTTTTGAAGAAAAAGCCCGACCGGCGAGCGCCCCATCGGGGGCGAGTAACGAGGGAACGAATCGGCGCAGTAGGGCATCACGAAAGGGCGACCCGATCGATCTCGAAACCCAATCTGAGAAAAATTCCGAATACGAAGTCGAAATCGAGCGGAACGGTCGGAAATTCCCGGGGCTAATCAGGTGAGATGGGCACAAAAAGCGACATAAGGAGTCAATCGGCCGGCATGGAAAACTGGTCCCGATCAATGGCAGACGATTTCACACCTAACTCTTGAATGGAAAGACCGCTACTAATAATTCCCGATAATCCGTCCGGTGGTCTGACAAGTGACTAAACAACCCGCACAAAGGCCGCTGCACGTCGCAGGAAATGAGCTCTCTTGTGCCCGTTCCAAACAACTTCTCAGTCTTATACCGTAAAAGTTTTCACCATATACAAAAGCGCGTTTTTGGGTTAATCCGGGCGCGCCCTTCGATTGGACGGGGAGGAGGATTTCCGTGGTGCCCATAATTAGGCAGATGTCGCATCGCGGGGCTCTCTGGGCGTGCTTTTGTTTATCGACCGCTATAATCTAGTGCGCTTAGGTGAAACAGACCCGGCCTCCTCTTGCGTTTTCGGTCTCGGCCCGCTTTTGATCGCAGATAGCGGCGGCGCAACACTAAGCAGGCCCTTGATGCGGGGGCCATGTTTTCGCCCCTTTGATAAAACGCCGCCCAGACGGCACTCGTTCGCCCGAAAACCGAAATCCGAAAATCCAGGAGAAAAGTCTTCTTTACGGTTAACGGAAGGACGGATGGAATAATTATTCAAATTTTATTGCGCGATTTTTATCGGCCTCCTCTAAAGACCATAGCGCGGATGTTATCTGGCGTTTCTACATTTCCTCCGGTAGCACTTCCGCTATAATGTGCATCGAGCAGACATTCAAATTAGACACAAAAAGCTCACAAATTTCAGTGCTGACTCGATGGTACTCTCGCATTCATCAAGTCGGCCGCTTTAGGTAAAAATTGCGAAAGAATGGATGATGTTGTGCGGAGGTTGGTCTTTCATACCCACGATTTGTTGGAGTGGGCGGATTTCGTTTTCTCCTCAATGGAACGGTCTTGTCTTATGGTTAGAGCGTCTTCTAGCGGGAGACACTAGAGAAAATGGGTAATAAATTAATCCGGCGTTTATACTTTCTAAAATCATCCTTAATTGGAGGAAAATAGTGCACCGTAAAAGCGTTATTAATTGAAATGGCTGTAAAATATAATCACCGAGATGAATAATGGCCACCATTAGACGGAGAGGTAATCAATTCTAATATAAAATGTTGTTTCTGATGATGTGACTCATCAGTTCGACAATAAAACGGGGACGCCCTGGGCACTAATGGCGAAGGACGGAAATTTCACATTAGGATTTTTTAAATCTGGGATCCCGATGGGAAACAAAGTTCCCACGAAATCCCATCTCGCTTCAGAACGATACAGAGCGTCTCAAAAATCGAAAGACTTCAAATAATAAAAAATAAGGAATAGAAAGAAGAACTTTTCTTGTAAAAGTGACTTATTCTTTACTCGTTATTAATTGTCAAAAAATACCTAGGGAAATTGTAAGCACATTTCATGAAGAAAACGATCGATCTACGATTACTCAAAATTCCAACAACAACAACTGATGAAATTCCGGGATAAAAAATTTCTCAACACATACGATTATCTTCAGGAAAAAATATTGGTAAGCATTTTTAGTGATGATGATTCAGGGTTCTCTGCAACTGAAAGATTTGATTGAAATTACTTGACTTTCCCAGGTTTTTCGTGACTCGAAAGATTAATACAGAATAATAAAAGGTCTAAGAAGTTTAAGAAGTTTCCTATAGAAAGTATTCAGTAAAACTAGTTATGTATCATGTATAAAATGAATGAACAAAATTTTAAACATTTCAGTTTCTTTCGATTTCCTCCTGTTTTAGTACTTTTTGGAAAATGAATGTTGATTCTGGAAGTTGGTCTTTTATGATTAAAATCAACTCGAAATCTATAGGACCTGCAAAAAGTTTCTCACTTTACAAAATGACTCGTTTGATTCCCGATTTCGAAACGACGCGATTTTCTCGTCGTTTTATCTCCGCTACAAACTAATGAAAATTTGTTGGGGGTGCCGGTGCACGGCGCGTCTGTGACGTCGTTAAATCGACTGACGCCCAGCGTCTCGGCGCGTAATTCCATCAGCACCTGGCTAAACGTCGCCTAATCGAATTGTCGTCGTCCCGATATAAATTCCCTACGTTCTCAAACGGGCTCGTAAACGTTCCCATAATAAAACGGCTCGAGTGTGAAAGTGGATTTTTGTTGTTCGCGAAACGCACAGAACACGACCGTGACAAAAGAACCCGCCGACGCCAATCGGTGATTTAGACGTCGGAAATTCCCCGAAAGTAACGTCCAGATAAATTCCCCTCTCTTATCGAGCGCCCTCGCGATACACCACCCACAATTAAAATAGTTGCCCGCAATCTCCGTTTTCGCCCCCGGACTCGGGGGAGGGCCGAAAGGGCGGTTCGGTCCGATCCGTTGTGTGTGTGTAAGCGCTAACAATAACTCTGGGAGGTTGACAGTGTCGTAATAAATACGGTCGCGCCCGCTCGCTATTTTCCACCCGATTTACTTCTGATGAGAAAATGAGCATTCCGGCCAGCCACGGGTGCGAGAAAACTCCCGCTGACGTCATAAATCGTGGGGGGCGGCGGCCGGGCCGCCTTTCTCATTAAGCCCCCGAAATCAGGGCCGTCTCGTACGTCGTCGCCGGGCCCCAATTCGGAATCCTCAAGTGGCCCCGCTGCGGAAGCGCCGCTGTCAACGCCGACCGAGTCCTGCAGCCGGGTCCCAGCGGGACGACCCGGCCTCGCATTACCCTAACCGGGGCGATTAAATCGTCACTTTTGTAATTGCGTTTAAATTTAGCCACACACGCGCGCCTCTCTCGAAGGATCGCCGGTATTTCAATCGGCGGTTGGGATTCTTCGGTATCGGGCGGCGTTAAAACGTTCAAATTATGAATTAACGCCGTCATCCCGTTTTACGGGCGGGTATTTTTCATTAAAATGCCGGGGTGCTCGCGACGGCGGTGGTATGAGACGTTTAATTAAACGGATGACTGATAGCGCCGGGGCAGATTGTTGTTATAGCAAACAGATGCGGTTTAACGCCACCGGCGAAAGAATAATGGCATCGGTCGACATCCGAATCTTGGCAATTTCCAAAACATAACAAACCTCTGAAATCGAAACCCGAAAGCCGAAAGCGCTCGCCATATGTCGGCCAGCGAAGAAATCGTTTCGAGGGTTACAATGCCACCCATCACCTACAGCCCGGTTATTTTCAACTGAAATAAGGTACAATTATAGTTCTTTGTGTGTACTTAGATGTGTTCCAGGGTGAGAAAAATCCATTTAAATATTATGCTTATTTGACACTTGTGCAACAACGAATCTGGATGAAGGTTGGTGGAGAATTGAGGTGAGAATGCAACAATCTTGCTGTATTCATATTGGGTATCACCAACAGAAACGAATTGAACAAGTTTTTCGTGAAAAAATATGTTGGAACTATTAGGTTTTTCAATTCAAAACAGAAATTCCTCTGCAAATGATTGTTGAAATTAGATCAAGTTTGGCTTGGAGTGGCTTGGAGTAAATCTGCTTAAAAATTACATAGTAGTAGTATTTCAAACCATTTATTGTTTGAACATGCTCATAAAACTAAACTGCAAAGCAACAGTGGAATACTCCAACAGATTTTTATCACATTTTCAACATTACCACTCTCAATTCCTTACCTTGGGAAGATTTTTCGTAATAAACGCTTTGCTCTTTATGCATGGGATTGATATCGGGCAAATCATTTTGGTCATTCAAAATCACACACCCGCAATAAAAATATCAGCAGAAGTACTTAATACCGATCGAGGTACCATAAGATATCATTGATATCATAAGAAATACGTTTTTCCAAGCACATCAAAATTCTTGTCTGGAAAACGACCAACAAGTCTTATAAATTTCGATATTTCTCCATATTTTTTTTGTGTTCCTTTTGGCAAATTTGGTGAGGATTTCGGAAATACCTATGTGTATAAGTAATATTGACTTTGATCATTGTAGCATTTGTAAGCACTTCAATATGAACCATTTAGAACGATGAAACGCAGATTTAAAAGAGATCGAATGTACTAACATTTAGGTAGGATGTTGTTGAATATCATCATCAATTTCAGTATAAAAGAATTGTATGCCTAGGTGCGTTCGGATGGTGAATTTCCTTGCCTGAAATAATGAGATGAGAATGAAACGTTTATTTTTACCTGAAAGGTTTGCAACATCTTCATAGTGAATGAAAATACCTACTTAAGCGATCTATTTCTGACATGTGAGTGCGTTCAACTCCGGCGATACATAAATTACGAAAAAAACACGAAGGGAATCGAGTTTTCGGATACCAGAGTGTCGTTAATTGAGCAGTTTGTCCATTTCATCTGCGCACGTCATTATTATTATGATAGACCGCAAACGTGTGTCTGTTCGAACGGAACAATGGGCCCGGCTTTTCGGGTTATTATACTTTTTGTAATAATTTCTCACGCTAACGCATGCACTCTGCCATCACCATCAACCACCACGCCGAAGTAATAATTCCATCATTCCACTGTAACATTCACCACGAACGGTGCGTTCAATCTAACATTCGACCGCAACTCGCAGCCCATGGCACCGTGTATTACAGGCGGATGTAATTTATACGAAATTTCGTTTATTAATTATGACATCACACCCCTCATTCCGACCGCTACACCCGACGGGTCGAGCAATTTCTTTGTGCGCCATTAGAGCCGTTCATAATTACTCACCGTCGGGCAATCATTCAAATTTTCTGTTATTGTGTTCGACACGAGAGCGCCCGTTTCGACAATAACACCATCGAAAAGGAAAAGCAGGTGGTTGCTCGGACATTCGCCTGAATAATTATTTCATTCACTTACATAAACGGGTGCGGTTGTGGTTTTTCTCAATTGTCCCACTTATTGTCGCTATTATATGAACCGTTGTCGTGTTCCATCGAGCATTTCCCTCAAATGGATAAAAACCGACTTCCCCTTTGGTTTGAGAGTGCGGATTCGCCAGGAAGCGACGGATCTCTGGTTCTCCAATGCGGCCGCATGTAAAGAGGAGCGCGCATCCGTCAAGGCTAAGATTAAACTTAATAGACTGGGAAGCGTTGAAACCGACGTTATTTTTAACGAGCTCAGTCGCTTTGATTTAACGTATTAAATCGGAGTTAACAGTTGACAGAAGTATTTAAAATAACATACATTTCTGCTTCTCGTCGCGATCTATGGTTTTATTGCTCGCTTTTCTGACAGGCCGGTCTCGGTACCGCCATCATCAAAAAATTCTACCGCAACTGTGGCGTTCCATCAAAGCGGCCGCGCGTTATTAAACCGAATAAATCATAACACCGAAATCATAATCGCCCCCGGTTTATCACTAATAAAAATCCCCGATAAATAATCTCGAGGGCATCATCCGGTCCATTGAGCGTCGGGCCGTTCATCGAGCGGATTCCGGGCGCCCACCCTCTGTCGCGATCATCAATACGCATTAGGGGTGCGATCCGGGGATCGTCACCTCGGCGATTCCCGAAAAATTCAATTCGTGTCCGAGATTGCGGCTTAAAACATTAAGTCATAGTTACACACGCCGCTGTAGGTGAGCCGACTTGGACCGTCCATCCGCCCATTCCCATGGGTCGGCGCAATTACCTCCGCCGCCATGGTCGTAATTGCGATGGGCCGGTGTCGGCTTCGCCCTCAAAGGCGCCGTATTAGTCACACCTGCCAGTTACTACCGACCCAGAGCCGGCCGAGCCGGCCAAACAGAATGATTTGGCGATATCATTAATAACACTTGTCTTTATCCATTTGCATCACCTCTTGCCCACACACGTATCGGACCTTACACAGCACGGACAACCCCCGAACTCCAAATAACATTTTTCGGAAAAATGCAAGAATTTTTAATACGGCAAGATTATTGCATTTGCACAAGCGAAGATTTTTCTAGAGTGACTTTGAATGATCCAAAGATTGCATTCCATATAAAAACTGCAATCTCACATTTCAGAATTACATCCATTGAACCACTTTTTGAGGAAAAAAAGACGCAACTTCTATGGACCCACTGAGGGAATGAAATCATCAGTTAGGTTTAGACATCTAGCTACTACCTAGGTGGCAGATTTTGACTAGTTTTGCATGCCTAGGTAGTTGTGAAGTCAACATAGAAATTCCTCTGAAAATCGTTTAATTTTGGAATTTGGCTGATGAAATAGAACAACGTTTGTCTTGTTGAAAATTTTCAGGTTCAAAGAATGAACATGCTCAAAAATAGGCTAGGCAATACAAAGCATCAATTTGACAACTTGGATGTATAATTTTCATCAAATTTATCAGAACTCGAAATAACATTTTTGGAGTAAAAGCAATAATTTTGAATACTGGGAGATGACTGCATTTTCAGCATCGGAAATTTACCTACCCTGATTTTGAATGTTCCAAAGACTGCATTTCATATGAAAATTTTAATTTCAGAACTACATAGGGTGAACGCTCCTATCGCCAGACTGGTCCAATACTCAGCTGATGGATATTTTTCCCGTGAATTAGACTTTCCCATATGGCAAATACTCCAATTCTATTTTCTATGATTACCGCTAATTTTTCTTTGTTATGATCTGCCTCAGATATTTGAGAAAACTGTTTAATTCTATTAATTATAAGCAATGGGCTGAGTATAGGAACTATGTGGCTGACTATTGGTGCACTTACCCTACATTGAACCATTCTTTTGTGAAAAACCATGTAACTACAATAGAGCTGTTGAGGAAATGAAATAATTGCTTATTTTGGACATACCTATACCTATTACCTAATTAGAAGACTTTGACTCAACAAAGAGATTCCTCCGTAAATCGCCCAATTTAGGAAATTGGTTGTTGAAATGAACCAGCGTTGACTTCCACTGAATTCAACCTATAATGGATGAAAATTACTGGTAAACAGTTTCAAATAATTCATTGTTTGAGGATGCTTAATTATAATAATAGGCTAGGCAATACAAAGCATCAAATTAGCAAAAATGGGAGACTGATTTTTATAAACTTTCCTGAATTTGTACCGAACTGGAAATAACATGTTGATTTTTGTTTGCAGACGGCCAGAGCCACTTGAACCTGTTCAACTCGCGCCAGCAGCCGAAGAAGAAGCGGAAATCGCGGACAGCCTTCACGAACCACCAGATCTTCGAGCTCGAGAAACGGTTCCTCTACCAAAAGTACCTCAGTCCCGCCGACAGGGACGAAATCGCGTCCAGTCTGGGCCTGACCAACGCGCAAGTGATCACGTGGTTCCAGAATCGCCGGGCTAAGCTCAAACGGGACATGGAGGAGCTCAAGAAGGACGTCGAGAGCGCCAAGCTGCTCACGGCCCACAAAAGTTTCCTCGAGAACGTGCAAGATCTGGGCATCCTGAAGAAAAAGGCCATAGTCATCAGCGAGGACGATTGCCCGAAAAACTTAGTGGTGTCTTCGGCAGACAAATAGGTCCGCGCGAGCGTTCTGATGTACATAAACCTTACTAATATCGTCATGAAAGCCCGTAGATGTAAATATAGTGATGACGATGATCATGATGAATATGACAAAACCCATGTGTGTAAAAGTTGTATAATATTGTCACGAACGATGGTGTTATTATTATTACTTGTAATATTATTATTACCTACGATTTTAATTTATTGTTTGCGTCATTTCGACGGGTATTTGCAATATTTTAATAACTGTATCATATTAGAGCTTTAGTACTTAATTGTCCTTAGCGTCAATGTCATGAAGAATAAAGAGATACCTACTCGAAGTAGTAGCAAAAGTCTGTATTTATCTCCCTCTCACGACCGGTATGCAGATGTTGGATTCTTTTCGCTCGAAGGTGCTTCCTTCGATTATTCATTTGCAGCATCAAATATGATTCGAGAGGTGTGCGGATCTAAGTTTAGCCAGTGAATAAAAATAGGAGAGAAACTCAAATCTCTAACCAACTCCTGTTAATACCATTCATTCAAATCTGTAACAACGAGCTTAGAAACTTTGAACACTTAGTCAAAATTTTATCCAATCCACATAAGTAATACTTTTTTACAAATGAGTACCTACTGGGCTTAATGCGGGTTTTCTAAGATAGGTGAGCTGCTCTTTCTGTAAAAGTATATCACCTCAAGTTTTTTGTTCAGAAGAATCCTTTTCTTATTGAAAATCTTTTTTGTAAAACCTCAAAAACCAAAAACACTGTAGCTTTGTCGTTACAAACTAAATGTGTAGAAGTTCTTTTTTTGGTCATATCGTGTTGACGATTATTATTTAATTTAACGATTGCTGTCACTTTGGTAGATTGATATCGGTATCGTTTTATTGCCTCCAAAGAATTTACTAATGATTATCAATAAAGAGCAGTGTAATAGCTTCCTTCGGTGATTTCGATTGAGATATCGGTCCCCGAGTTAAGTGCTACCGCTTGTCAAATCGGATATTTTCGACCAAGAACGAGTAAAAAACGTGTCGCTCCTTCGGAACGACGAGTTCCAAGCGAGTTGGTCAATTTCGTAGGAACGACGACTCCGCATGTCACAGATTAGATCCCGGTGTTGGAAAACAATTTAGCGTTCAGCAGATTAGCGATAAACGGGAATTAATAAGCCGGTTATCGCCTCATCTTTCAACTCTCGCGACTTTAAGCATTCATAAACCGATTCTGTCCTTGATGGCAATCGGTCGAGGCGGTAAGTACCCATTATCCTTTCTTCTGGTTGTTGCAATTAGCCGAGCCGAGCCGCGGGGTGAACAGGCGCACTTACCGATTACCTCAGTTCGTTATACTCTCGGAAATGGCTTAATTACCCCGGTGCACGCGGAATGCGCATCGGACTTTTGCAGGAATTTCGGCCTTCCCGTGGGTCCGCGCCGGGCCCACCTCTACGTCGGTAGGTGTCGGCGGCATCGAAATTAGAGAGCGGCTGCGGGCTATAATTTGAGCCGATCAACTCGTGCCCATTTGTCTAGTTATGTCGTTATCCGCCTAATGACAGGCTCCCATCTCTAATTGCGATATAAGGCGACGCCGAAGGTGAGACCACCCTTAAAACCCGCCACTTAAATCCGACAGTTTTCGCACTGCACTAATCAATTTCAGCGATTCGGAAAAAAACCAAATTTTTAATAAACTCGTTCGTTCCCCCTAATGCGAGAAGTAAATTAGCATTTAAATGAAAATCCGAAACCGGACAAGTTTTTGTCGGTATATCCCGTAACGTACTTAAATTTTAAGATATGTCCTCGAGTTACCGTCACATAAATTTCGACTTAACTCGGGCCGCGTTTTTTTTTTAAATCCGCTCGATTTGATTATACGAAAATCGCTAATCGCGATTTACGAGAATCGGGTCTTTTGCGAAATCGCCGATGATGATAATTAATCCGGATTTTTTCCTAGAGAGAGGCGCGAGACATTGTCGTCGTCCGGGCTTGATTGCTTTTTAATTTACTGTCTTTGGAGGATTTTAGTGCCGTCACATTCTCCCGGCGTAATTTATGACGCCCTCTGGGACGTAAAATTTCGCAATTTCGGCGATACAGGGTGGCCGCCTTTGATTGCCGGCCGGGTATGACCGCAGGGCCGGATCGCGGCGCGCGGGGGGTGGGAGGCCCTCGTTGATTTTACGAGGCGAGATCGGCCCTAATGCGGGCCGCTAATGACCGATCGGCCGGCCGGATCGATAAATCAGCGATCACTTACCGCGGCCGGCGAGATCGCGGGCGGCCCCGCCGTAGCCCCGGGTGACGTCACGGCCTTTCATTAGGCAAGTGGCCAGATTTATGCGTCGGCAACATCAAAGGCGGCTAGGTGTGAGACCAATTGTTCCCGTGACAAAACACTGCCAGGTAATTTACGGCGCACTTTCAATGGGCCGCGGCGGCCATCTCTGCGCCGTTTGCCGACCCGGCTCGGAATATGATTAGCACCCCGTGCATGAAGGCGCGTGACGTCACCGGATCCGGTAACAGATAACGCGGCACATTACAGTACAGACTCTTTAATTTGAACCCGCGTTGACTAAAAAATTTCAGATTTTTCACGCAAAATTTGAAAAAAAAAATTATTTGAGATCGTTTTTCGAGAAATTTGTGATGTTTCACGCTGTTTAATTTCTTCAGTTTCCAGAATTTCGAAATTGCGATAAAAAATATTGTAAAATGAAGACAAAGTTTTGTTTCGCCCGAAAACGGTGTTACAAATTCGCGAAAATCAGTAAGCTAAGATGGACATGGATGGAGGACCGATTTTGCTGAAAAACTTTCTTTATTTAGGTTTTGTGCCAACTTTTTACCAAAAATGTCTCAAAATCTTTAGCCGCTTCCCTACAAGAACGCTATAACGTGACATTTTGTGACTTTTTTGCTAATTGTCAGAAGACAACCTATGAAAAAGTCAATCTCATTAATTACAAATTTTGAAGATTTTCAAAATTTTCAATTTTAGACTTTTCACGATTGATTGAAATTGTCCTGAAGTAGAAGTTCCTGAAATGCTCATTCAAAGTGAATGATTTCATAATTTCGTCTTTCGTAAATTGCTGCCCCCTGTTTGATGAAATCTAGTGAATTTTTCCAAAAACTGATTAATTTTTGGAAAATTCGTAAACATGTGTCTATTTTACTTTTTCATCCTCATCCGAGTTTTCTAATGTATTTTTACTGCCCAAACTTCGAGAACATAAGTCAGTGAGTCTGGAAAACATATACCCAAAAACAAACAAATTTGAACTGATTTCATCAGTTTTTCGTTTTTTTCTTCTAACTTCACCTTTATTTTCTTTCGATTTTCCTCAATAAGTAAATGGCAAAAACTACATCACTTGACATTATTCTTGAGCGACTTCCAATAACAAGAACAAATCAAAATCGCTCATCCGAATGCCTCTTGAATCTTGATTCTCGCATTCAGCTGCTCGGATTAAAGGGTATCCACTGTATGAGTAATTTAATTGGGTACGCGCTTAATGAGGACGAGGTGATTAAAATTGGCCGATCGGGGAGGGTGGAGTCGGTCCTGGACGATGAGTAGCCTTTACTGAAATTGCCGGTTGAAGAGGCGCCGGGCCTGTAATTTCGCCGCCGAAGACACCTTAAAGACGGAGTGAAGGGTTCCTTCCACCAGCGCGCGCCCATATTTTAACGTTTGTGTAATTCCAGGCCTAAATTGATTCCTCCATAGACGAACAGGTGCATCGCTTGATATTAATAATCTCCCTTTAATTAAACACGAAAACAAAGGTCTGGCCTTTTTATACGGATTATACAGATGCTCCGAAAGTCAACATTCACCATCGCTGTTATTGAATTTTATACCTGAATTGAAACAGATTTATAGAGAATTGCTTTCACGTTTTTCTCGAGGCAACTTTCTTCTTTTCCGCAGATCTATACGAATTCTTTGAAGTTTTGAAAATAACTATTCTTCAAAAAATGGTTGTAAATATTGCTTGTTTGTAAATTATCGTTTTTACTAATTTTATTTATTTTATTCAGCTTTCGTTAGTTCGCATATTATGTGACAAGGGCACCGCGTTTCGTATGCTAATATCAGTATGACAGTATTTTTCAAACACTAAAATTATTTGTTCTAGGAGTGATAATTGAAGCGTATAAATATAATTAACTAAAGTTTAAAGCCAACAAACAAGTTCAGAGGAACCGCCCAAAAAAGTGTTTATAAAATGAGGTGATAATCATTCGAACCGTTTCGTTTTACTGAAACCTATTCCCCCAATAAACAGAACAACATTTTTTAGCGTTAACCAGGTGCATGACCATCAGTCAAACCATCTCAAGGAAATTCCTGAATCGATTGATACTAACATCTCTCACAAAAGACAAATTGTTAAACATTTTGAAAAACACGAAGAAAAAATTTGTAAAATCGCTAATGAGATAAGTCGGAATTCATTTTCCTTTGTGGCTAAATCTGTAAATTATACGCGCGGTGTTTCTCGTATCTTTTTTAATTAGCCGGAAAAGCAGACCTCTCTACCTCCTAATTTAGACTTATTATAACGTGCCACAACGACACGATTAGAATTTCATAACAATCATAATGCGCCCCATTATAATCATCATCCATATGAATAAGACACGCATCAGCGTTAAATAAATGTATATTGTATACTGTGTATAACAATTAATGCTCGAGATAAGCTAACGAGATCGAGAATTTATTAACCATCAGGACTTGCCACCGACTTGTAAGTATCTACATCAGATTTTAATTACAACTTACTAGGCTGCCATGCTTGATGTAATTATCATAAATGGGCGAAATTGCGGATCCGCACTAACTTCCGAAAAAATTATCAGGAGCTAATCTAATTATAATAACAGAGAACTTGACTTTTCTTTGATTTACTCATGTGAATAGAAAAAATAGTATAAATCACTCATGGCAGAAGACATTTCCGCACTCGTCCTTTTCTCATGCTTCAATATACTATTTTGTTCGATCGTCTATAGAAAGTTTGACTTTTCTCTTTAACTTATACATAGATTCACAATAGAAAATGACGATTTTCCCTCATGTAATGTACTTACATAATATACTATTACAATTAAAACACTAACTTATCGAATTGACAAATTGGCAGATTTTGACCAATCCGTGAGAGATCTCGTTAGGGACTGTCCGAAAACATGATGAATAAACGAACGCAACAATAATAGCACCTAATGTTACATGTCGAAATTTGATTGCCATTATTGTCGGTTGGCATATTCACAAGACAAAAGTTCACGGTGGAGTCGCCACGGGTGCTGAACGATGACTTTTGCCTCAATGACGTATGAAGAAGAAGAAGAAGAATACTCGCGCGGTAATAATTAATCCAAGAGAGAGATAGAGAGAGTGTGCGTAATTGTTATATCAAAGATCGGGGCCCAAATTAGTTTTGATAATCGTCAATAAATCGGGCGCCCTCCGGCCCATCGACGAGGCGGTCTGTTTGAGGTCCGCCGGTCGGGGGGCGGGGGGGCGACGGCTCGCGCGGCGGCCCCTTTGTGAGGCCTTATACGGTAACTAATTACCGCCGATACCGCCGACCGGCACAATAAGACGATCGGACAACGTGTGGCCCGTTCACAAAGTAGCTTTTTAAACGATCGTGCGCTCGGGACGCGGATGCCCGACGATCATTGGACGCGCGCACACAATGCGCCATTTTCGGACGACAATTATCAATGGACACCGCGTACGGGAAAAGCGACGCGGACCGGCGGACCACACAGCGAGCAGGATGCTCCACGAACGAAAATCGGTGAGAAAAAAGTGAATTACTACACTTGGAAAGGAGTTTTTCCACAACAGAACCGGTCGAAAATACGTAAAATTTGCTTTTTATTGATATAAATATGAACGAAATCTGTAAAATCTCGTTAAAATGGTGCGCGATTTGTATAACTGACATAACGCTCATAACGAGCCTAGAAAATGCCATTTTTCACACGAGTGCACTATTGATGTGGCGCGAGAGCCATAACCGAGCGCTATTATGACTCACGAGTCGCAAAAGACTATTTTCCTGCGAGTTGTGTATACTATTTTCTCGATGACAACATCAATTTTCGATTGAAAAACATTTCTTGCTAAAATTCAAATCGATTCATTGTGAAAATTTACGAATATGTCATAATTTTACTCGAGGAGTGCCAACGTGAACTTTTCTGGAAAATTAAAAACCCGAAATTGTTTAAAGAAGCCAAAATCTACAAAATCTAATGGCTTCATCAACTGAATCATAAATATGAATGAGATAACAATAAAAATTATACCTGATCATAACTAAAATCGATTACATCTGTAGATCTAGTGAAATTACTTAGTTGATAAATAATGAGGACCCATGTGAATCATAAGATTCATAAAAATTACCAGATTTATCTACACGGTGTCCAGAAACTACAGTTCGATAATTTGCCCATTTGATTCCTTCATTAAAAATATATGGATAACATTTAGTTTTGTAGATATTCATTAAAAATCATCATAAGAAACCTATGTATGGGCTTTTAGAGGGTGTATCTCTCTTAGGAAGCGATTCTCGACATACGTTCATTGAAACTTTTTTTCGTATTTTTAATAATAAAGGAATCATAAATTTTTTTATGAAAAGAGCCACTTTACATGGTGGTCTGCAAAATTGTTTTGTTGAAAAAATATTTTAACTTTTTTGGTAATCGCAGATAATACGTTGTTTGTAATTTGTGGGCAAAACTTGTGTTGATACATTTTGAAAAATGTTCACCAATGTCATGTATGAAAATCTATAAATAACGAAGACGTTTCGCCATGATGTGCCTCTCCATCAGGAATGTTGGCCTTTCCGTTCATTTTTGCGAAATCTCGAAAAATCGCCCCCGAGCCTAGTGAACTCAATTGCGAAACAGCCCGTTCCTTTACAAGGTGTCGGCATTCGCACCGAGCGAGTCACTTATTGGGTGGGCAGAGGGCAGTCGCATCGATACGAAAAAAAGCAAACCGTCCGGAACACCTGAATGGCGTTGCCGTGCGGGGAAGCCATGTTCGGGTGGTGATTCTTTTGTTTCTGGGTGGCAAACACTGAAGAGAGACGGCCTCATACCCGTGAAAACACCTGGAAGAGGGAAAAACGTTATTAGCGTAGGTGTCTTCTTGACGGCCGTAATTGAGATTCTGATGGACTGCTTTGGATTTTGATGTATTGCCCTCCGGGACGGCAGAAGACAAACCGAGTTAGGTACGCTTTTTTCGCGCCGCTGAGATGGTAATTGAGGGAGCGAGTCCTCTGGTCGGCCGAGGTCTTAAACGGACGACAGTTTAATTGGACAGGAAACCGCTCGAAACGCACCGCAATAATAAACCGAAGGGAATTACTTATCGTTGAACAAACCGCCCGTGTAGAGAAAAAGACGAATCCAAAGTCGGTAATGACGAGGATATCCCCAATTACCGCAATTTTCGAACTTGTCACGAAATTTCGTTTGATCGCAAAAAATCGCCGAGATAAGTGGAAGAAGAGTGTTGAATCAAAGGATGAAATCAAAAATCAATACGACTTATTCTTTTAAGCGCCATCTGTTTACGAGAAGCTGAACTACAAGTGACTCAAAAATTACAGTTTCCTTCTAAATTGTAGAACACGACTTTGATTCAATCGTGTTCCTGTAATATAGAGCACCCTCTGTGGAATAGAGGGTGAAGTACCCATAACGACTCGGAAGATAACTTTGGGGAGATTCACGCTAGTACTTCGTTTTCACCCCTAATTTGAAATCATTTATGATTTTTGTTAGTATAGCATAGTATAGCATAGTATAAATTTAAAAAGAAGGGGTATGATTTAGAGATCACCTATTTTGCAATCATTGCTCAATGGGAATTCACTTATGTAGTTGATCTTCTGATAGGGTATTATCTTCATGGGAAGAGAAAATCCTGGGAAAGTTCTAATGGTTCCCGGATCAATTAATGTTTGGCAAAGTATCTGAGGCATTTCGAGCGTTCGCTAATATCTCCCGATATGAGCCGTAAAATGCAAAATCACTTAATAAAACGTCCCGGGTATTATAACGACACTGTAACAACGATGTAGCCATGTTGTTAACTTTAAACACTCCGAGATTAATAATCGCTTACAAGCAAAACGCATTAGACTCGACATTCTCGTTTTTCCCGGGCGAAATGGTTACGAGTGAAAACCGAACCGCTTCGCATTTCTCGACGTGCCCGGGTCGCACGGAACCGATGCGTCGGGTCGCAAACGAGCCGGTATCGTTTTGGGCCGGCCGATAATGAATGTGTCTCGGGACGTTTAAATAGTATTAATAGGCTATTGCTTTTAGGAATAATCGGTCAGACATTATGGCGAGCTGGAAAACGTTTCACCTAATCTGTTACATTAAATATGTGGTCGTCGGCCGGGTATTCGGATGCAAATCCGCGAGATACCGTCCCGCGTGTGTGTCCCTCGCTGATAAAGGGGGAATTCCAAAAATCTAAAGACACGTGATCAATTAAGATTAAGAGGCCCGAAGATCAAAACAACTCTCGTATTGCACTGGACGCAATCGAACCGAACCAAACCGAGACTCGAGAGCCTAAGAGATTATTACAGTCGAGTATATTAAGTAGGTAGTGCGGTGCGCCAGGGAACGGCTAAAGGGGCCTCTATCCTTTGGCTATCGTATCATTACGATATATCGAGGCATTTTGTAAATAACAAGGCTCGTCTCTAAATACGGTCGGGTAAACGTTTCTAATGACATTTTAAAAGTGTGGAGACACGGTTTTTGCCCGAGATGGGGGCCGGTGCGCACTCGTTATTAGGCTTTGATTACGGTACGAATGCACCTAAATGGTATAATGGGCGATTACGACCGATGGTGCATGATGGAGAGGCATTAAAGCCGGCGGACGGGGTAGGATTTTTTCGAGAGACGACAGACGGACGACGCTCTTCTCGTAATGTCCACAAAACGACACGTTTATACGACCGGAATCGGAGCCCATAATTCGACCTATCCACATTCCGACCATCGGCCTTTACGGCTCCGGCCGAAATCGGGGCGCATTTGCAAAACGGTCCGCGTTATTGCGGAATCCGTCTTTCAGATCGATCCGGCTAATGCCGAACCAGAGATAACAGGGCGGGCCCGCTTTCATGGAAGCGATTTAGGAAGTACGAGTTTTTGTCCTCGCCGCGTCCCAATTTACGTCGAATTAAGGCCCATAAAAC
Source organism: Salpingus planirostris (assembly GCA_949788335.1). NCBI lineage: Eukaryota > Metazoa > Arthropoda > Insecta > Coleoptera > Salpingidae > Salpingus > Salpingus planirostris. The sequence continues at coordinate 4,563,686 of OX460922.1, forward strand.
ATATCAATAAGAATCATTAGAGTTGTTCGGCCGCAATAAAACCGGGCTATTTACAGTCGTCACACATTCGGTCCGTTAATTACATGTAGCATTAATTAATTCGCGGTAGCGCAGTTAATTCGAGTCGGGCCGATGGTAATAAATTGATAACGGGGGGAGTGAGGGGGGTGAGGGCCGCGGGGGCTGTTATCTCGGGACGGTTTCTGGGTAACTCGGTAGCGCGGACGATAAAAAGTCTCGTTAAAACTGGTCGAGCTACAATTTGAGCCGCGCCGGTCCACCGGAGGCACTCGCTCTCACCGGTCTCGACAGAGTTTTAGGCATTTTATATTCAGAGGATCGTGGTTTTATTACGTGTCTCTAACTATTTTCGACTTTTGACCGCCGGGACCGCTTTTAATCGACCAAGACCACCGCGCGAACGGCGTCAGCAGCCATACCATCAAGCACCCGAACGAATAGTGGTAATTTTATGGGGAAGACGTCACTGCATGGGGATGTCTGGGAACCTATACTTTTTTGGGAATATTCATTGAATTACACAAATGCACAGAAATTCTTCAGAAAGCTCTTCAAAATTACAAGAATTATCGAAAAACTTGACGGCAAAGTTCTTGACAAATGTACATAAGAAACCTATGAGATAGGTGTAGTAAGTGGATAATCTAGCATTTTATAAGTTTTTGATACATTCTGAAAATGTTATAAGAGATCCTCAAAGTGATTGAAATTTTGCTAGAAATCTAAAATATGTCAGAGAATGTTTGACATTTTCTAGAAATGAGCAGAACTTTTTGACAGATGTAATGTGCATCAGAAACCTATGAAATAATCTGGAATTTTATGTTTTTAGTACATTCTGAAAATGTTATTATAGGAGATCCTCAAAGGAATTGAAATTTTTCTAGTAAAATCCAAGAAAAAATGTCAGAGAATGTCTGAAAATGTTTAGGAATGAGCAGAGGGCTCTTTGACAGATGTACATCAGAAACCTATGGAATAATCTGGCATTTTATGTTTTTAGTACATTCTGAAAATGTTATCATAGGTGATCCTCAGAATGATTAAAAATTTTCTAGAAAAATCCAGGAAAAATGTCAGAGAATGTTTGAAAATTTCTAGAAATGAGCAGAGCTCTTCGACAGATGTCCCTCAGAAACCTATGGGATAATCTGGCATTTTATGTTTTTAGTACATTCTGAAAATTTTATCATAGGTGATCCTCAAAAATCCAAGAAAGAATGTCAGAGAATGAGCAGAACTTTTTGAGAATGTAGAGAAATCCATATCTGCATGAGATAATTCGAGAATTGCCAAAAACTAGTAATTCTAACAATTCATAAAAAGGTGTCAAGAGATGATTTTCTGAGAAAACGTAGAATTTTTTGATAAACCCTGTAAAAAATTTGAGAATTTCTGGTAACGACTTGATTGAAAACTTGTTAAATTCTGAAATTGATTGTAAATTCTAAAAACACGAGGAATATGTCTGAATTCCTGAAAACATCTGTAATTTGCAAACATATGCGGAAATATTCCACTGAATTCTGAGAATTTCTCTAAATTTCAAGGAATTATAATTTGTCAAACAAAACTTTTAACAGTTGTGAAAGGAGTAGAATCGTATCATTGCAGACGTTCCTTATTGAATGTTTCACGAACCGTCCGCTAATGACTCGCAGCCCGGCAATTCTCATAAACAGTCACTTGCAATCAATGAATAAATTCGTAATGAGACTGCGACCGAGACGTTTTATCGGAACGGCCAATGATGACGGCCCGGCGGAAGAGAGCCATCCCGGCGTCCAAGTAGGTACCAATTTACCTAATTGCAGACGTTTCTCAGTTTGCCGGATGAATAGTGTATTGTGCAGAGGGCGCGACTCTTACGGCCCATCCATTATGGATGGGGGTAAATCACCAATACCGTCTACCAGACTTAATTGGAGTTAAAAAGGGTCGTCTGAATATTTGATGGGGATTTAAACGGGGCTCCACGTAGGTAGGTGGCTATCTCCGTCCGCGCGACTTGGGTCTCTCCGGACGCCGTTACGCTCTCTCGGCCTCCGGTGGCCAATGTTCGCTAATTATTTAAACGGAAATGACAATGAGCCGAAAAAGGGGCGCGTTAATATTGCACGACTCCTCTGACTCTTGATGCAACGCCTGCACACCCCCGAAATACCCGCGATAAGTCCCAACTTGGGGCTCTGAATAAGCCAAAAGCCAGAAACGGTAATCGAGGAAATCCGATCCGGCCTAATTCACCCCCTTTACTTTTTCAAAGGTAACGACTCCCGAAAATGTCCCTTTGATGGCTGCGCCGATTAAAAATCGACCCCACTTTCGTGGGAAAATCGACCCTGCATCACGATGATAATCCTGAGGGAGGCATTATGATATCGCGCTTTTCCACCCTCTTCCCCACGCTTTTTCTCTATTGCATGCTACAAAACATGTAACTGTCTATCAATTATTGAGGGCACAATGGAGCAACCGAAACCTAATTTCCTTCTTTCAATATGCGACCATGGAACTTGGTTTACGTGCGCAGAATACTTACCACGTGAACAGGTGCCTGCATTTTTGCACCCCAAAAGCTGAAAGGGCGCACTTCCTTTTTTGCCCACGCGGAAAAGAGAAAGCCGGGCGATTTTTCGAATAAGCGAAAACAATTACGCCCGGTAATTACCGACCCACTCGAAAACCGTCCCCTGGCCATATGTCTTCGCTTTCAATTAACCCCCGAAAGAATTGATATATACGTCACTGCCGACTGCGACGCAGGTATTATAGGAGACAAATGTCCAGGCTTGATTACACCGTCATTTTAACGGTAGCTCCGGCAATTTTCTCGTTTTAAGTACACGTTCGATGTCGCGAAAGCCCCGGGCTGGCCCGAGTACTATTCTCCGAGTTCGAGTCCGGCGTATTTAATTATTGCCATTATTGTTATTCCCGAGTATTTCCGTATGGTTTCGTCATGTGCAATTACGTAAACGCGAACGATCAATGCGTTACTGTTAGTTCCGAAAAACGGAAATTGGGTCGAGAATGGAGATGTCGCCTTATTATAACCAATTACATTTTGCGGCTTATACCCGAAAGATACATTAAATATAATCGTCCCCGTGTATTATACATTCCACCGTTTCGTACAGTATTCACCGAAATTATCATCACTTTTTGTGACTGCGGATCCATTGTGAATTAATTTTAAATTAATCTTATGTTGCAGCAGGTAGGTACCATCTTTGGGATCTTTGGGATCGAATCCGGAGATAAACGATCACGTAACCAATTACACGGTTTGAAAACAATTGGAAAGGGACGGTTATGGGTTTCTATCAGTTCTATAAGATTGTGGCTTTAGACTGGATGATGGGCGAGGTCGATTACAGCACAACGTATAATAATCGTCCGGTCGTTCAGAGTCCAAGTCGCCATTTGGGATGGGAAAACAAAGTTAAAAGCATTCCTACCCACATGAAGAAATCAACCTCTTGGAAAACTTCTAAAGAGTCAAATCGATTGGACTACCAGGGTAAGAAAGAAGTTATAAATGCCATTGTCGGCGCATATTCCGTTGATTTGATTCGAGCCATTTACGTCTCAGTTTGAGTACTGAAGTCAATCAACTTTATGCCTAGGCGGAGTTTTATGAAAACAAGTTCCCGTGTTCCATCCGAGATATAAGACCCTTTCCACTTCCGCCGTAATTTGGTTATTGTCCGGCGCGTATAGTGCCGTGGGTAGTTTTATGCGAACCTTTTTATGCCGAAGAGGGGAGGGGCGGTCGGGAACACAATGTAAGAATAACAAATCTGCCGTGGGTCTATTATGTGATGCCGGGAGTGGAGGGCGTATGAAAGTTTAAGCAGATTCTCTCGGGCCCCCTGCGGCCGGTACTAAACTTTGATATTGTTTTATTTGCTGCCCTCTCGCGGGTCAAGCGCTAACTAAATTACCTCCCTCGTCCGATTTGTATTCCGCTATTGCCTCTGTTTTGTTATTGCTCCGGGAATTGGTAGTTCCCGGTAAAGAACGACCGGACTGTACCTACACTTGACCGGGTCGGACCACTCTCACACCACCGCCACCTGTTTCGACTTTTCTCTCCGTGTGAAACAGTCATAACCGGTAATTTTACAGACTATGACATGCCTACTCATGCAAAGGACCTCTGCACCTACGCAGAATTCCACCTGTAACAGATGCATCCAAAAACGCACTTTGCTTTTGCTTGGGGCTATAGAAACGAAATCGCTCATATGGGTTGGTTATGTCATGATAGTCATGATACTGGTCAAAAGGGTATTTTTTGGTGATTTTAGCATTTTATCAGGCTCCTATGTTGAATACTGATGAGAATATTTAAAAATTTGGCAGGTCTATTGGCACCATGCATAATGTGCCACAGCTCCACTTAATTTGCACTTTTGGTGGAAATTTTGGACGTTTCAAAAACCAGCCAACCTGGAGATTTCATTGGCAATAATATAAAACCAAGCCAAAAGTGCAAAAATGTGATCGAGCGCCACAGTATAGGTATGCACGGGGCGAATAGGTGTAAACTAGGTACTAGGAAACAGTTTCTTTCACTTTAGTTATTCTAACTAAAGTTTGAACTTTTGTTGATTTTTACTGTTGTTTTTGAGATAATTAACCTCTAGTTAGGCTAAACTTGGTTGAAAGTGGAACTGAAAAACCATTTCTATAGTGATAAAGACAATGAAATAGGCGTCAGTTAGGGTTAAGCACTGCTTTAAAATAATCGGGCAAATAGGCTTATATGAAAAGTGATGTCAGTGATGTCGCAAAAATTAAGGAAACTAGTGAAAAATTGTCAGAAACAATGTTTGAAGCCAATGTATTCGAAATATCTTGAAAATTTCTGCCTCAAATTCCAAATTTTAAAAACGACAAAGAAAATCGATATGTGGTCAAAGCTCTAAACATGAATATTTTTGTATAAATGAAATGCCATAATTTCCAAAATGTGACTCTTTTTGGAAATATGGAAAATGTATCATCGTTTTCTTGGTTCAAACATGCTTAACCTCAATTTGAATGTTTCTGTCATCAATTTTTTTAATATTCCTGAATTACTTGAATTTTCAACTGCTGCTCTACAAATATGTACATACTACATACATATTCAAATTTTCGTTTTCATTGTAAATTCTAAAATAATATTAACGCTGCAAAGTTATTGTGTATATATTTTCACTGACATTCAACATGCTGCAAAAAAAACTAAATAATCATAAAATTCGGCAAACTAACACCAAATTCTAGATGGATTTTCATCTTTCACAATAGGTTTGTGAACATTTTAAGCACTGGAGCGAGCTTTCCTAGCATTTTCAACACTTTTGGTTGTATAAATAATGAAAAAGGTAGTTTTCAAACCGATTCTTATTCCTATGTTGGCCATGAGACATGACCATCGTTCTGTCACTGTTCCTCCAATGGTTGTAAAAGAGACAGAACGATGATGGTCATTGCCAACTAAGTATACGAAACCAAATTGGTTTGAACACACTGTACATCAATTTGATGATTTTGACAGCAGGAACAACATAACTTGTAAAAACCCGACTCACACCCAAAAACTCGCTCATGGAAGCCGGTTTCACAAGAGGAAAACAAACTAAATTGTAACTTTCCTGATTACAGAGACGACTTATCTCGATTCGGCCACTGATGCAGTGATAGGGGAATTAGTATTTTTCGCGGGTCCCCAGACAGCGGCAGATTGTGCATTCGGCATTCGGGCGGCGTATTGTCGGAGTCGTTCCGGCGTTTCATCCGCGCGGTGCCCGCAGCGGCGGCTCGCATGCGGTTGGTCGGCGGGCCATCGCTCAAGGGGGCGCCGTCCGTCTCGCTCTCGCCCGCCCGCGAAATCCCTTATCGCCCGCTCGCGATCTGATTGCCGGCGCTCCGTCTTTGTCGACGTCGCATCAATTTTTCAGGCGCGGCGCGCGCGCGCTCGCCCCCCGCGCCGGAAACGGATGGGCCGCCCGCCAAATTGGAGTGTAAGAAATAGCGGTTAGCTTTTGTTTTATGCGATGCCAACTGCCGGCGCTATTGTTATGTTTAAGGGTTTTCGTGAATCTTTCAGGGGGCCGCTGAATTCCGCCGCCCCCCGCGGGCCGGCGGGGGTGGCTTTTTATTACACCGCGCGGGGGACGCCGCCGCGCGGCCCCCATAACTCTGCGACGCCGGCCGGGTTTACGACGACGGTCGCGGCAGCGCCGTGACGCCGAGCGCGCCGCAAATTGACGCCGACACCGCGAATAAAACAATCCGGACAATCCGACGTACGAATCCGGGAGACACATCGACATCGCAAACAACGAAATTTATTAAAACCATCAATTTTGAGTAACTGAAATTGAACCACCACTAGTTACTTTATCAACTACTTAGTGAATACTTGCAAACACACTGTTATGAAAATTGACGAATTTGTTAGTCGGTGTGCTGTCAGTAAGCTCTGAAAGCGCCTTTAGGGTAAATTTGTAGAAAAAAAACATCATTTGGCAACGCTGCTCCCTTGGAATTTTGCTAATAAATACGTCACTGGCAAACTGGTCACAGATGACATTTCTTCTGAAATGTCTCCTTGGTTCTTACTGTTGTGAAAATATTATAGGTATAATTTATGTGATTTGTAAAATTTTGCAGTATTACTTAGTCTTGAAAAAATTCTGGAAGCGTTTTGGAATTTTTCTCTATCACATCGCTCATCAGTAAATTCGCGAGATACAGAGACATCATAAAAATTCTTCATAAAGGGAGGCTGTGGATATCATTCTGTCTCATCTGAAAACTACTAAGAGGATAGAGACAGAACGATTATCATAGCCTCCCTTTATATGAAGAATTTTTTTGATGTCTCCCTATTATACACTCTGTATTCTTTAATCGGAAAAGTGTCAGTTGAAGAAATTTACTCCCAAAGGAAATATACTTATTACCGTGCATATCAATAAGTACTGGTCCCTATTTACCAATATTCACTGATTTGTAATTTATTTGAGTTTGAAATTTACTGGTAGTTGCCGAAACTAATTCCGGAATCGATTTTTTTTTATTGAAAGTCAATATTTCCGTGACATTTTCGGAATACACCTAGACAAAATTGCCAAATAAGGAACACAAAAGAATCTCGTTAGGTAAATACCAAAATTTGATCCATGAAAAGGGTGAATTAATTTTGATCTGCATTGCATATTGTACATTTTTCAACAAATAAATACCTAAGTAATAGTTTTCCTGTTTGAAAACTGGTGTGTGTACATATGTAGTTTGTAATTTGAGCAATCATCAGTTTCCCAACTTAAAGCATATTTTTAGAGCCATTTTTCTTATGATTTGGTAATTTCATACAAATATTCTAAACAAAAAGTACTTATAATAGTCTTCTTTCTTAAATTTGTATCCAAATATGTAAGTTTCACTCAGTTCAATCGATGACTTCAATCACTTAAACCCATTATTAGAATAAGAGTCTTTATATTACTTATTTTGAATTCAGTATAGTATTATGCCGGCCTTTGGACTCAAGATGGGTTCCTAGATGTTCACACTCGAACAAACCGAGAAGTTGATTTTAACATAGAGTTAAGACTAATCCCAGATGGAAGTGTCGGAAGGAATTTGGCATTCATTGTCCGGTTCCAGATAAGGAGTCTCGGAAGGCGCTGGCGATGCCGGCATTATTAAATTGTCTTAAGAAGTCGATTGTTTCTCGGTCTAATTGAATCCTTTGGTGTGTGCCGCCTGTCGAAATTCTACCTCGTAAAATCCGTCGACGGCCGGTAAATGTTATGGTAATCCGGCCGAAAGATGTTCACTAATTTGTCAGTTTTCCGAGTAAAGTGACTCCCGGATTCGAGTAGAAAGAACCCGATAAGGAGAACAAATCATAATAAAATTTCGGGGGTAATTAAGTGATAATTTTTACGAGCCTTGCGTCCGCTATGGGCTCATCCACGAAACGGGCTGATTAAAACGCCAGGAATAGGCCGCGGCGTGTAAGTGCGCTCTCTACTCCGCCCTCGCTGGATGAAGGGGTGAGTTTCCCGCTGAATTAGCTCGACTCTCACCTTCTCGCTCCCCCTCTGGTTCCAAGTGTCTTTTAAAAGAGAGGGAAATTCGGGGAAATTAGTTGATGGTTTATACAGAGGGAATTAGCGAGAATCAAGAGAAACCTCTTGGGAAAATCGAGAGAACGCTCCGAGCCACGCGGAGAGCTATAATAGACACACACCCCAAGAGTAAACTTTCCTTCGAAGGTTCCGAAAATTATCCCCGAATATTCAAACTTTTCCTAAATGATTCCTGCTATATTTTCAGGAAAAAGGGCGAAATTGCAGATCTATTTCGAAATAATAGTATATTATCTATCTATAGGGGCTAAGTGATACTTTTCCCGTAGTTATCAATCACCCCAGAGAAAAAGGAAATTTTAGTCCTGAGGTATACATAGGTATGCTATTTTCGTAATTCTTTGAAAGACATAATCCAATTTTTTTATCGTTTTCTCAACTAAGCTTGCAATGCTTTTCACCAAAAAAAAACACTTAAGTATTTCATGTTTTTATCATTTTTTAATTGAAATTTTTATTGTACTTTTCTTCTCAAGGAACAAAAGTATAGCACTTAACTCCCTCTTTAAAGTGGTCAATGTAGCTCTTGAATTGCGAAACGTACACTTACATTGTGAATTCAGATAGATTTCAGTATTTTTTAAGGTATTTCGAAAACTTTCAACTGAACTTGAAAAATACTGATGAATATTGTTTGATAGTGATATTTTCGTATAGAGATATTACTGATTCTTTTTGTTTCCAAAAATTTTCACAAAAATTAATAAAAGTTAATACAAAAAGTACTGGATTTTGCTTGTCGAAAAATTCGTCCATCATTTTCCAGTAAATTTACAGTTAATTTAATATTTTGAAAGTGGCTATAAGATGGTATTTGATGCTTTATAAGTTATCAATTATTATTGAACTGAAACCAGCAGAGAGAATGTTTGAAATTTTTTGAATGAAACTACTAGTTTTCATACTAGTAAGTATAGTATGAACATAATAATTTGCCAGTTTTTTGGCCCTCTAGCTCAAAGGGTGATGTCGTTCCGCCAATTCCATTTTGGGAAAGCGTGCATAAAAAGCTATCAGGTATTCCGGGCATACCCGCGTCCTCCTTGGAGCCCCCCATTCTCCTCCGCTAATGATTTCCGTTCCAGGTACTCCTCCATTTCATTTCGCCCGCGCGATCCCCCGACGAGAGCGAAAAGGCCCGCACCCTTTTGAAAAAATAACGAGATAATCCGCTCTCGTGCGGAATTAATTCGGAAATTCAATTACACCCCACGGCGATGGCGGAGGGGGGCGACCAGACACCATCGGAACGAACAAACCAAACCGCGTTCACTTGATCCGCGCCCGGACGAAAAAAATTAAACAGAAGATATTCAATTTGCCCGGAATCAGTTTAACCCAATGGGGAATGGCGCGGGCGGGGCCCTTCCACCCAATCTGGCCAATCGTCCGGCCCGGATTAACTACGTCGCCCGATGCCATGGCAACCGCTTGTGCTCGGCCACCAGTGTTCCTCAGGCAACCGCAAAAGCAAGCCGGTTCCGTCACCCGGAGCCCCCAGTTCACGTGGCGCCCGAAATCGAGCCAGAAACCCCCGACGAGCACCGTGATGGTTCCGGTTCGAGTTTTGTGACATTTCCGGGTGTTTTTTTTTTGGGGAATTTTCGAAAAATGTCGGACCGGGAGACGGAAGACGACCGGGAGATCAACGTGATGGACACGGACAGCCGGCTGTCGCACAGTGACAGTGAGGGGCCGCGGAGCACCAGGAGTCCGTGCTCCAGCCCGGAGGTGGCGACGTCGCGGACGCCCTCCAGCGCCGTGCTGCCGTTCAGCATCTCGAGTTTGCTGGGCAAGAACTTCGAGCACCAGAAGGCGGCGGCGGACGGGGACGCCGCCGTCGCGGCGCTGTACCACGGGGCGCCGGCGGTGTTCCACCAGCACCGGGCGGCGATGGGGCTGGTGCCGGCCGGGTTCTACGGGCAGGGGGTGCTGCGGGTGCCCGCGCACCGGCCGCTCGGGGGCCCAGGGAGCCCGGCGGGGGCGGCCGTTTTCAGCCCGTGGACGACGCTGGGGCTGGATCCGGTGCTGCAGAGGTCGGCCGCCGCCGCCGCCTTCGCCACCCAAGTCGTCAAAGACAGATTGGCAGGTGGGTGATTCAAGTTCATTCATTATTCTATCTATTGATTTAGCTTTGATATGTCTGTGCCATTTATGGTCTATTTTCGAAATACTGTAAATGTGGTACCTAAAGTCCAACGGTTGAAATTCCTGTAGGCTTCTGATGGTTTTCAACAATTCCACCACGTTTGAGTACTTTTTCATAGGTTCACTAGTTTCACGTTAATATTTTCATAATATTTGAAGCATCATCTACAATTTTTGCAATCATACTGTTGAATTTGATATTTAAATCTTCTTGATGTTCAGATTAACGTGGGTCCGGATATTAATGGGTCTTCATTGTATACATATGTTTTGGAATAAAACAGTTCAAATTTCCATAGGCTTTTGCTCAATAATTCTATTGAGTACTTTTCCACAGGTTCACTAGTTCCATGTTTAAGCAGTCATTTTCTCAATATTTCAGGCATCAGTATTCACAATTTTTGAATAATCATATACTTAGCAGACTTAGCTGAAATTATTTTTTGAACTTTCCCGATGTTCGGATTTCTGGAGGTTTGAATAACCGTGGGTTCGGATTTGAAGGCTTCCACTTTAAGTACTTGCTTTAAAATCAAACTGTTCAAGTTTCTATAAGCTTTTGCTGATATTTTTTTGGTAATTCCGCCATGAAATCCACTTTTGAATACTTGTCTACAGGTTTACTAGTTTCATGTTCAATCAGTTAATACTTAAAGCTATCAATCTCCATAATTTTTGAACAATCATACAATAAAAATCCATGTTTGAACCTTCCCAATTTTCAGATTAATCTGGGTTCGGATCTCTACTGTATATCTTTTGAAATGAAACAATTCCAATATTCATGGGGTTTTGCTGATTCTTTTTCAATAATTCCACCATGAAATTCACACTTGAGTTACTAGTTTCATGTTCAATCAGTCAATATTTGAAGCATGTATCCATCATGTATCCATAATTTTTCAACAATCAGCAATTAAAATTGCTCTTTAGACCTCTGCTGACATCAATCATCAATTTACGTTTGCTGATGCTATACAATTTTTAAACAGGTTTACTCATTTTTCTATGTAGGTAATTAAGAACTTAAAGTAAGAGGGTGTAATTGGGCCACAGTTTTATAGCGTTTCAGAAAGACTTTATTTTCAAAACCACAGAATAACTACATAAGGTGGTTTTCTAGATACCGGCAGACAAAATTCGGGTTTAGTTCTTAAGGCGTCAATAAATAACTATTTCGAGTTGTTTTATAGCGTTTTCGAGTTACTGGAACCGAACTAGTTAAGCTCCAAATCCGAGATCATCAGTGATAGGCCAGAGAATTGAAATAATGACTTAATAGTTAATTTATTGAAGAACCTTATGTGCACTTGAAAGTTAGTAACTTATAACTAGCATTCAATTTGCCATCGTAAATTAAATTACATTGTTTTTAATTCAGGCGTAATTAGCTCATCGTGTGTGTATGATAGAAATTTAATTACTCAAGTTGTTAAATTAATTTCGCTTCAATAAATTAACGATACTATACATATAGGCATATTGTGTTACATACTTATACCAAGATTTAGTAACATTGATGGTTGAAATTTCACTTTCCGTTGACGGGTCATCATTGTCCCCGATAATGTCTAACGCATTATCCGCTAAACACGTTTAAATGTTCAAGTGTCTATTGCGTTAAAAGTGACGTTATCGCATTATTATTATTATTGGGTTTGGGTTGGGTATACGAATTTCTCATTGTGGGGCACTTAACCGGCACTATAACGACTTTAAAGTCTCAATATAATTCGTTTTAGTGTTTCCGCCATTCACTTCTTTGTCTGAACTGCGGACCATCAGCAATAATTAACGTTAATTGAATGGATTTCAAGTAGCTACACAGTTTACCCATTTGAGGCTTGTGTAAGCGGATTTCTTCAATCTGGTTTAAAGCAAGCACCAAACCGCCGATTAGAATGAAATGGAAGAGAGCATTTTGCGACGCATTTACTTTGAACATCATTTTAATTCAGTAGTAATTCAGTAAAGGTACAGAAAAGACTATCATCGACCAATGAAACAGGACAACAATTATACTTTATTCAAATGATCATAAAATTGAATATTGAACATTGAGTTTGTGGGATTACTTATTTCTGATAATGCAGCAATGATAAAGAACCTAGAAGATGGTTCAATTGATGATTCATGGTCCTTTTGAAATACCCTTTATATTACTCGAATTTTGAGAAATGCGCATGCGCTAGCAACAGGGCGAAATCTATTGGCATTTAAAGTGGCGTATTTCTGGCTGTCAATTGGAATTTATGACTTTTTATTATGAAATTAGCGGATGTCGATATTTTTCTTCCGGTCGGCGCTGGCTGGAAATAATATGCGGAATTGAAAAATAAAAACGTTTTCTCGTTGATGCTTTTAGCGTTTAAAAGCTCATAAATAATTCGGTTTTCATTTAGGAATTGAGCGATTTAAAATCGCTACCGAACGAGTTTTCGATTCGTTCCCCCCATTGTTCCGACCCTCGTTCGCCCCCATGTTTATCACGGGATCGGCGGCTGCAACCTGCAAATATCTATTTGCCCCGCTGCGGGCGGCGGCGGCGGCGTAAAAGATATATGGCGGTTATGGGGAAGCCGCCGCCGGCATAAACTAAGTGAAAATGACAGGCAGCGGCGGCGGCGAAACGGCGCAGAATAGCGCCGGCTCCCGTTCCGCAACCCCCGAACGGAAAACGGAGAATCGTCCCCCGGGCCTCGCCGTTCCGCCGCCGCCTCCCCGACAATTTGCTAAATTACAATCTGGCTCATTCAATTGTTTCGCTCGTTTGTTTTAAAACGGACGTAATTAGCTCGACTCTAATTCCGACTGATGCTGTATGATGAATTCACTTTGAATCCGACGCTCGACGTCTGCTCGCGTTCGGATCATGATCGGACATCTGCGCCCGTAATGGCGCAACGAAAAGTAACATAATGCGAAACAATGTCGATAATGAGTCTCAACAAAAGCCGATCGAAACGGATATGATGACGGTTTTGCGGCTTCTGCGAGACGTCAGCCGCGTAATCATCGACTTGATAGATTATTCGGAATTTAAATTGATCATTGTGTAAACCTAAGTACAGAGCGACTGATTAATTTTCACAATTATTGTCACAAGTCGCGATAATTATTCATGTTCCAATCCAACACCGAACTTTTCGATCAAGGGCCTGCTAGGTTGGATGTCTGAAAATTGTTAATTCAATCTAATTTTTGCAACAGAGAATTTTTTTTTGCCAACTGACACTTAGACTTGAAAATAGGCGATTTTAAGTTTCCAGTTTCAATATCCTAATATCTGCTGAACGAAACTGATGTTATTAATGACACAATCGACTTGTTTTACCCTTGTTACATTTTACACCTGGCAAATTTCGTGCAACAGTTGCACGCGACGTATGTTGTACACACTTATGTGTGCAACAGAATCAAAACACCATGTCGTAGATTATCACGTTATCGAATTATTCATATTACTTAGATGATCTTCTATTATGACTTAAGTAGGGTCTGGATTTCAGTCAGCTTCAAGTTTTTAGTTGCCCAAAAGTTCATAAGAAATCAATTGCCATTCAGTCATTTCAGAATTTTGAATGATTTTTCATGCCTAGTCCTCGATTTTCGCTCTCTCATGAATTGCATGAATACCTATTGGTTCACATGCTGGTTAAACTCGAACCGAAATTCAGGCCCTGAAACTTTAATGAAGCTTCGTTATGCATTACCTACCCAAACTTCGATCTTATGAAATTGATGTTGTCATCGTCGTCACCATCCAAAGGGTTCGAGTAATCCAACCCTAATTACAGGTAACTAATTCCAAACCCAAACTATAATTATCTAACCGAAATCAATAACATTATCCGTAAGTAAGTACAGGTTCAGATATAACCCACGGAAAGGCCAACAAATTTTTAAACGCTAAAACCAAAATCGCCTAATTTGTAGTGAGTATCAGAGTCGTGTCAGAGAAGGCGAGCCACAAATTGGATGATTTACTGCGACGATATGTGGTAGTGACAAAATGTTCTCTCTGATGGAACATCATTTTATGTGGTGGAAAGAGGCCATAAAAGTCCTTCCAGTCCTAATGGCCTTCTGGTTTTGCTTTAGGTATTATAATATTTCTAAGGCACTTGTATACCTAGGTATCGTGCCTGTTAAATCCCGAGGAAAGAACTTGAGGCAATTTTACATTGTAAACTGTAATTACGGTTATCGCCTAGGCGGCTACCTAGAAGCGCCTCGCGTGTTACGATCTAGTTATGTTTAGGAATTGAGGAGGTCCTAAAACTCCAAAGCCGAAACCACGCAGACGTCCGGAGCCGCCCGGAGCCCCGATTATATCTTTTTCCCAGAAATTCGTTTCTTATAAAGCCCCCGGATCTCGTATGTGAGTACGTAAGCGGGCTTTCGAGTGGGGGGCGAATTTTAATATACGCCGGCACCGGAGTGAATTACTCCGGCGGTGCGGCGGAGCGGGAAGTTTAACGCCGCCGCCATCTTGTCCCCGGAGGCAGCTCACTTTAAAAGTTCCGCTGCGAAAAGCTCCGGCTTGGATTTAGAGTGACTTCATATTATATGTAATATGTATTGATCTAGAGAGCGCGGCTGCCTCCCGCCGCCCGCGCCGCCCCCGCGCGCGGTTTTCTTCTCCCGTTTGGCCGGACGCGCCGCCACTGATTATGCACGGGAAAAGAAAGGGGCGAAAATCCCTCCGCTCCGGAATTAGTGTTTAATTATCGCCCGGCGATTATGGTAAATGAATCGCGGGCCCGGCGGCGCGGGGGCGGCGCGCGGGGGTGGCGCGGTTAAGTGGAGGGTGTGCATAATGTGCTGAAACACTTTATGAGATCGCCTTTTCCGCGTAACGACCTAATAACTTTATGCCGCCATCTCCAGCGGCGAAGAGCCGGAGGAAACGGCTGTAAAATTACATCATCACCGCCGCCGCCGATGTGCCGCCATTCAGGATAACCGCCAAGGGGGCGCTACTTCGTGTGCTCATGATCGCACATTGTCGACCCCCTAAATCGATACGCCAACCCCCTGGCTCACTTCATATAGAGTGAATTTCATCGTATGACCATTTCAATGCAGTAAATCATCATGACTTTTTGTTGATTTTGAGCAATTCTTCCGGTCTTGGTGGCTAATACAGTAAAAACATGCCAGGATAGAATGATGAAAACATCTGCGTTTTCCTGGAGGAAACTTTTTCAGCAGCTCATAGTTTTTGGAAATAGTTCGCTGCTGTTCGGATTATAGAGCTTCCATCCAATGACCAGATTTTAAAAAGTTTGAACGAAGGGTCTTTATTGGATGTTCGCTGATTTTTGACAACGATTCAACAAAATTCATTAAGTAAAATCCGATGTAAAACCCGAAGTAAAACTATGTTGGGCATCATTGTCCAATATTGGGCTTCTTTGGTGAATGGCTGTATCTTTGAAGGATGAAATCTGCTTCTCGGTCCCCCATTTTTATCATTGTCTCGGATATGAGTCGGCCGGCGTTATTTCGGTAAGAAAAATCGACACGCTTTTTAATGCCGGGGAGTTTTTAACGCGGATGAATTTTAAATTGCCTCATCTATTATAAATGGGGAACCGTGGGGGATTTTTAAAATGATAAACTTTCCGAGATGCGAAAAGTTTCGAAAGCGGGGGTATATGCGCATCATCTGAGGAGTAGTGGGATCCCGTTCGAAGATTGATAGGGAGAAAATCTGAAGCAGGTGCCCACATAACCGTTAGGTCCCAAACGAACGTGACGGCCCTCTTGGAGTAGCCCCCAGAGTTCGGGGAGATCATGTTCAAACGCTCGACTCTTACTGAATCGTCCCACGGAAAGGCCTCTCTGGCGAACCGAGAGTTCAGAGTGAAAAGCATGTCTTTATCACTTGAATAGAAGGAAAAATTCTTCTGATATGACAATCGATAGAAGGGGGGGTATAAAGAATGATACCAGCATTGGATAAGAGCTTGGAAATCGGTCAGGTTTAAAAAAAATTCAGTCAGAAAGACTCATGTTTGGAGAAAGAATCAAACATGTACAAATCCCAGTGAAGGAGAAGTAATGAAGATGTTGACTCACTCATGCATGATAATATGTTTGTATTTTAACCAAAAATTTAAGGAACATGTCCTCTTTGATAATACATTGTTATTGAACATATAAAACAATCAGCTGAATTCTGTTTCCTAAATTGCTTCAAGTAGTAAACAATAATATTGTCATTACTTTGATGTCATTCTCATGATTTTCTCTTTTTCTCTTTGTTCTAATCTAAAGCGTAGACAGTGAAACATGAGCTGTAACATTTTGATTTGATTTGAACTTCACATTCTCAAAATGATTCCTGCTAAGACATTTACTGAGGGTACTCACCTTGCGCTGAAATTTTCGTGAAATTCCCTCATTAATTTCAGTATTCGTCTCCTGCGTGGGAACTTTTTGGGAATCTTTCGGATCTGAACCAGAAATGTCTGCTCTTCAAGTCAGATGTCTATCAGATTTGCAAAGTTCTGCGCATGATATGAAATGCGTGTTATTATGTCCACCATTGTGTTAGGTACTTCTTTTCATTAGCAACAATGTGCCATAAATCCGTTTGCGTTATATAATTAATACAACAATAACAATTTCCTTAATGTTTTACTTGTGCGATTACAATAATAACGATAATAGTGGCAACCGCAGCCCGACGAGTCGGTCCGTTCCGTTTCTTTTTCGTCCATCCTGCGCGCGGTGTGCACAAACAACAATCGCATTGTTATGGCCGTTGTTATATCGCTTGTCAGATGTAATCTGTCGGTATATATTAAAAAAAAATCCTATTACGTGAACCGTTCCCATTGGCTGATTTCTTAATGATGTTTTTACGTGTGGTTAATACAGCGTGTTCGAAATGCTCATTTTTATTATAAAATTCAAGATGGCGGATAATTATATGGTATATGCGAGCGACGTGCTTCGGAGGTTTTCAAATAAAATTCAATAGCTTTAACTGCTAGTTAAGCCGCGCACTTGGCCGTCTACGATAATCGGTAATACCCACCTTTCATGTGCCAATGTAAAAATAATTTGTTACTTTTTACTTTGGACGTGCACATTTACGTTGGATTACGTGCTAGGCATCATAGACCGAGCCCTTTTACGTATTATCGTTTGTCGGGTCTCGTGATGTTGATATTCTCTTTCCCGACGAACAAGGAACGTCTCATGACTGTTTTATATTGTTTTATATTCGCTAAAAACGATCGATAAATTTCACGGAACGTTAACTTTTGCAACAATTACGAAACGTTCAAGCTCTATTGCAAACGAATAACTGCGAATTACCTTAAACGACATATCCGCCTCATTGGCATTTGAAATACAGTTATAATTGTTATTTACCTAATGAAAAATAATATGTATAACATTGTGGTGGTCACATTTCAGAACGTTTCAGGTTTTAAAATCACGGATTTGGAAATAGGAAATGACAATAATTGGACATTCCTAATTCGGAATCTCGTTTTATTTATAATTGTTAATTTACTTGTTTACGATACCATCATCATACAGAAAGAGAACACTGAGGCATTTTTGTACAATTTGCAATTAGTAGGATTGCATCTTTCCTTCGTTGACGAAGTAGATGAGATTATTGTGGGATTTGCGGAATTTAATTACGTTTTCTCGTTAAGAAATCGCTTGTAATTGGCTTTAATTCCAGAAATTGCAAAAACATTATATGACAAATCTCATTATTACGGTCTTTCTACTGCAATTACGTCCATATACCGAACTCTAGATAATTATGCACGGGATAATGAAGGTTTTTGAGTGTCGCGTGAATACTTTCCTCTTTTTTAATATCATATTAATTTTTTTCTGCTCCTCTTTACAAACAATAGAGATGACGATAACAAAGATTCGAATTACGGTTAAATATGTATACTTTACCATGAAAAAAAAATGGTGTAATTTATTACACTTCCCGTAATAAGGGAACTTAAACAGACTGTTATTACCTCTGTCTAGTAATTTATATTTACAGTATAGAAGTGGAATATTAATGGACCTTAGGTAAGTACTACTTCGGTGGTACACTTAATATAGGTAATGCTCTAGAGCATAAAGCATACAAAATGGCAGTTAAGGAGAAATCGTTAAAAATCTGTTGGATTTTTTATGAAAAATTTGGAATTTTCATAGTTAAAGTCCATGCGAATATTCTCCAGAACGCTAATATGATACTTTAGCTGGAGGATGTGAAATGCAGCGCAACTCCTTCGTTTCTTGTTATTACACTTATTAATTTGATTGCTGGTGTTTTAATACGAGAATGTTTTTTACCGAAAGCGCAGGAAATCCTTGCTTCTAACGAATAATCATGTCTCTTCATATTCTCAACAGAAGTTTCAATATGTCTCGAGGAACAGTTTTCAATCCCTTCATCAACTTTATTTTCACTAGAAGTCCAAGTTCCAAAATATTTCAAAAATGCATAATGTTTTACACTCGGTTTTACAGTGTATCGTATGATTTATAGCTCCCACTAGATCCAAATTTTCTGCTGAAATCTGTTGAGCTACCACAAAAACGCTCGAAATACACAAAATGTACATTTTTCACATTTTCGAAACCACGATCACAAAATCATCCCATTTCCTTTGTCTGGTGGGTATAAAGAGGAGTCTGAAATCGATAGGTAGTCACCTTAAAAGCTCGGAATATCACGAAATGTTTTTGTGGCATACCTTAGCAAATGAATAAATTAGATTTCAACTGAAATGTGGCGTCCATTCGTAATGTTGGGGGCTATCAAAAGTGGAGTTGTCAATACGCGATATGCCATGTTAAATTTCCATAAAGCGTTATTAATATCGATCGCGGTGGATGAGACGGCGGCCAACGAAGAAGGGAGACGACTTTCCTTCGTTCGTATCGCGGCAAACACATTACCCGACCCATCACGTGTACACCGCCGGGTTGGTATAAGTTCGATGTAAATGAGCTCTCGGCCGATTAGTTTTTGGAATGGTGAATTAATAAGTGTCCCATCGCGTGCACGACGGCAATATACATAATAACGGCCGCGCCGTCAACGAAATGGCGTCTTCAAAATGGCCACCACTTAAACGCAAAAGCGATCATTACACATAATACACCTTCCAATTCAACTATTTTTAATGCGGCGTGTATATCGAATGCGAGAGGTGGAGAGGGTCGGTAATTTGGCCCCGTATCAGACGATTTCCTGCTTTCAGCGTTATTTACCTAGGGGCCTTCGTGTCGGTTATCGCTTTCGTATCTTTTTATTTGATTGCTTGTTTTGATGTTTGTTCGAAATTTTATTTACATTGTAATGTGCGTTTACACCACGAGTCCCAATGGCACCCATCAAATACGGTTCGTGTTTCGACGGCAAATTTTCGCTGAAAATCTGCGTTTTATTATACGAAACCAGTCTCGAAACTGTTTTGATAAGAGAAGAGCTTACTTATTTGGATGGAGGAAAGTCGCGAGTATAAAATTTTTATGGTCACTATTAATTAACGTGATTTAATGGTTGTTTAAATCAATAGTTTACGATGCCACTTCTGAGAGCTGATTATTTACTCATCCCGATCCAATAACAATAATTAACTACGATACACCCGGCGGATAAAGAGAGAATGTCGGGACAATGCGAGTGTCCAGACGGTCCAGACCGTAGAAAAATGCGCCGTTTTTACCGGGCCTTTATCAAAAACTTTGAGAGCTTTATGTTGTTTTGCATTAAACAACTGATTGTGTTCATCACGTTTTGTCTCTCGCTTTATAGGCGGACTTGAGAGAGTCATGATTAATTTTCTCGAGATAGTGATGGGATTTTAATAGCTCTTTTACGGTTAAGTATGTTGTTTTAATACCAGACTTATTGTGGCATAAATAAAGCTTAATAACTTCACTCCCACTCTGCCCGATGTCGGACGATACCGATATTATGCAAACCTAATAAGGATTTTCCACAATTTCCACCCGATACACACGTCCATAACCTGCATAAATGTTCATTATGGATGGGCCGACCGGTGTAGTTACTACAGTATCGGAATTGCATTATAATCATAAATCATGCATAAAGGCATAGGTCGTTAACTATTGAGTCTATCGACAGCAAACTTCTGGTGATTAATTTTGATGATGTCTGGAATATACGGTATAAAAATATTTATCGAGTCGAGTGTTCGATATCATTAATTCAGGGGGTAGTTATCGGAATTTATTCCACTCTGGTGATGATTAAGGTTGATTGGTTGATTCGTCTTTTGCAGCGACGTTTCCGATGACGAGGCGGATCGGCCACCCGTACCAAAACAGAACGCCACCAAAGAGAAAGAAGCCGAGGACGTCGTTCACCCGCCTCCAGATAGCCGAATTAGAGAAACGGTTCCACAAGCAGAAATACCTGGCGTCGGCCGAAAGGGCCGCCCTTGCTAAAACCCTGAAAATGACCGACGCCCAAGTGAAAACGTGGTTCCAGAACAGGAGAACGAAATGGAGGTAAGTTTCCCTCCACCGCTATAAACGTCCAACATTCATGTTAACACGCTATTGTTGTTATCACGTATATGAAACTGTTGATGTTGAATCGAATCGGACGCGCGCGGTGTAAATTTTAGGGCATTCAAATGAGACGTGGATGGATTCGAACCGTATTAAAGAGCGGTCGGATTCCAGGCATTCCGATTTTTTACGTCGCCCGTAATCTTAAAACCCGAGTCGCCACTTCGGGCCGGCGCTTATCAGTCCAGTCCATTGTTCGATTTCGTTTTAAAAGCTTCCTGTGCCCGTAATTGCCCGCGCTATCACGTGCTAGACCGTACGTACAAGTCGGGGAAAATTACCCCCTGCAATGCGGATCCGCTTGGGACTTACGGAGCTGTGGGTAGAAAAATTAAAATGATTTGCATACTTAATGCTCGACGGGAAAATGTCATTCGCGGACTGTAACCGTAGGCACCGGACCTTTATCTTAATAGAGTCGATGTCGAAGAAATGCTCGACAATTACCCAGGTATGTTTCTTTCATATGGCTGAAAGGATTTTTATGTTGATTTTGTGGTCAATTTGACCTCGCGGGTGTTCCTATAAACTGTTAGGTGGAATGACACACCTCATTAGGACGCACAATGCTACACTTTTTACTTTTACGTTGGGACTGGAATTCGTCAGCAAATTGTTCTACCTATTTCGAAGAAAAACTACAATCCAGTAGGATTAGCCGTTTCACGAGAAGCCGAGTTCATATTATACAGCCAAAACCAAGTAAAAGAGATTTGACTGGAAAACTCTGCCTTGGTTTTTCAAATGGTGTTTTCGTGACCACATACGTGAAAATTCTTACTGATGAATGTTTTAATTTAGGTCTAGCAGAGTGCAAAAATTATTCGAGGTCGCATTAATTGTCGCTCGTGTTTATGATACGCCTTCAAGTCATGCTTGCTTTTCGAAATTGCATGTTCTCGTGTCTTATAATAGAAAAATTGGTTGAAGAATTTTGAGTTTGTGGATAAATTCGGCCGTTTTCTGGGTACGGCCCGGCTCTGTTTTTCCTTCGGAATTAGTGGGTTTTTTGCCTATTACAAGAGTCCGAAAGGTAGTCGCAATTATCGGATAAATGATGGTCACAAATTGGCGTCCAAAATTACGCTTTTTGTTTCAAAAAATGACAAAACACTCATTTCCGCTTCGTCGACTTCAATCATCTCGAAAATAAACGACGCGGAGCGCTCCTCGACGACAACAGTTATCACAAATTTCACAGCGACCGTTGTTATTAAGTTTACGACAACGGTGGCGGCATAATGGTCGAGTGACCGACCGGAGCCGCATTTCCCGAATTTCTGACGGCGACGTTCCGTGATTAAGTAGAGGGTGGCGGCGCCTAATTGCCCCGGATTAATCCGTTTCGAGAAAAGGCCGAAGGTAATAAAACACCAAACAATCCAGTTTATTTCCCTTCACTCGGTACTCGCGTCTGCCTAATTTCGCCCGGGGTTCGCGGCGGCGGGGGCCGAGAAGTTGGCAACTCGTTAGGTCGGCGCCGCCACCGCCGCCAACTAATTCCACCCGAAAACAAATTAAACAATTTCCGAAATTGCGGAATAATGAACGCGGAACAGCGGAGAACATTATCTAAATGGCGTTAGGTGTTGATACAATGAAGCCTCCATAATTAATTAACGCGCTAATTAAACTACGCGGCGCGCTAGTCGCGACCGCCGTCTCTGAGGAGCGGCGCACGCCGCTCCCGCCGGATGCGAGCGAAAGCTCCCCGAGCTTCCGCTCGGGCGTCGTCGACTCCCGAGCGCGGCTCTCCCGCCGCGTTTGCCGCTCACGCGTTTCCCGCGGGCGACTAAAGGCGTTTCGCTAATCGCACCTGACGTTCAATTATTAACAAAGCACTAAACCCGGCCGCCTGCAGCGCTGTTGCGGTCCCGGCGATATTTTAATTATGATTTACATAGCCTACCCCGATGGCGCGTTTGCCACATATAATAAATTAGCGCTACACTCTGTCAAATTAAATACGTTTAACGATTAATTCCGGTCATTACGGTCTGATATTGATAACAATAACGCAGGGCAGGATCGGCGGCGATTTTCCGATTTTCGGGTCCGCGCGTTATCGAAAAAGGCCGGAATGAAATCGCGCCGACCGCGATGCGGTCCGTGTGTCTGTCAATTGTTTCCCGTGCACCGCCGGCGCCACTCACTTGTTCGACACGGTACGTCCATTACGGAACAGGTAATTAAAAGTCGACGTTTGAGAAAGGACTACCCGGTTTTAATCGGAGCCTCCTCTCCCATATACACATAAAATAAAACAGCGGTCGCGTTTGCTCCTCTCCTTTGGATTCCGAAAGTGTACACTGTTCAACATATTGCCAGTCATTTTTTCACATAATGCAATTATAGAAAATTATTAGTACTTAGGTAATATTCAGTCAAGTTGACTGAGTTAAAGTTGAAGGCAAATCTGTTAAAATTCACTGATTATTAAGTGTGGATATTTAAAGCTTATTTTTCGGTTGAATTTCTCGAGAAATTTGGAGCGGTGTCCAATTTTCGTGATACGCGCACATGCCGCACATGGCAAAAGGGGATGCGAAAGTCGGTGACGTAAAACAGAAGACGAAACGGAACGAACGAAATTCGATTAAGGACGTGTTTTACCACAACCGACGTCGACTCAGACAACCAACCTTCAGTCAATTACACTAATACGATCTGGTATCGCTTAGACCGGGACCGGGCGTCGTTACGGCAACCGTCGCGACGCCGGAAATGGCCGACTGATGCGAAAAAGGGCCGAGAAATTCATTAAACCGATGATGACGATGTCAATATCCCTCTATCGCTCGAATGACACTGAACAGCCTCGTTTGAGTCATCCAAAGGCCGATCGGTTTGTTTATGATAGTTTTCTGGATGACGGTGTTCTAGAAACAAGACAAGGTGACGAAAGTGGTATGGAAATCAAATTTTGGAGTAAAAAATGTTACAACTCCCATTTTTGCATAATTATTTTGAATAATTTCCGGGTTCGTGTCTTACTCATCACTGGGTCTCTCCATTTAATTTTCTAAAATTTGGATTTATCTTGAATAATTTTACTAGGCTTTATCAAAATTATGCTCACGAATGCCTTTACCAATGATTACATCGTAAATATCAGTCAAAAGTGTTTAAAAACGCAAAATTCCACAGTGTTGTTTTTCCGACGGCCACATTGTTAAGTGACACTTTGCATAATAATTGAGATGGCTGATACATCATTCATATACAAATCGTTACATGAAAATCCATTTTATATGGTGAAATTATGACTTTTTTGCAAGTTCATTCATCTTTATCGTTCAGTTGATTTACATAAATCGTTAGATCCTGCGGAATTTTGCATTTTTAACAACTCAACTTCAGGATTTTAAATTTGTATACCTACTATCATCACCTTGGGAATTTCTAAACATAATTTTGTGAGACTCTGTATTATCCATCGATAAAATTTGACCGAAAACTCGGATATAAACTATACTGGGCAAATTTAAAGTTTAAACCGCTTCGATCTGAAAATTTCCGCTGTCTATTTCGATGATTGGTCGGATATTTTTAAACTTTCCGTGGAGCTTCTCGCTTTGCAACCATCAAAACCACGACTTAAAAACATTTTAATAATTCTGTGACTTTTACGAAAGGCCATCTATTATTAACCGGGGAAGAGAGGTTGACAGCCCCCGAAGCCCCACACCTCTCCCGGCGTAGCCCCTTTCAATTTTGACCCGTACCTAAAACGCGTCTCGTCTCACATTCGCCATCATCGTTCCCACAAAACTACACGAAAAGACATTATACAGGTGCGTAACAATAAGCGCTCGGTCTGTCAATCAAGCGAAACTCTGAGTGAGGACACTTTACGCCGTCGTGGCGACGTACAAAATGGTATCCGCGATCGGAACGGCATTACGCAAAGAAAACCAGCTCGCTTTATTACCGATTGTGACGATTCTGTAGAACGCGAAACGGCTGTTAGCGCACTTTAGATACCGAGTCGACGGTTTTCCGTTTCCTCCGGTTTTCCCCCGGAAACGTTATATTCGGAAAAGCGGCCGACAAGAGTGCCAACACACGTATAAGTCGCAAACTGATAGTCAGAGTGTCGACTTCGCTCCTGAATATTTAACGTCCTAAATACTAGACCGATGTCGGGATACATTATTCAAGATATAGCTCTGTCGGCTGGTGCATTATTCAGTGGCTTTTACGGCGTCAAATTGGCGATACTGCAGATACCGACGACCGGATACCGCTCGACACCGATCGAAACGAGCTGATCCCCTGACGTGTCGATTTTTCCAGCGATTTCTGACGGATTTTCTCGATTTTCAGACGCCAAACCGCCGAAGAGAGGGAGGCGGAGCGCCAGGCGGCCAACAGGCTGATGCTGTCCCTGCAAGCCGAGGCCCTCAGCAAGGGCTACATGAGCGAGGGGCCCCCCCAGGCGTCCGCCCCCGGCGATACGGCCCTGAGCGCCCTGCAGAACCTCCAGCCCTGGGCCGGCCCTTACAGCGCCCCCCAACCGGCCCTGGCCGAATCGATGTGTTGAAAACCAAGTGCAATCTCTCTCTATCTTTCTCGACAGTATTCACGGACTTTTTAATTGGAATAAGATAAGTGAAAAGTGTTTCCAGAGCCGACACTAAAAATAATGACAATGCAGAAGAACGATCGCTCGTTCGTATCTCGGCGTAAACTTAATAAGATAAGAGAAAGTAGTGTGATCTATGTATAATAATAAATACTACAATTACGTTAAGTATTGCAGATAATGAGCTATTACTGTAAGCACTAGAATAATGGCATTACTAAATAAAATGTAATACGACACATTATATCGAGGCTTTGTTATTGCGATAATGACTCGGGATTTCGTGCCGGGTTTCGGAGTCACGAACGAACGACATTATCGTCCGAAAATCCCGAATCCGCCCCTGGATTTGATGGGGCGGCTCTCTGCAAAGTAAAGACAGGAAATCAAACCGCAAAGATTAGGTTTGCGTCAACGCTATTATCGATATACACACAGCTCCGGTTCGAAAATGAACCGGCGAACACTATAATTTCGGCCCGAATGACAACTCTTATTCGGAATCATGATTGTTGGGGTATGCGTGTGACTTTTTCAGGCCGTATCCTGCTCGAGATCGAACCCGGGGCATCTCGAGACACCTGTACCGGATTTTTTGGGCGATTCGGGGCAATTTCGGAGCAATTTGAGGATATCGGGGGTGGCTGGATCGGACTACCTGACTTTCTTCGGGTCTCGATTCGAATAAACATCATTAAAATAATGGGACCGTTCGAATATTCCGATTGTCCGAAATTAATTCCATCCGTGCATGTATCGCGCAGGTGGAGACACGGCAATTCGGTAATCTTTCAGAATAATTCGATTCTGCTCCGGGCGGGAGCAGCTGGACATTTCTAAAACGAATTAGAAATGCCAAATCATAAAACCAAGAGGATAAGGCCGTCTATCACGAGGACTGAATAACTTTATCGGTTTTACTCGCTGTCATCACCTGCTAATCAAATATGCGGTAGGTAAAGTTGTTAATTATCGTCATCAATAAGTGCCAACTTCCGGATGTGATTAATGACTTTTTTAAGATTTGTTTGAATTATGCTTAATGAGCTTGAAGTGTTTGCGTAATAGAATCAAAAAGTGGAACTACTCAGGTAATTATTCTCTTCCGAAGTGTTTAGCACCTGTTAATTCCGCTTATTAGCGATTAGCGATGAGGAATTCGCAAATATCCAAAGTCTATGAGAAAATTGAGATTTCGACCCGAATTGTGGGTGGAAAAAGGAGACAAATTGGAGGTGTTTTTAGGAGCTTTTGCGGTGGTCCCGTCTAGACATTTCCGGTCTCATACCTGCAATTTATCGGTCCGATATTTTCCCAAATGACAGACACCCACTCCGCGGTGACTCGTTAAAGCGACGGGGTCGATTTTCGACCCTTTGAGTTAATAACACAACATCCACCGGACGCTAATTACACGATCCGGATCGGCGCGAAATTCGCCCTCTATCGAAATAGAACGGAACGTGGGAGGCGGAATTAAAATATCGAAACGTAATCATGCGTGGGGCGGAGGGCATCGGAAGAGAGGGCCGCTCGGATCGGGGGCGGCCATAGATCGGGCGATAACCACATATCGTTGGGGATCACAATTGGATTAGCCATTTAACGTCAAGTTTGAGTAATGGCCGGTAACCCCCTGTATACAGACGCGGCCTGCTGCTGATTAAAATGTAATCTAATATAGCTACACCGGAAAATATACGGGAACGACGCGAGCCGAATATTATTCGAGGGCTTTTGTACGTCGGGGGCCGATCGCCGAATTAAAATCTCATCCGTTTCCGGACATTATCGACGATCAATTCGGGCGTAAATCGCCTTCGCGGGCGCACGGGCGTATCGGTGAATTTTTCAGGTGATGGACACCGCTTTTCGAGCCGGATGTAATGCGATTGCCGGATTTGTACAGGGCGAATTAATTTGACAGCGGAACGGTCCCCGCGATGTGCGTGAATAAATGAGGGCCGCAGTTTTTCCACGTCGAAAAGCGAGCTAGGCGTGTTTATGCGATATCGAAAAGGCATCGTGGTTAATAGATCGCGGCCGGTTCCGCAGAGGCGCTTTGTAACTAAATACTCGTGGGCGTCCGGGGGGTGACAGGCCGACGTTTCGCGCCCGCCTGCAATCATCGGGGATCAATTTAGCCGGTGCATCTCTGGAGATCGGGGGCGCACACCCGACACATCTCAATTACATTAAGCATTCAACGTCCGCACGGCCCATCTGGGCCTCGAGTTACAATCAACAGCCGATTGATCCGGGAGCGACGCTGCAAACGCTCCTCTATTGTACGGCACGATGCTAATTTCTTCGGCCTTTGATATCTCCCGTCGACATCATCAAAACAAAAGATGCATCTCGTTCGCCACTTCTGTCCAGAAGCTTCAGCGAAATTGCTACCAAAAACCAAAATGGAAAAGTAATGGTAAACAAGGTAAATATGTTCCGAGCTTTCAGAAAAGCTTTTACTGTGAAATATTGCGAGTTTAATCGTCCTAATCGGCAGATAAACTAATACATTTAAGAGAGTACGACGGAATATGAAAAATCTGTCAATCTTCATTTCATTGGAATGTGAATTGTACCATTTCAAGTCCAATATATCCAGTTTTCTGCAGAGGTGTATCGAGTTCAGCAATATCGGTCTTAATGTCTATCTTTTCCTTCTAAAGATACAATTTTATTACTTTGAATGCATCAAAATGAAAATATTTATGAAAATACATCCTTTTTGAAACTTTTATTCTCTTCTCCATTTTCATTTTTGTTACTCATCGAGCGGGCACTTTATGGGACATCCTGTGTCCACTATACGCTTGCGAGTTGCGACCATACTTGCGACCAATCTTTTTATTTTGACAAGATATGGTGATATAATATTGAAACACTTTGTATAATCAAATCAAACGTTTGTGATCCCTCTTATGGGAGCTTTTCTGAAACAATTTAGTACACGGTTTCCAACTTAGTGCTTTCAGTGCAAAATCAAGTAACTTCGGCGCTAAATCTAGCGCTTTTTCGAAGAGTCTGTTGCTTTACTGATTATTCTTTGTTGCTTTTTCATACTTTTTAGTGCATTTCAAGTTATTTTCCACAATTTTATTGAAATTCTCAATAGTAATTTTTCGAATCTTTGTTTTCCAGCACATTGTCATTGTATAGGAACCAGCGCAATCTGTCTAAAATATCCATCTAAATTCAGTGTTATTGAAATGCAGTGTTTTCTTGTTGGTTTCGCCGCCCTATCATAGTTTTCGCATTTTTCGAGGAGTTCGCAACCCCGCTCGAGGGTATAAAACGGTACAAGGAAGCGTCGGCGCTATACGTATGACAGGAGATGGTGAAAAACCCACGTCAAGGGAGTTAATGCGATGAGAAGAGCGCTGATCGTCGACGTAATCGCTTGTCCACTGCGATTTTCGCTCTAATAAGTCACCCGGAACACGCCAAACTTGACCGCCGAAAACGACGGAAAGGAAACGTTCAATCAGTTCCATCAACACAAATTCTACACCATCGCACCGTTATCGCACTATGCGATATCGTCGAAAAGGAAAACGCGAACCGACGTTACGCGACTCCCGCGACCGTGACATTTTCAATTAATTCGACATTTTTTTCCGTTAGGCACTTACTCATTTAAATGTAACGTGCTTTTACTGTTTCGCCTTCACCCGGTCGTTCGGAATTGGGTCCGACACCTCGTCGCATTGATCGAATCGGTTTCGATTAATTAAAACGGGTGGTCCTTGACCACGGCTGGGCACCTGGTGTACTTTGCATTGCAAATAAGGCGATCTTTGTTATCAGTTTTTCGAACGGGCGAAAGTGTGCCGAAAATGCGATAAAACCGGGCAAAAACGGTGAATAATTCGTCTTCGGATTGCTGCCGTAGATATGGGTCAATTTTTCGGCCGAAATCTCGTTTCGCCGTTCCAATTAGCGACGTTTCGGTCGTTAAGGAGCGGAAAAGCTGTTTCGGGGCGCCTCTCGCGTGCCCGGCAGTAAAAGCTCGACTCCGGGCGCAGCGAATCCTCCGCATATTCTAGCGGGCCGAAATGGCGCTTTTTCGATTTAATCTAATTAATATTAATTGCGGCCGTATTCCCGAATGCGGTAGATGGAATTCTGGGAAACAAAACATCATAATTACGGGTATCGAGATAACGGAATGCCCGAGGCCGGTGATAAAAGCGGCAGTAAAAGCGCACGACGACGGAAAACGGAGGACCGTATTATTTAGGTGTATAGGCGCACTCGGACGGGGAAATATAAAGTCGTATACTGCTTAGGGATGACACGCAACTCGGCCCGGAGGCGCAAGCGCTTCTTATTTATAAATTAAGTAGGAACGGGGCCGAACAAAGGCTTTCAAAATAATTACCGACGGGAAGAATCGAGCCGTAAATAATATATAATCGAGTTGTTAGTCACTTTGGCGACGAGATGAGGGGACTTCGACACGGACGAATCTCGCGAAAGTACAGGACCACATAATGCCGCCCGCTCTCAATTGATATTATTGCCTCCTATTTCACGGAGGGCGCTAATTCGATTCCCACCCTTCTTATACGGCCCGTACCCGAGTTTTTATTACAGTACAGGGTATCACAAATGTTGGGGAATATTTTTGCGACTTGAGGATTCTAGGAATGTTTTACTGGTGGTAAGGTAAGCTATCTCGTATCGTAATCGCGAATAATTTATTATGTAATTAAATCGAATCGGCATTACCACGCAAAAAGACCAGAGCGATCACAAACAATGATCACCGCAGAGGTAGGTAGGCTGAATAACGCTTTATAAATAGTCACTTACTCAACAATCGCGTTATGTGTCTTTTGAAAGTTGAAACTCAATAATTGTCAGAATTTTGATGAAGAGATTGACTTGAAAGGAGTAACATTTTTTGAAACCTCATATTTTTTTATTAATTTTTGTATGAGAGTACTTAAGTCTAATTTAATTAATTTCAAGTTTGGAGATCGAGATGTGCTAAATGCTAATGCTCGAAATTAGTTTTTTTTCTCTTCGGATTGAACAATTCTAGAATCGGAAAAAACTCAATTAAAAGTGGCACAGTCCTGTTGTTGTCCCCCTTTTCTATTGTATATTTTTATTATGGGGTCCATTCGTACATATAGATTGGCACCCCCTGAGATTTGCGATCAAGCCCCATAAGTTCATTAGAAGTCAATCAACTAACACGCGAATAAACTCTAGGGCATCCTCCCCATCATAATAAAAACGAGTCGATTCATCCCCCATTTCCCTCTCTACATGAGTGCGGTTTATGTTTATCTATTGACTCTTCATCTTCATATCATCATATGTCCCTCATAAATTGCTTCAATTTTTACTTTTCAGGTCTCATTTTTAATCTAATTGTAAGTAACATAAATGTGGTAATTTACAGTTTTTTTACTGATTTTCGCTTATTTCATCTAGCTGAATTTCCTCAATTTTGAATAATGGTTTTGTGACACCCTGTACCTATTTACCACTGGATTGGTATCTTCTTTATCGGCTGAAAAGAAAAAGCTTTATGTGTAATCGGTACGAAAACCAGAGAGATGGATAGGTCGGCCCTTTCAGCCGAACAAACCTAATCTTGAATGTTCCCGGCTCTTTCTGTCTAAACCGGCGGATCCTTTTTAGATTTAATTTCTCTAATGGTGAAACTTTAATGAGGAGCCGTCCGGAGATCCGGGAGACAAACGGTGGATTGATTCGCTTATGTTGATTAAGTCGCGTTGGATACGGCTTAACGAGTTCAAAGTGGGGCTGATCAATTATGGATGGGGCGACACTTTTCGGTATATCGGGGCGCGGAGGCGAGATTTGACGCCTCCGGGTTTTAAATTTTTAAACGGATATACGTCAACCCACCCCCGGACGGCGGATGATGGGGCGCTACAAGATGGCACCTGCACGTTGGGCCCAATTAGCCGGCGAGAGGCCCTCCCTCGTTACGCGGACGCCGTTCCGGGCGCCCCCGAAAGGCCGGCGAAGGCGCCGAACCCGGCCCTTTGTCACGTCGACCGAATCGCACCCTTCCGACCTGACAGAGGCCGATCTCTGTTTTTATATTAATGTCCACCTACCCGCAAAGGAGCTATCTCCATTCGGAATATAAAGTGATGGATTTCCCCTTCAATAAAATACTCCAATATTGATTGCAAGCAAAATATACAGAGATTGTAGATCTACCCCTCTACCTTGAGACGTTTTCCATTATTAGTTTAGAATTTAGATTAAACGTTGTGATAAAACAACCCTTATCACGGATTTTTGAACCAAAGATAGAGTGAGAATGATGTTTCTATCGCCATCTATCGAAGGCTTTGTTAGGAAGGGAGGCTTTTTCTACTCGCCGCTAGATGTCGCGTCGGCCCTGTCCCTGTCATTCGGTCGGAGGGTCGTCTGTCAAAATACCAGTCGTTCGTGAGTCATTTTGTGTCACAGACGTTTTGTTTGTCCAAGAATCGTTTTAATTTGCATTAAATCGTGCCTGAAACGTGGTTCTCCAAGCAATAAATCCGATAATAATTCCCGTGTCGCGTGCCAAAATAAGATGCATCGGAAGTCGACCCAATTCGTGGACGTGAACGCTCGTAAACACGTATGCCCGTTATGTAGATCACCAGAAGCGATTAGTACGGTTTCTGCAGTTCGTCAACAATCCGTGTTCCACTAATTCACCTGGCCGCAGCAATTAATACGATGCCGTCGATATTGTAGCCAGCAATAGCGCCGATCATGGAATCGTTCAGGAAGTGGCTTTACAAGCCCAAGGTATTGTGTACTTTTTAAATGGGTGAATACCTCAGCGAACGGTAAATATACGTGTGCACGAGTGCAGAGTCACCTGTCGACACCTCTGGCTCGTAAATTAATCCATCGGGTTGCCTGGATGTCGATAGACCCCTATTTTGGCCAGTAGGAAATTCCGCTTCCAATCTGTTTATAGACGTGCAATCTCAATAATAGCAGATAGTGATTAACGATTGTCTCAAGCGAAACTAAACAAGATTATTGTTATGTTGGTTCTCTGTGTTCGCGATAATTATTATTGAAAACGTCGTACCTAAATCGGAAGAGCCGTAACCTCGTTTCATTCCAGGTTTCTCACCTACCTACTTTTTCCCCGGTGGTAATTTCGCTCAAAACCTGTAAATTTTGCATATACGACTCAATTTTTGTAGTCGGTTCTTTTCTGTGGCTTTCTAATCCAAATGACGTCACCGATAAAAACATGATTTCACGTGGTTTTATTTCTTGTGGAAAATGCAGCGGTTTATTGTGAGAACGTCGAGATATGACTTAGGGCCAAAAACACCGCTCTCACTTAAAATTTAAGTGGAACTTAAACCTTAGCAACAATTGTTGTCAACAATCGTCGTCAAGGCTTGAGTGAAAGCGGTGCAGTTGGCCCTTAGTATTGTAATGTCGCATTAGACTTGGAAATCCCCACTTGAAAAATCTGTTTCCTCGATTATTCTCGCTCTGATTTATGTGTTTTCTTGTTTACCAGAATTTTTAAAACGCAAAGCGAAGTGAACTGGTTTGTGGTGCACAAATTCGGTCAAAATCGGCCTCTCTTTAGCACCTGTAATGGCACAATTAACACGTCTAGGCAGATACCCGTGTTATTGCGAAATACCGATTTAGGCTGAGCTAGTAACGCATACATATGTTGTTCGAGTTGAAACGAATACGTGAAGTTTACGACATTTTTTCGATTCGCAGCGCGACGACAAATCGCTTTTGGCGCAGTTTTTCCACGCGGACGAAGCCTTGAACATCGTCACGAACGAGCTGGACAGCTTCGACGGGCGCAAGGATCCGAGCCGCTGCACGAACCTGGTGAACCAGCTGCGCCAGTCGCAGGACAAGGTCCTGACGATCACCAACGCGATCATGGACGTGCTGATCGGCGACGACCGCGCCAACCGGGACTTCAGGGTGAAGTTCCCGGAGGACGTCCTGCAGGAGAACCTGGCCGGCCAACTGTGGTTCGGCGCCGAGGTGCGTCAGAGATAGGAGAGCCGCTCGTCGGCCTCGATATGCCGAAAACTACGTTCGGCTGATTTCCTTGCGTTTGTGTAATTTTGAGGCATTTCTAATCGACTTCCTCGTTTCGTTTTCGGTACTCCCCCCGCATGTCGGTTGGTTTACCGAGGACCTTTGAGGTTTCAACCGTTGCAAAACTAATCGCCGTCGGCCTGCTTTATCTCGAGTTATTGGAAATTCCCGTTGTAGCAATTTCGTCGAAATTACAATGCATTATAGGCTATTTTTAACGTTGTGTTTTGGCGTTCAATTATTCAGGAGCAAACATGCAAAACCAAACAAATCCGAAATTCCGGGTACTCGTGCAGTTTTCGTAACGGATTTTTACGTTTACTTACTATTCATGCAAAAAGGATAATCGAAAATTGAATATAAAGTGTAGTAAAGTGTTGAATTAAAATTCTTCGAGTACGTAAACAAATTCTGGACCTCGAAAATTTCGTTTTGCCTTCATTTGCATGAGGGCAAAACAATTAAAATTTTTGTTTGCTCTTGGTGTTGGTGTAGAGCCAACATTTTTAGGGATAAACTCTAAAATTTTACTTAAAGTATCAAAGTTTATAAAAAGACAATAAAAGTTCAACCCCTCAATAGATTAGAATGACATTTTTTGGAGTTATCGAATAAAATCAGCACTATACGAAATTCATTTTCATAACAAGAGAATGTTGATTTGGTCTATTTTTTTCCTAATTCTGTTCGATTCGAAGTTCGATTATTCTTATCGGTCGATAAGAGATCTAGAATTCGTATACAGAGGCCACCCATTTCGAGAAAATGACTTTTTTCATTGATAATCTTTAAAACGGTGATTTCTTGCAAATTTTCAATTTTTGACGAATTTTGAAGTAAATTTCAGCAATTTTAGCAAATTTTAGCATCCAAGCTTATGTTATTTAATATTTTCAGTTAGGTTTTGTATATTTTGAACGTATCACAACAGTTTTAGCCGCTTTTTCTATTTTGCCGCTTTCGGCATATTATTTGCTGTTTCATTTTAGTACAGTGTGACGAATCAAATAGGTAATCAAAGGATCATAATATGCAAAACTGCTAAATGTCACTCTGGAAAAGAGGTCATCACCAGCGTATACGGAGCGATCGAATAAATTCAATATGAGGGAGGGCCATGACTCTCGTTCTGTCTCTATTCCTCTAATAGTTGAAAAAAGAGACAAAGCGATGATCATAGACTTTCCTTACGAAGAATTTACTCGATCGCTCCGTAGGTACAATGAATTTTTTGTGAATTTGCTCAAGATCTATCCTGTTTTTTCTTAGTAGCAATTAAACTCGTGTACTTTTCTCGAGTCTCAGTGATTTCTCAGTAGTACCCGAGGGGTTGACCACCCAAGAAACTTGTGTACACCAATTTGCTAAATTGTCAAATTTGCCAGGAATTTGCCGAGAATTTGCCAAGAATTTTCCAAATTTGCCAGGAATTTGCTGATGACTGTACACCAAAATTGCCAGGGGGTCAACCCCTCGGTAGTACCGAATGAAATTCAGCAATCATAACTTGATTTGGCATATTCCAGTGTCTGGCGGCCGGCTCGTCCATAATGAACAAGGAGGCCGAAAGCACGGCCATGCGTCCCCTGGCAAAAGCCGTCACGAAAAGCCTCGAAAACGTCCGAAACCTCCTGCGCGAGACGTGCCTCCAAAAAAACATCCACAACGGCCCCATCAAACTGGACAACGACGAACTCGTCACCGAGGTCCTCCTGGAAAGCCTGAAAATATTCGACCGCCTGTTCGCGGAGTTCGAACTCGACTACGTCAGCGCCATGGTCCCCGTCAAAACCACGCAAGAGTACGAACTGCAAGAGTTCATCGGCGTCCTCTTTTCCGAAACCTTGAGACGCGCCATGAAAATGAAGCTCCTCACTCAGGAAATGGTCGACGATTGCGATCCCGCCTTGATGTTCACGATTCCCCGTTTGGCAATAGTCAGCGGATTGCTCATTTTTCCGAACGGCCCTTTGTGCGTCGACAGGTCCGCGGACGAAATGAGCGGCATGTTCAGGCCGTTCCGCACCCTCCTGCGGAAAATCCGCGAACTCCTCTGGATTTTAAATAAGAAGGAGCTTTACGTCCTAGAGAAGCTGCTCTGCGATAATGAGCAGATCGGTGACGTTCTCAAGGTTTGCGATGTAGAAGTGCAGTGCGATCTTGATAGTTTTTACGCTGATTCTCATGCGGCGTCTTCTGTGGTCAAAATGGCGGAACGCGCTTGTGTGCCGGAAGTGGCGCCGCCTTCTAAAATGGTGGAAACGATGGCGGCCTCCACTTCCGGTCACCTGATCCCCAATAGCATCGCGAAGGACATTGTCGTGGTGGCGCTGCCCCGCTCCGATTCGCGAATGGACTCACCCCCCGATTGTGATTCGCTGGAGGTGATTTCCGTGGCAGCGGCGACCCTTTCGTCGTATTTGGCGACGGAGGTCGGTAAAACGAAAGACGGTTCGCCGAACGATTCCGGGGTTTGTACGGAGAACACGAGCTTGGACCGGTCGCCGAGTTTGGAACTGAACGATGGGTCGGGTGGGGCCAATGAGGGGGTTTGTAGGAATTGCTCGAAATCTAAATGCGGTCCTGCTAGGAAAATGGTGGGGAGGGGTGGGCCGACTTCGCCCGGGAAGTTCGGGAAGTTTGGGAGTAAATGGGACGGGGGTTGTTTGGACGAGGACTGCTGTTCGAGTTCGGGTAGTTCGGATACGTCGTCGTTTAATAGTAACTGTGCGGACGACGAGGAGATCACTTTGGCCATGCAGGCCGCTCAAATTGCTAGCAGGAAGGAAATCCGAGCCAAATACAGGTAAATCTTTTTTATTTGCTCCAAAGGTTTCTTTCATTTTGAACATTCTGCAAGTGTAATGTTCATATTGGGCGAGATTTTGGTTGAAATGAAGTAGGTAGGGACGAGTTAGATTGAAAGAAGTCAACTTCTGCAGATGTCACGTTTCAACTTTACTTGCCTTGAGTCTTGACTAAAGTAGACTGAATTTGAACAAAAAATCCTGAAAAATACTTCCATTGCTAGCCTAGAAGTTCGCTTGGAAAGAACATAAGCAGTGAGTCAATTGAAAAGCTGTTCTAGGCGTGTTTTGTACAACATTTTTGGCACCATATTTTTTTTAAGTTCATGCATTTTGTTCAATTTATCAGTCTGCCGTCAAATTTGAGTCCTGTAAAAATTGAGAATAACTCATTATTTCTATGTGGAGTGAGATGATCAATGAAATGATCAATGACTTTGTTTTTTCGGTTTTATCATTGAGTCCTGTAAAACTGAAAAAAGGCAGGCATTGTAGATCATTTTCACGATCATTCATCAAAAGTTTTAAATATTCACTTGTATGAAATTCGCCTAATTCGAAAGAATTTAGCCTTGAATTTAGCTAAATTTTCCACACCCAAAACAAACCGCCAAAATAATAGAAAATAAAAACATATGAAATTTCTCTTCGAAGAACTTATACAGATGGTAGCATGCAATCACACATATGTTCACAAATTTAAGAAATTTTAGAAAAAAATAATTTTCCTGATGAATTATCAAAATTTCTAAACATTTTCTTTTTTGAAATTCGCCAAATTTGAAAGAATTTGACTAAATTTCCCACACTACACGAACCGGATGTCTCACAATTATGTTCACAAATTTAATAAATTTGTAAAAAACTATCAACCATCAAAATTGAACGAATTCAACTAAGTTTGCCACATTCTACATGAATCGCCAAAATAATTAAAAATGATCGTTTTTCGTCTTGAATTCGAATCCAACAACCTCTAAAATTCCATGGACATTATCAGTTCCAGCGAGGACCTCATCCATCGGCTGTTCGTGTGCATCGCGGGCGTCGCCGATCAGCTGCAGACGAACTTCGCGAGCGACCTGCGCAACATCCTGAAATCGGTCTTCCTGATAAACGCGTCGAGCGACTCGACCGACCCGATCAACGAGACCGCGTCCCTGGAGGCGTCGCTCGAGTACCGGGCGTCCGAGGACGACGTCATAGAGAACAACGAATTCTCGGTCGACCCGAACATCCTGGCGCAGGAGGCGCTCTTCGACACCAACGTCTACTTCCACCTGGAGAACGGCGAGAGCGAAGAGTACTCGAACCATCCGCGGCCGAACGCCGAGGACGACGACGCAGCAGAGATCAACAGGTAAGCAATTTTTTCGATTTCAGTGTGTCCAGAGAATTATCGAACTGTTTTTGGGTTTTCACTGACTTAAGCTTGAAATTTTATGACAATTTCGATAATTTTGTGGACGCTTTGTATGTATACACTTGGGGAGAAAAAATAGGGACACCTCGGTTAACTGCGCCGTATGTAGGCAACCAAACATACACTAAATTTTAGTGCCTGCGTGAACGGTCAAATTTTCAAACAATTCACTTGGATTTTGTGATGAAAATCGGTGAAAAAGTGTTTTTTACAAATCATTCAGCGATAATAAACTTTTTATTGGTCTTTGTGTTAATGAGTGCTGTCAAATATGAACGATTCAATCACAAACCAATATTTATGCTGTGTGAACTGTGAATGTCAAGATACGGGGATCTTAATTAGGTATTATAATGACTTGTCCAATTTATTGGCCTCTTCATTAATTACCTAAATTAAGGGCTAGTTACATAAATAGCTATTAATTTCCTTTTTTCTACAAAACTCAAGCGGAGAAATCGATATTTTGACACATTTATCATTTTTGAGGTGGTATCTTGGCAAAGTCTAGACACGCAATTTGGTGTATGTTTGGTTGCCTACATTTGGCGCAGCTACTCGAGGTGTCCCTACTTTTCTATCCGAAAGTGTACAATGAAAAAAAAAACAGCAGGCTGATTGAAATGGCGGTTTTGGCAGGTTCTCGAGTTTGAGCGTGCAGCACGACGTCGACCTGGAGACGCGTCAGGCGGTCGAGCGTCCTCCGGTTTGGATTCCGGACGTCGAGGCGCCGAAGTGCATGAGCTGCGGCGCCAACTTCACGGTGGTGAAGCGGCGCCACCACTGTCGCAACTGCGGCAAAGTGTTCTGCGCCCGGTGTTCGTCCAACAGTGTTCCTCTGCCCAAGTTCGGCCACCTGAAGCCCGTCAGGGTGTGCAACCGTTGCTTCATCTACAACCTGACGCCCTTCACCAACGTAAATCGTACTTAACGGCTCTCCCTTTTTCGCGATCGTCGCAAGAGAGGGAGAGACTCAAAAGGTACTTCATATTTTCGGTCGTAGCGGTAGGGAACGGGGGCGTTTAGAACTTTGTTCTGAAATTTTTACAAGAAAATTTTTGCCTTATAAAATATACATAAATGAATGGTAGGCTAGGATTATTACTAAGCGCCTGCATTTTTGCATTATTCTCGTCCGACTTAAATTTTTATCTCGTGAGGTTCGTTATGGAAATGCGGGGCTTAACCAACTATTTTTTATTCCGGTTCTGAAAGTGTGAACCCTGTCTTATTTTCGGCGATGAGTGAGTTTCTTTTTTATTTCTGAGTGACCTATAACTGATAGTAAGTACAGAAAATGTGAATTCTTGTTAGGCTCGGTTTTATTTTGATGTACTGAAGTATTTTGTGATATCAAGTGTATATTTTATTATTTATGTCATTGATTAATATGGTTTTGGGGATTATCCATGTCTCTAATAAAGATTATTTTGAAAAATTACCAACTTGGGTATTCTTATTTCAAGTTTTTCCTTTCTTTTGCAAATCGCCAAGGCCCAGTATTTCCACCTATGGTTAACCTCCAGTTAGCTAACTGGAACGTTAGACTGTAACAATTCCGGTTAAAATGAATAATGAAGGGTCACATTCAAAGTTACAGTTAGCTAATCTGGGGGTTAACCAGAGGTGGAAATACCGGGCGTTAGCCTTTTCAAGTCATAGGTCACCCTTGGTTTAGGTCACCCATGCCCGTAGGCCCGTAGATACAGTAACCACAGACTACAGTAGCCAACTGGATTTTTCTTATCTGTCACAATAATAATGTAGACACCAAGTTAAAAGTTTGATCAATAAGCGACAGCTTTGGTTGTCATAGAAATATTGCAATTTGAAAGGAATCGAAAGGCAGAGCAGTCAAATTTTTACGTTTTTTCGTGATTCACGTCAAAGATGGACGACAGCGATTTCAGCGAGGGCGGCGAAGAAGGCGAAGATGCGCAAGAAGAAGAACTGGATCCGAACAATCCGGAGCACGAATTTCCCATTCTGGAGCGCAACTTCAACAAGGTTTTCGATATTTTTCACCCATTCCCCGACTCATCGTGATCCTCCCCTAGACCGCGACCGAAATCGAGCAAGACCCGAACGCCGCCCAATATGCGGACGAATTCCACAACCTCTTCGAGAAACTCTTTCAAAATTACCGGGGTAAAAAAACGCTCGAGGAGAAGTGCGCGACTCTGGAATCGGAAGTGGCGGAAAAAGATAAAATGCTGGATTTGAGTTCCAAATTGACGGACGTGGATAGGTCGACGATTTCCGATTTGAAGAACCAAATTGAGCACGCCTGGAAATTGGCGGACGCCGCTCACGCTCGAGAGCAAGCCGCCCAAGAAGTGATCGACAATCTCCGGAAGCAGGTGGAGAACCTGAATGCCGAAATCGATTTCAGGAATAAGATGGGGCAGGATACCAACGAGGAGTAAGTAATGAGATTCTTCTAAACTGGGAGAATTTCAGGGGAGATTTCCAGGATGGGGGAGGCGAATAAACGCAAAGAGGGCCTCCAACGCGAAAGGGAAAAACTGATGGCGGAAGTGACGGCGCTGAATCAGAAACTGGCCAACGCTCTCGAGTATCAGACGGAACTCGAGCGAAAAACGTCCGTCGCCGACGTGAAAATGACGGAATTGGGTGCGCAAATCGAGGACCAGGTGAACGAATTGGACCGGGCGAAACGCATTCGGGATAAATTGGAGAACGATCTGACTGAGATGTCCTACAAAATCGAGGATAAAGATAATTTGGTCGGTAATCTAAACGGTGTCATCAATGCGCACGTGAAATCGATCGGCAGACTGGAGAATCAGATAAGGGAAGACCGGATTTCCAAGGAAAAAGTCAGTAAGGAGTTCGAAGGATTGATGATGAAATTCATGAAGTTGCAAGACGACCACCAGGCCACCATCAACAGTTTGGATAATTTAAATAAACAATATACTAAAAAATTGACTGATTTGAAGGTAAACAGAAATAAATCCTAGACTGATTGATGAAAATTCGTATTTTTAGACTGTGGAAGACGAGAGTATTCACTTGAAAAATGATATTGCCAAAATTACTAAAAGTAAAGATGTTTTGGAAAAGAAAATTTTAGTCTTAGAAGGTGACAAAAATACGATCGTCGAAGATAGAAATAAATTGAGACAGCGGGTCGCTTTATTCGAGAGAGAAATCGAAAACTTGAAGAAGCAAATCGATGCGGATAAAAGGGCCGTCGAGGGCGCTAACCGAGAAAGGGACGTTATTAATAAGAACATGATCAGACAAGAGGGTACGCATTATTTTGCGACATGAAAAACCAGTAGTAATTTCGCCTTTACAGCTCTTAATAAGGACCAATCAAAATTGATCAAAATTCACGAACAAGGGAAAAAGAAATTAGAAATCGAGCTCGATGATATGGTTGTCGAGAATAATAAAAACACGAAAATCATTCAAAATCTGGCCAGAGATAAAGACAGACTAGCTGAGGAACAACTAGATCTAGTTAGGAAAATCGAGGACGGTTTAGACGAAGTCAAATTGAAAAAGGTCTAGTGATAGGAGTATTTTTGGGTATGCTTTGAATATTCGAAATAAATATTCCAGGTTGAAATATACGATTTGAAGAAAAGTTTGACCGAACAAGAAAACAAATTCAAAATGCAGCAAAATCTTTTCGATGCAGTGCGCTCCGAAAGGAACGCACTTGAAAAAACGCTCCAAGAATCTAACGCCGAAACGGGCGAAATAAAAAAGAAATTGAAGATTAGCAGTCATCAAATCGAGCAACTCAAAGAGGACGTCTCGATGAAGGAACAGTTATTGATAAAAGAGGAGAATATTTTCAGAAAAGTTTTGAAAGAAAAAGAAAACTTGAAGTGAGATATTTCTTTTCACGTGGTTTTACGCGAATTGATGATCTTTTTCCAAAATAGAGTCGATCTCAACGCAGCCAACGAGC
Organism: Salpingus planirostris; assembly: GCA_949788335.1. Classification (NCBI taxonomy): domain Eukaryota; kingdom Metazoa; phylum Arthropoda; class Insecta; order Coleoptera; family Salpingidae; genus Salpingus; species Salpingus planirostris. Next base: position 4,605,447 of record OX460922.1, read on the forward strand.
ACATCAAATCGTTGAAAAGCGAAATAGCCGAAAAAGACGCAGAGGAAAAAAGACTGCACAAAACGATAATGGAAAACGAAAGACTGATTCGAGACCAAGCGAAAAATTTGGATCAGTTGATGAACGAACGGGACATTTTAGGCTCTCAAGTGGTCAGGAGGAATGACGAAATCGCCCTCCTCCACGAGAAAATCTGTATTTTGCAAACAACCCTCCAAAAAGGTTTTAATAAATTCCGCTATTAATGTACCCGGTCATTTAATGTAATTTTGGATTTCTCGTAGGTGAAAGTCAGTACGACCAAAGACTGCAAGACATCCGTCTATTGAAAATCGAAATCAAAAGACTGAGACAAGAGAAAAATTTGCTATCGAAAACCATCAATAATGCGGTCGATCTAAAACAGGAAATATTCCATCTCGAGCGAGATTTGACCAAAGCCAGGCTGAAATGCAGAGCTTTAGAGGAAGAAATGCAAAATCCCATGAACATTCACCGCTGGAGGAAATTGGAGGGGTCAGATCCCGAAGCTCTGGATCTCCTCCAGAAAGTCCAGATATTGCAAAAGTAAATATATTCTTAATTTTTCTATACGTATAGGGTGTTTGATGATTGAAAATAAGGTAATAATATGTTATCAAGGCAGTGAACTTTATGCTACTCGCATTATTATGTGTAATACAAGGATTGAATGCTCTTTTTAGTCGTTCTAACATGTGGGTAACCTTCACCTGACAGACTAGATGGGGTATCCGCAAATTGTTGCGCTGCTTTGTGATTTCGTAACTTGTACTCAATCTAAATGCCTGCATGCAGAGATAAACACCTCTATTTTATGTACTTGAAACAACAAAGGGTTATTCTGTTATTTAATATTAGAGTTATTGAAACGGCACGTAAACGGCCGTAAACGTACAAAGGCGAACTACTTTCGAATATAAGTTTACATAACGAAATTTGTAATATAAAATTATTCGTCAGACGATTGTTGAAACAATCCGCTGAAGCCGTGGACAGGGAACGGCAGCTGAAGGAAGCCGAAAGGCTCTACCTGAATCTGCGACAAGTTTTGGCCAAACAGCCCGGCCCTGGCATCCAGGAGGAGCTCAACAAGACGCAGCGCGCATTGAAATCTCGAGGCGATCAACTAAAGGTCAGCAAATTACCCCACTAATCGGATAACTTTTGTACTCTTGAACTGTGCCCTGTATTCATAATTGAATTAATTGTTGTAGTGCTTAATTTCCGAGGTGAACATGGCGGAACTGCAGGCGAAAGAGTACAAGTCTGATCTGCAGCGAGTAACGGACGAGCTGAACGATTTGAAGCGCAAATATCTGGCGGACAAAAAGAGCCAAAAGCACCAAAAGCTCGCGCACGAGTCTAGCCGAGAGCTGAACCCGACCAGTCGTCAACAAAGCGGCAGTCAAGTGAAGTTCACCGGTGGCGGGTTTCGCATGTCCGTGCACAGCATCACGTCCAACAACTAAAGTCGAGGACGTCTTTGTCGACGAGCCATCCGCCCCCATCGATCGCGGCGTCGTTACCAAGTAAGTCACCCTTTTCCCTGTAGAAAAAGCGCTAAATCCCCGGATTTCTAGGTTAGGTTTAGTGGAAGGATGTCAAAATTACTCGAAGTTTGTGTGGACAGTTACGAGTCGGCAGTGGCCGCCATTAACGGCGGAGCCAATCGATTAGAGTTGTGCTCCTCGCTGATAGATGGCGGTGTGACGCCGACGCCGGGGCTCTTGATGCAGATTTTGGAATTCTCCAAGCAGGTTCCCGTTTTCTGCATGCTGCGGTGCCGCCCGGGCGATTTCGTCTACACGCAGGAAGAGATCGAGATCATGAAAAAGGACGCGGGGGTTTTACAGAGACACGGCGCTAACGGTTTCGTCTTTGGCGCTCTCAACTCTAATGGGGAAGTCGAGATGAAGCAGTGCAGGGAGCTGATTTTGGCGTGTTTTCCGCTTCCGGTTACATTCCACAGGGCGTTCGATTTATGTCGACGTCCGACTATAGAAATTGAAGTTATTATTGATCTCGGATTTAAGAGGATTTTGACTAGCGGGCAGCAGCCGAACGCGCAGTTGGGTGTTAAGATGATCAAGAAGCTGATGGAGCAGGTGGGGGATCGGATTTTGCTGATGCCCGGTTGCGGTGTCAATAAGCAGAATATCGCTTTCATCGTGGAGCACACTCAAGCTAAGGAATACCATGGGTCTTTCAAGAAAGTCAAGGGAGATCGCGAAGGGGAGGATGAAGATAAGGAGAAAAGCAAGAGCGTTCTGGAGGATGCACAAAGGCCGTTTTACGTTACAGATAGGGAATACGTTGCCGAAATCGCCCATATTTTGAAGACTGTCTAAGTTCCAGTATTCCACTTGTAATTAAATTAAAATTCTCGATGTATTTGTGTAGTTTTAAGAAATAAATGGAGAAACATTAGTGCGCTTTTTACGTAAATTGTCCAACAATTACTTACATTTGTTATAATTCCATTCTGTGAATAGACGAAGATGATGATGAGGTTGTTTCCCTCTCATCATCATCATCTATTCATGTTGAACCAGGAAAAGTGTCATTTGAGGGAATTCGTTTGTTGATTCGGCTATAATCTCATTGTCTTATTAATTCATGGATTGGTCGTTTAACTTTGGGTTTGCGACGCACCAGGAAATCTTGAAGCATTTTATTGATTTGCGTTTTTCGTATTCTGCAGCATGATGGCCGGGGATTTCCCCGTTGGGCTAAGAACAGGTTGCTCCATGAGGTCGCAATCGCAACTTCTTGCTAATTTTATTTCTTGTTTACGTCACTTAGCGGTGAATCGGGCCTCCGGTCATCTCCAGTCCAGTTTTGACCCACAAATAACGAAGTTTTCAATGTTGTTGTCGTACGGCCGTTTCGTTTCGCATTATTTCGTTCATTACATTCACAAGTTTAGAACGAATTGGGTTAAAGTCAAGAAAATGGTGTTGGGAGCAACAAGTGTAAAGTATCAAGGTGTACTAGTAGGTAGAACATATTCAGGGACATTTGTAAAAATTGTAGTCTGATGATACGAAACGGTCAACATTCAAGGTGTCCATATTTTTATCGGCGGGTATTTATCCTATTTTACCTTTTAGCCGACCATAATTATACGAAGAAATTGTGAAACGCTCGATACGTTCGAGGCTATTTTCGCCAAATAATTAATCAACGAATTAAATGCAAGTTCAATTTTAACGCGGAGTGACGGACCCGTAAATCTTTTCACAACACCATACCGAGAACACTTTCTGGCAAGTTTTCTCAAGGCTCCGATTCGCGTATGTTTGGACAAAACCTGAATTTTGACTAGTTTAGCCAAAAACCTACCATTAACTCGAGTGTGTTCAAATCGAAAGGCGGATAATTCGCAGCTAGCGCAACACTTATTAAAACGGTAAGTTTACCATATTTTTATTCACCCACCCACCACAATACCTAAGATAAACCGAGATTATAATTACTTGTAATTAAGTTGCATCGATTTCAAGTCTTAACTCGGACCAATTAAGTAACCCATTCGAAAATGACTTGCACTTATTCAAACGAAAGTCGTGATTAGTGGAAGCTATTTGCAGTTTTACAATAAATACTACTCCTATTTCTAAACCTTTGCCTACTACACACATCAAATTGGTAATGACCGATATTCCTGAGTTTCTAATTGCGAAGTATGGTAAACATATTTTGACTTAACGATCACGGTGACGACTGGGAATTCCACGCTTTAGTGAGAATCTTCTAGGCTGCGCTCGCAGATTCTGCAAGTAAGCCGCGGTTAACGAACGCCATTTGTGACCTTGTTTCGCTTCAAGCTCCTGCAATAAGTGACACTTTACGGTAATTGATTGTGAAGGGGGTGTGAATTTGCGTTATCTCCGGTAAACCTAGAAATCTCTCGATTCCACTAGCGATAGCAGCGGCACTTAAAAGCTCACTTAAAGCTCTCGTGTGACAATTTCATTAGTGGTAATATACCGCCGATATCGCGGTTACGTCACGCCGGTATATTGTGGGAAGATCCGTCTTCTGGCAGGTGGTCGAGTTTCGGTAGAAACCAAAAGTGCTTTGGCGTCTTTCCCCGCGAACTTTCCTTTTATCCTCCGTCACATAATGGTTCGCGGTTCGATGCTCGCTGAGGCGCCCCGACTCTCGGCCACCGCGACCAATGCGAGCCTAGAAAGGCATCTCTCGGATCACTTTCTATCTCGTCGCGTGTGTGGAAACCGGCCAGTCGTGTTTAGGAAGCCGTCCGACAGCCCCTAGACCGCCAGCGAGGGCGCAACGACCCCCTCATCGACGATCGATCGAAAAGTCCCACTTTACGGCCGCCCGCCATGCAGACGGGACTGTGATATAAAGTGACGGTTTTGCGCGAAAATGCCGTCCGCCGGGGCACCGCCGGCCCATTCCGGCCCGCAGGGCGACAAGCTCAAGAGGATGTTCAGTTGGAGCAGCAACGCGATCAGGTGAGTCCCCCGGATCGGCGGCCGTTTTTCCGACGTCATGTGTTGTGACGCGGCAAGGACGAGTTTGGCAATCACGCAACGGCGAAGAGGAAAGCTGCATAAACAGAGTTGACGGAAAGTTGAATGTGAAAGTCGCGTTTTCGTAAAAATCATCAACGGGAGACGCTGTCGTCACCTTCTGCTTTGCCACTTGTCGATTCTTACGTATGAATTCTATAACGTTCGTCCGAATCGCCGAAAACTTTATCAGTACCGAGAACTGGGAAGTTTTTAGGCGGAAAAGTTTTATTTATTGATGCCGAATCAAAATTTCACGAGTAGAAAGTGATCGATATTGTCTGCATACTTGGTATTCCACAATCAGAGCGGCAGACCTTTTTCTGAATATTTTCATAAGGTAGCCAAATTTCCGTGCGCATAGATATAGGTCGTAAAACTTTTAGGAAAAATCAAATTTTCCCAGGTGCCACAAATTCAGTCATACAATCAGGTGACTGCGACGAAAGACGAACATTCGACAATTCACGTCTTGCCTATAAATCAAATATGTGCCGAAATTTTAAGTCCGGTTATGTATTTCAAATAGTTAATTATGCAAATAGGTGTAAGTAAATATTGAATGCCTCTATACGTAACTAGAAATGGTTACATTACTAAGTAAATACCTTAATTTGCAGTTGGCGGTAATAGGCTTTACGCATTTCTCTTGCGACAAAATAGACGATCATCGTTTTCCTGGGAATTATTATTATTCTCAGACGATGATGTAAAAATTTATTATAATTGACATCAAATGACCTAAATGGTGTCAACAGATTGTGCAGCAATATGCAGTAAACTCTCCGGTTGCAATAACTCCAGAGAATGCATAAGATGGATATGCTAATGAATTTCCTAAATAACCATCTCAAAGCGCAGTCTGCTTACAACGTGTGTTTCAGAATTGTCTGTAGTTTTCTCATTCCATGAAGAGAATAAGTTCATGTGAAGATTAAGAGTGTCACATTCAAGATTTCCACTTACATTGTTCAGCGGAATGACAACCGAAAATCAAATTTCACCTCTTGGTTTGAGCTTTCTGTAAACACGTTGTATAATGTAGGTGTACTCAGGTAGCTGCAACTACACCTACCTATTCATTAATGCAGAACAAGAAACGGTTATGATGATGATATATTGAGGAGATCACCTTGCATAGGTACAAATTTATTTATTTTTATGGATGGGTTGCACGATTTCCACATGCATTGTCGAAAAAATGGTTTTATATTGTACTTAAGTGTAATCGGTTTAATCCGAAAAGACTTGTGCGTACGAGGCATGTGTAAGGACATACGCAAATGACTCACGAACAAGACCGGGTACATTTTAAAAATTATGGTGATGGACAACAAACATTTTCACAAGGTTAATGGCTATGCGACTATACGCGAAAAGTACAATAATGTAAGCGTTTTAATGTTTGAAAGGAAATTTACTTTTCTTGAATAAGCAACAAGAAAACCGATCTAATGCCAAATACTAATAACAGTAATTAAGAATGGCGACGACGCTTTAAACAACACTTTTACACGCGTTTCTGCATGACCTCACGTAAACCTTTCACATTTTTTTAAACAACATGTACCTATTTAGACAAAGGAAGTTCTAATTGAGGTAAACATCTGTGGAATTCTTATACAGATTTATACTTTGATTTCTGGGTTTTGAAACAAGGGGAAATCATGGGAAAAACAATAAAAACTTTGGAAATCTTGACAAACTTTCAGAGTTGAGAACGCCTGCACCTGCTGTTCAAATGTCTGAAAATGTTATTCAGTTAGTCGCTGTTATAAACAAAACATTAAAATTCCTTCGATAATTAAAGTGTTTTGTTCCTGTAGACTAAAATTAAGACAGGTTCAACACGTATGATTACTTACGATAGGTATTCGTGAATAAATGTCGTTCTCGATGACAAAGCTTTTCGATATTCCTGCAAACAGCAAAACGCGAGCATCCAGAATACAGAAAAATTCATAATTGATAGACGTAGACAATGGGAAAAGAAAGTGCAATATTAAAAGTCATCGCTTTTTTATTTATTATTGTTGTCGGTGAAGATACAATACCGTACAATGTAGTCGAAAGTCGATTGAAATTCCAGTGTAGCTGAACTAACATCTTTGGCTCAAGGTGGTCAACTCGCAATAATATTTTTATATTTTTTTACCTCGAATGACAAACAGTTTTTTTTCTTGTTCTTAATTGGAGGCAAAGCGACGACGACGACAGGCACCTCTATATGAAAATTGTAATTTGTAATCGTCTTCTAATTGATATTAGAACATTGCGATAACCTTGACGACATTGCAACCTCTTTGCCGAAATCATAACACGCGTAATAAAATAGCGCACGGTGTTCCACTTCGGAGTCGCCTGTCGAAAACAGCCGGTGACGAAATTCCTTTTCCGGACAAGTCGATGGCGCATTTGCATCGCGGAATTGCCGGTGAAGATTTTTTGAGAAACTTTTAAAGGTTGCGCGTATTTCCCAACACCGCCACCGGCCTCTTACCTGCTCATACTTTGTACGACTCTTACGAGTTTTGAGTAGGTATGATAATACGCAGTTCGGTATTATAGGATGTGCCTAGGGCTGTGGAGAAAGTTTCAGTTTCCTGATCAGACTCCGCTTTTATATAACCTAACCCACTTGTAGCGCTCCTGCGTAATTCGTTTATTATAAAGCGCGTGTGCGGGCATACTCTCCTTTTCCACCTAACTCAAATGCCTCGGCTTTTCATTCGCAGAAAGTGAAAAGGATGGCGCGCCTTTTACATAATTCGCGAAATATCTCACTTACGTATCAAAGGCAATTAGCGGTCTTAATATTCGAAAAAATTCAATTGCGTTTATGCTGGAAAGAAAATGCCTGTAATATTGGCTCGATCGGCCAATTACGAAATTGTTTCCTTTATACGCTTCGTAAATCTCATAAATTTTCAATTTCCTCCCGATGTAGGAAATCGAATTTTTAATACCAGTGGGTAACGTCATCAAGTCATTTGCTTAATTAGACCATATACTAAAATCCTCTCTTACATGTAATTATTATAAGTATCAACCGGCTGTACTAATTAACTTGTTCTTTACGTCGTATTCCATTACGTGCATGCACCTTAACAAACTTAATGAAAATTCAGGAATTTTCAAACAAACATCCTCGTATTGTCCCATTTATTTATTTATATATTTTCATATTTATATTAAGTAATGTATACAACATACATCAATACGTCGTATTATTATTAAACGCCGTGAATCGTGAATGAATTATCACCAATTTATTCTGACAAAATGCTGTTATTAGGTAATTTTTCACTTCATACACATTCCACCTTTGCAAGTAAAAAAAGAGTTGATTGTGGACTTTCCATATACGACGATGCACTTTATTCCGATGGCATCTCACGATGATTAGATATGTCACCACTTGTAATCTTCCACTAATCGAACAGGAATAGAAGACTTTTTGACCTAACGCACCTCACGCATTTTTTGCCATCTTCAATTAGAATTAATTGAACGTCTGGTATTAATTGCTTTAATATAAGCTCATTACTTGTTTTGAATTGAAGGAGAAACTAAATTCATGCGCCCTATTATAAAATAAAGGTTAATTACTGTAGATAGACATCACCGTCTTCAAATTATCGCAACCTACACAATATTGATTATTTTTTTAGAGAGTAAGATTCAGCCTGCCAAAAAATTTTCTAGAGTTTTACATATTCCTCATGAAAATAACTTCCAAATAGAAAATTTGTGAATTATGTCTACTTATACTTGTGTGATAATTTTTAATGTGGATGATCGATTCTTATTTAATTTTTTTTTTCGTTTATTCGTCATCGACAATGGCTGTAGTCCATCAATTAAATAAATTACAGAATAATTGAATAATTTTTTCAGATGAAGTATATTTAACTTTTAATAGACGTATTGTCGTGCTAAATAAATGAACTTTTAAAAACTGAAATAAATAATCAATTTTCGTAACCACTTTCCAAAGGTTGCTGTTTATTATTAGCAAGTCGTCTATTATGAGTAGAGGACACATTAGTGTTGAATAGAGATGTTTTTCTTAACATGATGATACAGGTGAACTAAGAAAATCCAGACAAACATTTCTCTCGAAATAATGTAATCACTGATTTGATCATATACCCTTCAATTTTCTTAAACAATTCGAACACGCGATTTTTTACATATGCATAAGCTATAGTTAGGTAACGTATAAATACCCTCCTTGAAAACGACACCGCAATTACCAGCAGTTTGGATATACAATATTTACATATTAAGCTACTTTGACTTCGTTAGTCCGAGTTTGTACACGATTTTTTCATTAACCTTTGGGCCGAGCAATTCGATAAAGACGAACGACTTAATAGCAGTTATTAAAAATGTGAGTTGCATTTAAAATCAAAACGCGCGCCTGTGTATCGCTTAGGGTAAACCGAAGGACGAGCGATTGCTAATCGTCGTCTCCTTATTTCGATTCCAGCCGAAAGCGAACGTGCCAAACGATCTATAAAATAAGTCGCGCGTTTATCGTAAAGCCCGTGTTTTCCTGCACTCGATAGATTAATGCGAGTTTTTCAACGGTCTAATTACGTCACGAAATACCGAGACTCTGATTGGTCGACATTCTGGAAAAAATCGAGTGAGCCTTCACCTCGACCATCATCATCATCGCAAGAAACAAAAACCCATGTGAATGATTCCATCTCCATAATAGCCGACCGAGAGGATGAAGGTGAATGGAAATTTTACGTTATGCTCGGCTGTCAAGCCGAGGGAGAAGGTATAAAAAGGCGCAAGGCAGAAATAAAAGGTTACAAGTTGCGATATCTGAAAGTACTAATAGAATAACGCAGTTGCTGAAAATCGGTAATAAACCGTGAAGCTTTCGGTGATTAATTAAAAAACCGCACTTTGTATTTAAATCGAACGAATCCCAAATCGCAAAATCTAACAAATACATTATGGCATTTGTGTCCCCGTTTCACCAACTGGTATATTATTTATATCCCGGTGTCATAACCTGTTTAAAATTTGGAATATCATTTCTGACGAAATTGTTAAATTCGCAAGACTTCCTGATTCATCCGATTGTCATTCGAAAGCCCGCAAAACAGTAATTTTTAACTCATCCTGTAATCATTTTCGTCTGGATTACCTAAAAAAACATTACTTATGCACTTCGACGTTATAATACCACCCAACTAATTAATTTGGAATTGTGCAAAATTTGTGTTATATAATACCTTTAATGTAACATAACCTTCCAGTCTTCATAATGCATTCAAGAACTTACCCGTATATGCTAATACGAATGTCGAAATCCGAGCTATTCTCGAGCAATCTGGAGTCGGGCAAGAGGAATTCATCGGGATTTCCTAAATCGGGTCGAAACTATAAATTCCCTATTAGAATTAATGCGAGCGGCGATGATTGATTCATCAAAAAATTTCCCGTTTTTTCGGAAATCAATCGTCGATTACCCTGTTGACGTCATAATCGCTGTGAAATAGGATCGTAAAAACTGAATTTATGCGTCCTTATGGGATCGTTACATGCGGCCGGCTCCAGATATTTCGTACAGTCTTGATAATGGCATAATTTTATGAAATTAGCATGTCCGCGAAGTAGAGGGGAAAGTCGGAGTTGATAGTCGTCCGAGACTTCAACAGTCAGTCCGGCGACGAACCTTACGGTGATTGCTGTTTCGAGTCGAGCGGAGTGTACGCGCCTCAGTCCCTCCAAGTCCATCGACGATCGCCCCGGAGAATTTCCCAAAGTGCCCCGATCCGCACCGAGATCGAGTGAGGAAATGTGCATCTGATCCCCGGAAAACCGCCGATGAAAAGGTGCCAAATTATTTTTATTTTTGAATGCCCCCCGCGCTCGGCGAATTCGTCCTTTTTCGTATTCGGCGGTCGAAAATCTCGATTTGCGCCACACCGTACGATCAGAATGTGCTACTAAAATAGTGAAAGTTGTTGTGTAACTAACTTTATATAAACCGTAATCTCGTGTCATTGTATAGTGGAAAAGAACTGAATGGCCGTAAAGTGAGTACGCCTGACGAAGCCACCCCTGCGTGAAAAATGAGGGTTTCAAATTCAGATGAGCGAATTTCTCGCGTTGGACTTTGGTCTAACCTTGCAGCCTTTTCCATCCTAGGGAAACTGAGATTATTCTCGACAGACATTCACCATTTAGCTCGATAATTATGATTGGAATTATTTCATTATTATTGTAATCGGAAATAGTATCCTTTCATTGAGATCAGATCACTGCCGGCCGCCAATCGGATCGGAGCCGATTCTCTCAGGAATTAAAACACCTGCACTTCGGTGACTGAATGCAATTAGGTTTGATTCGAATCGATTTTGCTTCAGAACTTCTCGGTTGAATATTCGAAACTTTCGCGCTTTCCTATCGCGATAATACCCAAGTAAAATCCGGCCCGCTGTGAATGAATTTCTCTTCGCGGGAGGAAAGGTCGCTGACTTGACGAAAACACTGATCTTTGAACTTTTGCATGAGCACATGCCCACACCAAGGTTTTCCACTTTTCGAAAAATATAAATTCTAGTGCCTCAAATAATTAAATGATTTCGTACGTACATGTCTCATTATCCCAATTAATGCGACAAATTGTGGAGATTACGTTCTCATGGATAATTATGGAGTTGACGTGCAATGTAATTTGTGGTTCCTTGATGGAAAACGTTTCTTCCGCTATTATCGCAGTCGACACGGCAATTACTCCTGAAAATCGTGTCTCTTGTAATGCGATTTTGCATAGGAAAAAAGTCCCTTTTACTCGAATCGAGTAAAAGTTATCACAATTCGCTCTGTCCGTGTGCAACCACACAATCGGCGATGGAGGTGTTTCGTTATTAATTAAAAACGCCGGAGACCTTGCTCCGGAGCTTTCGCAACGCGCTCAGAACAATCGCAAAAGTCTGATTTGCGTAATGAGAGGTCTATAATGATTCATGAAAATGATAATTACAACGATATAATGGAGGTATTTTTCGATTTGAGCGGAAATTTTTCCAGATTTCGTCGAAAACGCGAGTTCGTCTGTCACTGGCAGGACTTGTTACTAATGGATTTAAAAGTGGCGGTGCATGGGTTGTTGATCTTGAAACCAGTGCGGTTTCTCGTGTCTGGCGGTGGTTTTCCCATTGAGTTCACTGGAGAAATTCGAACGGAAATAGTAAACACTTTGAGATTTCAATAATAATTGGTCACCATTTTCTCAGAACTTCTTGTTCTAAAATTAAAACCTAAGGACTAATGCCCAGAGGAATTCTATTTAGAATACAACGTATACTTTATATGCCTACGTGATGTAGTAATTATATTGGACCGTGGCCGAAACCAGTTTCTTTGTTGAGGTATCTTCATTTTTATTTTCTATTGGATCGCTGGTGACTACCAACCTTAACTTTTTTCTTATAAACCTCGAATACCACACCACACCTTATATTAGGTCCGTTTCCCCAAAGACTGCGTGGTGGATCCATAATGTAGTGACCCAGTGTGTTCGGTATATTCTCCTGTTTTCGTGTAAAGAAACGAGTTTCGAAATCCTAGAGAGATAAAATTAGAATACGCTAAGGAAACCTTTAAAGAATTTATCGAAAATAGGTAAATATGGATATTGATATTTACGCAGTTGCATCAGATACCTCCAGAGTTTGGTTCGATGGATTTGATTAACGTAATTTTCCCCTTAAACCTGGGAAAACATGTCAAGGAAGTCGAATCGGAATGGGTACGCTCGTATGTACTACAATGTCCAACCAGTTGTTATTATTTTTATTGCGTAAATGCGACGGTCGGCGGTTTCTAAAACATAACAGCGAACCGATAAAGTGAAGATGTTAGATAAGCATCCGCACTTTTACTTTTGGCAATCCTCATATACACACATAATGCATAATAATTGTTTAGGCATCAAATCGCACCTTATGGGGGTAAACTCGAAGATAACATTCCGATCTGTACGTTTTCACTTAGAGTTTGATCCTTGAACTTACAACATACATTTTATAATCGATTTTCATGTAAGTACGTCACAGGTAATAGGTATTATACGTACGTATTCGATACATGCTGAAAAGTATTACGAATACGAGCTAATTTCATACGTGTGAATATTCCGGCTTTTTTTAGGAATATTTTAGCAAGGTTGTTTAAATGGAATTGATCTTACTTGCGTCTCGAAAACCAGTTTGTAACTGGCACTAGGAAAGTTTTTAATTTTATGCATTTTCATTAACAAATTTAAAAAAAGGTTGAACAATAATAATATCCGATTATAATGATTTAGGTCTAGGAATAACGTACCTGGGTATTTTCGGTTAGAAATATTTTCAAAAGCAATTTTTTCGTGATATTGTCCTTGACGTGTTGATAGGTTTAAATGACAATCAATGTTCTTTTCTTTTATGTGTAATTTTATCGCACACATATAAACCCAGGACGTGATTGAGGAAATTACTTTAATTTTGAAAAAAAGATGCAATTACTATAATGACTCCACCGCTTATCCATTAATTGGTATTGGAAAAACAGATTATTTTTCGAAGAATATCACCACCAACTAAAATAGAAAGAAAAAAACACATTACTCGGGACATAAAGCTAATCCGAATCTGCTTCTGGATGAGCGTGTCGTTTAAAACAATTGTCCGTAATCATAAAACGTCGACATATACGGTGATCGATTATTATTGAAGGAAATTTTATCGTTTTTTAGTCACCATTACCGATGTCATTTGTAATAATAATATGGCTGTAGCAAAGCATTTTGCGGGCTCATAAGCGCTTTAATGATCAATCGCCAGAGGAATATATGGCAAAACTTTAAACTTATTCAAAAATCCCCTTCATCAGTAGGAGTCATCATCGTCCTTGCTATTGGTTTTCCTCACGTTTACAATTCTCAAAATGTGCTTAGTAACGATGACATCCGACATACGTTCACTTTTTCCTGCAAAACTCTTCTTCCGGATTCTTCTGGACTCTGGAAGATTCGATATTTCACACCTTTCGCGAAAAGAGAATCGTCATTGTTGCATTGTCCTAATGTCTTTGAAGACACTAATTGCATTAGGCACGGTAGCTCGGACTTTCTCGGATTGCTAAATGAGACAATTTCAAGGTTGAATTCCGTGTGCCGTAAGAATAAAACCGTGATTACACTTCTTGCTTAACGAAACTCGGCCTGCATACAAATAACGAAAAACACTCAATTTCGCATTATTCATACGCGAGCGTGTCGCTCGTCTCGGAGCAGATGGCGTATACACGGAGTCGGAAAAAATCGTCGCTCTTCCTTTCTTCACTTTGAGCAATCGACTGAATCGAAAACGTGCAGTCCGGTCTAGATTCGCGGCCATAAACCAAACCGCTGACCTACATCGCGGCCGTCGAGCGTTAGGTAACTCCAACCATCCTCTTCGTTGGTCGCCAGAAACCGTCTAGGAAACGCGCGCGCTACTGCCGTCGAGCGATTGCTTCACTCGAATCCGCTGAATTTCGCTTTTATTTCGCCCAGTCGAACGTAAACACACGGAACGCTCTTTCTTCGTTGCAGTGAAGGCGCAGCTATGGGCGACAGGGTAGAACCCGTGGTGCCAGGACCGGACCTGGTCGGGGTCAACGTCGAGAGGCCCCCGCTCATCCACCAGCACTCCACGGTATGGAACAAGAGGCAGCAGGCCGTTTGCGTCAGGCACGCCTTCAAGCACTACGGCTCCAAGAAGAACCCCAACCACGTACTGAGCAACCTCAACATGACGGTGGCCAAAGGCACCATGTAAGTACCCAAATTCGCCTCAACATTATGAATCCAGATCAAGGTCCCGTTTTTCACCGAATCTACGTGTTTGTCTTGCGAAGGGCCGAATTTAAACCGTATCAAGGTGGACATTTCCCCGGCCTTACACGTGCTCAATTTCACCAATGATATTGCACAAGAACCTTGGTGACGGACTGTCCAAAACTGGTCGTTTATCATGTTTACTCGGGAATTAATGTATTGACTTATTGCGGGAAATATTTATTCAAACACCTCTCGCCTTTGTTTTTGCAGATATGGCCTCTTGGGAGCCTCGGGTTGCGGCAAAACTACGCTCCTATCGTGCATCGTAGGCAGGAGACGGCTCAATTCTGGGGAGATTTGGGTCTTGGGTGGTAAACCGGGTACCAAAGGATCGGGCGTACCAGGGAAGCGCGTAGGGTACATGCCGCAAGAGATCGCCCTTTACGGGGAGTTCTCGATCAAGGAGACGATGATGTACTTCGGCTGGATCTTCGGGATGGAGTCGTCGGAGATCAACGAGAGGCTGCAGTTCTTGCTCAACTTCCTCGATCTGCCCAGCCAGAATCGGCAGGTGAAGAACTTGAGTGGCGGACAACAGCGTAGGGTGTCTTTCGCAGTCGCCTTGATGCACGATCCGGAACTCCTTATTTTGGATGAACCTACGGTAGGAGTAGATCCGCTTTTGAGGCAGAGCATTTGGAACCACTTGGTCCAAATCACCAAAGATGGGAACAAGACCGTCATCATCACCACGCATTACATCGAAGAAGCTCGCCAAGCTCATACCGTAAGTTTCCATTTTCTCATGTTTAGGAACCAGAAATAATTTGGGTTGGATTTATTCAGATTGGTTTGATGAGGAGCGGGAAGTTCTTGGCGGAAGAAGCGCCAGGAGTGCTTTTGCAAATCTACGGGTGTCTGTCGTTAGAAGAAGTGTTTTTGAAGTTATCCAGAAAGCAAGTTAACGCAACCGCAGCGCCTGCTGCTAATGACGCCAACATTAGCAATAATATTAGCTTAGCGAATCTCAACAATTGGGGTAAAAAGGATTCAATCTCCGTCACCGAGGAAAGCGGCGTAGTCGGCCTGAATTTCCATCAAAGCAAAGAGGTTTTGATCGCGGATGGAACCAACGGACATATCGAAGTAAGACATCTTCACGAATTCATTGCTACTCGATTCTCTAACACTTTATTTGCAGTTACCAAAAGCGTCGTCTTCGACGAGCGAGGCCATCAGTGAGGCGTGCGACGACTGCAACTGCAGCGAGTTCACGACGTGGGGCAAAATCAAGGCGCTGCTCCAGAAGAATTTCCTGCGGATGTGGCGGAACGTGGGCGTGATGCTGTTCATTTTCGCGCTGCCCGTGATGCAGGTGATCCTGTTCTGCTTGGCGATCGGCCGGGACCCGACCGGGCTGAAACTGGCGATAGTCAATCACGAGATGGCGTTCACGAACTTGAGCTACCAGCATTGCCCGTTCGAGTACAGCTGCAAGTTCTCGAACTTGAGCTGTCGCTATCTGCACAATCTGCGGAACTCGACGATAGAACGGGAATATTACGAAACGCCGGATCTGGCGGTGGACGCGGTGCGAAAGGGAAACGCGTGGGGCGCTTTGTACTTTACAGAGAACTTTACGGACGCCCTGGTCGCCCGCATGGTGCTAGGCAAAGACGTCGATGACGAGTCCTTGGAACAGAGCGAAATCCGAGTGTGGTTGGATATGTCAAGTGAGTTACTACCTCTTCTGTCCTGTTGAACCTGGTGATAATGATTTCTTCTCGATATTAGATCAGCAAATCGGAGTGATTCTGCAGCGAGATTTGCAATTATCCTACCAGGATTTCGCGAAGGATCTTCTAAGGACGTGTAACCAAAATCCAGACATAGCCGAAATACCGATAGCGTTCAAAGAACCGATTTACGGATCAACGAAACCATCTTTTACTGATTTCGTGGCACCTGGTGTGATCCTGACGTAAGTTTCGATAATTTTTTGAAAAGCCATGAATCTAATGATTTATTTGTTGCAATAGGATTGTGTTCTTCTTGGCGGTGGCACTTACTTCTTCGGCGTTGATTATCGAGAGAATGGAAGGACTTCTGGATCGTTCTTGGGTTGCGGGTAAGTTTCACATACATATTTTAGATAGTAATCTCCGTGAATATTCAGTTTGAATTCAAAATTTATACCATTGATTCAAAACGATTCAATTCGATTCGGCTAATTGACTAATTCAAAATCAATTCAACCAGTTCAAGTTCAATCAACCGTAATACTCTGTTCCATTCATCCAGTTCGCCCGATTCGGTATAATTTCATAAGATTCAATTCCAAATCAGTTTAATCAATTCAAATTCAAAGGAAGCCGCAACTGGTGCACATTACAGTGACTTTTTTGCAATGTTGTTTTCAAATATTTTTCCTTAAAATTCCACAAAAATTTCTCAAAGTTTCACAAAAATTACTCAGATTGGGACAAAAGTTCTTCAGATGGCCATCAACCCCTCGATTTTCCAAAACCTTCAAAAATCAACCAATTTTTGGCAATTTCAGAAAGATTCAGTAGAGAGGGAATGACAAAACCACCTGGTTTGGGGTACAATAATTCCTAAAGATTTCAAAAAAAATTACTCAAAACCTCTCAAAATCCCTCTAGATTGAGTAAAAAAATTCTCAGGTCTCCCAACCCTAGAATTTTCGAAACCTTCCAAAAGCAATCAGTTTTTGGCATTTTTAGAAAGATTCGATAGAGACATTTTAATCCTAACCTCCAGTATCCGGACATTCCTCCACTTCTCCACCCTCCAGTAATCTATGAAATTGGAATGTTGGATATATAAAAAATTGCCATTGAAACATTTATTTATACTCTGTTACATCAATAATATGTTAAACCAAATGAAGCAGCCAACTGAACATCGCAGAACCTTTTTGAACTATTGATTTCAAATATTGATTTGGGGTGCAAAAATGCCTCAAAATTTCACCAAAAGTACTCAAAACACCATGAAAATTCCTCTCAAATTGGGACAAACTCCTCGAATTGTCGAAACTTTTCAAAAGCAGCGAATTTTTTTAAATTTCAGAAAGGTTCTTGTACGTATAGGGATCTTTTAATTCGAACCTCCAGTAATCCACCCCTCCAGTGATACCTCATGAATCTACAATGGATTTTTCTGCTTTCAGGTGTAACTCCGGGCGAGATCCTCTTCAGCCACGTGGTGACGCAGTTCGTGGTGATGTGCGGCCAGACGGCGCTCGTGCTGATCTTCATGATCCTGGTGTTCGGCGTGCAGTGCAAGGGCGACATCGGCTGGGTGATCGTCCTGACGATCCTGCAGGGCCTGTGCGGCATGTGCTTCGGCTTCGTCATCTCGGCCATCTGCGAGCTCGAGCGCAACGCCATCCAGCTGGCCCTGGGCAGCTTCTACCCCACGCTGCTCCTCAGCGGCGTCATCTGGCCCATCGAGGGCATGCCGACGGTCCTGCGCTACATCTCGACCTTCCTGCCGCTGACCCTGGCCACGACCTCCCTGAGGGCCATGCTGACCAGGGGCTGGTCGCTGACAGAGCCGGACGTTTACTACGGTTTCCTGGCGACGATCGCTTGGATCGTCGCCTTCCTCACCATCAGCATGCTGGTGCTCAAGTTCAAGAGGGGCTGAACGGGACGTCCGTCGTAATAAAACGTAAAGTAGCCATCAAGACTTCAACAAAATCGTGCGCCGATTCATTCATAAATGTAATTAACGTTGTATTTAGTTCTTTTTTCGACGTCGGCGGTCTTGTCGAACGCGGTTGTAGTCATTTTTTATTGTTTATGATTAAAACTGATGTACTTGCCCTTTTTATTGTTAATGACGTGACGTTATACACGCTAGTTTAGATTTGTGTACTTTTATAAAATTGTCTTAAATAATAAACAACGAATTTTCTTATCACATCAACAGACGACGGCTTTAAGTTAAGGACGCGATCTTGTAGGACGCCGGGACGGCAAATATGTAGATTTCTTAATTACAAAGTGCTCAACGTTAATTTTATATTGTTAATAAATAAATGGTATTGTGATGTATGATTGTTATCTTTAGAAAAATAAATTTCAAAAGTCTACACTCGCCTCATTATTTTTTGGTTTCAGTCCGTAAAATGCCTCTTTACGGGGGTATTTTCATTAGAAACTTTATTATTGGATGAGAACGATTTTTTCTCTGCTCCACTCTTTGAATTGTGCGTAGTAGTTTCTCATATAGACGGTTTAGATTCCTCGGTAAGCAAATTTAGCACTTTTTCCTCGACATTTTTTTACTTTTTCGAAAATTGATTCAGGAACTGCATTTCATTTTCGAAATTAGAAAATTTTGTTGATGACTAGTTTTTCGGGATAACAAACAACCAAATGTAACAAACAACAGACTTCTTCAGTATATTACGTGAGAAAGCCATGAAAGCAAAATTATCCAAATTTAAGTGCTCATTATCCTAGAGATATTGTGGTTTGCAGAATAAGTACCAAAAAACATTGCCTGTACATAGGTAACAATAAGTCCTCAAAATAGAGTTTTACAGGAAACATCCACATTTCGTCCTGTAAAACTGTATTTTACGGAATTGTCATAAACTATTCTTCTAGAAAGCAAATACTTTATTTAAAAAAATACAATAAAATTAATCAAATTAACAATTAGTTCTTAATCAGCCTTGAATTGTTCATCTTCGCGAAACCATTCAGAATTTTCCATCAGCCTAGTTCGCCAATATTTGATGGTATCGCACAAACTCTCCCCTTCGCCCCCGTAATCTCGAGGTAAAACATCTTTAGGCAGAATACCGTCGAGCGATTCGTACCCCCCGAAATGCACCCTAACGCGCCCTTTCAGTTTCTCAGACATGAAACTCTTGAAAATCCTCAAAACGACGTTAACGTGAAAGGGTGCCTTAACGAATTCCAGCTGCTTGGGCCTGCAGTGGTAATTCTGCCAGGAGAACACGGCTTTTTTTATGATGCCGGGCGTCAATTGCCGCGCGTGCGAAAAGGTCAGTCCCGCCATGTCGAAAATCGCGATCACCCCGTAGATTTGCGCCCCTTCCATCTCCCTCGAGGCGACGTCGAGGATCATGTTGCCCACCTTGAAGACGTCGTCCTGCCTGTGGATCTTCGGGCTGTGGACGCCGGTGCGGATTATGACGACCAGTTGGCCGTCTTTGGTCTTCCTCAGGGGGATGAAGACGCCCAAATCGACGAGTTCCCGCAAATTCGGTAGATGGGGGTTGCGGTTTGCGAACCATTCGGGGCAATCTCTTCGCATCGTGTAGTAATTTCGCAACTTCGTCTTGGCCTTGTCCGTGTTGAATTTGCATCCTCTCAAAAAGGGCAGCAGGTATTGGCTTTCGGGCCTCACGTGCAGGTCCGGGTTTGAAGTAATCCACTCTCGGAGCTCTTCTAAGGCGAGTCGTCGGGTTTTTTCGGTCTCTTTCAGCGTTTCTTCGCAGTATTTTCGGGCGGTCTCGTCCAGAACGAACACGTACTCGTCGGCCTGGTGCATTCTCGATAAGCCACGCTTTATTACTAAACTCGGCTAGTGGGTTTAAAGTGTTCACAGATTGAGACGAATAAAGAGAGTGACGACACGGCTCCCACCACGCAGTAATAAACGAGATAATTTCATATCCGACAATAACGAACGAAATCAGTAATGAGGTCAAAAGTCAATAACGCAGGTATAATTGAAAATGCAGTTTATTGATAGGAGTCACGTGCTTTTTCGTCCGTATTTGTACTGGAATTTGAGTTGGCCCACTTTGGCTCGGTGGGCCACGTCGGGCAGCCACTCGATCAGGAACGAGTTGTTCGTGTTGTCGCTTTCGTCGACCGTGGACTGGCCCACGTTCAGGAAGTAGATGAAAGTGGATTTGTTCGATTCGTTGTCGTCGTTTTCGTTGAACTCGACGTAAGTCGTGTTGCTTGAATGGGAGTTTTGGACGAACCGTTTGGAAATCTGCAACTTTACGTCGGAGGTATCGAATATTCCTTTCAGGTCCAGGATGTTCATCACCTGGTAGATGTTGGGAAATGTGGGATTCTCTCGGTAGATCTGCGGCATCCTTCTTTTGAACTCCTCGTAGAAAACCTGAAGTGCAAAGAACGACCTTCCATTGAACAGTTTTCTTTTTATTTTGAGTTATGACGCACTTACCAGGGGAATCCCGAAGACTAGGCTGTTCAAAATACCATAATTTTCGAACTGCATCGTCTGGTTTATGGATTCGGTAACGTAAGTTAACCAGTCGATGAATGTCCACACCGGTCCAAAATTCTCAACAATGTTTGTTTTATCTAAAATTTTAATTGGAACTGGGCCAAGTTTCAGAACCGGCTTTTTATTCCTAATTCTAGCCCGTTTATTAGATTTATCGACTGCTTGAACAGGAATTTTGCATTTATCGATTTTATTATTATCGTAAACTTGTACAGGCTTCAGAGATTGCTTGACTATTTTCGGTGTTTGAACATTTTTTACAGTCGTTTTATTCGACATCATAATTTCGGATTGTACTTTTTGCTGATCCGGTTTCCCCAATTTTTCTGCAATAACAATTTCGCATTATAGCCATAGGAATTGAAGTTTTATTGTTAAAAAATACCTTCAACTGGAAATTCATAACTAATGAACTGAGCGAATTCTTCGGCGCATTTCAAATCGCTGGCCAAGGCACCGATGCATGCATAATAATGAACGCATTTCAATCCCATGGAATTATTTGCAGATTTACTGTTAGCTAGGCCTGAAACTGATGAATTTTTTCGTCTGATGGATGGAAAGTTATTTCCTATTCATTTAATTACCCATAAATTCTGTGCAACTGCAGTAGTATTTATCGTAAACTTCTCGGCCTTTGGTGCACCCGAAAGTGAAATGCAAATATCCCAGAGGATGTTTAGGCGAAACCTGGCATTTAACGGCCATAACAGTCCTGGAAACCCTTTGAACCAACGGCCCTTCCTTTTCGGTCGCTAAAATCCACAGTTTCTCTTTAATTTCATCCGAAACCTTTAAACTCCTCAAAACGTCTTGTTTCAAATCTATGGGAGTTGCTGCACTTTGCGTCCGCAAGGCCGAATCAATGTGAGCGCAAATTATCAAAGACGGATTTCCGCCATTAATTTGCTCATTTCCAGCAGTTACTTCGTGGCATTTTAAAATAGAATCATCGAAAAGTCTCTGACAGGAATCGACGAAACACAGCGCGTTCTCTGTGGAATTGTTGCCACCGTCTTCGTTGGTTTTGCTGATTTTATTATTTCCATTGTTGAGGCTTAGGGGTAACTGGACGAAACCCCTGTGGTCCGGTCCCCGATCGCGCACTTTTACGGAATACACTTTCCTGACGATGCCGACAAGACGCATGGCGTCCAAACTGAACTTACGTTTATCGACGCAATCCTTGAGAACGCTGTCGCAGCGTCTGTTTTTGCAAATGAAACCGCGGGTGCCGTTTATCGTACCGCATTTTGGACACTTTTTGATGCCGCGTTTCGTCGCTTTTCCCAAATCGCACAAATGTTTCACCGTTTTCACGGGTTCTGAATGTTGAGAGAAAGTGTAAATAGGAGGTGGTCTCTCCATAGGAGTAAGCTAGATACTTGGGAAGCACGAGAATAAATAGAGCACAGCACGTGGATAAGTCCTATAAATAAATTGATGAAGGATTTCACTTCGGATACTTCGCATTATTAACGTTTGGAAATGAATTAAAATCATTCAGAGATCATGTGTGAATATTTCCTCGTTAAGAGAATAAATATGCAGAGAGAAATAATGAAAAATGATAAATGGATAAAATTTAAATAAAAAGAGCGCCAAATCATTGGGATCCATATTTGAATTAAGTAGTGACATCTGTCAGTGAGAGGTAAAACGAAACATTATAAGTTTACAGTTTTCTGCATTATCACCGATATTTTTTTTACATTTGACAGAAGTGAAGTCTGTCAAATGCACATGTCAGATTAATTAACCCTACTTTCCTACAGTCTAAAAAAAGAGGATACCTCGAAGAAAACTTTAAAAAAGTGTTATAAACTTATATAATTACACACAAAACCATGTCTCGAATTATATTTCGATTTTCGAATATTCTTAAAATCACAGGTTTGATCGACTGCACTATTTACTTAATGCCATAATAATTTTATTCTCTGTTTAGGATACCTATCCAGGCCACAAATACCTCGTTTCCTGATGGCACCCAGATTCAATTCCACAGACAATACGAAAAATTACGATGAACCTTTATTCGACATGGAAAATCCTTATCAAAAGGAACAGGAAAAGTGCATCTTGTGCAAAATGAACATCACTCCCGATTACAAAAATGTCAAGCTGCTCTCTCAGTTTCAATCTCCCTATACCGGTCGAATTTACGGGAAGCACATCACGGGATTATGTGAAACGCAACAGAAATTAGTGGAACAAGAAATTGTCAAAGCTCAAAGCGCAGGATTAATGGGAACTTATAACAAAGAGCCTTGTTTCTTGAAGGACCCAAAATTGTTTGACCCCGACCATCCATTAAGACCACATCGTTTTTGAACAAATTAAATGTATTAATTTCTTTTATAATAACAATAATGTATAAACTAAGCTTTAAATTCTTAACATAATTAATTTCCTGACTAATTATTAATTATTGTAATTCTTCTTCCGAGTTGCAACTTATTAAATTGCGTGGCACTTTGAGATTATTCAATAAGGTGGTCATATTCATGTCACCATGTGATTTTAAATTACTGAGCAGATCGTTGAGAGCTCTTTTGCATCCTTCTTTCCAGATTACAGTAGTTCTATTAATATCAGCAATATTGTGCATTTTTTGATAGATTTCTGCTTGTTTTAGTGTTTCTAAAAGTTGCCTTTTTTTCTCAACTTCACCCTGCAAAACTTCTACTTTTTTCAATTTTACGATAAAGTCTTCATCTTCATTTATCACATTTTCCAATTTTACTGATCCAGCCACATCTGGGGACATTTGCAAAGGTGTTAATGTAATGGAACATTGTTTTATGGGAGTCGAGAAACCTTTGAATGGCGGAGATGTTGGAGATTCGTCGACATAGTTATTACTTGATGACTTCTTCAATGAAAGAGATCTCTTGTACGTTTTAGTCGGTTTCAGTAGTTTCATAGAGGACACCTTGTCTTCTTGAGAACTTGATTGTGAATCTATACTTTTCTGTTTTTTCAAATGATGAGAAACATGCTTATTCTTTTCTGGAAGGTTGTTATCGTTTTTTGATTTGTTTTCTTCTGGAACGAAATCGTCGTCATCTGACAGAACTCTTTTCAATTTCCTCTTAGCTAAATTTGTTCTAGAGGGTTTGACTTCTTGAGAACTGGGCTCAGAGTCTGTACCTTTATTCAGAGAGTCACTTGAGGATTTTTCATTAGTTTCTGATTTACCACTTTCAAGACCTTCTATTGAAATGGGTTTACCAATGCCCAAATTAGGAGCGAAATCATCATCTAGAGCGAGCCTTTTTACTCTTTTCTTTGCGGAGTTTATTTTACTTTTAGGTAATGGTTTACTTTTTGGACAGAAATCTTCATTCTTGTTATCTAAACACTGAACTGGATGTTGTTTTGGAGATTTTGTTTCAGTTTGTATTTCCCTTTTATTAATTCTAGAATGCCGTCCCTGTCTTTTCATGTTTTCATTGATAGAATGTGGTTTTATGATATCTTCTACCGCCTTCTCAAGGTGTTCCAATGCTACATCATCATCATGGTCTTCTTTACCTTTTTCCTGAGCTTTTTTCATTGGAAGACATCTAGCCACGTTCCTTTTACTATTCACAACTGCTTGATTAGTCACACTGGTCATAGGTTCTATCTCCAATACATCATTTATATCACTATCAACCTTATCTGGAGTTTCGTCTTTGTCTTCATTTGGAATAATTTTTACATTGGATTTGTTAGACGGAATAGCTTTTCGTTTATTCAAACACCTTTTCAATTCTTCAGGTGTGGGCTTTTGTGATGGCTTAGCAATCACTTCACCAATTGTTCGTTCTTTTGAGTCTTCAGATAATG
This sequence comes from Salpingus planirostris, assembly GCA_949788335.1. Lineage (NCBI taxonomy): Eukaryota > Metazoa > Arthropoda > Insecta > Coleoptera > Salpingidae > Salpingus > Salpingus planirostris. The sequence continues at coordinate 4,629,942 of OX460922.1, forward strand.
AAACATTACTTATAGACACATTCGAAGTGTCAACATCCAAAGTACTGCCCGCAGATTTGTTAAGGCTGTTGGGCGTTTTTCTCTTCCGAGACAGACCGATTTGTCGACAGGGCGTCAATAAAGACTTGTTGATACTTTTCCCTATGTACGGATTTGGTTTTGGGTCTTTCGAAGATTGTGGAAGGGCCTTAGGCATTTTCCTAACCTAAAAACTTTGAAAGTTAGTAACCTAATCGGCGGCTTTACTTTTTCTCAACATATACTTAAGATATTAGATAAGCAATTTTGCTTTACTCAACCAATTCTTGATTCTTGATGGTTTACACGATTTCCTTTTTTCCTTTTCAAATTTTAATTCTGATTGAAAAATGAAAGAGCTGTCACTTATTTGTCATCTGTCTTAAAAATGCTTTTAGTGCGTTCTGAAAGACGCTAAAAGCGTTCAGATTGTTTTGTTATCTTTTTCTATCTAGCCAGATAAAAAGAGATAAAACCAGTGTTGAGCAATCTGAGCGAGCGTATTTTAGAACGCAGTTCGTGTTACTTGTGTGAAGGTAGCTCCCCGTACCCACCTCACAGCGGCAGCTCCCGCCAGCTCCCTGACGCATTCAAACCCCGCCCCCAAGACAGATTCACACCATCGAAATATGTCTGTACCTTATGCCGACGGTGCGGACACTGGAGCACCGAACGAAGCGTATGGGGAAGAACATCAGTAAAGTCCTTATCAGTTTTATTCAATCAACCATCTCTTATTCCGAGGGATTAACTGGAAGCTCTGAAGCGTTTGAAAAGTATGCATTTTCATTAATATCCCACGTCGTCCTACTAATTTCTACGTCCTACAGATGAACTTCCCAGATTTAAGGCAGTAGAAACGTCCTTCGGGTCACGACCAGGCGGGCGTTTAGAATGCGGAAAAATCACTACAATGGGCATGAATATGTTGTCATATTCACGTCTTTAATTTATTTCGAAGGACTTCCCGAATTTGTAGCGACATGCCCTTCACCACACTATCGCAGACGGACACGAAGAGTGCAGGGAAAAATCCCCATCGTGCTACAAATTAGGGAACATCCCCAAACAAAAGGTGAAATGGGCATATTCACGGTTTTAATTTATTTTGAAGGACTTCCCGAATTTGTAGCGACATGCCCTTCACCACACTATCGCAGACGGACACGAAGAGTGCAGGGAAAAATCCCCATCGTGCTACAAATTAGGGAACATCCCCAAACAAAAGGTGAAATGGGCATATTCACGGTTTTAATTTATTTTGATGGATTTCCCGAATTTGTAGCGACATGCCCTTCACCACACTATCGCAGACGGACACGAAGAGTGCAGGGAAAAATCCCCATCGTACTACAAATCAGGGAACATCCCCAAACAAAAGGTGAAATGGGCATATTCACGGTTTTAATTTATTTTGATGGATTTCCCGAATTTGTAGCGACATGCCCTTCACCACACTATCGCAGACATACACGAAGAGTGCAGGGAAAAATCCCCATCGTGCTACAAATTAGTGTCCGCACCGTCGGCATAAGGTACAGACATATTTCGATGGTGTGAATCTGTCTTGAGGGTGGGGAGGGGATTGAATTCGTCAGGGACTGGCGGGAGCTGCCGCTGGGAGGTGGGTACGGGGAGCTACCTTCACATAAGTGTTCGTGTTGATGTAAACAAAACGGTCGAAGTGGGTTGAAGAAAATAAAACAAAATAAATACACAGTGAAAAAAGAGTTTGGTGTTTTTCTTGTAAACGAAATCACAATAATCTACTTTTTAGGAGATAAAATGAATTTCAGCGATGATGAAGACGACGACTTGATCAGTCAGTGGCTGGATGTAAGTGTCACAGAAGTCGAGGAACAAAATTGCAGACATAATTTATCACGACGAAATTGATTTTAGAAAGAAGAAATGGCACTAGAACTTGCGGGACAAAACCAGATTGTCGAGTTAGAATCACAAGCAGAAATCGGTACATATTTGCCTTTTGCGACATAACATTTGCACTACTTTCAACAACTGAAATTCTATCGTTTATAATAGGGGGAGATGAAGAGCCCACCCTTCAACACATGGACGTTTTGTTGAAACATTTCGGCCATAGAAGTTTCCGACCCATGCAATGGTCCATCATCAACGCAATCATCAACCAGAAGAGAGATATCAACGCCGTAATGGCCACGGGCTACGGAAAGTCGCTGTGTTACCAATTTCCCAGCGTTTTCTTAGGGGGAGTCACGATCGTCATTTCACCATTGATCTCCTTAATGGAGGATCAAGTCCTAGGCTTAACGGTGAGCTTTAAGTTATCATTCCTGAAGTGCGAATGAAGGGTGTTTCTTTAGATGTCGAACATTCCTGCCTGCTTACTAGGCACGGCTCAAAACAACAAACAGGTGGTTACGGATGGGATTTTCGAGGGTCAATATAACGTGGTTTACATGACTCCCGAGTTTTGCACAGGGGACCAAGGTCTCGAAATGGTGATGAACATGGCGAAAAAGCTGAATCTGCGCCTTATTGCCATCGACGAAGCGCATTGCGTCAGTTTCTGGGGCCACGATTTTCGTTATCAGTACAGGCAATTGGGTATTTTGAGGGAGAAACTACCTAAAATTCCGATAATGGCCGTCACTGCGACCGCCACAAATAAAGTTCGAGAAGACATCTCCAGAACTTTACGTCTCAGGTGGTTTTTGTACTTTTTCCTCTAATAATTCATTTGAAAATAATTTACGGTTTTAGAAATCCGTTGGAGCTTTGCTCGGGTTTCGATCGGCCCAATTTATATTTCGAGGTCCACTTGAAGTCTTACAATCCCATAGGAGATTTGAGGAAATACATGATCAAAAAGAATTCGGTTTGGCAATTCTTCGGGCCTACGATCATTTATTGTATCACACGACACTACACCGAGAAATTGGCGAGTCTTTTACAACGTAAAATAGCAAAATACAAATCCCAATCAATCGAAAATCACTGCATCATTTACTGTTTTCAGAGGAGGGAGTTGTCTGCTTGCCCTACCATGCAGGGATGAGTCTGAAACTGCGCAAAGATGCGCACGAGAAGTTCGTGCGAGACCTCGTCCCGACTATCGTGGCCACCATTGCGTTCGGAATGGGAATCGATAAGCCGGATGTCAGGAACGTTTTCCATTACGGCGCCTCCGGCACCTTAGAAAGTTACTACCAGGAGGTGGGACGTGCCGGAAGGGACGGACTCCGCTCCAACTGCGTCACGTTCTATAGCACCAACGATTTCTCAGTCCACAGGTGAGCATTTTCGAAATCGAAAAAAAAAAATTCCTACCAATGAGTCGTTTTTTAGGTCGTTGTTGGAGCAGTCGGGGGCGAAGGAGCCGGGCAGGGCCCACAAGCTCCAAGCGATCGAGACTTTCAGGACTTATCTGCAGTCGAGCAAATGCAGGAGGGAATTCATCCTGAAGCATTTCGACGACGAACTCGGGGAAGACACCGAAAGGCTCAACTGCTGTGACAATTGCACAAAATAGTGAGTCATTTTCTCCCCTGGTTATCAGATCCAATAATGAATTGCAATGGTTTTTCAGCCGACGAGGATCGAAATTGGCCATAACCGTTCACCACGAAACGTACGAAGGGGTCAATAAAGAAGGTCTCTACGATTTCACTAACGACGCGAGGACTCTCCTGAACGCGGTCCATATCATGGGCAGTCACTACGGCCTGACTTCTTACATACTTTTCTTGAGAGGGTCGAATTCTCAAAAACTTTACGAGAGGTACCGCTCGAACCCTTTGCACGGCTCGGGGAAGGACAAGAGCGAGGAATGGTGGAAGGGGATGGCCTCGTTGCTGATTTCGGAGCAAATGCTGGAGCAAATCTCGAAGAAAATGGCGGGCGGCGGCAAATTTTCGGTGCTATTGCTGGGCATTACGGTCAAAGGCATCAGATTTTTGGATGATTTCACCTCGAGACTCCTGGTCAGTCCTCCGAACGACTTGTTGAATCTGATGAAGAAGAGGTCAGGTCTGAGGTAAGTGAATGGAGTTTAACATATTCATTTATTGCTTATATGAGTACAAAAGTTAGGCAATTGAGGAAATATTGGGCACTAATAGGAAATATTAGCCAAATTTGGGCAATATGAGGCAATAACAGGCATTTTCGGCAATAGTCGGTAAACTAGATTCCTGTTTTCTTATCTTTCAGTCAACCATCCACCAGCTCCACTCAATCGAATTCCATCAGCAAATTGGAAGAAGATGGCGATGACGAGCATTTGCCACTGTACAAAAAGCTGTTGGAAAGAAGGGCAGAGCTCGCTTCCGATCGAAACTGCATGCCCTATTTGGTGGCGGGAAATACGGCCCTCGTGGGCATGGCGAAAATGAAGCCGAAAACTGTCAACGAGTTGCGCAACTGCAAACGTGAGAAATTCCGTGTGATCTTGATCACTGATTATCATTATATCGCTTTCGTTTTGCAGTCGATGGATTCACGGAGGCGAAAATCTCGAATTTCGGAGAGCAATTCCTAAAGGTCGTACTGGACGAATGCGGCACAACCAAAGGAAGTGGTCAAAGTAAAAGAACCATCCGAGATCTGCTCGAAGATAATTCGCTACCCAATTGCAATTTCAACATGACTTCCGAGACGACGTTTTCCATGTTCAAGTCTGGTTTGACTGTTGGCGAGATTGCCGAAAAGCGAGGCATCATTTCGAGTACAGTGATGTCGCATTTGATCAAAGGGATCAAATACGGTCATCCCATAGAGTTGATCGAATTGGGTGTCACTGAAGATATCAGGAGTGTCGTAATAGACGCCATCAAGAAAGTGGGTGGCCGTGAGTATTTCTCTTGGATTTTTCCATGATCGTGACTAATTCTGTTACAATTTTAGATTGCAACGACATTAAGGTGAGCGCCGTGAAGAACTTTTGCCCGGACCATATCAGTTTCAACGATATCGGGGCCGTGGTGGCGTACGTTCAAGTGAGAACCCATTTGCGAAATCTCGGGGTCGATTATGAGGAATTCGAGTCCTTCAACTTTGACGATGCGATGAGTTCGCCCATTGAAAAGGAAATGAAGAAAATGAAGGATGAGTTTGACGATGAGGTGTTGGAGGATTTTGGAATCGAATCTGATTTTGAACGGAGTGGGGATACCACTTGCTCGAATCAGTTTTCTTCAATTTTGGATTCACCTCCGCGAGAAAAAGTCATAACGGTAAAGGCGGCAGGTTCGCAATCTAAACCGAGTCCTGGGGATTATGAGACGCCGACAAAAAAATTCAAGGGATCCTAAATAACCAAGTGGTTCATTCTATTTCTTGGAAGTTATGAAGTTGTAATTTTAATTTTGTTGTGTATTTCAGTGGTCACAAATTTAAGGCCTGAAACGTTCTTCTCAAATATTTTGTCATTGTTTAAATTACATTCCAACATAAACAATGCACATTTCCGTACAATAGAAAAATAAGTTATTGTTATTATTAATTAAATTCAAAGTTACCTGTTAATTATTACCTGTACTTTTCTATATATTTTTACTCTGGTAATAAATAAAAATGAACATTATCTTAGTTCAGTTTCAAGTTTGTAATGAATTTAGAATTAGAATTACTATTCTTTACACTCAGTCTTCTTCGAGTTTTCATGGAAGTTTCCTAGATATCGCCAGATAATTTAAATCTTTTCAGTATTATCATTCTCCTTGAATAAAAAACGACAAAAACGGATGAAAAGCTTCGTAGAAAGTTTTTTATTATTCACTGGTATCGATAATTTCAATCATTTCGATAGTGACGATTATCACTAATATCGTTATCGACTATCGATTTTTTGAGGACATCTGACATCTGTGTTTCTTATTGTTATTGTTCTGTGTCATTGTTAAATTAATTTTAAAAAATCATCAATTCTTGATGATTCTCTTATCATGAGTAATTCCGAACATTGTAATCGTTAATGATAACGACATTGGATGATTCATTCATGTTTGCTCACGGGAACACCTCCTGCACGAGTAACATAACCTAAAAATTCCAAAGTGACTAAAAACATTAGTTTAAGTAGCATCTTCAGTCAATTACGAATAAAATGGAAGCAGATTCAGTGAATTCAAGAGAACATTTCAATTCCCCGCCCGAAGAACAAATAAATTACCTTACGGGGCTCGGTTTAGCCGTCCTGTCTTCGTTCTTCATCGGAACCAGTTTCATCATCAAGAAAGTGTCTTTACGTCGACTGAATCGCGGGGGCTCTTTGAGAGCTGGCTCTGGCGGCTTCGGATATCTAAGAGACTGGATGTGGTGGCTGGGCTTCGTCACCAGTAAGAGTTACACTTGAATTTTTTATCCAAATTTACAATAAAATTAATTTCTAGTGGGGGTCGGTGAACTGGCCAACTTCACAGCTTACGCCTTCGCACCTGCCTCATTAGTCACCCCTTTAGGAGCACTAAGCGTCCTAGTTTCTGCCATACTATCCAGCAGATTCCTCAACGAACACCTAAACACCCTCGGAAAGGTGAGGTTTCGAATACTAAGTTTTAAAACGACAGCGAAATAAGAATTATATTAATTTTAGCTGGGGTGTTTGTTGTGTATTCTTGGTTCCGTTGTGATAATAATCCATTCCCCGAAAGAGCAAGAAATCGAAACCATGTACGACTTACTCGATAAGTTGCGAGACACGATTTTCATAAACTATGTCGTCATTGTGATATTAGTGACGGTAATTATCATATTTTACGTCGGGCCTCGGTATGGCAAGTCCCACGTGATGGTCTACATCACGCTTTGCTCTGCCGTGGGCAGTCTGTCGGTGATGGCCTGCAAGGGGCTGGGACTGGCCATCAGAGACGCCCTGTGCGAGACGAACCCGGAAAGTGATCTCAACAAATGGCTGACTTGCGTCTTCCTCGTCACCGTGGTCGTTTGCGTCTTCGTCCAGATGAACTACCTGAACAAGGCCCTGGACCTGTTCAACACGAGCATCGTGACTCCCGTTTACTACGTGACGTTCACGACTTTCGTCATAATCGCGTCGGCGATCCTGTTCCGCGAGTGGACCCGCTTGGAGATGGAGGACGTCTTGGGGAACGTGTGCGGTTTCATGATTATAATAGTGGCGATCTTTCTGTTGGAGGGATTCAGGGATTTTGACCATGGTTCGTCTGTGAAGCAGAGGCAACCTTTCATGAGACGGATGAGTAATTACGGGTCAGAGGGCTTTTTACAAAGGTCGATCTGAAGTAAAGTAATTGTTCAATGTTCTGTATAAAAGACACATGATGTTGTGTGCCATGTTTTTGTTAGGTGTCTAGTATTGTTTTAGGATTTATAATTTTTGTTTACTTTTAAAGTGCTAGTCCAAGATTTGAAAATAAAATATTTTTTATTAACCATTTGGTTTCCAAAATTTCCTTCATAGTATTCAAATTGGTTTGTGATTTCGCTTCAGTGTACTGGACATTACCTAATTTTCAATCTCAAGAATGATAGTGTGTCCATTAAATGTCATGGGTTTTCGTCGGTATTTTCCCATAGAAAATACGAAATCAATTTAAAATCATAATGAAGGGAATGTTCTTCTACCCCTCTCGTTGTCAATAGACCTATTTCACTGTGGATCATTGAGGAGTGGAGAATACACAGACAGTGGTTTCAGCCAATTAGCATAGGCTGTCCATCGTTAATTACGTTTTAGGTCAAATTGACAAAGTACTGTTTCCTATTTCTATAAAATGTACAAAAACACTTGTCTTACATACTTTACTTATCATTATTATACATGATATTTTATTGGAAAATTACATATGACGAGAATAGATTGAGCATAGAAAAGACATTTCAGCCCTAATGAATTTCATGTCCCATACACAAATTTTAAGGAAATTACAAAGTGTCTAAGATCTACTTATGAATAAAACTTAGGATGATACAACAAACTCGTGATGTGTAGTCTAGAATTCTGAAAACTACTCATGCACAGGAGGTTATTTAATTAATCATCAATACATAAAATAAAAATTCGATTAATCCTTGCTTAATTTGGCATTTTTGAGCGGTTCTCATAATAGTAATCTCGCAAATTCTGAAAAAAAAAACTCAATGATTAAAGTTGCAGGATGTATATTTGAATTGTAGGACGACAATCGTCGGAGGAGTTTTTTTTATTTTGACGAATCGCAAGAATTTGTAGGTGTTTTGAAAATTTGTCGTATTATTTGTAAAATACCGTCAAAGCAAGCTCGTTTATTAGTGAGTTCTTGCAAACTTTCAGCGCAACGAATATTTTCGGCAATATTTTACAGAGATCAAGTTTGTTTTTGAACCGCGAGACTGGTGGGCCGGCACTTTAGCATATTCTACATAATTACGAAACTATTTTCGCTCACCTTCGTAATTGATTCTGCCGTCCTTATCCGTATCGGCCATGGTAATAAACTCGGTGAGCTGCATTTCGGAGACGGGCTCTCCGATCATCTCCATCGCCGCCCTCAGTTCGTCCCTGGTGATGTACCCGTTATTGTCCAAATCGAAGACCCTGAAAGCCTCCATCAGATCCTTGGACGCATCGTCATCACCCCCTTTCGGCTCCGGCATCAAATCCTGTATCCGCTTGACCCAAGAAAGGAAATCATTTTCGTCCATTAATTCCGTTCCTGAAATGACGATAATTTCGATCCGGATTTACGACCTATTGGAACATCAAATTTCACCGGCATGACTGGCTCCTCTTATCAAATCCTCTATTGTTTCGTCCCTCAGTTCGATACCGAGGTTTTGGAGCATATTTTTGAATTCGTCCGAATTGATCCTGCCGTCTCGATTGGCATCGATCATTTCGAAAGCTGTTCTCAACCCTGAAAAATCGTACGAGTCTTTCATTTCGTGTTTAAACACAGGTATGTACTCAAATTTATCTTGTTTATTTACGTTAGCATCAAGTATAATTTTTGTGGAGCGACGTCGCGTGTCGCGTAAATATTTGAAGAATATTTTACCTAGTCATTTATGCATCACCATTCGGGATGTTTTTTTTTTTACGTTTTCGTGTTGGCCCTATATAAATATGTTGTTGATTGGGATTAATAAAATTGATGTCTAAGAATAGGAGCTTCGCTGCAGCTCTGGCCTAAGGCCAAAAAAATCCAGCTGTATGTTAGTGGAGTAGTGGCGATTTGTCGGTGGAAATTCATCTCGATCATTGTTGTTAGCCACGTTATTATACAACAGTCACACCTACCTTCCAGTTCCTTCTCGGTGAATTCCTTCTTGATAGAGCTCTACAACGGAAAAGGCGAAGACGATTAATTAACAATTAGCCGGGATCAAAGCATCCGCTGGTAAAAAAAAAACTGTAATAGGCGCTCACCCTCCGTCTTTGGCATTGGTATGGCTTTGCCATGTTGACGACGATCGGATATTCGGTGCGATATCGGTATCTAATCACTCTTGCAACATCGGATTTCGTGATGTAGTGATGTGTGTGATATCAAAACAACGGCAATTAGACGAATGTTTACCGAAATACGCGATGAGTGTAACAATGTGAGAGCTGCCAACGCCGCCGTGCATGCCTTCACTTTTAAAGTCCGACTTGTGGATTTATAAACGTCGCAGCAAAAGCCGCAGCAAACGTCGACATCATCAGGGTTGTCCCTCTCCTTCCGCAAAACACCTTCGGAATCGCACCATCCAAAACTGACATTACTCAACGAGGGTGGTAGGTGACCGTTAAGCCACTTATTTACCACCCCCTTCTTAGTCCTAGAATTGATTCGCGGGTGAAATGTTTTTGTACTCAAATGATTTATCGGAGATATCATCGTTCATTCGTAAAGGTAGTAAATACAGTACTTGACAACATAAATAGATCGTAGAAAAAAGATGTATCAATTGATTTCAAATATTTTTAGCAATTTTACAAATTTTTCCATTATCACCTTATAATATAATAAACGTATACCATTTTTTGAAATATTTCTAAACTCATATACCCCGCGTCCTACCGAAGAATAGCGCCTTTTTGCAGAATCTCACATATCTAAGAAAAAAGGATTTGAAGTTCTCTGGGAGGGAATTGGAAGGTTTGAAGACTGATTTTCTAGCACCATGTGTTTGAGTTGAAAAGGAGCTTATAAAACGATGAGACGCTGAGTATATTCGCTATATTTACAAATTAATATATTGATTAAACACTCATTTGGACGTTACAATTGTTACTACACATTATAAATTGCACGTTGAAATAGAAATCCGAATGCAATCGCAAAATCAGACACCATCAACATGAAAGGTTCAGCATTCCGAATTTCCAGCCGTGTACAAAACCGGAATGTCCTTATTGTTCTCGCTTCCACCTCTCGCCAATTGTTCGTAAAGCCTTTGCCTGTTTTGTTGGTTCTCCACGAGACTTTGCGTTTTGATACGTCTGATCGCTTTAGCCAGCATGCGAGCGAAAACGATGGCCAAAATCTGGAAATAAACGAAATTTGAAATGAAGCGTTTTGAGGACTTTGAAAAAAAGGGTACCGACCTGTATGAAAGTCACGGCCAAAGTTCCGCAACCCAAGAGAAGAGCGCATTCCGACACGATGTAAGTCAGATTGTCTAAACATCCGGCTTTCCAAACGCGATCGACTACACATTGTCCTTCGTTGTCCTTTTTATGGGGGCGGGAACAACACGATGACGGACCCATCCAAGCACTGCCAAGTGGTGGCGCCTCTTTATAATTTTTAGTAAGTATTAGTGCTTGGTCTGGTTTCGGTTCCGGTTCTATTGGTTGTGGTTGCGTTTCCGGTTCTATTGGTTGTGGTTTCGGTTCCGGCTCTATTGGTTGTGGTTGCGTTTCCGGTTCTATTGGTTGTGGTTTCGTTTCCGGTTCTATTGGTTGTGGTTTCGTTTCAGGTTTTGGCGGAACTATTGTTGTTGGTGCTACTGTTGTTGGTGCTACTGTTGTTGGTGCTACTGTTGTTGGTGCTGCTGTTGTGGTTGGAGAATAAGGATCCCAATCCGACGAATTATACACGCCACAACAATGCAGCTGAAATGCAATGGAACAGTTAGGTCAACCTGCGCTTATCTAAAACCTCAAACTGACCCTTTCTTGTGTAAAGTCCCACGTGCCTCTGATGTAACCATCATCCTCATCGAGATAATAGTCCTGCATCGACTCTTGCATTCGCCTTTGCACTGTGGCTCTGATCTCGCCCCTCATCGCATAGGCAGCGATGGCGGCCGAAATTTCCAAAACCAGGATAATCATCAAAAGGAACGAAAACTAGAATAGAAAATCATGATCGGTGGTGAATCTGTCGAAATAAGTTGGAAATGTCGTCTCACTATGTTGACCAAGAACGTGCTCTCCTTGCAACCCCCGATGCAACCGAACAAGGCGACGAAGAACATTATCACCCCTATGGCCACGGCGAGAGCGGCGGGGCTGAAATAGTGGGCCTCGACGAAAAGGTCAAAGTCTTCATAAATCGCCTTGATCGTCGAGCCGATCGAGATCAGGAGAAATCCGATCATCTAGAAGAAGGATGGCAGTAATAAAATCGTTATTACAAATAATACCTCTACGTTTAGATAAAGCGCTCCGAGATAACGTAATGAGAAATAAAAATTATCGGAAATCTAGCATGACGCAGCCATATGGAACGTTTATTAATAATGCGTAGGCATATTATTATTATTCACATAAGAATCGGTGCCAATTTCGTGTTACTACTGCCAGTTCGGACATTCGCAGTCTAGCGTTTAAAATTCACACCTGTCGTCTCGAATCATTCAAAATATCAAAGAAGCGATTGGTACTCACCATTATCATGAAATTGGCCACGAAGAGCATGTATTTTATGCACTTCATACCAACGTCCAGTTCTTCCACCATTTTTGCTTGTTTATAATAACCCGTTTAAAAATCAGACTTGTTGATTAGATCCGGGCACTGAAAGGCCGTGTGCGATTCGTCTGGAAACACTATTTCACTTTGTGATGGCAGCTATCAATTGATAAGAGATAAGCATGTTGGTTGGATTTATTTGTTAAAAAGTCATTAATTGGTCTTATCTATTGTTACGTTATCACCAAACATCTGGGTTGGTTAAGTTGGTTTACCTTAAATAAAGATTTAGGCCTCAACACTGAAACTAATCTATACACTTTACTGATTGCTTTCTGTTGTCTAGATTAGAGGTAACAACGGGTCGAAATAACACGGACACAGGATTAAAATTGAATTGTTTATTAAAATTAGTAGTGTCGGTCAAAAGTATATAATACATAAATGTGTAGTCTCAACTTAGGAAAATAAACCAACAACTTTGACTTAAGTACTACGAGTTTTGCCATAACTGTATATACAATAATTAATAGTCTACATGGATGAAGACGTCGTGACGTATAGGAGCGCCGTGACCGTCGATGGAATTATACACGGTGATAGAGAGAGCATTCTTATAATTTTTTTGGTTTGTAGTTATTTTTCTCATTAGAATAACAGATACGTCGACATATTACACCAGCAACGACTAAACGGGAGTCTCGGAAAAACTCTTGAAACTTAACAATAGACCAACAGAACGTAGGAGATGAAAGCCAGCGCCCCCAGGGACGGCCCCATCCGCTGGTTGCCGCCGTGCTGCATGGCCTCGGGGTGCTCTCCTGCAAACACATTTTAATCAGGATAGAGGGCCGCGATCGGGGCCGGAACGGCCGACGCCCGGAGAAATCCGGGGCGCCCGCGACGGCCCAATAACGGTAATGGGACGGATTTCGGGGGTCTTTGGCGGGCGCGTACCGTTGAGGACGTGCACCGTTACGTTGGCCGCCCTGGCGTTGGATGGGTTGCACTGGTAATTGCCGGAGTCGGAGGGTCTCGCCTTTTGGATCAGGAGGACGCTGCGGCTGGTCTCGCCCCTTTCGGTGGCCACGCTGACCCCGCCGCGGCTGCTCGAATAGCTGATTATCTGCAAAGAAAAATATAAAGAATAAATAGAGGAAACATTTTTAACATGCAAGATATTGAGATTTTTCCCAAGATATTGAGAATTTTTCTCAATATATTGAGAATCGCTCATAATATAATTGAGCATATACACCAAGAGTTTAAGAATGTTTCCAAGAAATTGAATATTTTTCCCAAGGTAATGAGAATCTTTATCGGGATATTGAGCATCTTTTTCATGATATTGAGAAATTTTTCCATGATATAGAAAATTCTTCCAACAGATTTTGAGATTCATTATACATACCTACCAAGATATTGGGTAATGTCTCCCAAGAATTCAGAACGTTTACAAAGATTCTCAATATCTCCAAAATCTGGAAAGAGATTCTTAATATCAGGAAAGACGTCTCGATATTTTCAGAAAAGTCCTCAAAATCATGGGAGTATCTTCAGAATGATGCTCAATATCTTCGGCAAAGTTCTCAATAACTTGAGAAAAGTATTCAATTTCTTGAAAACATTCAATTATATTGCGAGCGATTCTCAATATCTTTAGAAAAGATACCGAGTTTATTGGGAATGAACTAGTAGAATATCTTGATACATTTCATACAACTCAGAATTCAAAACCAACTGGATGCAGTTGGGTCTAGCGCTTTAGTGGTGGCGGAAATGAAGGAAAAGGATCTGGAGGTGACGAAATTTCTCTTTTTGGCCAAAAAAGAGTACCGCGCCGCTTTATGCCCCGTGCATGTAGCTTTTATGGGTGGAATCCCATATTTTATATCTAAACAGCGAAAGCTGTACGGTTGCAGTCTTGATATAAGTTACGTTTTATCGTTAGAGACTCGAAAGCGCTACACTAAATTTATTTGGGGGATGATTTAAGGTAACTACCGACCGGTAAAACGACTAATATCGACGTAAAAGCGCGCCAGAAAGAGCAACCTGGTATGTTAAGAGCCACCAGATTTTCGAGTCAAAGTGTTGAAAGGATAAATTTTGAAAAAATGAAGGGTAACTTTATTGCTTAAGCCGAGATGAGATCTCGTATTAAGGTAAAAGTGGCACCTTTTAAGGTTAGGGTCTTTTTTTACGGGGCTGAATTAGTGCAAACTATTGTCGTAAAAACGTATTATAGTGTTGTCGTTCAAGCAAGAGTGTAAAGACTTCCAGGCGAGATGAGTTGCGCTTTCCCGCGCCCGCACAGCTCGAACTTTTCAGCGTTATCGCCGGCCCGATGCAGCCGCCATTTAGGATGCTCGGGTTGCAGCCGGGCTTCTGGCTCTCGTATCGTAAAGATAAGGCTTCAAGGTAATTAACGAGGTTCGAAACAATCGTCTTGCGAGATTTTCCGCGCGATAGAGCTCCGTTTTCCAGACAACGCCCGGATCGGATTATATGTTTATATGAAATTCAGAAAGTTTGTTATCGTCCACCCCGCACGATCCGGGAACTGGAAGTAAACGAACGAATAACGATGGAACCTCAATGAGCCGGATGATTGCTTCACGTACAAACACGGGGACTTTATGTCTGCCTCATTACGAATGCGCCGATTTCGCATCTGTGTTTCACACTGTTGCAAAACGCGATGCGACTCGGCGAAATGGAAATGTGCGGATAAAGTCGCACTCGCAGAACGTAACGAAATTTTAGAAAGCTGAAACCCTCTCAAAACTGATATTAGGAATATGTTCCAAGATATACCGAACTTTTCCAAAACATTTAACATAAACTCCAGGAATTCAGAAATCGTAGATTTTGCCCAAGGCATTGAGGATCTTTCCCAAAATATTAAGCATCATCTCCAGGAATTGAGAAATAGTGTCAAGATATTGGAGATTTTGCCCAAAAAGCATTGAGAACTTTTCCAAAACATTTAGTACCATGTTCAGGAACTGAGAAATGGTGTCAAGATATTGGTGATTTTGTCCAAGGTACGAGTATTGAGAATTTTTCCAAAATACGGAAATTTTTCTCCATATAAATATCGAGAATTATCATTTACAAGACTTTGAGAATCTTTTTCAAAAATTGAGAACTACTACATTCAAAACACTGCTTCAGATCTTGGGAAATGTTTCGAATATCGTAGAAAGTGTTTTTAATATCTTCAGGAAGATCCTGAATTTTACGGAAAAGGTTCTCAATATCTTGGGAAAGATGCCGGAATTGGTGAGAGAAGTTCTCAATAAAAAACCAGAATATCCTGAAATTTTTTTGGTAATATCTCATCAGTTAATTTATTAACCAAATCTAAATGTAATCCGTTCCGAAGATATTGAGAACTCATCTCCAGATATTGAGATTGTTTTTCAAAATATTCAAAGGCATATTTCTCGATCACCATTCTGAACGTGATCAGTGAGTTTTCAGTGAAAACTTTCAATATTTTGGGAGAAATTTCTCAATTTCATGGGCATTCAAACTTTAAGGTAAAATATTCTGAAGGTGAAAAGTGGTTCAAGCCAATAAACCAACAGGAATTACGCTAAGAAAATCTTTCAACATTTTGGGAGAAATCCTCAATATCATGGAAATTCTCAAACTTTACGGTGAAATATTCTGAACATCAAAAGTGGTTCAAGCCAATGACTTTCCAAGAATTACACTGAAAAACTGTTGATATTATGGGAATTCTCAAACTGTAGGGTGGAATATTTCTTTTATTTCATAAAAACTGTCGTATTATGAGAGTTCCTTACCGCATCGTTGTGATTCCAGAAGATGTATGCTGGGGGCTCGGGACTGTGCCGGACCACGCAGGTAAGGTTGATGGTGCTGCCGCGATCAATGAACAGCTCAGGTCCGCCCACGATCTCCGTGTCTGGCTCTGGAAAACAACACGACGTAACGTTATACCGGCTGCAGAAACTGATGTATGCAAAAGGTATACGGAGAGCACGGATTAAGGTTGAATTATGGTGGATGCGCCGGGACAGCCGTCCCAGTATTTTACGTCTCGGTATATCCAATTATCTTACACCGGAGGCACCGGCAAAAAGGTCTTTTGCCAACTACTGTACATTATAGGCCGCGCTCTTTATTATCGCAGAAAAGTTTCGAATTTCGCCCTGCCGTGCCTTGTGATCCGGCGGAAATTAATTATATCTGGATACTGGATATAAGTAAAGCCGAATTTTTCTACAACACCAGGATCGGGTAACATACGTGAGGATGATAACATGAGGCACCCTTTATCGGATTTAAATGGAAATGATGTTGCACCAGACGTTCCTGCTAAAATATGTATACCTACCGGGGCGCATTTTCATTCCTTCCCTGTACCCCTATGTGGCACCTTAATTTTCTTAAGTGCATTATTCGAACGCGCCTCATCCATTCCCTCAAAAGGTGGAAGATTAACGAGCTTTCCGAATAAAATCACAATTCCATTTATTTTAAAAAGGAAAAAATCTGCTTAATTAAAATACGCGTCCCGACAATGATTCTCGCCGTCACGAAGACATAATTTTCTACTTAGTTTACAGGCGATTACTCACCTGACTTTATCTCGCCTCTTGCGAAATAAGCGCGCGACTTTGGAATATGTTTTCCCTCGGGGCTTTATATTTACGGCCAGTCCGCGATCCGTACACCTGAAAAGTCGTTCGAGATTCGGCCAATTGTAGTAAAAGTGTTTGCGTGTGGATTCCGAGTTATAGAGGGAGACGGTTTTGTGAGTTCAAGTCGGTCCGTCCGTCCCGTTTATCGTCCTTGTTTACGGCCGTCCTGGCGTCGGGCTCTCTTATCAATACAATTTACTCTTTCTCGGCTCGTCCCTCCCTCCGACAAACGCGATATAACTCTCTCTTATTAGGGCCCGTCGACGGCCGCAAATATACCCCGGCGAACGGGGAACTCATATCCAATCAGAGTCAATATCGGGGTAATTCCCGTTCGGGAAAGACGGCGAAAATAAATTAACGTCGCAAACAAAGCCAAAGGATACGCCACTCGTATGAGCGAGAGTATCCCACTCGTGCGGAATTTCATCAAAATTTTCCGCGAATATTCCCAATTTCGGTGAATAGGTGGATGAAAATCTGAAATTTGAATTGGAGCGGCACTAGACGTTCCGGGGGTGGGAAAGTACATAGAGCTTGTTTGTTGGTTTTGGAATTGCACGGGTTTGATTAATTAAATGCAACGATGTACCCGGTTTATTGTCAGCTTTAATTAAATGTGGCGAACCGCCCCTAATAAACAACACGGGCACCTATCGGTAAATGTCGACCGGGCGTTTCGACGAAGAATGCGTCGAAAAATAATCGATCGGTCCGAAAACTTCATCCCCTGGAAATTATCGTCGATGCGGAGGAGGAAATTCTTTCCATAAATTCCGCGGATTTGGCGAATAAGGCGGCGGCTTAATAACTCGCGTCCTAAGTGGAAAAATACCCAATTTCGTTGTTGTACGAGCCAACAGAGCGGCGTCCCTCTCGCCGGCCGTTTCTCCCCCCGTTTCGTAATTCGCGTTTTTCCGCCAATTTTTTCCCTTTGGCGCGATTGGGGGCGAAGCGGCGCTAATTCCGTCCGCAGAGCCGGCGTCAAATTCGTTTCACGTAATCCGTAATTTGTCGCGCATTGTCTGGGGCGTCGCGGCGCCCGCCGCCGTCGCGCCTCCGTCCCGAAATTTAATTTTTGATTCCGGCACGCGATTAACGGGGCGCGACGCCACCCCCGGGAAGTTCAAAGATGCCGCCTTTGTGCGGCGGACGGATGGCGCCCGCCCCCGGCCCGCTCCACGGCCTAATTAATATTGCGCTCTCATTTCGGGCCGAATTAACGGCCCCCTCCCCGGGGGGCAGTTTATCCCCTGTACGCAGTCGGTTTTTGACTCGTCTTTGGGCCCCTCTCGATATTACATTTGAGGCACGAGTCTGAATTCGCATTGTTCCCGTTTTACCCGCTTTTGCCGAACTGGGAATATGAAATTTAATCAAATTTTATGTATCTAATATATGTAGGGGTGGGTGCGAACGTGTAGTTTGTCAACATCCTTCCAAGTTTTATGCGGCGCGTAAACGCCAGGGCAGGCGTCAAGTTTTTTCCGAGGGTTACGCCATAATACGCCGTGGAATACGCGCCGGAATATTTACGAGTCGTAAAGTCGGGGGCCCTTACAAATGAAAAACCATAAATTTTAATTTTCCGGAAAAATTAGCAGCCCCCATCACTTTTTGGAGACCGATAACCACGTCTTGGGGTTCCCCGATAACAAATTTATTGTTTTCCAGTTTATACATACAATTGTCGAATTGTCGATGAAAATTTTTCTAGTAACTAATCAATGACAAAAATTAATAATTTGAATTGATTAGAATCAACAGAAATTCAAGAAAAATTAGGCACCAAATATGCTAAAAATCAAACCCAAAGGTTGAAATCGAAAGCCGATAAAATTTACCAAAAATGGATTCTTTTATTGGTTACTGATAACAGATAGAAAATGTTATGAACAAGATAGATAATAAGAGAAAATTTCAAATAATTTTTGGAGGATGTGCAGCGAAATTCTCCCTGCTGAATATTTCTGGTCGGAAAGTAAACCTCTAAAGTTCGCACTTTTCCGATTCTTGTGAAATTTTTCTTGGATTAGAAGGCGAAAATCGCAGATCTGGCGACTGATAATATTCCATAGAGTCATGCGAACACATTCAAGATCGGGCGAGGCATTCGATACGCTGGTGTATCATCAACAAACACAATTACCCTGCCAATTACCCCGTCCTTGGGAAATAACACGTGCAGGTAATGGCAGAGTACACAAGCCCCGAACGTCACAGATTTCCCCATACTGCAATTAATGGAAATTGATGGATCCGCGGTATGATGCCGCACCGCTTTCGCGGCATATTTATCCCAAGTTGGGCCGAGTTTTCCAGGATTAAGCAAACGTCTCCTCCGGCATCCCGCCCGTTTGTCCGCCCCGGGCCGTTCCTCCCGTTTCTGTTCCGGAAGCCATCGATCCGGCATACCCGGAAGATCCTGCGACATGGCGCAAAGCCAGACCCCTCGAACTGCGTCCGCGATGCAGCCGATCGCCTGCAATTAGCGCGATGGGAATGTAAAACAGGTGAGATAAATCCCCGGAAATCCGAACGGCCCCATGAATAAAGATCCCTCATGCACTTCCGTTTTTCGGTAATTTCCAGGCGGCGTCTCCGTGGGATGAACGCAATTTTTCCAGGGGCAATGAGGAAGTCGAATAAATCACCCCGGAAAAACTGCCCCTTCCTCTCTCGCAACTAATTGAATAAGATAAACGGCGTAAGCTTAAAAATTCAGAGTTCCGTCTTTTTACTGCCCTGATGTCGGTGGGGTTAATTGAGCTTTTGATCATTCTCCGATGCGCGCATTGTTTAATTATTTACCTCCCCCGCGATAAATACATCGGCCTGGAGTATGAATATTCAGAGCGGGTACGTATGGGGTTTTGTTCGCGGCGAAGTTGTGTAACGTGCACACGCTCGCCCACCGTAAATTCGAGGTGGAGGCAGAAAAACTAAAATTAATTTGCATCTACTCGTACCTGTTCGTTTTTTGTTGCCCGTTTCAGTTGCCCTACATGCACAGGCAGAACGGCTCCCTTTGCACAAATTTACCCGAGGTGTCACCGGAAAAAAGGGCCGCCGATAATTAGCCAACTTTCAAACGAGCTTCAGTTTCCGCCCCTGATAATTTTTAATATTTAAATTCGGTCCCGATTGGTCAAGCGAAAGGTCCCGCGATTATCGTCCATTTATATGTAAACGGCGACCGCGGCTTTATGCCGCATCCCTTATTGTTATTGCCGTCGGGAATTCGGGCGGCCGAACAAACTCCGATATTTTAAACACGATGTTGCCGTTGCGGGCGTAATTTAAATAAGCCGACCCATGATCGATAGGCGTGCGCCCCGGATCGGCCCGGTAGTGCAATCAAAGTAATTCCGCGTCTCGTCCCGATTCCCGAAGCTAATGTGAAATTTAAACACGAATCGATACGTGTTGCAACGGAACGCGGCCCCGGAATCGGCGACACCTGGACTTTCCCACCGTTTTTCACCCGCCCGAGTCACAATATGGAAATGGAAAACCGGCGCTATTATTGTTGACCCATCGAGGCGGACGCGTCGAAAGCTCCCGGGCGATGAGAGCTTCATTGCGGGAACGGAACGCGATTGCGGGGGCTTCATCAGATCCGGGCGATAATTCGGCCGCACCTGACAGAAATTATAAAGCGCCCGTCGGCGACTCTAATAAAAACAAACGGCCGCGATAAGCACCGAAAAATTCGTGAAAAAAGCGGCAACAACCCCGGAAACGGGTGTATAATAACGCACTTGTGCCCGACAGATAGGAGGCCGAACTTCCGACCTACATCCAGAATTACAACAATACCGAATATATCTTCCAGACACGTTATTTTCGTGACTCGCGCCACTGATAAATGGGCCTAAAATTGCGCCCTCTGCCCCGGAATTGACGATTTTTCGGCCCGTCACGTCCCGATGACGGCGACCGCGGGTTTTAATTTGTGACGGAGCACTTAATAAGTTTATCGTAATCGTAACTTATGCGGTCCCAAATCCGCAAAGTTTGAACTTTCGTTTGTTGTGTGTAATGCGAGTCCGTTGTCTGGCGGCCTTGTATCGTTAGGGGCTTCATGAATTTATGCGCCCCGAAGAGCGCTCTAATTAGACATGGCCGTTTTCTTGGGCGAGTTGGCACGCTCCGCGGCTCCGGCCGGGCGATAAATTTGAATTTTCCATTTTCCCGCCCCGGAATTGGTCGATATACGCCGGCACGAATCTCGCTCTGGTGTTTTTCCCCGAGGCGGTTAATAAGATTTCGGTTCAATGTAGTTCTACTTTGTGCGGCCGCGATATACGTCCGTCGAGAGCCGTTAAACGAAATCTGCCCGATATTTTTCATTGAAATTGGAACGGCAGTACGAAACTATCTCACCCGGCCAGGCTAAACGTCGAAATCGGTCTCCATTGATCATCTTTATCTCTTTCATTTTCTGAAAATTCCCCAGACTCGTAGTTTTTGTTTACGCGCATCTTCTTTACTTCTTTCACGGATTATTGGAACGGCGCACTGGTTCCAAAAAGTGCATGGATCAAGTGCACTAAACTTGCAGCATCCGTTTTCCGAATGTTATCTGGCTTAGTGAATTGATCCACATTTCCCATATTCTATACGAGAGCATTCATTCTTTATGAATGGGTAACCCAATTATCCCATATTAAAAGCAACAGTATTAAGTGGATCCATCAAGCCCTAGAACTTAGTTTCCGGTTCTTTTTCAAATTTCATACTAATTAGAGAAATTGGATCAATTTGCTTCTATTTTGGAATAAATGTACTCGATTTTCTAACTGATGGATAAGTAAACTTGAATTTTCTGATGAAGGCGGACCAAAATGGTGGGTTGAATAATATCCAAAGAAAAACGATTTCCATCGAACACTTTATCATTAGTAACATCAGTGATGAAAAACATCCGCAACCAGTACTATAGGATGCCCTAAACGTGCCTACCATACCGAACCTTGATTGAAAAAAATTGATCAGACGGCAATTTGGCCTGCGAATATTTTGCCGCTTTGATTCCTCACTTTTCCAAGCCCAGGTCGGTATAATTACTCACAGAAGACCTGCAATTGCCTAGCAGAAGGCCACCGGTTGTTTCCCTTGATTGCGGCCGGTCCTGAATAAAGTTAGCGGCATAAAAGAGTTTAACGAGTAATTTTTTCTTGTCGACGTAGCCACAAATACCAAATAACTAGAAACATAGGCCGTTAACGACGTCTCGACAACTTTTACGAGACTACGCCGGAAAAAAATTAATCGACATGTCGGGGGACGACCCCATCGGCACACAAACAGCTCGAAGAAAATTAATATTCTCATAAGTTTGCATAGCAATTAAGCCGCGCTCGAAACCGATAATATCAAATCTGAATACCGAATTTGAAGGCACGTAGTTATCTTCGGCTCGGTTCAGGTAAAAGTTGCGAAATTTCTCGGGAAAATACAAATATCGAATAACGTGTGGGAGCCGGCATCTTCTCGGGTGAACCGCCCTCTCCTATCTGAAAGTTTATTGATGGACCGAATTCACTTTCTCTCGGAAGATCGTCGTCGAGTCCATGCACGTCACTTGCTGATACACCTGGCTGCGGACGCGGATGAAAGTGCGGTCCATTAGGATAATTCGACGTCATCCCCGTCGAAGCCGCATCGCTCTCGCATTCTATTTTTCCACTTAAAATCGAATTTACTCCCTCGCCATATTCCTATCTCGGTTCGTTATTTACGACGGATTTAGAGGTGTTGTTATAGCAACTTTATTGGCAATACTCCGACAGATATAAACGTATCGTGATTTATACTTGTGTTCTTTTTTTGCGTTCTGTTGTATCCTAGAGGTACCGCGTTTGATACAGTGGCGGGCCAGGCGAAGGAGAGAAATAAATCAATGAGTACCCGTCTATATCGGGGGTGAAAGTTTTTTTTTCCACCCGCAGGGAAAAAAGCGCAAATTGTTTTTGCGGGCCGTGGATGAGATTCGGGGATACATTTCGCGATCAATCCTGTTATAGGCCTTCGGTAACCACCCCATGTAACCTATTTATGTTACCTCCAGCGGGAGCGCATACAGGGTGCCTCAGAAAAATTACCACGACATTGATCAGTCATAGTAAAAGATCACGGATCATCGAAAAATCACAGAAGTGAAAAGACAAATATCGCTAAGGCAAGCATTTTTTGTGAGACGAAAATTGTGAAAAAAGTGCTTGATTTTTCGAGATATCACTTCTCAGATTTTCATTGTGAATGGTCAATCATAGTCAATTTGTATTCTTCTTTTTGCTCATAATAATGAGATAATTTGGATTCTAGGGCACCTTAATTCACTATCCATTTTGGGTTGGAAATACCGCACTGGTAGATCATATAAAAGACAAATATTTTGTCCATCAACAGCAAAACTTCTTGAATAGACCGTAATTAATGCTCATCACTGAGAAAAATTAATGGAAAGTCGGACAAATAGAAAAAATAGTATAAAGCTCTCACGGCGGAATACATTACCGCACTACTCCCGTTTTGTAATTATGGACTCGTGTGAGAAAACAGTGATTTCCACCCTCAGTGCTTTAATATACTATTTTACTGCTTCACATTGAACTACTCCAAAGAGCAAAAAGTAGAGCACCTCACAAAAAATGACTCTTTTGAAAATAACATAGCTCTTTCGATTCTTGCGACATTTTTTCGGGGTCTTGACGAAAATAAGCGCTCGAGGGACACCCCGTACATCGCGCGGCCCAAGAACGTGGGCAAAAAGGTTCGAAAAAACATTTGGAGTGGAAATATGAGCTTACCTATGACCGTGAGATGGATAAAGTGGCTCAGGTGGGGCGTGGAAGAGACCTGGCACTCGTAGACGCCGGAGTCGCGGTGCTGGGGGTACTTGATCTGCAGGGTCCAGTCCTCGGAGTGGGGCTGATGGATGGCCCGGAACCGCTGGTCGCTGGTGTACGTGTACCGGCCCACGGTGAGCAGGTGGACGTCGCGGTGCCTTACCCAGGACACCTGCAGAGACATCTGCAATGGAGCGACACCTCTACTGGCAAGCTTTTTGGTGGTTGGCGGTGCACTAAAACGGCTACGTGGTGAACGGCCCAAAGGGCCAAACTAAATCGGGCGGTGCATCGGACACGTGCAACGGAAAGGGCAACGTTAATCGCGAATTGAGGGATGATGGTAATTTTCGTGACGTCAGCAATCACAAAATTACAAATCGTGGACACAGGTCGTCCACAGATGGCGCTCGTAAAAGCATGATGATAGTCGCTGTATTACCGATTACCGACATTTTGAGGTTATGTGAGTGTCTGCTGTCATCCGTGCCGGTAATCTTTTCGTGTTCTCAATAAAATTATGCGATTGTGACTCCAAAATGAGCAAAAACTTGCTGATCACTCAGCACGGATCAACTCCATAACTGTAAATACGCGTGGCGCCATCTACTGGATCATAGAAAAGATATCTTCTTAATTATTGAGTTTTTGATAAGCTATTTCGAAAAATACATGAAAATTCCTCATTGATGCGGAAATCCGGGAAAGATGGCCGCAAGTTCCACTTCGCGAAAAACCGGGGTAATTTAAGTTTCGGATCGGATCTTTCGTCGCAACATCCTCGACGTATCAATCCCGAACGGACCATTAGTCATCTGCGAAAGAAACAGCGCCAACCGCAGCAATTCTTCTCGCCGGAAAGCACCGCTGACATGACAACACGGGCCGGTGCCGCAGGATTCTGCCCGTTTCCAACGAGAAATTACTTTCATCGACCATTCGCTCTCGGATAATTTCGGTCCGGACCGGGAAATTCTGTATTTCGTATAATATCCCTCTAGTTTCGATACGATAAGACTTGAGGACTTTTGAGACGTATCTGACTCTGTTAGCAATGATGCCATCGTGTAATCCATCCCGTTCCGTTTCCACTCTTCAATCCGTGCAGAATCGAGTCCTTTTTGTGTATGTGACAGCGTTCGCGCTCACTACTTTTAATTAGATTCGTTTGTAGCTCTACGTACGGTACGAGTCATAACGAGGGTTTAATTTTGATATTACAGCCTTTCCGGCTTTCGGCTCGGCATGATTACTGTACCCCTGCTCTGTACCTACATGGACGTGACTTTCAACAGAGTAGGTTTTTTTTCAAAAATCTTCTGTTTTCGGTTCGCATATGCTTGTAAAAATGTTGCAAGGTCCTATTTTGGTTACTAGAAATTTGAGTTAATTTTGTACACTTTTGCACAAAGGGACAGTGAATACAAATCAATAGGAATACTCTGTCAGCTCAAGTTAATTAAACTTTGTTAAGTTTTGGGTTACAAAGTCAATAGTTGAGTTCTCAACTTTTTAGTTAAGTTTCCACTTTTTGCCATAATTTTTGGTGAAATACGCAAACAGCTAAAATATATGAGAACAAATTCAGAAAAATCCTCTCATGAGTTTTATTACTCTAAGGCTTTATGTGATTTCTGAATACTATAACTGAGCGAAGACTCATGTTAAATTTGTAGATGTCTCTCTCACTAATTCTCTCATAAACGAGTTAGAATACTGTGGAACTATCTTATAAGTTCAATCTGTAAAATTTTCCTCATTAATACTAGTGATGTTATATAGCCTTATTTTTCAGTAAAATTTTTAGTGAAATTTCGATCAGTGTATCTTATCAATTCATATCAAAGTATTTCTCATATAAGTGTAGTTTTTACACTGCGTGACTTGTGATGAATCTGAATATTGTATAGTGTGCCTTTAACGTATTTTGAGTGGAAATAGTGTGTACACACTTGCAGTAGTTTCTCGACAGTACTTAATTATTTACACTGAAAAACGCTTCAAATTATTTTAGTGTGACCGAGGATTTGGCACATCAATTTGGATGCGATCGGGGTGACCGATGCAGAGAACTGCGTAATTGTATTAATTGGTTCGGGTTTCGTCTAATCGCCGTTCCCGATTCGGATGAACGGGGCGGCGACCCGGGGCGCGAAAACTGCCTCAACCGCGGCCGAATTATTTGGCTCGTGTAAATAACATAATGTGCTTTTATCTCGGCGACGGCACATTGCAAATGAAGCCTCGTAAACCGAACGATATTATTATCAAAGTAAATTCGCCCGAGTTTACGTAAGCCCCGGTATTGTTATGCAAATACCGAGGCCATGTGTATACGCGCGTACATGGAACATGGAATTGAGCATCCCTCTTAATGTAAACTTGACGGAGGGGCCTTCGCGGAAAATTGAAAATCGCACCCCTCATAAGTGAAAATAACGATGCGACGGAAAAAAGGGCCCCGTCACCGGAACCCGGGAAATCCTCCGGGTTTTTTTTTCGGGAATTACGCGACCGACTTTACGGCACGAACATTGCCGGCTTCATTATTCCGCAATCCGCAATGCGAGGCGTATTTTTAAATATAATAAAACGTAAAAATGCGCTTCACAATGGGGAGGGAAATGACGGGATCGTGCCTGCAACCTGTGAATAGAAACCACCCCTTGTAGTCGGGGCGAGTTTGCATAATTTCTACTTAAAACGCGACAGTGCACGTTTATAATTAAAGCCGATGTGGACGTGAACTCTAATCGCCTATTTGTTGTCCCGCCGCGAAATGGGTGTGATAAAACTCGAAATCACTTTTTATGTGGAATTGGAATGCCGTTTGCGATGAAATAAATAAAGAGCTTTCGTTTCGGCAAATTGCGTTTTAATCTAATTGCGCATGCGAATATTTCACTGCACTTTGACCGGCCCATTTCCATCATCCGTGAACCGTACGCCGCTGCAGGGAAAACGCAGAAATGCATGATGTGATGGAGGGTAATAATCGCATTGTCATTATTTAGAAATTCACGATGTTTTCAGCTTGATAAAACCGCCCGTAGGGTTGTAATTTATTACTGTAGGGACAAATATTTAGCTAGCGTTCACCACGTAAGTACAGACGACGATACAGTTGGGATTTCATTATTTTATGAATTAATAAATACAGCAAAACGACAAAAAGCAAAATGACGATGCGGTATTTACCGGGTAAATAAGTCTCGCTGGTCTACTTGAATATGAATATACAAAAATTTAATGAGTTGCGGAAGGTAACGCAAAGCCGTGATTGGTCGATATCTTAAAATCGACCAATCATATGTGAGCAAAGCAACTGTAATACACTTTTTCAATTGCCGCATGAATGGTGCAACATTTGTAAACCGGGCTAGGAACGAGGTCGAAACTTTGATCAATTTAAATCCGAGACCTTCTGGAATCCGCGCTGTTTGGCTCGTGGAGGTTCCGTTTCTCAGACGGATCTTCTAATTAAACAGGCAATTAACCCGAGTGTTCATAATCAGCACGGAGCGAAGACGAAAGTTTGATTAATGGATTTCTTATTGTCTCCCCGTTAGAATTGCATTGTTTCCGGTCGCGGATCGGGGCACAGTGCAGGGGTGTATTAGCCGTAATTAATGCCTGTAGTCTTCGTGATTAATCGCGAATCTCTCACGATATTTACCATTAATAAGAGTAACGCGTTCGGCATAAACAAGATCGCGCCCCCGTCGGCATCAACCATCTGCGGTTCCTCCCCCATCACGAAAAACCGTAAATATTTTAATGTTTTACGGTTTTTTCAGCCAGACGGCAATAATCTCTTTCCAGGACGTTTCAAAGTTTAATATCAACGAGTGGACGGGACAAAAAATGAGCCGCTCTTATTAGCCATAAAGGCAAAAAATTTGTACACCTCGTGGGTGGTTTAATTAAAGTGATTGCCTCAAATTATTCATCGGGGGGATGGGGCCTCCCCCGATATAAACACTGAATAAATTCATAAGCCATGAATATAATTACTTAATTGCTAGGTGATGCGGAAGACGTTTATCGGATAATGACCGCGTGCCTCGTGCCTTTCCCGTTACGTATAGACCAGAAATTGGAGAGACAACGTGACAATTCCTCCTTAATTTGGAATTACTGGGGCTGAGGGCTAAAGGTGCGTATGTGGCACCTTACATAATGCATCGAGTGCTGTGAAGTTTCCGCGAACTTGGCAGGGCACAATAACGTCTTTTATCAACCATAGTTTTAAGTTATCGGCGCTTTCGAGCCCTCGCAACTTCCTCTTTTCAATAATAATCGAACCGTAAAGTAAGTCACACCATCAATTTCCCAACAACTTGCCACTAGCTCTCGACAGTCCTTCGCTTACTCAAGTTCGACTGTATTAGGCGAGTGGCAAGTAGCACTTGCCTCCGCCGGTAAGTAGTTGAGTAATTTTGTTTAATATCCGTCAAATGAGCCTAACTTAGTTTGCGTTCTCGAGTTGGCAGTTCCTTTAGAACGGGGCGTTCAAATCAGTTTCCAAGACAAATTTGATGTAAGTACTTTAGCAGAAACGGTGCAAACGGCATTGAAAACTTGTAAATAATTAAGGGTATTTGTTCGGCGGACGACGTTATTCGAATTTCGCGATTTCCGGTTCTTTTGGCTTGATGAATGTTTCGCTGCGCGCGGGCATTTAAAATTAATGGCGTCTTAGTCGCGGTTGTACCTATCTAAACTTTTCGACTCGGCCGTTTTTACCTAAGACCGCTGAATTATTGACGATTCGTTAACGTGAATTTCATCCGAGAAGCTCGCGAACTCGGTCAACTTTTTTCCTCTTTATTAATATTTGCTTATTTCGCGATGTTTAAGTAAGCATCTGTGATGGGCTCTCGCGCTCGCCGTAAAAGCATCCCGGAATCTTTCGTTTTCTAATTACTTTTTTCCGCGTCTGCCGTGTTTATTTTCGACGGGGAGGAAGTGCTCTCGCCTCGAATTCCGAAGTGCGGTTCTCCTTTTGGGTCCTTTGTAGTGGGCTCGTGCGGGAGACGCGTCCGATAAACCGCGCGTCGAGGGGCTGAAAAACGTCCTAGGGCCGGCTGAGCCCTTCCCGGGAGCCGCGACGCGACGGATATAAGAGCCGTTCGACGGCCATAAAGATTGATGATGGACCGATTCTTTATTTTCTGTCTATACAGAGAGTATAGCCTGAGAGATTGCAAATTTCAACGATTTTTACCCTCGCCCTCGCTCGCGCCCCCGGACGTTCGCAACCTTAACGTTTCGATCACCGGGAGGGTCGCATGCATCAGTCAAAGTCAGCGAGCGCGAAGGGATTATTCGGCAAAAAGTCATCATCGACGTTTCCCCCGATTTCCATCGCATCGCCGTTCTAGGGCCCTCATAATACGCATGCGAATTAAAAAAGCGCCATAAAGCCCGAAACGGTAAGTCCTCTTTAATTTGGTCATTGTTTTCGGAGGGTCGGGAAATGCCTCCGAAAGCCCTTTTTTCAGCTTTCGGACTTGATCCCTAATTGAGGGAAAACAGTTTTCCGGATGTGTAATTGGGAGGGTCCCGCGCTCAAGATTCCGATTTAAAGGGAAGCGGAAAAACTCGCCCTCTTTAAGGGAACAAGAGACCCTTGTTCTTGACAACTTCCACGAGTGCCGACAGAAATACTCGTCGAGGGCGAATCCGTCCAAATATTATTTCATTCGGCGGCGGCATAATGGGAAATTCCGGCCCCTCTCGCCTGTCAATGCCCAAATAAAGAGGAGGATCATCGGCTTTTGTGCGCGCAAAGTGAACGGAAAGCGTGCATTCCGAATTTCGACGACTCACGGTTCTGTTTGCCAGATTCTTCACCCTGCAGTTGAGATACGCCGTTTTGCCGAGCAGTGCCGTGACGTTTTTCGAGGCGGCCGTGTCGAAATGGGGCCCTCTGGTCGTGGTGTCTCCCAAGGAATTACTGGCGGCGCTCCCTCCTGATTGTACGGCGCACACCACTGGAACCAAAAAAAGACACTTTATTCGTCTAGTGTTAATCTGATGCCGATGTCGGTAATTTTTAGGCGCTCGCCCTTTCGAGGGGTTCGAACGAGGGAAGACAGGTGTGTGGGTCGTTCGAAGTGACATCGGACCGGGGTAGGGTCGAACGACTGATTGATCGAACCATAACATAACGTTCTCGTGTCTATTTAGCAAACAAATTGTTATACACGGGAGGTGCCGGGTGATTGATCGGCGCCTCACGCACCCTAACGACCGACAACCCCGAGAAAAAGACCATCATCGTCGAGCCACTGTGGCGGGAATTAGCGGTCGCGTTCTGCAGTTAATCACGATGGTCTTTATACTGTTTGAGGACAGTTTTTGGAATTCGATGGTATTTGGCACTGAATAGAAAGTTTTCTGAATTCTCTATTTCGACTGCTTTTGTACATATTTTTCAAACTTTGTCTATCATCCCGTTTTTGTATCTCAAAGTGTTCATAGCATAGCAGGTATCGCTTTATGTTAGCTATTTAGAACCGGAATGGAATGGAATACACTTTGGTTGAATGGCAAGTCCAATAAGATTTAGAAATTGAATAATTAGAAATACATTTTGGTTTTTAGTATTTTGGGTTCATTTATTCACAAGAAATATGGTTCACAATTTGGGAAAAACAACTTCATAGTCTAGTTTTCCTGCAGGGAATAATCCTGCCGAGGCTTATTGACTTCTCATTCTCAAGGGAATGCCATATATGATTGGTCGAAGGTGTTCAAGGATTATTTTCTGCAGGAAAAACAGAGAATATACTAGATGGATTTATATTTACTTCCCAAAGAAAATTGTATTGAAACCAATAAAATTTTTGCGCATACATTAAACCCAGATTCACTGGTCTTTTGTTTCAGTACCCTAAATCCATTGAAAATTCAGACATTTTCTATAATATTACAATTTGAATGTTTTTAATTTAAGAAATGAGACTTTAGTGGGTTACAATGGGGTATAAAAAAATCTTCAGGTCTACAAAAATAGGTTTCTGCATTCCATGTCCATTAGGAGGTAAAAATTAATCAACAATGGACAAACAAAATAATAGGTATCGAAAATATTTGCATCTGTACCCTTCAATTCTCTGTTGAGACTGTTTCGAATCGAATTTCGATTGAATTTTGAATCGCTTAGTAATCTTTCGAATTGAGTTGGGTATTTTACCAAACGAGTCAAAGAACTAGCCTCAATCGTAGAATTCCAAAACAGACCTATTAGGAACATTTACTGCTAAGTCTTTCGCAACTTATGATTAGATTGTTTTTCCACCTTGTGAAACTTTTATTGGCTTAACGTCTTGCAACCCTCGGCACTAAAAGTAAAAACATGTAAAAAAGCCGCCTATGAACAACAAATTAAAACGGTATCGACCATTCGAAGGAAATAAAAAGTGGAGCAGAGCAGTAAAGCCGGGTATTACTTCTGTTTTATTGAATTCGTGACGTTCGATCGGCAACAATCGGTTTGTATGCACTTGAGGGCAAATTCGTTCGATACCGGCTGCACCAACATGTATCGGTGCATTAAATCGCAAGCACTTAGCCTTATTAAGAGCGCCATATTTGTTTCAATAGTTCCGCAGACGCTTCGTCACGCGATTGATTAGAGTTTCGTATACGGGGTAGAAACGTACGAGGGAGGTCGCGTGCTCATTTGTCTCCGCACTTACAGGGCATAAGATGAATAATAGATGATTTACGTGTAATCGTAGCCGGAGCGCAGCCGTACAAAAACATAAATGCCTTCCCACCTGGGGCCTCGTTATTTATCATGGGGCGCGAGACGTTTTCCTGTTTCTTGATGCCAATCAGCGAGTGCAGGTGGATGTCGGTAATTACTCTCGCGACTCGATGTGTGCGGCTTTTTTATTATCAAGTTTTTCAATTAAAAACTGTCGGCGGCGCCATTAGCATCGCCTTTTGTGGAGGGCCTCTCACGCGAAATCGCGCTCAATCTCTGCAATAAAGCCAAATTGACGGTGATTGAGGTCGCTTATCGCCCAGATCCCATCACGAACGATAGTCGGGCGCCGCCAGAAACAAAGCTTCGGAAATTTCGGCCCTCCCGGCCGAAATATTCCAGGTGCGTGTGCGCCTATAATGGGCGAAAATTGGGAAACGGTCTCGGGCTCGGGAGGCCTGTAGCGGCTCGTTTGTGCGATGCCGCCGTTAACTTTAACAGGGCGATGTTAATTAATTAACTGTGCGTTTATAAACGAATTTTATTTGTGAGCTGTGAGCGACGAACGTTCCGAGATGGGGAATTAATTAGGTATGTTATTAAATTAGAGTGTCTGACTATAACGCGGCTCCCACGAAGTTAAAGAAAGTTCGGTCTTTAGGATAAAACGTTATTACTGATGCAGATTCTTAATTTAAGGCCGGCCAACTTTTAAAGGGTTATTAAAAGTTGGCCCTCTTACGCACACGGGGTGGCAAGAATTCGTACTTTAAGAATTTTTAACGAATGGTCTATCTCGGGAAGAGAAAAAGTGAAAATAGTTCTACAACATTTTTATCGGCTATTTTACGACTGCGAGGTGTCTTCAAACGGCTGCAAATTTCTACACAAGTTTACCAATTATTTGGAGCTTTCAGCCAATTACCGAAAAATTACAGAAAAAAGGGATAAAGAAAATATTTTGAAAACATATACTGAATACGTGTTTGCTTGTTACCACAGATGACGCATTAAAATGTTTGCGGGGCGCTCGATAATTGTTGATCTTTTCCGTCGATCTATTTATTCAGCGGGTGTCTAAACTTCGTTGTGGAGGAGCTCATTAAGAGTTTTGTTTACGGAGGCCCCGGGATCGCTCATAATTTTGTTTATGCAACTGTTGTAAGTCAGATTAGGATTAGGCGTCTGCCGGAGCGATCCGGGAGCGGCCCGAGGGCCGAAAGCGCTTAAAACTCCGGGGATCTTGTTGCGGCGTCGTCGGCCCGGACCGACTCGAAGAAATCGCCGGAAAGTCCGGGGGCGCCGATAAGGAACGCGACTCCGACTCACTCCGGAGAACAGGCGTCGCGACGCCCAGTTTTCATTAGCGACGTCTGAATTTCCTCGGCCACGGCGCCCCTCTATTTCGCCCCCCGGCGCTTTTCTAGGTATAGGTATCCGCGGAATTGAATTATTTTCGGCCGCTTGTGTTGAGATGTCGCTCCTGCAAAGCCCCGCTTTTCTTCGGCGCGCGGCCTCGTGTCTTTGGGGAATTTCGCAAAGGATCAATTTTCGATGAAATTGCGCTTTCGCCTCCCCGTCCCTTTATGCCGTACACGCCGGCTTTTGCAAAAACCCGGGCAACTTACGCCACTTCTCTTTTTCCGTCGTCGTCGGACTCATAAAGGACTCCGCCATGATTAGGCTCATCAATTTCGTGCCCCCGAATCGGCTGAAAGCGGTCGCGATGACGGAAAAGCGAACTTCGCGTTTGAGTAGACCTGTTTGTATCGCATTTTCCGAACGGCGGAATCAGTTCGCCGACAAATAGCCGCGATGGCTATCCGGGCGTCCCGACGCCCCGCCGGCGGCCGCGGCGCTTATGCTAATAAGATTATTGCCTGCGCGATGCAAAGTCGGCTAACTGCATCGACCGCCGCCCTAATCGCGATGCAGCGTGGCGCAATAACGGCCTCCTCGGTAGGAAATTGCGGCACTCGCATAGGCCGCACTATACCATCGTGGGAATGCGATACCGCGATAGGAAAAACTTTTCCGAATCCGCGACCGACACGAAAAGCACATTTATTTCGATTAGATACCAGAGCTGGGGCATTATTATTGCATTTGCACGCACGAAACAAATAAAACTTTCGTATTACGATGCGTGGACCCACGCCGTCCGCGGGGGCTAATAATGGCAATCAAGCGGAAATTAAACATCAGAGGTCCACTCGGAACGCATTAATGATACCCGATTATTGTTGTTAACCCGGAACATACGATCGGGGGCGGGAATTACCCTAATTTTCCGCGGGGCGAGAACGTGTCCAATTACGGCCCTCGGCACGTCTTGCGCTAATACCCTCGACCGTACCGCTCGGAGCACACGAAGATGCAATCTAAATTGAAACCGGTCCCTCATTGACCCCTGCATCATCGGCGAGAATTTTCAGAAAATCGCGTGGGGGTGTTATTAATTATCGGGGGTGGCGCGCGGTCGAGGAGGTTCATTAAAGACGTTTTATGAACGATCGGTCATAAAACGCCATCTTACGCCTTGATTCGCGGGCGCTAAAGTGGTATTTTACGCCCTAGGGCGCTAGAAGTACGCATCGTGTATTCTTGAACAAAATAGCTTTATTCTATCTTTTTAATGACTAATGATTTATTTTGCGTGATTATACACCTCAAAATTACAATTGGGACAATTATTTACATTATGATGATGACTTGTACTTGATCGATTTTTCCAAAGAAAAGATCCGGAGAACTTCTTCCTTTATAGTAACATCATCTACTTGAACTTGCTCCATTTATTGAAGACCACTTATTCTTTTTCACATAAAATTTCGGATTTCACTGGTAATAATTCTGTAGCTTCGGCAGCGTTCGTAATTTCTGCTGGGAAATCGGTAATTTCTTCTTCATTCGCCGTAAAAATCTTCTCCAAAACCGCCACTCATTTCCACTTTTGGACATTTTTTCAATATGGCTACCTTTATTTATGTTGTTGTTATCGTTACATTCAATTTATTTGTATTATTTCAATTTTTAATCAAAATCAGATACCTTTGCGTCACTTTGACAATTTAATTTCCAGACAGCGTCAAATTTTATAAAATTACGAGATGTGTTTTAGAGGAGATCGTTCATAAAATGTTGTATGCACCTCAGGCGTAAGAAAGCGTTTAGGGCCCTTGTCGTGTTAAAGCCTTCGGCTGCGCCTCCGGCTTTAATTTCACGACCGGGCCCTAAACGCTTTCTTACGCCCTTGATACATAAATAACTATTAAAGCGCCCGGGGCGCGTTTCCAGTTTCTAACTTTATTCTCGAGTCAAAGCAAATAGCTCTCGAAACGAAGTGTTTGAGGTCTTCACCGGATGCAAGTCCAGATTAATATCCGCCCGGCCGACCCGGCCCGGATTCGGTCTAAAGTGCATTTCTCGACTAATTATCGTTTCGCACAAAGCGAAGGCGCTCGCCGGGAACGAGCTTTCGTTTACTCGGTAAAATGTACCGATAAGAAATTTATTAGCTGCGAGTAGGCGCGATGGCAATTTCGAATGGGGTAATTGCGGGCGAACAAATACTAACGGGTTAGGCCGTGGCCGTGTCTAGAGCGCCGGAAATTTGATTCCGTATCAAGAAAATTGCATTTCGCGTATTAAATGCACCTTTCGGCGTTAATTTGCGTACGCTGCACCGCTTTTACCCACTTCGATGGAGCCATTAGCGGCGGCTTTCGAATTTGCCGTTTTCAATTTGTCACACTGCCTCCTCCCCGAGATAACGATTTTTACCCACCGAAATTAAAGCCCGAACCGCATTCAAAGCGGGATCGATCGCCGCACTACACTGGTTAAAAATAATGTTTTCGCAAGCAATTCCGGAATAACTGGATGTTGTTGCGAATGCGAATTCGAATTCCCTCACTTAATTACAGTTTCTGGCTACGTCTGGAGCGGATCCGCGTGATGTTTCATGTTTCCGTGTAATTGAATCGAATTGCGCTTTTTCGAGATGGCAATGTGCATTAAATAAGCGACCTCTTCGGTGGAAAATTTAATAAAAGTTTTATTGTTGCCGGTTTAGCGGGGCGGAAATTGAAGACAAAGGCGTTCCGAGCTCGCAATTACAATTTTTATCTGAAAATCAATGTGTCGGAGTTAATTCGACTGCGGATTAGTCACCGCGCACCGAATCATCGGAATTAACTTTTCCCATAAAAGTTTATAATTACGGATGATGCACCGGGCGAATTTCAAATTGGATCGATGCTGGCGCTGGTGCAGGTCTGGGGTTACGGTAATCCGGCGTTCCGCGATAAAATTAATTTTATTTATTAATCCGGCAATTAGGAGATGCAACGCTAATCCCCCCGGCTCCGGGCTGAAAACTGCGAATCCGGGCCTACCGGATAATAATGATCCATCAAGTTCTCGCACCTATAGAGGCCGCCTTGTAGGCCCCATTTACAATGGGGGTGTAAGAGGCAAGTTTTGACGACCTCGCCAAACTTCCATCATATATTATTAGAGTTCGGGCTGGCGTTGTCACAGTGTTTGCGCAGCGCTCAACTTACATCGCTTGCGGAGGGAGTTTTATGTTTCAAAACTCCCTTATACGTACTAAAATACGATATCATTCCTTTCGCGGATAAACACTCGTTCCGTCTCGGACTCGGAAATTGGGTAATTAAACCGAATCGCCTTGTTTATCGGGTCGGACCGGCGAAAATTAATAAACGCCCCGTAAATCCACACACAGTCCAATTTGAATCTCATTAGGGCGACGATGACGACGTATTAACGCTAACCGAATCACGGCGAGTTTTCCTGGATGGCGTGCAACGGATGCGAAATTGCATCGAACACAAAATAACACGGTTAAAACTGAGCCGGTTTCGTGCCTTAAACGCCAACAACCGTGGAAACGCGAGCACATCCTGATGAGGTCACAATCAGCACGGAATGGGGGTCGCGACCCCTCCAGTCGTACGAGATGGAGAGCTGCATCTAATTCCGCCCGGATCCGCGGCTCAAGCAGCGATCTACGTCGAAATCCGACAGACGGAATCATAACTGGGACGTTCGCTTTTAATAATAACGTTTTTCCGTCTAATTGGGAAATCGATACGGCAGTCGCTTTTCCTTTTTCTCGGCAGATACCGAGCGTTTCATTTATCTTCGAGCGACTTTTATGAAAACATAACAAAAGTGGATCGACTTACAGTCCCTAAAATACACCGAGATAGTCGCTCAACAAGGATGAAAATGATGTTCGGGGTCTCCGGATCGAAAAAGGGAAGTTATTGTGTCTTTGAAATCGTTTTGTGACCAGGGACTCCATTCGAAAGCATTCGGTTTGGGGGATAATAATAGGCTATTATACTTATACAAAATCAAATTCCTGATTGCCCATGCTAGGCCGACGTGAAGACAAAGACCTGTTATTGTAATAACGATGTTTTCCAGGTGTGGGGGAGTCCTTTGTTGATATCTCCTCTGTTACATCAGAGTTTACCTAACTAATTACCTGAGTGATTACGCTTTTCGATTCCGTAATTGAGCTCGATGCACTTCTGGTCGAAACAAGTAGTTACAAGCAGGAGTTCAAGAGCGGGAAGTTTTGCCTTGAAAATCCGGAAAGTTGAAAATAATGAGATTCTAATATCCTTTGAATACTTTTCGGGAAAACTCCACTTTTTCTCCATTAAAGGATGAAGGTATTTCAAAGGGGGAAGCGAGGCTTTGAATGTTATTGCTGAGGTGAGGGCGCAATTAGCCGCGGTTATCTCAGATTATCGATTAGCTGTAAGTCGCGCTCCGAGTGCGAGCGGATTAAGGCGCCCCTCTTTCGATCAAATCCGCCCGATAAAGGCACTTACCGTCCATTAATCGCGTCCAATCAGTGAAAAATTATGCCCGCCGTTCGAATTCCGCCCGCCAAGTGAAAAGTTCGCCCCGAAAGAGGTCGCATCGGTCCGGCCCCCGGATAAAATTGTTTCGCTAAACATCATAATTTATTCAGGACGACGCAGCTTCGCAATAAAAAAACCCGTGTCGTTCGTGCATCCATATAAAACTTTCTTTTTACGATGGAAAATTGATGACACTTTAAAAGCACTGCTGTATATTGAATTGTTTAGCGCAAAGTCAATTTGTTTTATCATCCTTCGCTCGTGCGTGATGGATTATTTTATTTATTCCGGCGCTCCTTCATCCCGCCCTCGAATCTTGGGGGATTCCGAGTGTTTAATGAAATTGCGCCTAAGGGCGCGACCATGACGACCGTGTTGTGCTTCCGGAGGAACCGCCGTGGACCGACCGCGGCAGAAATCCGGTTAGGGCCCGAGAAGGCGACCGGAAATCTCATCGTACGGATTAATTGGATCTTGTTTTGTGTATTGTAGTCGGCGCCTGCGAATCGAGTGGCTGCGGTCGAGGACCGACCTCCGCTGAAATAATGCCCGCCGTGCCCGGATCGACCTTTCGATTACCGCCCGAACCGATGTAATTAAGTGTTTTATTAGCGCCGCGTCTCAATTACTTCAACTTTGATTCAATCCGGCGCAGGCACTTCGGCTAGTTACCGAACGAGAGGAAAAAACGCACCCGCCGAACGAGCCCGGCCACCCTCTAACCGAATTATCGGATAAAATCGGCGGCGGGAAATCGTGACCCACCTGCTTTCGGTTGGTTAATCCGGCGGACAAACACGAGGCCGTAATAAACCCCAAAAATCCCGATTCGCGCCTGATTATTCGACCGAATTCTGGGTCAAATCACTTGAATTGACCTCCTTTGGATAATTATAACTATACTAAACGAACCCAAAATTCGCGAAAATTACCGGAAATCGAGATCTGTCGTGGATTAAACATCAAACTTTTGCACGGAGAAAGTGGAATAGGCGCATTCGGATCGCCCCAGATTTCGATTTAGACGACATTCAGTGATTTTTCAATTTTCGAGAATTTTGAAGACATTTTTGTAAAAAATTTCAAAGTGCGGTAACTTCTTTATTAGTGGAGCTATCGAGTCTAGTGAGGCGGGAATCGCTTAGTTTGCTCAAAATCCATCAGGAAAAGTGTTCAGATTTCGATTTAGAAGACATTTAGTGATTTTTCAATTTTCGAAAATTTTTAAGAAATTTTTGTAAAAAATTTCAAAGTGCTGTAACTTCCGGGAATACCGCATTTTTCTAGTCATATGATGGTGAGAAGGAATTTCAACCATAGCTTTTGGAAACACTTTGCTGAAGCCGAGGCTGAAGCGTTTGGTCATTTTCTGAAAATACTGAAATATTGAAAACATTGTTTTCGTGATATTTTAAAGCTTAACTATGTGTTTCTGGAAGGTCTATTGAAGTATAAGCCGTAAAAGTTTCTGTTGTATGCCTTCAAACGGATTTGAAAGGTTCCTGCAGTAGAAATTCTAGAACTCGATTATCCCAGAATGAGTTTTTTGATATTTCCCACTCAATGCATTAACTTCACTCGCATTTCCGCTGAATAATGCAGCGAATTCGATTCAGCCGAAGGTGAAATATTGATAATCTTTCCGATGACAAATGATTATTAGAGCACCAATGGCGATTGGCCGGATGGAATCACTAAATCGCCCTTCCAACAAAACGTGACAATAACCTGCGGGCAAAATACATACATTTCGAAAAAATTCATCCGGGTCAGCTCTTTCCGTCATCAATCCGGCGAATGACGTGCGCATTTTTGAAACCGAAAAAACCGTCGGCGAATTTCGTCGATAATAGTTTTCGGTTCGAGCCTGGCGTGTTTATCTTGGCACAGATTGGCAAAAAAACTGACCCGAACAACACAATTAATTAGCGTGAGAGGGCAGGGCCGTTGTCGATTCGCGAAAGGTCGGGGGTGTTCTGATGGCGTAATTAATCGCTGCCATAAAAACAGTTCTAGCTGATAAATCGGCCAGTTTTAATGGTTTCCGGCCGCCCGGTTGATGACGCCACTAATCATAGCGACCGGCCGGTCGCCCAGGTCCGATTTTACAGCCCCATGAAAACGGCCGCGAAGAACTAACGATATTACGCGAGGCCGGGCGAATCCGGTCCTGTATTAGAATAAACTGACGGTTCCGTAATTAAAGCCGGGGCATCCGAAGTTAATAGTTATTGATAAAGTTTCGCTTAGTGTTCCCGAATTTGGGCTTCGGTTTGGTGTTTTCGCAACCGGTCGGGGGGTGAGTTCTTCGGAATTGCGCAACTTCGACCGCACTATACGACCGCTGGTGGGGTTGTTGCCGAGGGTTGTCATCGACGGCGAAATTCCTCGAGCTCTGTGACAATTGCGGCAAAACCGACTCGGATGCGAATGGGCGCAGTTTAGGGGTGAAGGCCTAAAGAGGGCTCGCTTCGTGACGGGCAATGAAAATTTTCAAATCGAACGGACGTAAATCCACGACGTGTCCTACACACATCGTCGCCGTCTGATGCATATTTATCGCGG
Organism: Salpingus planirostris; assembly: GCA_949788335.1. NCBI lineage: Eukaryota > Metazoa > Arthropoda > Insecta > Coleoptera > Salpingidae > Salpingus > Salpingus planirostris. The sequence goes on from OX460922.1 coordinate 4,669,520, forward strand.
CCTATTCCCGAGTGTCAGTTCTCCAGACGACGTTTACATAAACCGCGGATTTTTTTGTTCTAAAAGTCTCCAGGACCTTCAATTTCAGGGACACTTCTGCCTGCGAGTATTCCTGAAAAATCTGCTTGTTTGCGCTAGAATTTCCATAAAAGGCCATAAGAATCAAATAGGGAAAAACTATTTTTCAGGGTCTGAAATTTTTTAGATATTTCCAAAGATATTTCGTTGAAATGGGACGTACCAAAATCGGCCCAAACTCGATAATTCGAATGACATGAAACTTCTAATTAAAAGTATGATATTAATTAAATGTTGCACTTTCGTGTTATTGTCGATGAAAATTTTGATTTCAATTGGTTAATGAAAGTCTGGAGTATTTAATTAAAATTATCACTTCATTAAAAATGAGCTAAATTTGGCTCAATTTATTGCAGAAATTGCTTTGTATTTCGCAAAAGGTCTGTAATTGCCAGAGTAATTGCCTATAGGTATTGATCATTTCCGAATTTTAATGGAAACGATATTGGCCTAAAATTGGATTAGTATAACATTCAAGTGACTACAGAAATGTTCTCAAGAATTCGAATGACTGTCATACTGATCTTAGGGATTGAAGGTTCTATCTATGGTTCTATCAAACAATTTCTCCACTTTTGTGTCACTGTAGAATTTTGATTGCATGTAAATAGTCAATGATAACTTGTAAGCAAAGATCTTGTAAGTATTTGCGGAAATACTTAGTATACAATGTATTTCATTAAAATTGAGCCGAAAATTGCTACATATTCGATTAGTGTCATCTTTAGGACAGATTTTCTGTAAATTTTTCTTGGTTTTTGATACTCGCAATGACCCTATTCGTGTCAATAAAGCATGGTCACATTAGATTTCATACAAAAAATTTGGCATAGAGTTGTAGAAAATGCTCTGTATAATATTGCGAACTTTCATAATTTCATGAAAACGACAATGCCCTAAATTTAGATTAGATCAACTAAAAAAGTGCCGATACACTGAGAGAAAAGATCGTTTGAATCAAAAAAGGTGTTTTTGAATACGAGCTATTGAATATTTGATTGTGTCAAGACTAAACTGAAAATATTTAGTTGAATAAAAAATATGAGAATTATTGGTACAACGGATATAATCTTTGGTTTAACCAAATATTTTAATTGTTAAGAAACTTAGTCTTGACACAATCAGATATTCAAAAGAACATTTTGTTGAGTCGAACGATATTTTCTCTCAGAGTACAAAAATCATCAAACTCTTAGAAATTACTGCTCATTCTTAATTCCTATATGATCCCAGTGATATTTTGCTGGAACATAGCGCTATCGAATGCGTTTTCCTGAGCCACTCTGTCCTTGCAGATTTTGGGCCCTTCCGGGTCCATCGATCAGAGGGCGGTCTCGGGATGACGGCGTCGCTGGATATCGGGCGTCTCCCGGCGCGTAAATTTCCCATCAGTGATGCAGTATTGATGAGGGGGCCATTAGGGCCCCGAGGGACCGGCCGGGTGTGTGTTCACGGTGTAGGGCGACGTCAGCGGGATCGCAGTCCACGTCCGACACGCGCCGCCTCACCTGATAATTGCGATTCGCCGCTTCGGCCGAAAGGGCCGAAAGGGACAATCGTCCCTACGATTCGACAGTCGTTTCGCGTGCGCCGAGAACCGGTGCATTGTCGCCGATAAGGCTCTATCAGGCGAACGCAATCAATTACCTGCGCACATCGGCGGGTCAATTTCGGCCCGACTCGAATTTACGACGCGCGACCGATTTATCGCCGAATCTCGGCAGGATCTTGTCCATGGAAGAGGAAAAGTCTACATTATCTATAACAGTGGAGACCTCCATTTCGAACTGGTAGATGCAAAGAGTTGTATTATGCTTGCCATATTTTGGCTGAGCAATTTTGGAGCAGGAGTTTTAATTGGTTCCTGGTCCGAAGATGCATGTTAATTTACTGAAGTTGTTTCCCTAATTCGCCGGGTTGTTCGGGCTGAAGGGTCGTAAGGACTTGTTTTTGCGGGCGGGATTTGGAAATTTTTAATAAACGCCCCGAAAAACATTTACAATGCAAAGCGCCCTGTTTGTTTGTCAGTTCGCCACGCCATCTGGCGGTTGTGCCGTTGTTTCCGGAATAAATTTGACAAGTTTCCGGATTCGAGGCCCGCGCGATTATTGGCGAATTTACAGGGGCGTAAAAACCGAGAGTGGGTAAACCCGCCGGCTTTATCGATACATAAACATAAGTATCAGAAAGTGCCGCTTTTGCGCCAGAAAACTCGGTAATTTCCCGCATTCGACGATAATTACGTTCGTAATAAATGCTCGGCCACATCGAAGCGGAGGCCGATCCGCGGTCGTTTGTGAAGTTGAAGGGATGATGTCGGTCGGAATATTTGCGCTTAATTGAATCATTAACACAGACATGCCAAATGTCCACTTTGTAGTTTAAATCACATTGGAACTAGTTGTGAATGCCTACATTCTATCTATCTGCGGTTTGTTTAACTGCGAGTTAACATGCTATGCGCTGCGGAAACTATTCATCTCTTTCGTCTGATGCGCCGAGAGGATGTCACGAACCGATAAAATTGAGGTATCATATCGAGCGGCCGATAAAAACGATCGAATAATGGATGCCTACAATTTGCTAGATACGTTCCCCGATAAACCGAGATAGGAAATGTGATAAACGATGGCGGTATGATGGCGTAACGAGAAGCGCGAAAGTTCGGTATAGTTGGTTCACCGGTTTATTCCCGGGATACCTTAATGAAATAAATATCTACAAGACATTAATATTCATAAAGAAGATTCATCGCCGGCTGGTCGGTAGAGTCAACAAGAGAAGCGAGCTGCTCGAGTTTCCCATAATATAAGAGGATAATATGCAAATAATTGTCTTCCGGTGGAGATTTGTGCGTCGACACCCCATCGACGTGTAGTGGCGGCGGCGCCGCGGCGCCTCCGTCCCAATTACGACGGGGCCCGGAAAAATTGGGGGATTCCGGGAGAAAATCGCGCACCCTCGTCCATAAATTCCGTCGCAAACAATGTCGAGAGGGCCAGGTGTCGGCGCTCCGCGGCCCACAATGAACGTTGAAATTTCACATCACGCTCCCCTTTGTATTGTGCCGTTGTGTTCTCCCGGATTCGGCCCAGTATTGATTTCGATAATAATAAGTCGCACACTACTCTCTGCCTGCTTAATACCTGCCGTCGGTCCGCCGCGATAACTCCGGCCGATAATTAAGCCCGACCGGGGTCACGGAATGCCACATACGTGCGGACACCGCACACACACATGCGCATAACAGCCGAAAATAAACGGCGGCGATTAGACGGGCTTTATTGCGGCCGAGGGAAAAATCGCCCCGAAAAGTCGGACGTCTTTGCCGAAGCTGCCGACCAGAAACGCCGAGGTATCCCGAGATTGTGAAAATGAAATGAGGATTTTCGGGCAACGGAAGAAACGCGATAGCTCGTGAAAAGAATACTTTTGCGACCCACTATTACGACCGGTCTCTCTAATATTGATCCTAATCAAATTCCTGAGCTTCTGACTGGGGACGGGAAATAGCTCTGGTGCGTTTTTCGAGTTGGCTAAAGCTGCGTTTTACAGCAAATCGGATGGGTTTTCACGACATCAAAACATTCACTGAAATTGCTTTATTCTGTATTGTTTGAAAGATTAGACGGTAACTTGGTGGCTTCAAAGGAGATAAGTCATCTGAATTACCACTATATTATCCTCTAACACAGGCAACTACAAAATCATTAATAAAGGAATACATAATGGTGCACAGAAAGAAACTTGAACATGCTGTATAACACTGCTGTTTTTGCTTTGGACAGGCTCATTTATAGATAGAAGTGTTCAGGTTTTTCGCTATAATATTTGAGGTTCGATTCAGTATCAAATCTGTTGAAAATAAAATGCCATTAATGTGATGAAAAATGATTGCTGCAATCTTCTCGATACATTTTTGATATGAAATGTGAAGAGATCGCACATTTTAACATCCATTTATTTCATTCGGCTTCCAGAAATTGTGCATTTAATGCACTAGTTCAAGTCAAATGTGTTGTGAAATTTGTTGTGAAATTTGTTGTGAAATTATTTGTTACATTTGCTGTGAAATTCGTTGTGAAATTTGATGTGAAATTTGTGGTAAAATTTGTTGTGAAATTCGTTGTGAAATTTGTTGTGAAATTTGTTGTGGAATTTGTTGATTTGCATTGCTATAACAATGGTAACATTGCTAACTAGAGGTGAAAAGACTGTCTTAAAAGTTAAACTAGGATACTAGCTTCTCCACTTCAATGGACGTTTCATCCTAGAGAAGTGCAGTCCACAGGGTGTATCTTTTAGCCGCGTTACAACTCGAAGGATCGGTTGACAAACCCCGTATAACAATAACGAAGGGTCTTCGGAGGGCTTCATTAAGACGTTGCGGCTTCGGTCGTTGATTTCGTCGGGATTTCAGGTGGAAGCGGGCGATTCGCCGGCCTAACAAGGGCGCGAAGTGACAGGACGACACTTTATGAAACGCTCGTAGCCTGTCAGCGGGACGATGATGTATACATCTGCACGGCATGTTTAATAAATCCGGCGCATGTTCGGGGTGGCAATCCGCCACCCCGCAAGCAACAGCGATGGCTTTTCGGGACGTTTACGCGATACGCGATTTTCAATAAGAGCGGCCCGAAAAGCGAACGTCGCATATTGCGAACGAGAGGGATTTCTACGGCATTATCGCCGTAAAGGAGCGCGATATTCCGGTTTAACGCACCGCCTCAAAGGTTAATGTCGGGCGGCGTCTGAGAGTTTTTGCCCGATTTCGCTCGAAATTCTGGAGGACCTTTCGTTCGGCCGGACTTTGCGCCAAGGGCGCACGGGAGCGCGACGGGCGACCCTTTAAGGTCCCGGCGAGCCCGAGATCGGGGCGGGGGATCGATGCGTGAAATTCGGAGCCGGGTCACCCCTTTTAATCCCCCATTACCGATGCCCCGAATATCGGCCGGAAAAAGTCGCAAATGCAACAAGTCGAAACTCGGAACAGACGGGATCGACAAGCGTTCCCGACGTTTTTCGGGACACGAGTGCTGCATACACGGCCATCGGCACTTCCGGGGGTTGCGAGGGAAACGGGAAACGGGCAAAGTTCGATACAAAGCGCCAACTCCGGGGCGCACCGACTGCATAAGCTGTTATTGCCCAACAAAGTCTCCACTTGAACCGTTCCGTTTCGCGTTCGGCCGCACGGAAAACGCCAAACACGAATCTGAAAAAACGTCGAATGTGGTGCTTTACGGCGTTTCGCATTCGACTCGAGTGCAGCGTCGTTACCCGTCATAAAACGTAATTAGCTGCATTACGATACGATCAAATTTGCTGCGAGGTCGAAAAAGCGCCGTGGAATTGCCATCGGTTAGCTCCGGCGCGGTTTTATTATGAATTTAAGACTTTAATTTAAATTTACAGCAACTCATTACTGAAACAATGCGCAAAAGGGTCCGACAGCGCCCATAAAGGCGGCCCTAGGTGTTATTGTACACGCCGGGAATTATTCAACCCGATTCTGCCAATCACCGGCGGATTAAAATTAAACAACAATGCGGACAACTTTGCTCGCGAAAAGTTTCCAGTATTGCAGTGGCGTAACGAAATTTGCATCCGCGAGTATGGTTCTCGAGTGGGAAAAAACGGATCCTCCATCATCCCCGTCAGTCGTACGGCTGCATTAGGGCGAATCGTCCGTGTCACGGGCCTAATGAGCGCCCCGTCCCGCAGAAAAAGCGAATCTTGGCTCGGATATCCACGAGGAATGATCAGCCGGACGATAAATAACCTCAACTTTCGGCTGCCAGGCCCACCTAATCAAATTAGGAGGCGCCTTGAAGTTTCGGGATTATCCGTAACTATACGCCCTTTGGGAGTTTTACGGCCTCGCCGAGCCAGGTTTATGAATAATATCCGTACCTTGGGCGTCGGGCATCAGCGGATCGATTTCGGGCGGTTGCATTTGGCGGCGCTCGCTCAATGTCGATAAAAATCGCTCATAAATATTCAGCGCCGAAATTCGGCCCGGTAATTCGAAACGGCACGTTCCGCCGAAAGTCGCACGAATTAAGAAATAAATAATAACGCGTTCCGAGTTTCGAGCTTTTCGATTTTCGAGAGAGGAGAATAAGTTTCATTATGTTCGTAATCCATTCGGGGATACAATTATGGGCGGGTGTACCGCAATTTTATGGGCCCATTCAATAAAAGCGTGCACGTGCTACCCTTGTCGCCTTCGGTCCAATGGCTGCATGGCACCGCCGTAAAAGTTTCGTCGGATGATTTATGCCACTTCCGCGGCTCGCGTGTCCGGAATCGCCCGAACGTCCATGCTAATGCGGAAGATTTTCGGGAATTTCACCTGTACAGTACAAAGCGTTGCGCTCGCCGTCATGGTCGAGTAAATTTGCAGCCGTGGGATAACTCCGTAATAACTCCCCGGGGGAGGAATGTGTTTGATGCCATGTCCGTCGCCCTCGAACGGACGGGCCAAACCGCACCGGCCGCCAGCCGCAACTCGCAAACGAGCCGCAGAATTAGCAAAGAACGGACCCGAATTAAATCCGGCGAGAGAAGGGCAAGAAAACGCGTCTTTAGTACTGGGTTTTCATAAATGCTTGGGTACCACGTGACCATGAGGTAGGCAACTCAACATGCATGTTTGGGGGAATTTTGGGGAATTACGTGTTTTTAGGTATTTTTTTGCAAAGTTCCGCTAAGTCACGTGGTACCCAAGCATTTATGAAAACCCAGTATTGCGAATATTCCGGACTAACATATTTGCGCTGGATATTTTCCCCTGTGTAAACTTAGGGCGATATTTCGCCGATATCTCGGTATTTCGTTATGGGGCCGTCGACCGCGCCGAAATCCCCTGATCCAGTCCGACGCAATCTGCTAGGTTTACAGCCGTATAATGCACGATGCGGCCGTAAAAGCGCAGACAGATCTGATAAAAGAGCGAAAGAGTCGACACGTCGGGTTTTTAAAAATGAGCCATTGTCTAAGTCACAAGATCGACAAGGTTAACGAATATCATTCACGGTGCGAAGATCCTCAAAGGATTCACCAAGAGGCCTTACCCTTTTATAGTAACACAATACGCGGCCCTTTGTGGGCCTAACCGTATAGCACAATTTTCTCGTAGACGGATTCAATTACCGCTGCCCCTTGTGAAGATCGTGTCTATTGGAGTGGGTGAAAAAATACCAGACTTATCATAACCACCCCTGAAAAAAAAGAAATGTATAACCGCCTTGAATCGTTTTTCTGCAGGTATCAATACTTCGATTCAATTCAGATACTTACTAACTTGGAAAATCAGACTTGAAAAGCTCACCGATTCACGATAATTCGGATCGCATATACCGGGTATAGGAAATAGGTTGAGCGACAAACCCTCCTATTTTATTCCACGGTATTGTGTGTCCTGTACGGCTATCGATTGGTGAGTTGGAGGAAAATTGTAGGGTTGGAAAATTGTTGGTATGTCGTCGTCGGTTTATAGGTTGATCCGCCCCCCTCATTTCGGGGGGTCGTTCCACTCGTGCCGTTGTTGTCGGATTAATTGATTGATAGGACCGCAATTTTTGCCGTTCGCCGGTAGATCCAGGAATTTCCAATCTAACACCTGAAGACTTTTAATTAGAAAGGCGCGAGGTGGTGATTGGTACCGAATAACCGGAATAAGGAATATCGATCGCGCGAAGGTTCACGGTGTGACGTCGCTCTTTCCACCGAGAAAACTGCAGAATTTCTTGCAAATTTGCCTGATCTTTTGGCGGATTTGGAAAAATTCTGAAAAATGTGGAAAATTTTCGGTAAATGTGACTAAATCTTCAGAGAATTTCGTATCATCAGGTACCTATCAGCAAATTAAATTTTTTCGTGAATGTAAATTCGTGAAATTCCTGATGGTGAATTAGTGTCGGGGATTCCTGACGAATTCGGTGTGAAGTGAGCGTGATTCCCTGGCAATGATCAATGCGTTTTATTTCGATTTAGGTAAATTGGGTTTTCTTTCGCCTGAGTTTTTGCGACATTCTTCTCGGGTCTGAGAGTCTGACTGCGAGACCGGAGGCGGCGACAGTAATCCGCCTTCGCCGCCTCAAATGAGGGGGAAAACAGAAACAATCGTGGGGGTGGCGGCGGCGCTCCGGTGCCGGAGGCCCGGCGATAAACCGAATTTATGGGCCCGCCCTGAAATTTCCATGTAAAATGATGATTTCGGCGCTTATTCATCGCGGGGGCGGCGGCCATGGCGGCGCCTGTGTCGTTTTGTGCTCAGGTGGTTTCGGAAAGAGCCTTCAGGTGCACTCAGCCCGTCCGCTGAATGTTTCAACACGTACGCTCTTTATTATTCAGGGCCCTATTAAAACTCTTAGACGGGCCTCCACGTCGGAACTCAAAAAACATTTTAGCAGGGGCTGCCGCCCCAATCCCGACATGTACGTGTACGTGAAAGTTGGAAAATCGTGGCTCTTCGACGTTTTATCCGCCCTGAATAATTAACGGGGGGCAACATATGGTTCCGGGAGATTTATCGGGGTCGTTTCGAAATCGGCCCTCGCGCAATTTCGGACCCTTTTCGGCCCTCTCGGCCGAAGAGGGCTTTAATTAAAACCGCGCGCCGTTCTTTGAGGGGGTGACACATTTTGCATAATTGCCGGGGAGCCGGCGGAGACGTCTTGCGGGAGTTTTGACAAAGGCGCGGCATTTTTAGTCCGGGACGCCGCCGGAATAAATAGCGGCCCCCGGAACCGAACGGCCTCGGCTCGGGGCGCAACCGAGTTTAAATAAAAATCCAATTAGCGATAGACGCAAAATCAATACCGGATCGAGTCGAACTCCTGATGAAATTCCCGGATCAGCATATAGTTGTCAGTTTTGTCAGCATTCCGACATGCCGTAGTGGCCGCGTCCGTCGTGTACCTGCGAATCGATGCCCGCCCGCTGTTTCCGGGCTTTCGAAACAAGCCTCATATTCCGGGCGAATTTCCATTTTCCAAAGAGACATAACACCGCTCGTCGGTTTCCGGTTTGTTATTTTTTCATCCAATTGCGGCTTGCGTTATCGATATCGCGACCGAATTATTTAAATCGGTGGGCGGGAGATTTCCGGAAGGAGCGCGGCAGCAATTTCGGCCGTTTATCCGATCGCGCGGGCGAATAAAGAAGAAGCAATTTGGCAATTTGTATTTCACGAATGCGCCCGGCCACAATGCTTTTATTCGGACATCGGATCCTTTATCTGCGCCGTATACACCCCGATTGTAGTTTTTCCTAAATGGCTTTACCCCGGCCTGATTTGTGGCCCGGAGTGAATAAGGGCGAGGTGAATTCCGGGCCGGGATGTGTGCGGTAAATTCAGACGTCTCTGCATAAGCGTCCGCATTAAGCGGGGTTCGATACAACACGTTTCTATTTCTGCGGAATCGGATAAACCCGCTCAGAAACTGACCGTACTCACGCACCGGCACTGACCTCACTCGCGCCGGAAATATTAATCGGCGATAAAGTCGATTCGATAACTGCGGAAATTTCCAACCGGATCTAAATATTCGGTTGGCACGTGAAATTGTGACGCGAGAACCGCGGGAGCTCGCGATCGCTCCGGCGGCCGTGAACGCGGAGATCCGGGATCCGGGCAAATCGAGGTGAAAAATTCGGGGAGGGAAAGTTTCATGTCGCTTCGAGGGGGCGCAAAACGCGATTACCGCTCCTCCCGGAGTTTTGTTGTGCAGTTTTCGAACTTTGCGCGCGATAAGATTGTCGCCTTTCGAATTTCGTCTCTTTATTAATAAAGAGAGGTCGGGCATCCTTTAGACTCCGTGGCGTGCTTGACGCTGCGTGTCTAATAAAATTAACCGACTCTGACCGGCCCCCAGTGCTGCATTGCGCCAACTTTTAATAATTCACGCGTTTGTCCAAAGTCGGCCCGATATCTCCTCATCCGGATATATCGTCCGGGAGCCGAACGAAAACGGGGCGTCCCGCCGGAATCCGGGGTCGGGTCGTATACAAAGAAAATTAAAACGGCCGAGGACCCGAAAATCTTCGAATCGGAAAGCACCGCAGGAATTTGAGTTGTGTTTCAGGAAAATGCGGTAATTTCAGTCGGATTTGGTGACAGCGACGATTACAACACACACAAATGTTTTGATTGTTCCCCCGTTAGTCGGGCGTAATTAATTGCTTCGTCCGCCCTAATTCGGCCAAAACGAGTGAGGAATTTTCGCACAACAATAAAATCAGTCCCGGGGGTCGCGGGCGGAACATTATTTAACCGTGCGTCATAAAACCGCCGGCAGGTGACGTCAAAGAAGCACCTATAGACTCTATAAGCAGTAAAAATTTTACGGTTATCGGCGCAAAATAAAGATGTTTAACTGGTTCGTACGCCGTTCGAGTATAAGCCCTAAATTAAGATGAACCCCATGAAAACATTACAATCTCGACCTTTCTCGTGATGTGATACACGACTCGATGCTTCCTGATTAACGTTTTATTATCCGACCCGGATTTTACAACTCCGGAAATTCCGAAATACTCGACTCCCGGGAGGGGGCGAACAGAAATCAATTTTCGGCTGTGATATATTATGTGAGCCCACCTACGATATCGATTTCGGGATTCTATTATGAATGTATGGCGTTTTTGACAAGTCTCCGCGTTGAGGCTTTCAGGTTTCAGGCAACCGTCCCGGCGCCCTTTCCGCCCATTCGGGGCCATCAAGCGTCGGGCCTTTCTCGACGTGCGCCTCCATTAATCATCGAAAACTGACAATTAAACCGGAATTTGCAGTGAATAACGCGCTGATAAGAACCCGACATGGCGAACGCGTGTGTGTTCGTTATTTAATTTCCAGAGCCGGGCGAAAATTGATAGAGCCAGCACCTCCGCAATCCTCCCGAACGAATTGACGGGGTCGGATGGCCGCTTTTAACATTCCTTTTTCGTCCGAAATGGAGAACGAATCTAATTTCGCCCCTACATGTGAAACGGTAATAATAATTAAAATGCAGCAAGAACCGTATTAATACAACTCCACGTCATTTTCTGGAAGCAAATTCATTTACCGGGGCGTATTTGCATAATTCTAACAGGCAGAGGCCGGTTCTCGGGATAACGCGATGCAGGTGCGCGATGTTTCGCTGCAGCAACTCGGCCCTTCCGTAATTTATTTCATTCACTCCGGAGTCGGCCGAGACCGGAGCTAAAAGGGACACTCGCTCAATCCGGATTCACTTAAACCGAGCTAAAAGTAACGGAACGGAATATTTTCAAAGGTCGCGTATTTTATTTAGACCGTTTGAGAAAGAATTCGTCCTCTCGTTTGCTTTCTTAATTCGCTCCGGGCCGCTCCCCTCGAGTTGAATGCGAATCCGCTTAAAAATCTCGGCTCATTTCCTCCGCGTTTGTCTCATAATCCGACAAATAAGATAAAGAGAGGCCCCCGGAAAGGATCCTCCGAAATCCTTCTCGCGTTTCTTTTCCTCCCCTGCTTCAGTTTAATTAAAACAATACAAACAATAAATTAATCGGTTGTTTGGGAAATTTCAACGCTTCATTCTGCGTCGAGTCCCGGAACTCCCGGAGCTGTGTTGGTTCCTCCGCTGGAACAAATTTAGAAGCGTCGTCGGGTATACTGCGCCGCAATTATTTGCCTAGTGTTATAAACTTCTCGGGCGGTGTTTTACCTGTAGAGCTCGGCTCAATATTCGGGATTCCGGCGTGGGTTCGGACAGTTATGGGGGGGTCCCAATTTATGTTAAGTATCCAGTTACATACCTGTAAACGGAGAGCTTAACGCTTTGAGCCTTTACGGTGTTTGCTCCAGCGATCCTCACATTCGAGGATTATTCAGCGCAGGCAACTTGCCAGCCCAGGAAGGATATCGCGCGCGGTCCTCGGCGATTACCTACGTACATATCCCGGTAAAATCTGCGCATTTAACACGGCCGTAATCTGTTTCGCATTTTACTGTATACGGGGATGGTGCGCGTTAACGCTTTCGTAAACGCACGCAGGGCGAAATAATCGAGCGCGATTTTGCGGGACGTTTCTCGTACATTCCTCGCGGCTTCTAGGGCGTGACCCCCTCAAATATGCATACACATCTGTTGATGGGGCTCATTCATGTTTCATCCGGTTCTATTTACGAGCCAGTCGACAGTTTTCCAGGTATCACGGCTTGAATTAGGAATTTCAAGCTATTTTAGTGGCCGGTTGATCCCAGAAATACACTGAATTTACAATATTCATGTTTTCCGACGCCCACATTGTGAAGTGTCACTTTTCATAACAATTGAGGTGCCTGAAAAGTCATTAATTTTCAATCTGCTACATAATGAATCTAGTGATTTCAGTATGCAACTTGGTAATTTTATTCGTGCACAGGTCCATAATTCCACTAAATCTAGGCATGAAAACCTATTTCAAATTGTTACAGTTATGATTTTTGTTGTAAATTCATTCATGTTAATCGTTAAGTTGGTTCAAATGGTTGAATATTGTGTGATTTTGCTTTTTTTACAGCTTAGGGGTTTCTCTTTTTACGAAAATTTAGGTTGGCAATTCCAAACTTCAAAACTAATTATGACAGTTGTTATTTTTTTTTTGTATTGTATGAGTTTTTGCAAGTAATATTGGTGTTAGAGTGATGAGGACGTCGGAAAAATTGCATACGCATCTTGTCGGAAATAGTACATTATGCAACGTGTCGGGAAGTGCAATATTTCACGCGAGTGGGATTATTGCTAGCCGAGTGGCAAAATAAAACT